>JAWZYV010012008.1:0-1200000 GCA_038373885.1 Cheiracanthium punctorium
TATTGGATAACGTGCCCATGCCTTTAACGTATTCATTATTTTACACTTAAGGAGCCTTTAGATTCTGAGCATGGCTCGGTAACCTGGTACTCCTAACATTAAACACAATTATTTCCACAATTCTGTAAAAGGTTTGCATGATAGGATGGTACCGGATGTTTTTACACTTATAGAAGAATATATCTTTACAGCGTATCTGTTAAGTCAACGGGTGTGCCGCGAATTGCCCATTTAGGGCAAATCCATACAGTAGATTTCGTTTTCGCTAAAATATTTTTCAAATTTTAAACAGAATTTTACCTTAAGGATTTAAAAAAAAAAATCTAAAACGCATTTATCTTTTAATATAGTAGATACCAAAATTTAACTCTTTATAGTTTTCGGAAAAAATCTAAAGCTAAAAGAATGGTTATCACCAGACCGCGGATTATATGCAATCGCATATTTGCATATGCAATTGCATATTTCATGTGTTTTTGGTAATTTTGCATAAAATGACGTATTTTCTCTGTTGGATGCATATTTCTATCTTTTTAGCTTTGAGTCTGTAACCCTTTTTTACCTTCCTTTCAGTATTTCTTTTCTTTAACTCTTTAAGTCCCGCACGTTGAAAAATTTATACAACCTTAGCTCAGGTTCCCAGCGTAATAGCCCAAAAATTTCCGTTTTCCTTCCTCCACTCGTTATTGTTCACAGAACTATTGTGCACCTCTTTCAGGGGCTGAAAAAGCTATCTTTCCCCATACTGGTTAATTTTTTTACCATAGCAAGATTCGTTAATGATTCATTGAAATCATTGTGGCCTGAAAAAGACATGACTGATAACGTGTGAGAATTCGTTACTGAAGCAGCACCTTATATGATAAAAGCAGCATCATCACTTAAAGTTTCTTTTTTTTTTCAAATATGAAACGTATAACTTGTATAGCCCACGGGCTTCACAGAGTAGCAGAAAAGTAAGAGAAATATACACCCCTGTGAATAAACTGCCATAGTGCGTTAAGAAAACCTTCTTAAAAGCTCCTTTGCTCACTAAAACATACAGAGAAATGTATCCAACCTCCCACTGTCACAACACCCTGTATTGACAAGATGGGGCACTTGGTTAAATGCGGCTGTAATTTATTCTAAAAATTTTGACTCCATAAAAGATGTAGTTAATGCTTTGGACAGCGTCGACGACTCTTCTGTTTTCATTGCGAAAGATATGCTTAGCAATATGTCCATCCGAAAAAGTCTATCGATAATCGGAAACATTTTTCCTTCTTAACATAAGCCATCACAAAATTAGAATCTCAAAATATGCTGCTGAGTGATGCAATAAGTCAAGTTGTAAAAGTACAAGAATGTGTTGTTAAGATTCCAGAGTCATTAGGAGAAGAAATCGGTGAGAAATTGAATTTTATTTTAAAGGAAAATTTAGGATTTTTGGCAGTGAATTAAATAAATAATTTTATTCATGGTGAAGGGTGTGAATTACCGGAAAAAGTAGAACAATCCAAAGCGAAATATTATAAGTACTGTCCAGTAACATCCATTGATGTTGAAAGAACATTTTCAGCATATGAAATGATTTCAGATAAAAAACAAAGTCTTACTATTGAAAATTTAGAAAAACACTTAGTTGTGTACTGTAACAACCATTACTGAACGGAGTTTTAATTCATATTTCATATCACTAAGATTGTGAATAAAAGTTGATTCTGCTTTAACCCATAAACAGTCTTCGTTATTATTTATTCTGTCTTGCATGGTGTATTCGAGTTTCAAAGAGAGATAAAAATGAGTCATAATTAAGTGATATATAAAATACTCTTACAAGTAAATACGTTTTAATTTTCTGTTAATATGAGTATACTTTTCCAGTTATTTGGTGCTTATTTTTAGATTTTTAGTGCATATTTTTAAATTTTTAGTGCATATATTTAGATTTTTAGTGCATATTTTAAGATTTTTTGATGCATATTTGCATGCATATTTTGTCATTATTTAAGTGCATATAATCCGCGGTCTAGTTATCACCTTTACTATCTTATCTCGATCACCCTAAATATCTTTTAAGTCCCTTATCCTAACATTAAACATAATTATTTCTACTATTCTGTAAAAAGACTGCATGATTAAACCGTTTCAACCTAAAGAGTTTGCAGCCTAATGGTTATAGGCGGCGATCATTAGCTTATAAATTCTTTTACACATTCCTAGTTAGCTCCTAATTCTTTTACACAATCCACCCAACACCGCGAAATTTTTTCTAAGTCCCCTTATCTATCACTTGTGGAAAAAAAATCTTCCCTCTAACGATTGCGCAATCAACGACCTGGGGGTAGAGATACGTAGCAAGCGAGACTGGCTGCTGCGGTGAAAACGAAGTGAGCTGGGGGTGGCTGGGAGCTGCTGGCTGCTGCGGCTGCTGAGTGCCGCTGAACTCTTAAAACACATCTACTTTCAGATCGCGCATTTGCTGTAAAGTTTGCCGAAATTTGGAAAAATTCACGTTCCTACTTTAATTTTTGACATTTTTAAGTTATCCTGTTTCTGAATGTAATAGCGCAAATTCTTAAGTATTCGGAAAAAAAAAAAAAAAAAAGTGGCTCAAACATTTAAATCTATTAATATTTTCCGCATTGACTAAAAAATTACCGAGATTTTCATTTAAAAAAATAACGTACTTCAACGGTAGATTAGTTGAAAGGAAAAAAAGATACAAATTTACAATTTTTTTCTTCATTGAAGTGTAAAGCCCAATTGATTTAGAATGTTAGTAGTATTTGTAAACAGATTTAAAAAAAAATTATAGTGAAATTAAATTTTTATGTGAACAGCTGTAAATCCAATAAAACCATGTTGTGTGTGTAAACACAATTCAACATCTATTTCAGTTATTCTAATCCTAACGTACTTTGAAATCCGACTTATGGGTGAAGTTAGACATTGTTCATTTTGACACCACTGTCATTCTTATATAACCATCTCTAGACTCAGCTCCACAAGTTTTTCTTGAAGATTTTGTCAGGAGTTTCAACATGCTATGTGTGAACCAAGAATGTCTTGAGTTTTATATCGTACACACTTTGAATCACTTTGGATTTGTAAACATAAAAATTGAAATTCTTTGCTAGAAAGACTCAATTAAAAATAGGACTAAAGATTTTTGATCAAACAAGCTTCTACTGGTGAAAATGTGATTCGAAGTGGTTTACAAGGAAGATACGATTGGCTCTCAAAGTTAGTAATAAAAGGATATATTTTCCTCAAATTGATAAAATAGTAACTAACAAAGTTTCAAAGACTCGTTTAAGCAAAAAACTGGCAAGTTTAACCGAAAAACTTTCATTACTTTTCGACGTAGAATATTGCAAATGTTTTATTGCTATTAACTATTTTTTTATCAAAGCCCTTGATTTATCTAAATCCGATACAACTGTCAACTGTTATTGTGCAGAATCAATTTAAATACCTGCTATTAGCTAAGGTTTGTTTACTTGTTACTGAAACAAAGAAACGTAATTGGAGGAGGATCACATTGCAGGCATTTACCTTTCGATGATAAATCTAAATCTGATTTGAACTCTCGTGCTCACATTCAAATGTAAATTTTGCGCATTCCCTTTTCTGTGCATCCTACCTACCTACTGTCTTATTATCTCATTTTCCTGCCTCTGTGTAAGTTGGCACTCTTGAAGCTGATGAAGGGTGGACTTTTCATACAATCCAAAACGTGCTTCTTTCCTATTTTTAATTTATGTGTGTTTCTAACAAATAATTTCAATTTTTATGTTTACAAATCCAAAGTGACTCAAAGTCCGTCATTATTATCCCACCGATACTGTCTGCATGTTATAGAAACCTGTATCTAATCCTGGTACCCGCCACTTAATAAAATCATTCTTTCGAAGTTAAATTGATTTTAATAAGCGGCCGATTTTTATATACAGCGAGCATTATTCGAACCTGAGAGTGTCACCTGTTGCCACCTCCTAAACTCAGAGAGAAATTATAAAATAAGACGATTAATAGAATAAATAAATAGTTAATTTCTAATTGTTAATTATTCATTCGAAATTCATAATATAAACTTATAAACACATAGTAGGTCTAAACAAATTTACTTACATATCATATAATAGGTTTTCCGAAAAATTATTAGTGTTGCATTGGAAAGAACATTCAATGTTTCTAGCAAAAGGAGTAATAGTGAGAGTACATTTTCGGTTTTAAAGTCTTCCACTTAGACATGCTGTTCGTAAGTGCTTTCAAACAGAACTCTTGGTCACTGGCTAATCTCATACGATTGACAATAGTTCACATCCTCAGCCCAGATATTTTGGCTTCAGGCGAAAAAAAGTTTCTATCCATTCATCTGCCCCAAACAGATGAATAGGAAGAACTAGCAAAAGAACAATAGTGCTTAGAAGACTCTTTTTCCATTTGGTGGTAGGTTCACTATCTAAAAAATCTGGAGTGACTCCACTCGACTTTCCGAACACTTACGATTAAGATTATTACCAAGCATTTAAATAAATTTTAATCGATGAATAATTCAGCAAAAATTCTTAGTTTTTTCAATTTGAACGCAATCGAATGTATCAATGTTTGATGCGCTGCGCAATCGAAACGCTGGAGCACTTTTAAGAATTTTCCCCCATGGCCATAATGTAAAAGAAATCTTTGTCGTATCCCTGTAGAAAAACTATAAGTCCTATACACATCAAAATTAATACCGGTCTTACGATGGTGGTTTATAACATATATACCCAGTTTGAGCTCAATCGAACGTACCATTTAAACACTAGCGCACTTTCAAGAATTTCCCCCATAGGCCATAATGGAAAAGAAATCTTAGTCGTAGTCCCGTAGAGAAACTACTATACACACCAAAATCAATACCTGTCTTGCGATGGTGGTTTATAACACATATACCCGAGCTCAATCGAACGCCCCGTTTAGGAGCTATCGTGTTCACTCACATACACACATACACACACACACGCACATACATACATACATCTCGTAAAAATAGCATAAATGAATTCAGAAAACCTCAAAACGTGTAAATATACCAAAATCTCGAAGTCGGATTTTTTCATGATTACAATACTTTCCTTACATGGTACATGTTCGGAAAGTAACAAGTTGCTAGGATAAATGAGTAAAGTTGCTAGGATGGGTTGGTGTGTGTTTGTTGCAATACTCTAGGTGTGAAGGATTCATCCGAGAGAGACAATTACAGGGACGGTCCTACCACATAGGCCAACTAAGCGACTATCTAGGGCGCCGAATGAGAGTGGCGGCACTAGCCAGACAGCAGATATATTTTTTAGTCTCACCGAAAGGAAGAAAAAAGCAACTTGTTCCAGCTGCCCGGCTTATCCTTCAGTTCATTTCTCTCTTCGCACTAGGCAGTAGCGGGTTGGCCATGCCCACATGTAAGATGGGAAAAATTCCCCATAAGCCGTACACAATTTGGACCGTTTTTGAAAATCTTCTCAGTCCCTTCCCCTCATTCGAAAAAACCCTTTTACAATTTATTTATGAGCTACGCCGTCAATAACGTTTTCCATACCAAAATTTTAAAGTCTGTGTATTTAGAATAGGCGCTTCAAGGTCACATTTCCCCCTCGTCCTGCGCGAGAGAGAGCGGTCCTACTCTTTTTTTTTTTCTATACACCAGTTAAGAACTCCCGATAGCTTTTTCTCATTTATGCCCGCGTTTTTCTTGTGACAACGAAATAATGTACCAAAAAACTGAGATTTGACGGAACCATGGTAACGAAGAGGGGAAAGAGGAAAGAGTGGAAAAATCATGCGACTTTGACGCGCCTATTCTAAATACACAGATTATAGCTGCATCCTTCTATGGATAAGCGTTTCACCATGATTTGGTTCCATTGATCAGTTCAAGGACCAAATCACGGTTCAACGATTTTTCATTGAAAGGTTGCAGATGATTCACTGTCCTTGTATGGTGAAATGTTAACTACTTTATTAACAGTGCTGCTATTTGCACTTTGGCCGGATGGCAGAACCTTTGACTGATTAGCCACCTCGAGGTAGTGGCTTCGCATAACTAAGGGGACGTCTTGCCCCTGCGGCAAAAAGTTTGTTTACAAAAAGTTGGGCGGCGTTAAAATCCTTACCGTACGGCGCCAAATTTTTTTAGGCCGAGCTGGATAATGTGTTGCTGTGTATATTATCCCCTTCCCTCTTCCTCCTCCGTCTTTCTTAGAATTTTCATTTTCGCAGGTCCACAAGTTCCTAACTTTGATTTTATTAAGCTTTTATTAAGTTTTGATACACATTTATATTAATTTAATTACGTTTTTCACGATTTGATCAGATTAAGTGGTTGGTTTTATTAACCAGAGATTCTATAAAGCAGCGGGTACTGCATTTGAACAAATTTTAGGGTAATAACAGAATTGCATAAATATCAAAATTTTACTTTCCATTGTATTTATATGTTCCACTAGAAACATTAAAGTTCAGTTAAAATATAGAACAGTGAAATTTTAGCATTTTATTTACACTTTTTAAATTAAATTTATTTATTTATTTAGTAGCTGTATTTTATTTTTTAAAAATGTATTAGATATATAAATAATCTTTTGATTTATACGAAATTACAATGAATCCCTTTTTTATACTCCCACTATATCTATTTTATTTATCTCTTTTTTCTAAAATCATATTTTACCACCTAACTCTGGATACATATATCAAACAAAGAAAACGTTTCGCAGAATGACGAAAAAGAAGATTAAGCCCCCGCAATAAAAATCACCTCCCTTGAGCTAGTTCGAGCTTAGACAATCACTCGATGCCCGAGCTCATTTTACAAGAAAAATAACACACGGAAACAGAAGCCGCATACGCAATCATTTTGAAGCTCCTGAGCTCAGGAAGATCGAGTGATATTTTATTTATTTTTTCGCTACCAAATAACTATGGAAGTAAATAAAAAAAGGGAGGAGTGGGGATGTCCGTCTTTACACACATAAACTTGGTATAAGATAACACTATTTCTAAGGGAGGAGGAGAAAAAAAAATAGCAATAATCGTCAAGTCTCTCGGCTTCCAGGTTGATAAACTTCGACTTGTCAATTTTGAATCTGAGGACAGGGTTAGCCATCAATGCCATGAGTAAAGCATTGGGATTGTAAGTAAGAAAGCATTCATATGCTCCTGGGTTTTGCGATCTTAAATGTAAGGGAATGTGTGTAAAATACAATTCTCTGGAATGTGGAATAATGTTTATAACTAGCCATTTTTCGCAACAGCACATTTAGGTGCCAGCGTGGGTTTTGTGTATTTCCTGAGTATATATAACATGAAATTTAAGGTGGATATTCTTGGACTTACGAGCGATTCTTTTCTCGGGAAAGAGCAAGAAATCGACGAGACTGAATAATCGACACTGAAAAGCAAATGAAAACAGTAGTTCACAAATTTTTACAGAAATGCTATTGAAAAATTACAGAGTTTTTTTAAACTACATTAGCATCAAAATCACGCCTTTTTACAAATTTTACGTAACTAATCATACCGAACTGGAAATCTTTATAGAATCTCAAAATTACTCTAGTTAGATTTAAATTACTAGAGAGTATGAAAAGCTTGCGTGAATGTATATGAACAGCTATAAGTGCAAGTTCGTTTCCTTTTTACTTCCTTGTACGGAGTATAAGGAAGTAATGTGATCCCGAAAAATTTTGGGGGCCAAAATTTGACGAAAAAACCGATTTTGACTACCTCTAAATTTAATAAAATTTTTTTTTCGATGCATCTCATCGTAAGCTAGCATGCACGATCATATAAACACGTCTGCAACTCGTTTTGACCAGCGACGAGTCTATTGTGGCCAGTTTTTCCATGCCGTCTGTGCGTATGTATGTAACTCGCATATCTCAAAAACTGTTGGTCGTAGAATGTTGAGATTTTATATTTAGGATTGTTCTATGATCTAATTGTGCACCTCCCCTTTCGGCTCCATTCGACTGGATAGTTTATCTACAGGACCGCCCAAAAGATTCGAAATACATTACGCTCTCTATAGAGCGAAATTCATTAAACTCGCATATCTCAAAAACTATTGGTCTTAGAATGTTGAAACTTAATATTTAGGATTGCTGTAACATCTAATTGTGCACCTCCCCTTTCGGCTCCATTCGACTGGATAGTTTATCTACAGGACCGCCCAAAAGATTCGAAATACATTACGCTCTATGGACCGAAATTCATTAAAGCGTAATTTAGAGGTATTGGGCTATTTAAAACGAATCAGAAGTGATATATGTTGTTGAGTGTTCCAAAACGAATTTCTTCATTAAAAGAAGTGTCTTTATCATTTATAGTTCTGCTACAGGAACACTCAAAAGATTACCAATACATTACGGTCAATGGCAATTTTAGGGGCATTCATCCATTTCAAGCACAATACCGTCCTACCATATAAGTTAGGTAATGGTCCGATCGCGTGCCTCCCTCAAGAACTACGCCCCAAAGTCGCCAAGCTTGGCGACTTTTGGTGCTCGTGTGTGCGTATTTAACTCTCAAATCTCAAAAACTATTATGAAATTTCCTCCCTACTAGCAATTTCGCTTGGGCCGTCATCGGCCTGCTTCGTCCGTCATCGTCCGTCATCGGCCTGCTCGTCCGTCATTGGGCCGTCATCGGCCAGTGGTAACCCGAGCAAAATTGCTAGCAGGGATGTATAAGATTGTTGTAATATCTAGTTGTGCATCTCGATTTTTGGTTCCAATCTACTGGAGAGTTTATTTACAGGACCACCGAAAAGAATTTCAATACTTTAAAGTCTATGAACATCTTCAATATAATACAACTGTAGACAGTCATTGTTTGGTCCATGCCCAAAATCTCGCCGTCTGTCGTCGAGTTTGCTTGGCGAGTTTTGCCGAAATATCGCCAAATTTGGCGATAGTCAGTCATTTGGTCCATGCCCAAAATCTCGCCATTTGTCGTCGACCGCGTGGCGAGTTTTGCCGAAATATAGCCAAATTTGGTGCAAAAATTTCTTTCGTATTTTGTATAACTCTAAAACTTTACCCCGTCGAATTTTGAACTTTTGTATTTAGAACTATTGTAATATCTAACTGTTTTCAATATCTTTTTTGACTGCAATCGACTGGGTAATTTATTTACAGGGTCAGCCAAAAGACTTTAAATACATTAAGGTGTATGGATGCATTCAATTTATTGAAAGTCTGTGGTCAATGACTACTTTGGCTATCCCCAAAATCTCGGAAACTATCTCAAGCTTGTCGGCTTTTGGTGAAATATCGACAAATAACGTGTCAGAAGGAAATCTTTCAAATTGAACTCAGCTTGGCGATATCGAAATATTTGGCTAGAAATAGCTAAACCTTAGTATTACTGATATTGTTTCTCTTTCAAACAAAATAAGTTTAAATGAAGTGCGCCAAAAATATTTTTGATTTAATAGATGTGCAAGGAAGTTATGTGTTGTCCACATCAGATTTTTTTACATAAATCAATAAGGTCAGTTACTTTTGTATTTTTGCGTTAAAACATCTCTTACTTGTTTGTAGAATAGATGTTTTCAACATTTATTTGGATTATTTTGCAACAAAGAGACATACCGAAGGGACCGGCCGCTTGGAAGTCAAGAGCCTGTCCTATTCCATGCATCTTGCTGTTTGTGTTTGTCCGAATATTGTTCTGTAAAAATGCTCTGTACTTTGAAATAAATAAATTACTTATAAATAGGATTAACTGAGTTAGAGACCAAAAGCGCCATAGATCTCGATAAACTCTGCGCTTCTAGATACACCGTTTTATTCGTCTAGAACAGGGTTCTTCATCCTTTTTCTTGGATGGAGATCTTTGATGGTCTTTCAAATTTTAACGGAGCACTTCGAGTATATTTGAGTCGAGTGAATTCAAAGCTAAGGCATACAAGATGTTACTTGCGTAGCACAGTTTGAGAAACCCTGCTCTAAATTTAAGTATCTGGAAAGAATCTCATATAATCGCAAGGCCTGTTTATTGCCAGGTCCCGCCTATCTCAGGGGGAAAAATTTGTACTTTTACTTTTAAAATATTGTTTATCGTAAAAAAAACTTTGTATAGAAAAAAAATATTTATATTAACTTCAAAGATAAAAAGAACTTTCAGTTTTTATATACTCCATAAACAAGAATGGTTATAATTAAACTTACACTATAAACAGCATTGTTGCAGCTGAAACGAGAGAGACAATTGTCACCAAATTTGCCATATAGACTCTGCACGAGTACAAAAGTTTAGTTCCAAGAATGCACTAGCTGATTGATTGATTGAGCTCAAAATATGACTCAAATCAGTTAACAAATGCCCAAAAACTGTTGAATGGATGGTGAAAATGTTCGTACATTTCGAACAATCCGTTTACATTGATAAATCAGCTTTTTTTAATTCCAAAACGTCACCCAACTCAGTGGACAATTTTTGATCTATTTTTTTATTTTTCCCAAGATTCCTTGAGTGCATCTCATGTATAGCCTATATACCAAACTCGGTTACAATCCGTTTACTCGTTTTAGCTGTAGAACCTTGTTTATAAAGGAAGTTAAATTAGAACCTCTGTCTGTACATTATCAGCAATAAACGATGACAAACACAAACCAGGGTTTTTGCTAAGAATTTACGAACAGTAGTCAATAAGAGCATAAGCAATTGAATAGGGGCTTCTACAAATTAAGTAACACTAGAATGGGGGGAGGAGAGGTTTAACCAAATGTCACAGCCTGCGACAATGACGGGGAGGGAGGGAAGCAAGGGCGGCTCCAGCGAGGGGGCCATGGGAGCCAGGTTTAGGTATTATTTTGCCGAAAACCCGGAAGTAGAAGGTGGGCTAGAGAATGATTTATTAGGGACCCGGTCACTAAAAATCGGGGTTAAAACGGGGGTTGTCTATAAAATATCAAGGTGTGCCTTGTGGTCTGATCCGGGGGTCTGGTTTCTGGCTTGTACGTACCACGTACGGTGACTGCTGCATTACAGAGGTCAATGGGATCGTTTTCGTATAACCTTGGGTGTTTTGAGGGTGAGAAAACGTCATTAAGTTGTCCCTTCTCTTTGTGCGAGTGGAGGGTTCCCCCCCCCCCCCTGTTTTTTCTGTAAAAGACACTCCACAACCGTAGTCTGCATTCAGGAAATATACTTTTTGTCGATGGTTGTTTCTCTGTAACTACAGAATGGATGAAATCAGTTTTATCAAAACAAAACAAAAATGTCTACTTAATTAAAAAATCATTCTTAATTAAATCTACTTAATTAAAAAATCATTCAAAGTACCACCTATAATACTTTGAATGATTTTTTATTCCCCATGACAAAACATAAAAAACAAACGTTATTGGAAGTGTAAAAGTACTTCTTTTAGTTTGTCCCCGGTCAGTTCTTAATGACTTACATCACCTTATATAAATTTCGTCACATTCACATTATTCACTTTCATAGTAACATTACAAGCTCAAAAAATTTTTGATTAAAAAAAACTAATCTTTTAGATATTTTTATTTTTCTAAAAAGTACTTCGGCTCAGCTGTAAAATTAAATGTGAAAATTATTTTGAAGTGTTGTGTATCATTTTAAATGTTTTTTAAATATCCTATGCTTCTTTTTTATTTTATCTTTCTACATTTTAAGAGCTTTCAGATAAATCATCATGCTTTTCCGTTTCTGCATGACCCCCCCCCCCCCAACACACACACACACAAATAAATAAATAATTAAAGTTTTAAAAAAACTTTTCTGAACTATAGTTTTGTCACAATTATTTCTATTGGTATCAACATACAACAAAATTTTACAGTGTAAAATAATTCATACAAATAATACATGTTCTGTTGTAGATTAGTTATTAAAATAATTTCTTTTGGATTTTTACATAAACAAGTACTTCCTCTTGAAAATAATAAATTAAAGAAATAATTAAATACTTTTCATAACTTAATTCATTAGAATTTGTTTATTCTTTAATTAGGTTATTCTTTTGAACAACCATAATTGATAATCCTGAATCGGCCCTGCAGATTTAACGTGTACATTCGTCGTGTGTATATATTTTTCTTAAATCCTTAATTCTATTCCCTATCAATGGCCTGATTCTACCTCAAAATAATATTAAGTAAAATCAGTATTAATGAAGCCATCCAAATACAGCAATAATCTAAATATATAAAAGAATGAGAATTTTCCTGTCTATCAGTTTGTATGCATGTTTATTCGCAAGAGGCGCCTACACTGTTCGTCGGATACGGAGTAAATTTGGTGAACTGAGCAATTTCCTTCTGAGTCCATCGTTGCTTCCCAGAACAGGTCTTTGTGTATGCTGTGGGTCTCAGTGGGAGCAAGCAACGGGACACAGGCAGAGTCTAATTTCCGGCTGGGCATTCCGGGCCAGCGCCTCGGCCCCCAAAATGGTTTTTTAATTTAAAAATTTGTAAGCTTTGATTTTAATTTAAAATAAGAGAGAAACTAATTTTATGAAAAATAATATTTGTTTTATGAATCTGTAACTATTTCATTGCCCTTAGCATTATATCCACACCCCTTTTTTTTAGCTAAATGTTATAGTCTCTGGTAATAATTCAGCGCAAACTTATCGTTCAGGCGTGGCCTATGTAGAGATATATGCTGATGGCGAGGAAACCATAGAGCTGATTTCAATCGGAATATATAAAAGGAAATGACTTCCTAAGTAGAGTAAAGTGAAAATCTATCCCACTGACAATAAATGCCCTGATATATGAATTAGAAAAATTAAATTCAAAAATATTATGGAACGTGTTACTTGAAAAATGCGGAATGAAATAAACGATTGAATATTAAATAATATACTGTGACCTCTCACTTTTACGCGTTTTAAGGGAGCGGTTTAAAATCGCGTATAACTGAAAGGGTCTTATTTTCTAACTATTCTAAATTATGAGAGACAAAACATTTGAAAAAAAAAATGCTTAATATTTTTTCAATTAAAAAGAGTAATATTATACTTTAAAATATTTAACTATACAATTTAGTTTAACTTTTAATTCAAAAATAGAGTGTACGTACGTATAATTTCAGTTTACATAGGAGAAACTTTAATTGTACTACCATTCCTTTATCAGAATGTCATCAGTACTGTAGTTTATTTTTTTAGGCATCGTTTGCAATACAATATTTTCTAACTCATTAAAATATGTTATTCTATTGTAAATTAAGTCTTAATGTTACAGATAACGTCTCAGTTTTTGTAGGGCCCCTAAAGCAGTAGCATAAGATGGAACAGAAAGATCAGTTTCATCATTATTATCTTATTTATCACCATCTTCACCCGCAACTCATCAGAAACAGTTTTAATGTCTTAGTTGACATTATATTTTCCCCAACATTCACATTTTTTAAATACCGTGTCTTGGAGGACAACGACGGAGAAAAGTACATCTGTGTGACAGGATTTGTGAATTGCTGTTTATTTTCACGTACAACTGAGGAGAAAATTCAGAGCAGCGCTCACGAGTTAAAGAGTTTGTTTGTTTGTTTGCCAGGAGATTACAGCTCGCGTCACTGAATGTGTCGCTTTGAGCTACATGTACATCCTTCCCGGATTTTCCCGCCACAATTTGGAACCTCATCAGAAGGTGTGGGACTTCTGAATATTGGCACTAGGGATGGACGCGAGACGACTTTTTGCGAGACGAGACAGAGATTTACAGCTTTTTTGCGAGACGAGACAAACATTTTTAACATTATGATATAGGGATTTTTGCGAGACGAGACAAGCTTTTCGGCTGTTTTGCGAGACGCCAATTTTTCGTCTCGCGTCCATCCCTAATTGGCACCCCTCGGAAACTGCTAGCGACCGCCGAGAGGACTTCCGGAACCACGGATTTAACGTGCACGTACACCGCATGTACACGGTGGTCTTTAGTTGTGCGCCGGTATCGAACCCGCAACCTTCCGGTTACGAGTCCAACGCCTTAACCACTGGGCTACCACGGCCCCTGAGTGAAAGAGTTATCATTATTTTCCTACCGCCTCAGGCGCCTATTGGGAAATCCGCCACTGCGTTACTGGCCCTCACTGCCCGTGAATTTTGTACAGCTGACTGTTCGACCAAGTTCTAGAAGCAATGAAGTTAAGAGTTCCATCCTGTCAAACGGACTTTTTATTAGAACTTTCTACACATACTGGATTTTAGAGCAACGAACCCAAGAATGTAGCAGAGTTTTCTGCAACACTATAGTTTGTTCACGTGATTGCAAAAAATAATTCTTATACATTACGGCCTATAGAAGCAAATCGTTTAAAATGAGCTAGTGTCTAAAAGGGAGCATTCGAAGAAGTTCAAATTGGGTATGTATATTGTAGGTCATCGTCACACAGCATGTATAGATTTTGCTGTGTATAGGACTTATAGTTTTTTGACAGGGCAACAAATTGGTGTTCTTTTACATTACGGCCCATGTACATAAATTCCTGAAAGTGCGCTAGTGTCTAGGCTGCATTCGGTTGAGCTCAAATTGGGTATGTATAGTACGACGGTCTCATGATCTGCATAGATTTTTGTATGTTTGGAGCTAATAGTTTGCTCACAGACTTGCAAGAGGTAAATTTTATATATTACGGCTTAAGGAAGCAATCATTTAAAGTGAGCTAGTGTCCAAATGGTTTATTCGATTGACATCCAATTAGGTACGCATGTTATAGGTCACTGTCTTACATATTGCTTAAATTTTAGCGAGTTCACGCAGTACAGTTTTTTGCAGAGCTACAAAAAAGTATTCTTATAGATTGCGGCCTTTACACTCAAATCATTTTAAGTGCTCTAGTGCCTGAACACTAGATCTGATTGAATTGAATGAAATTTATTTAAACGCTTGGTATCAAGTGTTCGGAAAGTCGAGTGGAGTCACTCCAGATTTTTATTATTATAGATAGACATAAATTTGTTTTGTAATGCATGTGAAGATGGTATATAACTGGATATTGGGCGCTTTTTTTTTTTGCGTTGTATTGTAAGGATTAGACTTAATTTTATTGGGAGGGCTTCCCTAAAAAGATTTTTGTATCTTCTAAATAAGGTAGATTATCTATTGCTACAATGATAAATGGAGATCTTTAGGCAGCTATACCTCCTCTTCCGTATAAATATCTGTTTAAAACCTCCAGCTAAGCTCCCTGATGAGGTAGAAGTGCAAAAATTTCAAGTTTTGCCTTTGTCAAGCACAAAATAAAAATTTTCTTTGGGAAATTGGGAGTTAAATTGAGGTAGGGGGATCTATTATTTTTAATTTAGTAAATTTTTTTCTTTCAATTTTACTAATATTAAAATAAATGTATTTTGAACTTAAAATCACATTTTTTTCTGGCCAAGTTTGTTTTTCAAAGCTTAGACTTTAAAACAATTATTTATGAAAGTTTCAGAAAGTTATCATTTTTACGCCACTCCTTCAAATAATTAGCCTCACCATGGCACAATGGCTATATCACTGAAAATGGTTGAGGTAGACGGCCGAAGTGTGAAGGTTCTGGGTTCCGGTCCCATCGCGCGGTCGTCGATCTAACGGTCTGGAGTTTTGGCAGGTTTTCTCCAGATGTAACGTGAATACGCGTTAGAACCCCTTAGAAAGTCCTCCTAACCAAGGCACCTCTCATCTTAGGCAGATACCCCTCGCGCAGGTTTGCCTTAATCACACACACACAACCTTCAAATAATTACAAAGTGACATTTCTTTTATGCTCTTCAAAGTTTTATTGTAAAATTTTTATTTTTAATAACACTTTATAAAATGTAATTGTCCTTAAAAATGAAAATTTATTCCATCTATAATTTATCACAGTATTCTGATATTTATTTAAATTTGAATTAATTTGACAAGTAAATCCATAATTAGTGTCAGTGGCGTACTTAACGAGTGTTCCCAGGGGGGGCGGACCCCTCCCGAAACTGTGAAACAATCATTAAAAAACTGCCAGTTTAAAAAATTAATATTAACGCCATTAACAATGAGATTTTTTTAAAAACCGCTACTTTGGAGCGTTATAAGCGAATCAAGTCACGGGCCGAGGGCGGCCGGGCACCTCCCGAAATTTTAAAACAATCATTAAAAAATGGCCAGTTCAAAAATTTTATATTTACGCCATTAACAATGAGATTTTAAATAAACCGTAACTTTGGAACGTTTAAGCGAATCTATATACGTCACTGATTTTAGTATTATAATAGTACTCTCATTCACTGGATTGAGAACTATTTTTTTACCACTGGACTTTTCCCTCTGACCATGTAGGATGTAGCTGGAGGTCACAGGTCAAGATTTCCCAACACGTGCATGGGGGCACGACAGACAAGAACTTCCCGAGAGGAGTTTTTCATTGCAAGGGGGGGGGGAGAGGAAAGTTCTGCTTCGAACGAGAGGGGACTCTGTCCCCATCCGATCCGTTTTTAGATATTTCGAAAGACTGATAACAGAGAAGTAATTTTTACAGGATCCCTCACTTCGGAGGAGAGCGAAGTGGGGACTGTCAAAAAGTAGGGTCAAAAGGTCTATTCGGCGAAATGAAGACTACACGGGGAGCCATGGCGCCTCCGAAATTTTGTTTTACGACTTTTGTTAAGATTCACATACTTCACGATTTCGCACGTTCAGTTTGCATTTTGAACAATTTATAGACCTATGTAAAAAGTTCAGTGGCCCTTCCGAGAATTCAGTCTGGAGCCTTCCTTGGAGGGGAGGAATCAACGGCGCAGTTGCGTAACACTTGTGTTAAGCTGGATTTTCAAACTTTCAGACACTTGTTACAGCTTGTGTATTGTTATAAGAAATACTCACAGAAAATGTCTGAAAAGGCCTAACTCCAAAACATCAACATAATTTCAATTGGCACGTCATCCTAATAAGAAAAGTAAATTAACAAGGACGTAACGTCGACTACCTTCTGGCCTACCAAAAAAAATCCTCCGAAAGCTCCGCCAGGCTTCGTTTTTCTCCAGGAAACGAATCCTTGTCCAGTTATGAATATTTATGATGCATTATAAATATATTTTGAGTTAAATTTGAGAAGGCTTCTATAAAAATGATAAGAGTTTTCTACGTCAGGTCGGGAGACAAAGTGACGTAGGGGGAGGAGGGGCAAAATTTACCGAATGTTCCGTAATTTATGGAAGCCCCAAAACTCTCATCACAGTCGCAGCATATCCTGGTTAGATGTCGAAAAGACTCTACGACTAAATGTATTCTTAAAAAAGTCTTTCATCATGGTATGTGGATGAAGACAACAGCATGTGCCCGTGGGGTGGAATAAACGTCTCCCCCCCTCCATCTTCTAAAAAAACAATTTTTTTTAGTAATCAGTCAGTAATCAGTCAGCTAATTAATTAGTTAGATGTACTTTATAGTATGAGCATGAATACATGCTCGGGGCTTCACCTCCAAAGTAATGCTTACGGATGCAGATGCTACAAAAGCAATAGGAATAAATTTCCTGGAAGTCATTAATATACTTAGTTCCTTATCAGATCTGGTTCCTTATTAGACTTTTGATTTGGCACAAAGACCCAAAAATTTTCAATTCACTCGGGACCTGCATCGTGCTGTGTATTGAGTAAAGGCAAACCTGCATGAGGAGTATCTGCCTAGAGGGTTACCTTGGGCAGAGTACTTTTTAAGGGACTCTAACGCTCTTGAATGGCGTTGATTGGATTCTAGGGATAATCAAAATTTACTCAACGTATTTCCAAAAGTCACGGAAAGACGAAAATATAATGTTGTTGGTATAAAATGATGGCAGTTTAATATGTTTGTTGATACAGGGTACCTTATGTAGATTGTTAAAAATTTCTAAACTGTCAAAGAGAGGTTGCTGAGTTTTATTCGTTTCGTGCTTCTTGGCCGAACTTTCGTTTAGGTTACTCGACCATGATGAATATCCAAATAATCTGAAACTTGTCCAACGATACCTAGAGGTGGATGACTTTGGAAGAAAAATTCCCATACTCATTAAATCATTTTCATTTCGATCAACTTTAGTAATAAATTTGGTATTCATTGTATGAAATTACTTTAATCTGATTTGTAAGTGTTTATGTATTTTTTATACAGCAATTTAGTCGTAAAAAATCCCCACTTTGTAGGCCGTTTAATGAATATTTATCAAATAAATAATTATTAGAAACAGAAATGGTCACTTCTGGTTGCTGGTTTGCTGATATGGCAATGAGAAAATTCAATCAATCCTGACGTAGCCTCTCAAAAATGCATTAGGTATATGCTAGTATTTTACAGAGGAAACTTGAAATTTTTGTATAGTTGATTCACCAACCTCCAGAGAACATCTTTTAATTCATAGACAGTCCCAGCACAAGTGTGAGTGACATCTGAGTGATGCGGCCATCAAACTCTGTTTCCGGAGCCAAGCCTCTGCTTCCCAAAGGGACTAACTGCTGACGGAGAGTACAGCTTCAATGACCGCTTGATAGACAACCTTTGCGAAAAGAAATGTTCATGATCAATATTTATTTATTTTTTTCTTTTTCTCGCTCTTCTGCCTTTATTCAAGACGAAAAGATTTCAGGAATATCAGCCTGATATTCCTGATCAACGGCTTTAGCCTATTCGTTTCTCGAATTTTATGTAATAACACGTTTTTGAATATGAATCCAAAATAAATTCATTGCGAACAAATAACAAAATATTTGTTCATGACACACGTAAATTTTTGGAATTCCTTTATACGTTTTATAATCGGGTAATTCCGACTTTAAAATTAACACTAGAGTAGAGTAAAATAAATTTCGTTTCTTAGATTCTTTCATTTGGGCTTTGTAGAATTTTATATATGTTCCAGTTTTATACAACTGATATTCGTTGTTATGCATATTATCGAGCATTATTTATTTCAAAATTTATTCAAGCATTGTTTACATCTGATTATCAGCTATCAGGATACTTACGATTTGGAAAAAGTACATTTCTTATCATAAGTTTGATATCTATGACCGTAATCTAACACGGATATAAAATATTAAAGTTTAATGTCAATCTCTACGAAGCATCTACTGGAAAGAGCAACCCATTTCTACCTGGACCACGGATAGCAAAAATGCAAAATCCAATTTTAATTATTTTAATATTAATGACTATGCCATTTTATCTCTCACCCCCTTTATTGAAAATTGTCCGAAAAATGTGTCCTAAAACAGCGACATAAAAATGCGACATAATTTTACATATATTTAAATACTATTAGTTCACAACAGCTTTAATCTATTGTTACAATATTTCGTAAGTTGTAGAATATGCATCACATGTATTTTTCTATAAATAGGTTACAATCATAAAAATTTCAACATAGGGTTACCAGGCGAAATACACGAAAGATGAGAGATAAAATGACATAGTCAATTAATATTGTTTTAATACGGCCAATAATGAAACTAAAAAATTAGGGGTGTTCAGGGGGGGCTCCCCCTGACGAGGCTCGAACAGCCGAGTTATATATATATATATATATATATATATATATTTAATTTCAATGAAATGGCTTCTAAAACATTTTGAAAGCTATTCCCAGTTGGTCTGAATCTCTAAGTTTTCACACCTATTTTGTCCGTGGCCTGATTTTCACAGAAGATATGTTGTTTTTGTTAATACTGAATAATGAACTAATAAAAGAGAGACGCGTGTAACTGTGAGGAGCAGAAGTGAGAAGTCATTGTACATAAACTTTCTAATTGAAGATCATAAAAATTGTAGGAATTATCAGCGTTATAGTAATGAGCAGAATTTTAATTTACCCTGTCAAAAAGGCTGACTAGAGGGGATTTTACACAAATGTTCATTTTTTATTACTGTAGAAGAGTTAAATTAAGAAAACAAACTGTTGGTGTAACCCCCCCCCCTCTCTAAAAATAAATACAGTGAACTCTCACTTATACACCACCTCTTTTATACGTCTTTTTCACTTATACGACGATTTTCAGTGGTTTCATATAGGAAAATAATGATATTATCACTCGTTTAGACATCGTTCTAAAATAAATATTTCACTTATGCATCGTATTTTTTATTTTTTTTACCAAAGCAAAACTTTTAATTCTCTTTAATTAAATAGAAATAAAATATTACATTTTTTAAAATAAAAGGTTAAACAAATAAACAATCTTTGCCGTATATGAAATGAAATGTGCTAATTTAATTCATCTACTGAAAATCCCTTTTCACATTTGTATAAACCTGAAAAAACTCTTGAAATTGATAGGCAAAAAATAAATTAATTAATTAATCAAAGTAAATTAAATAAAAAAATTAAAAATTTATTTATTTATTTATTTATTTATTAAAAAAAACAGACTCTATCATGGTATTTTGAAAGGAAAGAAATTAAGGCATGTAACATTTCCTGTTTTTTTTTGTATAGCTAAATCATTACATATCGGATAAACATCAACGTATAATCGTCAGAAACTTTATTATTCGTACTCTCATTGCAATTCATGCTGCGTTGTAAAATTTGAATAGACTTTTTTCACTTTTGCGTCTTATGCGCTTTTTTCTGTTGGTCCCTTGGGCTGATGCATAAGTGAGAGTTTACTGTAAATAAATAAATACATAAAAGTAAAATAAAATAAAATGAATCAACCTGAACCCGGCCAGGCCGAGTCTTCTACAAAGACAACTTAAATTCTGTTTTTTATTAATGCCCATCATTTCCTCAGTTTTCAGAATTATCACCTGTAATATTTTTTTTATATGTTGCCCTAAAACTTTGCAAATAAAAATTGAAGTTTTCTCCCAATGTGCATTTAAAAAAAATATTTAATCTCTTAGCTCTTTAAATATCTACTTTTTAAATATAAAATTTTGACACAGAGATGCAAGTTTTCCATCTCTGTTGTCACAATTTCACCAAGTTTTGCAAAATTTGGCTGAAAACTCTAAATGATTTTCAAAAGGGGAAAAAAATAAAAAAAAAGGAAAAAGAAACAGAAAAATATTCAAATTTTTAAAATAAATGATTATATTTTCGTAAATATCTATTGCATATTAAAAATGGATACATAGATTGCTAATAACATTTAAAATTCATTGTAAAAATAACAGGGTGATCCAAAACAGGCTATTTTGCACATTTTTTCTGCATATATTCATGAAATTTGAAAACAATCGTTTAAACGTGTTAAAAGATGATTAATATGGATATTATTACTTGGATATTATTACAAGAGATAGGCAGAGCATTAGTCACAGTGCCTGTCCTGGCCGACAATGATGTGGGTCTTACAATGATGTGGTCTTTCAATGACAACCAACCTTTCTGATAGTGTTTATCTCACTCAAACATACACGTATGGTACGTCATACATAGCAGACATTAGGGCATGAATTTCACTCCAAAAAACATACTGCACCTCGTTGATCCTTTTTTTCACCACAGTGATGGCGGACGCACATACGATTCGCTGATTTTACTATGAGTACGTCTGGCAGGTTTGGGAGGTCTATTCTCCACCGGTTGTTGAGAAATAGTTGGTGGTTAACTCTGCCCTGCCTAATACTCATTTGAGATGGAGTCTTACCAAAGAGCGTCAAAGAGTTCATGTGATTGGATAAACGACCTACCGAAGTTATTACAGCAGACGATTAACCAAACAACTGGGTCTGGGCAGTTGGCAGCTAACCACCGACTATTTTTCAACAACCTGGGGAGAATAAACCTCCAGGTTCACGAGGAACGGGCCACCGACTCATTTGGGTTTTCAGCTTTACAAGGCGTGAACCTCCACTTACTATATTTTCACTTGACCATGAAAGGGCGACAGATCTTCATGGTTTCAGATTCAAAAAGTTCAAAAGTTTCAGGATTTCAAATTCAAATTCAAAGAAAAATTTAATTTTTTTTTAATGATATTTTATTGTGAGTTCGGCAGACAGTACAGCCAAATTTTCAGTCTTCTACTTTTTCTATTCTTCTTTTTTTTTTTTTTTCTTTCTTTTTCCTTTGGTTAAATTTTAGGATTAATGGTGATGATGATGATGATGATGATGATGATGATAATAATAATAATAATAATAATATATTGATCAAATAATTATATGTAATGTCTAAAGTGAGAAATTTAAATTACTAATTTAAAAGCAAAGAAATTTGGGAACTTTAACAGCTCTTAGAAACCAAAGTTAAGAGTCCGAATCATCTGAGTCCGACCCTGTATTTACTGGGAAAACTAGATTTGGAGTCTGAAAAAGGAATTGATTATTTTCTGCAGGCTGTTCCATAATTATTGGAACAAACTTTAAGGGGAGGTAGGGCACAGGTGAGAATTCATAATCAAATAGCAATGTGGCGTCAAAAACCTTGTTTTCCCTTACCTGTTAACCCTTTGAGGCGCAATCCTTTCCCAATGCTGGAAAAAGGGCAGCCGTTGCCATCGCTCGACTTAACTACCAGCAAGATGGCGGACGATCGAAACGTTCATCTCGTGCCACAGATCTAGAGACCCTTTTTTGACGACAGCTGGCTCTGCCCTTTTTTCAGCATTGAGCAATCTATCTAGCTGCTCTCGCATTCTTCCATTTTTCAGCAGCTGTCATGCTGTTAAAAATAATCGTGACAATTTTTCTTAAGGGAAATGACGGGCTAAAAAGTAAAGGATTCTCGTGGAGCTATGTCACCCGCAACTATTTTTATAGAAATCAAATCTATTCTTCGTGACTGGCAACAGTCCAAACGTCATAGTTTAGTATTCCCAGAGCGGGAACACTGCGCCTTAAAGGGTTAATAACCACATAGGGAAATGAAGTTTTAACTGATTTCTTTACCAAGTTTTATAGACAATGAATGGGCTTTTCTCTAAAATTTCATCCATGAAATGAAATAGAATTTTTAAACTATTAATTTTAATCACGTGATTTTGGAAAAAGATACATTAGTTTTTGATGAAAATGTGTTGGACCAGTTCACTATTATTTCAGCGTTGGTTCCAAAGTGATTATTAACAGCTACGTGAAGACGACGTTTAAGACCTCACATTGCTGTGTGATTCTGAATACTTAGTACGTGTCCTACCAACCTTTAGAGTTTTGCTAAGACTTGGGACTAACGATGGGGGAAGGGTGCATCAATCTTTGCGAACTTAAGAAAAAAAATTTTTCCTGTTAGGTTTGTGTAATTTTACCAAATAGACCAGACTCCTCTATCCCCTTAGCAAGGGCCCTGAAAATATCCCGAATCAAAGAAATGATTTATGCCTTCAAACGTTTTCTAAGTTAATTACGAATAATTAATTTATTTTATTCACTTATTAAGAGCAACTATTTTTCATATTTGGTTCACTGCGCGCCTCTTAACACACATAAAAATCATTTTAAAGACTCGATATTTTTTCTGTATACACTCTAATAATACATAATTTAAATGACCTATTATTATGTAGATGTTACATAGCTACCTACAGAAAAATAATAATTAATTATTCTTTTCACTAATTAAAAAATTAAAACAATTGTAAATTAAAAAATTATGTAACGACAGGCATAAAAATAGATCATTTTAATTATGCATTATCAGAGTTGATGTAGAAAAAATATTGAAATTGTAAAATTATTTTTACGTATGTTAGGCTGCACGCATATAGAAAATAGTTGCTTTTAATCTGTTGATTAATTTAAATTTTCTAATTAACTCAGAAATCTTTTGAAAACCTCAATGTAAACAGAAGTCTATTGTATTAATATGCAAAATTTCTTACATGTAGATAAATTATTTATGTAAATATGGAGTTATATACATGAAAGCACATTTTTCGATTTTCATCACTACGATCTGGAAAACGTTCTTTTTTATTTATAGCATTTGACGATAGATGGCACTACCATACCAATCAGGAGAAATCCTCAACTGATGTGGTAAAAATTCACCGAGATGCAGGTCAAGCTGACAGCTCTGGGAGTGACGGATGACGGACAGACGGTTGTCAGGGGCAACGGATCCGTCACGTGCCGGGGATTAGGCATAACGGCCGGGCCTAATGGCCCTCATGAGCAACGGATTTCGTTTCGATAGCGCGAGGAGTGGACTCAGCTATGTTATTTGTCTTAGGGAGAGAAGGCTCTGGTGTTCGCTTTGGCGCAGGTTATCGCTCCCAGTAAAGAGAATTAATATTTGTTAATTTGATATACTCCCTTAATTTCTGAGAGAGATTAGAGAGTAATAAATCTCTATCTGGGAGAGAATATTGATTTTTTACTTGAGAATTTACTTTCAAAGAGAAATCTGGCTGCGTGGGTTTGGGTCAGATTGTGTTGAAGTTGAAAGTAAGCAAAGCTTGAATATTTTAATACCATAGACGCCGACTACTAGGGGCACTGGCCTGTCGGTGCCAACCTAACGATATTTTAGGGGTAGTGAAAAAAAATTATTTTTGTTCTTCATTGATAGTTTAACCCGTTAAAATTCTGCATTAATTTAACACCGCTTTCAACGCTGTTACAACTGTTTTCAACACAACAATTTTCTATTTGACTTTTAAATATGACAGTTTTTCCCAGGTTGAAGGGCAGTCTTGTTCAAAGAGGTGTCCAAATGAAGGCGATTTAAAATTGTTTTGGTTTTAGTAGACACAAAGCCATCCAATACTTGCTGGAAAATACAGTAGTAACAAAACTACAAAGTGTAAAATCAAATATACAGAGGGTGTTTACACATTTTTAGAACGATTTCGATAAAGAATTAAAGAAAGTAAATGTTCCAGAATAAAAATTTTTGGCAATAGTTTATTATTTGAAATGAGAAATATTGTCTGCTACTTTCAAATTTATTCTTCTTTCAAAATGTCATATGTAACCAAGCTGTGGATTGAAGGATATGTTTAATCGGCAAGGTAAAAACCGTCAATCATTATTTTTACATGGAAAGAAGACTCCAAACGATTATCCGAAAAAGGTACGTACTGTTTCAAATGTTTCTAAAGTGAAATCGCTGGTAACAAGAGAAAATCAACCAACATAGAGATCAATTGCAAAGTCTTTAGATACATTTGTAGCAACAATAAATAAAATAATAAACCAATATTTACAACTTAAAAATCTAAAAAACATAATGTTCACCAGCTTTTGCCAAGACATGTGGCTCAACCACTGGAACAACCACTGCATTCCTTGAAAAAATGAAGACTGATACAGGTATTGCATAGATACGTTTTCAACATATTCCTGCGAAGTCCCCTGACGTTTCATCTATGGACTATTGTGCCTTTGGTCTGTTAAAAAGAGCTCTGCAAATCCACCACGATAGATGGACTCTGGAAAGTGGAAGTGGAAGAGGAATGGAAAGCAATACAACTGGAAATTTTACGAAAAGCTCTTCTATCATGGAAATCACGATGCAGACTTATAATCCAGGAAAAGGCTATCAGATCGAACAT
The DNA here is from genome assembly GCA_038373885.1 of Cheiracanthium punctorium. NCBI lineage: Eukaryota > Metazoa > Arthropoda > Arachnida > Araneae > Cheiracanthiidae > Cheiracanthium > Cheiracanthium punctorium. The sequence goes on from JAWZYV010012008.1 coordinate 25,436, forward strand.
TTAAGAAAATAGTCTTTACATTTTAAACATTAATTAAACGGCCCCGAAATCGTTCTAAAAATGTGTAATCACCCTCTGTGGCATTCCTAAATAATAATAAAACAGCTACGTAAACAGAAGGAATAGGTCCGTTCCATGTGTAAGGTACTTTCGAGCTAAATTTGCAACGAATTGTAATTTCACTTATACATAAACATTCTCATCGAAAAAAGGATAAAATTGACAATTCTTCTCACAAATACTAGAGGTGCTGAATCGATTTCTTTTAAACTGCTCTCAAAAGCGTTTCGCCAATCCTTTAGTACAATTTTAAAGATTTTAAGAAGCAGAGGTCTCGTCCAGGTGCTAGGTGATTAAGTGCAATTGCCCTGCACTTAATTCATGGTTTCACATACACAGTTAAGATGAATAATCAAATGTTTTTCAAAGCCTTCTCATGTTCGGCAGATGAAGTAAGCTGCAATATGAGCAAAACCGTTTTTTAAAGAAATTCCTTTAGAAATCAAGCTTGATGCCTTGCACTCGAATATGAATTTTTAATATATTTTCAGTATATACTCCAAAAACAATTATGTATAGAACGGTAAGTTCTTTAATACCGTCTCTCAGTACTTGTTTATTTAATTATTTTTCCAAAATTACTAAAATATCTTTGATGCCGTTCCACATGTTCTTTCGCATTTTTGGTATTATTAATGTTGGTACGTTTCTTCAGTTTTTTCTTTCAAGTCTTTGAAATGTAGTACGTCAAGATTTCTCTCTACATCGCATATTTTGCCTTCAAACGCACTTAGAAAAATTATGTCATATAATTGATGACAGTATGGAAATAAACAACTACAACATTTTGCTATATAATTTTCTTCTAAAAGGATTGATACACCGTTTAAGCGGTCAGTGTTTGAAACAATTTTGCCACTGCATGAAATCTGCACCTTACTTTACAGATACCAAAGTGTTAAAACAATCCAAAACGCATATGTTTGCTCTTTCCCAGTAGAATTTTTAAATTTTGGAAAATCAGCGAGCTGTTCTCTCTCTAACCGAAAGATGCATTAGTTAGTAGTCTTTCATCTTTAGAATCTCTAACACTTTATGCTGATAAAAAATTACCCAGTGAACAGTAAAAATTTGAAAAATGGCCTTTTGAAATGCTCCTTTTATGCAGTCAGAAGATTTCTTTCTTTTAATTTTTTGGATTCTGTAAACTGATCACTTTTTAATAATAAACTGTTAAGTATTATCATCAAGTGCTTCTAATAATGCATGAAGAAGACCAAGAGACTAAAAACAACCAGAAAAGCATTGCTATACCAAAAAGCCCGATAATGGCTTTTATCTTTCACATTCTCTCTCAAGTCCAGCACGTGCTAAAATATGTTAATCGGCCCAAAAGTATGTATGGGTTAATCTTGAAGCAAATGGAACCAAACTAGGGAGCGGGCATTTAAAAATTTAAAAGTTAGAAAATAAGAGACAGACACCCTAATAGACATCTAAACAGACTCCTATTTGAAGTTTCTATTCGTAACAACACAGTGTCACACTCTTAATTTGTCACCGAATAAAAATACATTGTCAACGGTGGGAGGGTATATTTTTGGTCCTTCCAGAACAATAAGATAATTTTTGCTTTTTTCACGTGAGTGAAATTCCTCCCGGGATAATTAACAACGACAATTTTTCTCGGATCAACTGAATCAGTCAAGCTACCATCTCATTAGAGGAGCATTTGCCAACATTTAAATTTGTCAAAGCAAAAATAGACTTGAGGGGGGTTTTCATCACTTATTGTGCAGTCTGTAAAAACTGCGGCTCGCCGCTGACTGTTGCGAGATTAAAACTGTGGCAGGCAACATTCTAAAGTATTTGATTCTGTCTTTGAATGGCATGAGTTGTTAACTTTTTAACAAACGCCTTTTCCATCCTCAGAAAATCTCTGTGTTTGTAAACACAAATTCGAAATGACTATGTTTAGATATTTAAATAAACGTTCAAAATCTCTCAGTTTGAACGTTTATTGCAGTAACTTAAACGTACAAGTACAACGAGTACGGGTGCTTACGGTTGTAGAGAGTTATGACAGAAAAAGATTATGTTTTTTAAAAATACTATTAATTATATTTTTTATGTATTAATTACGAAACTTAACATGAAAATATTGTAAATTGAGGATTGCTTCCTCCATTTGTATTTTGTAATAGAGATATTTTAAGGGAGTGTTTTACCTCCTTACAAATGTGATGAAATAATTTTTTTCCCTACAAAATATCAGCTCTGATATATTATGTTCACACACACTCACACACACGTACACATACTTTATACTTTTTCAATTATATTTTTGTGTACTTCCAGAGCAGGGTTTTTCAACCTTTTCATGTCTATTTGTCTTTAATACTTCATTATATTAGAAAGTTCATCATTATCCATTAGGGATGGACGCGAGACGATTTTTTTGCGAGACAAGACAGACATTTTTAACATATTGATTTTGTGAGACGAGGCAAAGCTGATCTGTGAGACGCGAAACGCCAATTTTCCGTCTCGCGTCGCGTCCATCCCTATTATCCATGCGTGAATCCTTTTTGGCTTTCTTGTTTCATAATTTTGGGAAAAAGAGCATAATCCATTTCTCAACCCTATGTCTTTAAGAACTAATTAGGAACTAAAAAAATGAAACATTAAATATATATATATATATATATATATATTGAAATTGTTAAAGGGAAACTCAAGGCTGCCCACATACTTTACTTCTCTGAAATAAATATCACTCTATTTAATCCTAAGCACACACACACACAAAAGAAAAAAAAAACTTTGGTGGCTATAGATATTTTAACAGCATTTATAGCACCGCAACGCCTTCTTGTTTGGCTGACATCAGATGTCACAGATTCATCCCTGCTCTACGCATTTTATAAGCAAATTGTTTAGTAAATGTTTAATCCATCACTATCAAGTTTTGTATATCCCCCAACACCGCATAGATACAAAGCAAGACTTAACGACAGAGAAATTTACAGTTGTTACGCAAGACAAAACACACGTTCTTATCCTTATTACACAGTGGTTTTGCAAGACAAGACAAAGCTGTACAGTTTTTTTTCAGATGAGGCTGCTCTAATTTTTGTCTCACGTTCATCCCTAGAGTTGCCGACCAGCTTGTACGGTGGATAAAGAACCGTAATACGGTTTCGGGTTCAACTCCCGACGGTCGAGGTTCGATCCCCATCTAGGCGTGGATGTAATAGTGTCCGTCCCTTCATAGGGGGCAAAGATGGTCCACCTACTAGGTGCCCCCATAATAAAGGGACCAACAACTCCGACCTTAGTAGTGGCCAAAGCCTCCAAGACATCCCGCCATTTGAAAAAAAAAAAAAAAAAAAAAAAAATCATCCCTATAGTTACACATTCTCGAAAATTACACAATACGTCTCCAATTGATCACAGCGACATCTGTTTATATAGGCAAAAGGATTTACATTTTATGTGCTACAACCTTGTTAATAATTTATGTTCTTAGTAATAATTCGTGGCTGTAAGGCTACCAGTAGTAAAAGGTTAACTTGATACACTTATGTAAATCTTACCTCTTTATTCTAGTGATCAATTCTAGAATATTATGTCTCGACCGAAATAATTCCGTGTTTTCGTTGATTTAATAACTCTGGAAAAATTCGCAATTAGATGAACATAAATGAATTAATCCCACTAAGTAACGAACATTTTTTAAAGCCACATTGTGCGAGATTTTCAATTTTGCAAGCTCCAGATTTAAAGTGCTAACCAGAGTCTGATTATGACCAACGGGGGCCCCGGCATTCAGGAATTTGGGGGCCCCCATCTATGAAATTTGTTTTATTTTTCATAAAATTATGATATAAAAAATATATTTCAAAACAATATTTGAAATTGGGGGCCGTTTCGAGCCCGGGGCCCTGGGCAAAGTCTCGATTTGCCCATGGCTCTGTACCATGGCATAATAAGGCTCTGGTGCTAACTGTGGATAAAAATCTACTTATTGCAGTGAAATACGTGTCTGCCACCAAGGCAAATCTTCATTATTTTGAAAAAAATTGTTGGGATTAAAGTTGGCAGGATTTTGTTCCCTTCCTCCCCCCCACCCCACCCCCCGAAAAGTCTTTCGTCGAATTTTATTTGTACAGTTAAAAATCACTGCAAACTGCTATTTGGAAATCAAAAATAGTCCCTAACACGTTGGCACCTCTTTTGGCGAGATCCGAGACGCCTTTATTGCAACCCTCACTGCGGACACAACTTGCCGGACTCTAAATCCGGCCCGAAATGACGGCACACTTCTAGTCCTGCCAATGTGACAATAGCGGGAGTGGAGGAGGTAAGGAAAAATAAAAACTGGCAGCTACAAAAGCAACGGCTGGAATATCAAACAGATCTGGACTTTTTGTTTCGGCGCGTGCATTTATCCGTCTATCTGTCTATATATATATTCTTTATTGCCGGTGCTCAAATTTATTTCCGAATGCTGCTCGAAATGGGGGAGGGCTTCCATATTTTTTCTCTCTCTCTTTTTTTCCTTTGTTTATACATATACATATATATATATGGGCGTTTGTCTTGTGTCTTAAGGATGTCGTTTTCTCAGGGTTGGAGTGGACTCGTTGATGAGGCAGTTTCTGCAGGAAAAAAAAGCTTTCAGGGGTTGTGCCCTGGTTGCCGAAATATCAGTGATTTGTGAGGCAGAAATTTTTCTTCCTGTAAAAAGAGGGACCGAATTTTTTATTGTTTTAGAGAGCTGAAGTAGTGTGGAAAAGGGAGAAGATCCACCCACCAATTGGGAATCTTAGCTGGTTCTTAGTGGCGTATTTAACGAAGGGGTAGGAGGAAAACCCCTAGGTGAGGGTTTTTTTTCTGGTGACTGATTTTGCTTTTTCATCTAAATTTGAGTAATAAAATTCTTCACCTATTAAATATTTGGATAAATCTACTAGTTAAATTGCAGATGCTAAGTATTGCAAATAAATTTTTGGAGGACTGAAAATAATCGAGTATGGTGCAAAGTTTTAAGAGTACCAAAATTTTCAGAGAACTTATGTTTTAGAGGGGGGGGGGGAACTTTAATACAGATAAGAACAATTAGCTGTGTTTGTAAAAGCTTTAACATCAAAAACTGTACTTAAACTGAAATTAAACTTTTTTTTTTTTTCAACCTAGATTTTCGGCTCCGAACCCCTCTTTCTCCTATCGATCAACTCAAAAAGAGACATATTTAAAATGCACGTTCGCCGCAAAATATTTAACCGCCCAGAGAAAATCTTCAAACAGACAGATGCCAGTAACGGATCGAAAAGAGGAGGATCAGAAGGTTGTTTGGAATAGACTGCCACTTATGGTAAATTAAGCTCGCTCAAAAGTAAATTGAAGAACAAAATAGAACAAGCGAAAAAATTCTGCAATAAAATCATAGAACACGGAGGTCTGGAGCTGATCGAAATGCAACTTTGGGCTCCAACTGGATTAAAAAAAAAAAAAAAAATCACTTCCCTTTACACGTAAAACGAAGTGGAATTACCTGCTCTCACAGTGATCATTACCAGCATGTTGTTTGGGTCTGAGATTTTTCTCGTTGTGGTAAAACAGTCAGTGATCGGTGATCAATCTGGATCCAAACCCGGGTCCTCGAGTTTGGAGGCCGAATTCCTGCTAGCCAATTTACCCATGACTATGATAGATATACACAGAAAAATGTGCCGGACTTTTAGCCGTAAGTTGCCTTATGGAAAATATGCCATTGTCCGTACGTAAGCAAAGGAGTGAAAATGCATCGATAATCAGACACCCAAAACTGCATATTTTGGAATATAAAATATATTTTGTACACAGCCCTCAGAAATCATTTGGAAGTGTATCGAAAATTTTGGAGTCGTGATAGGTTTTATTTGTCCGCGGGGGAGTCATCAAGACTCCAATTTTCTTTTACACATTTAACAATTTTCCTTCCTAAAAACTATTCTTTCTGCTAAAAGTATCCTGGTAGTTTTTAAAGAAAAACTTACTGAAAAAGAGACAGTCTCTTGGAATATACAAAATCACTAGCAGCAAAGATTTCAAATTGAACTGCTTAGTATTTTGTTAATAGTTCCATTTTGTTTGTTTGAAACTTACAAAAATCACAAACAAACTGCTATTTGGAAGTCGACAACATTAAACGTTATTTAATTACTAAAGTTAACAACATTTAGTAATTAAATAAGTGTTCAGAACACACAAGATTATGAAAAATAGCATATTGCGTAAAATCTCTTATGTAGATCGTAAGTTTTCAGTGCAATATAGCGTGCACTAATACAAATTAAGTTTTCACTGCAACAGTGATTACAAACACAACATAGGTTTTCACGGCAATACGGTCACAATTTTTACTAACTCAAATATGATTATTTTCTTGCTTTAAAGTTTGAAAGTAATGGCTGAAGCTTTTTATTTAATGATTGATTAATTAATTTGCTTATTATTATTTAAAGATTTTTTTTTCTTCCAAAATTTTTTATTGTTATTTTGCTGAACTTCTATGGAATGAGTGTCCTAATTGCTTTAGAGTGAAATGAACCAATTACTTGCCATACCCATTGTTCTTTACTTTAAACTGTGACGGACTCAGGAATATTTTTTGGGAGAAGGTAATTTTTTTTAAAAGCTATATTTAACCTAAACAAAATGAAGAATAAATCAAAATGTTACTCTAAAACAGTGTAAAAGTTTTTGGGTAAGCTTATTTATAAATAAAGTTCATTCGACTTAGAGAATGAAGCAAAATGTTAACGGTAAGCAATGTCTATTTTGGGGGATAAAGTCTCCAGCCTTTTCCCCTAATCGGCCATTGATTCTATTCTAATATATTGGTGTCTGAAAATCATTAACATTAAATAAATAAACAACTATAAGTGAATCAATTGATAGAATGTTTCCAAAATAATTTTCTTTAATTTACAAGCAACTTATTGAAGTTATTCAATTGTTATGGTTCTAATTCTAGTTGCATCAAGGTTTTGAAAACTCATAAAATGCACTGCATTAGGAAGGTACTAAAAGAGAAGGTAAAAAATTTCAGGCCAAGACACTACATCTAAATAAAATAATTATTTTAATGAATTCATTTGTATGATTACCGTAAAATTTTTTTTGCTTTAATGTAAAGAAGAACAATTAAATTTAATAAGCGATATCAGAGTACAGATAATCACTATATACTTTCGGATATATTTTGAAATAATTTGCAATTATTTTTAAAGTACTTTAAATGGAGGTATTGAATTTAAAATAATAGGACTCATTGTTTATAACTTTTTCCTGGCAAATTGTTAATTAGCTGATGAATTTTTTAAATTTAGAAATCCATTATGCACAGCTTTTTGTTTGCATTAACATTAATTAAATAAACAACTATAAGTGATAGGATGTTTCCAAAATAATTTTCTTTGATTTACAAGCAACTTATTGAAGTTATTCAATTGTTATGGTTCTAATTGTAGTTGCATCAAGGTTTTGAAAACCCATAAAATGCACTGGGAGGCACTAGGAAGGTACTAAAAGAGACGGTAAAAAATTTCAGGCCAAGACACTACATCTAAATAAAATAATTATTTTAATGAATTCATTTGTATGATTACCGTAATTTTTTTTTTGCTTTAATGTAAAGAAGAACAATTACATTTAACAAGCGACATCAGAGTACAGATAATCACTATATACTTTCGGATATATTTTGAAATAATTTGCAATTTCTTTTTGCAAATTGATGTTAATTAGCTGATGAATTTTTTAAATTTAGAAATCAATTATGCACAGCTTTTTGTTTGCCGCAAATAAATTGAATGATAATATTCATAAAAGCACTTTTCCACACTGCATAATTTTGAAGTTAACATGTAAGCTTTTGCACTTAATAAATGACCAAACGAACACTTTAACTTTGTAAATCAAATATACATTCACAAACAGTAATATCACCATTAAAGATTAATGTAAGACACCATCGACAGATGGCAGCACTATGAACATCGCAGACAATTTCTGAAGTATCGTCTTCGAATCGTTTTTCAAAAAACCCCAACATGTGTTATTGGCAAAAATAATGGATAATGATGTATGACAAATTAAGGAAGCTTCAAAGAATATTTTAGCATTTACGAAATTAATGATAAATGGCCGTATTTCTAAGCAAAGGGAGTTACAAAGTAATTTTGAGAATATTAATAACGGCTATATAATTTTTGATTATGACGCTTATAAATCTAGCAGTGATTATAACTCAAACACCGCGAAGGAAAATTTATTGCATTCACCTACTTTTTCAGCGATGTTTAATATATTTCCAGCTGCTTATGAGATGCTCTTAATGTATTGCAATTTGTAGAAGGAATACACAGTGACTCATATTGCATTTTTTATTATCTTCAAAATATGGAATATTTTACAGGAGTTTCACTTCAAACTTTAATTTAGAAAAAGTAAATGAAAATTTTATTGAAAAAAAGATGCCATAGTAGTTATAAAGCATTTTAGGTTTATTTTAAATTTAGGATTAAATATATAATAAAGATTTTTGATCGTAAAATCACTAATTTATAGGAAAGATGCCAAGTATAAATATTGAGCAATTTGAAATGTAACCGACCAGTTAGTCATGATAGTATAGAATAGATGCGCATACAGGGTGTGTCAGATTACCTGAAAAAGGAGTAGGGTGCTCTAGTCTAAGACGACTGAGAATAACACAACAATGCAGGGTCGCAAACATTATTGTTTTCATCCAGTGGGATATTTAGATTTTTTGATTTAGAATTTCATTGTTCTTTTCTTCTCTCAAAAAAATTAACGGAAAAATAATCTACAAAACCTCCCCCGTTAGGTGGCAGCTTTGAATAACAACAGAATTATAAGGAGTTCTGATTAAAAAATAAAATAAAATGTAGAATGTAAATTTTATTGCATTACATTATAAGAAATATAACACAACAGGATTAAATTAAACAACTGCATTTGTCTGAGATTTGTAAAATTTTATTACTTCCCAAAATTGATTTTCATCAAAATTTATACCAAAGCTCATTTTTGAAACAAAACGAAAAATCTGTATGGTGATGTTTGGTTTTGGCAATGTTTTTGGTATATCCTTAAAATCCACAAGACTTATATCAGAAACCTCTAAAAAATGAAATACATAATTATCTTTTTTACATGTCAGCTAGCATTAAACTACTTTTTATAGAATGATTACAATCAGAGGCGTAGCCATGGGGGGTTAGGGGGGTCATAACCTCCCCCCATGAGGAATTTTTTGCCATACAAAATGTATATTCTTCACTCCCTTATCACACACATGTATGCATATATGTGAGTTGCAGTAGTCGTAACCCCTCCCCATGAAAAATTTCTGGCTACGCCCCTGATTACAATTCATTCTAATCTACAAAGTAGTTCTTATTGCATGAAATTGAAAACTCAAGTGAACTCATCCAGGGCCGGCCCAAAGGGGGTGCGAATGTAGGTGATCGCCTAAGGCTCCGCGCTTAAAGAGGCCCCGCTCCTGGGCCATTTTTTTGCTATCACATTAGACGGAGCTTGGTAGATGGTAGCGATATATCCCGAAAAAAGCCGAGAAGTATAGCTAATATGTACTATCAGCGCTATAGTAGACTATGACTTCCTTGTAAGCCATTTAAATTATACACATTTCCCATGCACTTGCAATTTGGTAGTGACATAGGATTCTACAGGAGATTTCTCATCAAATGTGGGAGATATGCCATAGTGAGCTAATTTTTAGAAACGTATTTTTCGGCTCAAAATTTGCGTTATTTTACCAAACGCCGCTTAATTTACATATAGTTGGCGAGATTTCAGGAATGGCTCCAAAAATGTCAGCCCATAGACTTTATTGCATTTGAAGTCTATCGGGGATCATGTACGGTATATCCTCGATATCTCGAAGTGGAAAGGACATCGGAAAAATTCGAGATAAAGAGGTAAATTAAAAGGGGTCACTTTGGAAGGGTAAACACATTTTTTCGAGATATCGAAGTTACACTGTACATAAACTACTCAGTTGGTTGCAGTCATGAAGGTAGGTGAACAACGAAGATGTGACAGTAACTCCTAAATACAACAATCAAATAATCGATGATTATTTATTTTTACTTTCCGAACATGTAACATGTAAGGAAAGTATTGTAATCATGAAAAAAATCGACTTCGAGATTTTGGTGTATTTACACGTTTTGAGGTCTTCTGAATCCATTTATGCTATTTTTACGAGATGTGTGTGTGTGGGTGAAAACGATAACTCCTAAACGGGGCGTTTAATTGAGCTCAAATTGGGTTTTTTTTTTTTTTTTTTTTTTTTTGTCATAAACCACCATCGCAAGACCGATATTGATTTTGGCATGTATAGGACTTGTAGTTTTATTACAAGGCTACGACAAAGATTTCTTTTACATTATGGCCTATGGGGGGGAAATCCTTGAAAGTGCACTAGCATTTAAAGGGTACATTCGATTGAGTTTCAATTTGGTATATATGTTTGAATTATTCGTTAGATTAAAATTTATTTAAATGCTTGGTAATGATCTTAATCGTAAGTGTTCGGAAAGTCGAGTGGAGTCACTCCAGATTTTTATTGAGTATGGACTTAAACATTATGACCACCCCCACATTTTTCAGTAAATTCGTCTGGATGATATGGAGACTACGCAATTAAGTGGGAATGGTATTTAACGGCTGCTGGAGAAGGTAAAGAATCATTCTAGCACCAACATTTGTGAGTGATGGGAAAGGCTGTTGATCTAAGCGAATTTGATAGAGGGCAGGTTGTAATGGCCCGAAGACTCGTAACGAGTATCTCCGAAACTGCACGACTGGTCGGTTGTTCACGATCTGCCGTTGTTAGTATTTATAAAAAGTGGATTAATGACGGTGAAACCAGCAGTAGAAGCCAAGATGTTGGGAGTCCACGCATCATCAAAGAAAGAGGAGGTCGGAGACTGTCCCGCCTAGAACAGCAAAATCGACGGCAGACAGTGGCTCAGCTGATAGCCCAATGCAATGTACACAGTAAAAAAAATCAGAAACGTTACATACTTACAGCGGAAAGGTTTCCGAATGTATAGAGTAACCTACCGATGCTCTACTCGAACTCACGATTTCGGAAACATAACCCATATTTCGGGGTAAAGTATTTACGGGCGAAAGGAAATCTTTATTTGGGACTTTGCGCGCATGCGCCAAGAGACAGAGGGATAACAGTGTACGCATCTTCCCTAATAGCACAGATGGTCACAAAAGAGTCGCTGTGACGTCACAGAGGGTCACAATTGTCACAGGACTGTCACATTGTAACTTCTTGCACAGCCCGATTATGACCAACAGGGGCCCCATCTATAAAATTTGTTTTCTTTTTCATAATATTTTGACATATAAAAGAATATTTCAGAACAACATTTGAAACTGGGGGCCCTGGGCAAAGTCCTGATTTGCCCATGCGATAATAAGGGTCTGGTAACTTGTGAGTGATGTAACTTCACTGTGTGGTCACTGTGAAGTTTATTTGTGACCAGTCACCCGGTGACGTCGCCGGATGAATACTTAAATAAAACGGATGAATACTTAAATAAAACAGCACATTATCTCCTGAAAATAATTTATGTGGAAGAAAAAAGATTTAAGATTTTTAATTTATATTTATTAATTATGGTGTTTTCTCTCCATTTACAAAATACTTCCAAAAAAATTTTAAGTTTCCAAAACAAGCCGTACCACAAATAACTTTTGCAGCAGTCAGTTTACTTTTAAAGCAAAATTCGGCAAGAAAACCGCAGCGTCGCGGTACCGTGCTTTCTTCCGAATGCGTAGGTCCAGCGTTCGATTCTAGTCCTCACCGTTCCTTCCGACAGAGTTTGGTGCTGCCATCTAGTTTAAGATACTCGAAACGCTTCATCTAGTGCATGTTACTTTTTTCTGAAAAACTCGGAAAGTTTACTCGTTAATTCAGAAACCTTTCCGAAATACACGGAGAGGTTACTCAATATTTTACCAAAATATACAGAAACGTTACCCATCTTTTCCAGAAACCTTACCTAAAATGCAGGAAAATAGGTAAATATGTTTCCGACATATGCAGAAACGTTTCTAAATATTTTACCCGCATGGTTCGGAAACGTTTCCGCGATTTTAAACTACAAGAGCTGCCCCATTTTTTGGGGTAACGTTTCCGAATTTTTTTTACCGCGTAGTTCCAAGTGCAAGTGTTTCGGAACGCACAGTTCAGCGGATACTGTTGGATATGAGACTGCGGAGCAAACGTCCCACTCGTGTGCCTCTTCTTACCAAGCGTCATTCATTATCAACTACGCCTACAGTGGGCACGGGAACATCGAGACTGAACCATGGATATGTGGAAGAAAGTTGCCTGCTCCCTTCTTGTACAACAGGCTATACATAGGCTGGGAGTGGTTGTATAATGCTTTGGAGGGCGTTCTTTTGGGTAACTCTGGGCCCCGTAGTTGCGGTAGACCAGACCGTGAATGTTGCGGACTATCCGAACATCGTTGCGCATCAGTTGCATCTTTACATGGCGTATGTCTTCCCGACAGGAAATGGAATCTTCCAACAGGGCAACGTGCCATGTCGCAAGGCTGGAATTGTGTTGGAGGGTTCGAGGAGGGTAATCCACTGGCCACCTAACTCGCCGGATCGTAATCCCATACAGCATCTTTAGGATTACATGGAGCGAGAGCTCAGAGCTCAGACACCACCATGTTCCAATATGTCACTTTGCGTGACCACTGCTTAAATACTTGGTGCAACCTATCTTCAGTTATCTACCAAGAACTCGTAGCATCCATACCCAGGCGAGTTGCAGTCGTTTTGAAGGCCAAAGAAGGAGCAACGAGTTATTCAGTAGGTGGTCATAATGTTTTGGCTCTTCAGGGTACTGTAAAAGCACTTATTTTCGCGAGCCGTAATTTTCGCGAATATGAAGATACCGGTGATTTTGTGAGCTGAAAATTTCGCGAATTTTATACGAATAGAACAGAAAGTTTAAAAATGCTCAAAGTATCTATAGAACCCTTTTTGCATAAGGCATTTTAAGAAACTTCCTTTTGTCCGAAAAGTTCGTTCTGCCTTCCCCATTTTGAATGGCGTCAAAGAAGCTAGTATAAATATTGTAAGTGAAAGAACTGAACTCTATGTGTTGTATTATTGTTTTATAGTCAAAAAATAGTTGTTTAGTATCGAAGAAATATTTGTAAGAATGAAAATTGTCAAGAAAGAGTTTGTAACTGTGTAATGATTAAATTTTGACAAGTGAAAAATTTCTGATTTTTTTTTTTTTTTTGAAGCGAAAAAAAAAAAATTTATTTCGCGAGGATTTAATTTTCGTGAATACGACGGGCTCGCGAAAATAAGTGATTTTGCAATATTTTTACAGTGCTTTTGCAGTACATAATGATGCCTCAGACGAAAACATACCTCTCAGAAGTGAAATGACCCTTTTTCGGTAACACACAATAAAAACAAATGAATAACACTAATAAAAACTAACAATTGAAAGTAAAAAAAAAATTATATATTTAATTTTCTAATTCCTTGGTATACGAGAAGAAATTTTCAAACAGATTGGAAACGCTATTGGACACATTTTCTTTCACAGTTAAAAAGAACAGAAAATACGGAAATAGCCAGATTTTCTGATTTTAACAGTAGCCATTTTTTCTTTGCGTTATTTTTCTAATTATTTGTGGAAAATTTCCCACCAATCGTCATAAAACGAATTAAAGGAATTTTCAAAAGGTGTTAAAGGTATTTTCAAAGATTAAATATTCTGAAAGTTGAAAAGATAAATGCACATGCATTGCTAATCACGCTTTCGCAATTAAGTAAAACTGAATTCAAACAATTTTTGTAGGCTTTTCCCAGGCTAATATGAATCTTAAGTACTACGGAAACATCTTAACCCTAATGTCCTTTGTGTGTGTGTGTGTGTGTGTACCACAGCGTATTAAAATTTAACTATTAAAGGTAGAATCCTGCAACATACTGCATGCGCAATGCTCATGTTCAGAAGTTTTGTGAAAATGTCTGTTAAATTTAGCTCGTCCGCGCGGGAGAGAGGAGAAAACCAATGGAAACGCTTTGCTTTACCTACTCGTTGTGACGTCACAAGTAAGCGCCGCGGCTTCCCTCTATAGGGGGCGTTGGTCTCAGGCACTTTTGAAAAGAAATTTCAGTAATATGCAAAACTCAACTCGCGATCCAGATTCCCAAGTGTCTCTATATATATCCTTTAAGCGTACTTTATATCCTTTACTAGAATGATTCTAACAATTGAAGGCTGTGAACAAGTACCCATGACCAATATTCTTCTTATTCAAGAGTTAAAGCAATGTGATAAAAAAACGGCCGATTTCCCGCTCAACTTTTTTCCATAAAAATGGCAGATGTCTCTGCTTCAAATTAAAGGCATTTTAAGTGCATGTTTGAATTAAAAATAACGACGATCGCACTTGCTTTTTAAAACCAATTCGTTCCGTATCTGACTACTGCAATGCACAATCTGTTAATAATAAATTAAAATTTAAGGATATATGCATATAACAGCAAAATATCTTGATTTAATCTTGCACCGACAACCGCTTTTTCTGCTAGTATTTTTTTTTCTTTTCGTCTGCGGATCATATTGCTTATTAATTTTATACTATAGACCAGTTTCAACAAAGTCAAAAGAAATCTGACAACAAATATTTTTTTTTTTTCATTTCTGAAAATAATACTCAATTTTGTTCATTTAAAAGGATAAAAATTTTTCATTTTCTAAGTTACCATAGTTACGGAATCCTTTGCTGTCACATAAGTTGTTGGATTAAAAAATTAGATGAAAAATCACCTAAATATGAAACAAATACAAATTGAAAAATTATTTATAACCTATAATTTTATATAATATATTAATTCTTATATTCAATATTATGGAAGAAGAAAATAATTTATTTATTTAAATTTTTCGAATAAATTTAAAGTGAATAACCTCGTGGATCCATTCCTGTTTTTGTGGAATTAGAATAGCCCGAACTGCGACTTAATTTTGATTCTAGAAATTATTGCCAAAGTGCAATAATTTCTTGAAATTTACGTCACCACTTTTTTCCACTAAACTTCAGTATCCGTGTAAGTTTATGCACTTAAAAATTGGGTGGGAAAGTTTGAATTCGGAGAGTGGGTGGATTTTAAGATTTCTGAAGTTGATATTTTTTTTCTGTGCATTTTTACGTATTTGTTCAAATTTTCAAGAAGATCTGTCCAATTGTGGGGATTTGTATATTACATAAACATGCAAACAAATTAATATGCTAAAAGATTTTTATTTATATAAGATATGTATTTACATTATTAAAACACCATATACTATTTCAATTATAGAGGAAAAAGATAAGAAACTACTGTAAAAAGTCATTTATTTATTTATTTATTTTATACAGATCAAAAAGCAGCATAACAATAGCTTTTTTTCTTGGCAAAAAAAGAAAATAAAGCAGTTAAAAAAACATAAATATATTCAACCAACAATTTTCAAACTTTTGAACTAAAAATGCAAACTTTCTTATAGATCATTCGAATTAATAATCAAAATTTCGGACAAGCACGAGCAATCACCACGACATGCAGGACAACCGCACGAACACATTGTGTTTTCACAGTTGTTTATTTTTTTAACAAAGATGAAGTAGCTGCGCAGAATTGGTAAAATAGATTTTAAACTGAAGCTCTTGAAAAATGCACAAGGTGAAACGGATTAAAATTCATATACATTTCTTGTTCATTTAATAAACTTTTTGTGGATTTTATTTTTAGCGAATGTTAAGAGTAATATTTGTTATTCTTATTTTTATATGTTAGTTCCACTAGGTTAGTACTACCAAATATTAGTTCAACTATAAGAATATTTTCCCAGCTTAATGTAAAAGAATCTTCCAAAAAAAAATGTTCTCAGGCTTTTTTAAAATCTGAAATGCAAATAAAAATCCACGTTAGCATATTTTAAATTTAAATGTACAAATATGAAATTGTTCCTTTGGAATGCAATTCGCCATCAATACACTCATTCAAAAACTATTATGTAATTCTTTTATTTTTTTAAATTATAATTCATTATTTATATTCGCACATATGATTCCCATCAACAACAGGCTGTAATATAGCACACCGAAAAATAATTTCAAAGGGATATATCGAAGCATAAAAGACATAGATCCAATTGTTGACTTAATTATACATTATCATTCCCAACTCCACAATTATTCTCGCCTTTAACACATGCATAAACATCTGTCCATTGCATCACCATGCAAAGTAGGCGACTGCCTCCAAGAATGCAAATATTAAACATACATCTTCTCTGCGCCCGGCGTATCCATTGCTCCTTAAATTTCCTTCACTCCCCCTCCCCCCCCTCCACTGCCACCTCTCATTCTGGCAGGGCAGTAGTTTACAATCTAAGTAATCTCTCTGACGCCAATTCTCCCTTAAAAGTTGCTGACAGGGGCCTCGTGCCCAAGTCCGGGAGCAATTAAAACAGGCAGTCACCCAGTGGACACTCTTAACAAATGCAAAGTGGCGTGTGATCACTGGAGCCCTTTCCCTCCTGCCCCTTCCACCCCCCCTCCCGCACAATAACAATCGATGCGAAATACCTTGGGAACCACGGGGACAAATCTGACATCCCCAGGTCGAGGCTCAGAAGAAGGTTTTAATTAATCATAAAGTCAAGATGGCTGACATTGTCTCCGATCATCATTTACAGATGGATAGGTTTGTTTCGGATGTTGTGAAATTGGCTACCTGGGATGGGAAAGGGGGGCGTACGCTAATTGGAGGCGGGTTAGGTAAAGGGGTTGTTAGTCCCGTCGAATTTCGGAAGAAATTCAGTGATTGGGAAATTATCACTCGAACATGGAATAACAAAGTGCGATTATCGATCACATTATTAAATCTGATATCTTGGACATAGGCTTAAAGATGGGATGAATTGGAGGCGGTCTTTTTGAGAGACGCTGGCTCATATCGATATTACACCCAGAGAAAACCACTAAAACACTGTATGGCCAACCTGTTTTAGTTGGTCTGAACCAGGGTGTAACACCGTCATAGCTTCAGACTTGAGATTTCGACCGAGCCAGCAAATCGCAAAGCGTCCATTTTTAAGGCTGCAATTGTATTGCCTTTAAATGATCCAAAATGGGGCTCTTGATGGTCGTCTGTGGGGAAGTCACACGTGTACGACTAACACCTCCTATACATAGAAGGCCTGAGAACAGAAGTGTTTACGTCATCACTAGGTCTTCTTCGATGACGTCATCCCAGTTTGTACTTTCACAAAGTAAAACTATTAAAATTTCTGGTGAATGATACACATTTTAGAAAATATCTTAGCTTGAAGATGAAAATTATAACACCTTTCTGATAAAAAATAATTTATTATGATTTATTTCTATGTCATATTATATAATTAGTGATAGTTAAAATTTCCTATTTGTCGTAAAATTAAATTTTCTACCTTAAATCATTAAAATTTTTTATGCGGAAGTAAATTCATCCCAAACTTTCAATAGTTTTACTTTGTGAAAATAAATCTGTGATGACGTCATTTCAGTAGACCTAGTGATGACGTAAAAATTTCTGTTCTCAGGCATTGTATATCTAGGAGGTGTTGGTACGACTCGGGAGCCCTATTCTCTGCAAGTCGACTATCAGTTCAGCCACAAAAACGGAGAAGTACTGACTGGCTTTAGCCAGTAGTTCGATGTCCACTGCCTCGTCGACTTTTTACAGCCGATTTAATCCGGTTTAGCCAATCAAAAGACCTCATCCCGCAATCCTTTCTGGCGGGGAAAAATATTGACTGTTCGTAATTCTCTTTTGAGGAGGAATAGACTTTTTTGTCACATAATATGACTCACTTGGGAATATATTAAGAAATACGTGGTATAGATTACCGTGTTTACTCGCGTAATAGTCGCACTCGCATAATAGTCGCACCCACATTTTGAAGCAGAAAAAATCACCAAAATATTTTCCCCGCATAAAAGTCGCAGTCACGTATTTGACTTTCATTTATGTCTATAAAACTATTACTATAAAAAGAAAAATGCGTCTTTTTGTGTATTTTTGAAGGAAAGATTATTTAATATACTGCACAGATAAACTGAAAACATTTAGTAAGTTAGTTATTTTATTATAATACATTATATTAGCATTAAAGTGTACGATATTATGTAGTAGATTTCCTCGCATAATAGTCGCACCTAGACTTTCATCATGAAAAATTGGGGGACAAAAAAAAGCGACTATTACGCGTGTAAATACGGTAGGAGATTTTGCATCGAGCTATTCCACGATTTCATGATTTCTCCGCAATGAAAGTTAATTTTTATAATACGCTTCTCGTGTTCTTTCTGGTATCTTTAATGAGTCAAAAACTGATCCTAAATCCTAAATAACTGATCCCTAGAAAAATATCCCCATTCTTCTTGTTTGCATCCAGAAAGACAGACTTTCTTTATCCAAAGAAACAATGCTGCTTCTTAGAACGGAGAAATGGAAGAAAAGGCCAGAGCCCATTTTTGCACAGTTCTCAAATACGTGAGATTTTAAGAGAAGCACGAAGTAATGGTGAGGACATATTTCAGAGGAACTGCTGTTTAGTCTGCAACGTATGTAGATCCTTGTCGCAACAGTCTGTCAATAGAGCATGATATCCGCACAGATACTGGTGAAACAAGAGTGGGATTGGATTTTTAATTTGTAGTGTTAATAAATTAGGAGGCAGGATAATATTTTTTAACTGTTATTGCAAATTATTGAAAATATTTTTAATTTTTTTCTGTGGAATCATTTTAACAGTTATAAAAATCTTTCAAAAGTAATTATATGAAGTTTATGTGATATTAGGTGGATACAGTGGCAGACCCATGAAAGTGGGGAGGTCGTTTCAGCTTCTTCCAAAAAATACTGTTTAAAGGAAACATTTTGATTTACTGTACATTTTGTTTTACTTGTCTCAAGTGAGTATAGTGTCTTCGAAAAAAGATTTCTGTACGCGCCACTTGATGGATCCAAACGAACTCCACAGTAATGACTTAATGTCTTTAAATAATTCAAATACCTGTGAAACTTGCATACAAGTGTATAGACTTAAGATTTTTAAAAAATTACATTTGAAAAGTCAGAACAATTTACCGTCATTTTGATAGTTTATCTTTCAATAGAAACTCGCAACTCGAGTTATCTTAGATTACCAATCCTGAGATCATGAGATATCAAATTAACTGTTTGTACATTAGAGTGGGTCGAAAAGTGGATATTTTAGATAAGCGACTTCTAATAGCAAAAAAGAAAAAAAGTTGTGCTTTGGCATCCTAAATTTGGAAAAATAATTAAAAAAAATTTACATCTTTAGGAAGCGCATGACCTTCAAAGTTTGATGCGTACGATATTATGTAGTATATTTCCTCGCATAATAGTCGCACCTAGACTTTCATCATGAAAGCAAAAAAAAAAAAAAAAAATCGAAAAAAAAAAGGTTAAAAAAAAGGTAAAATTAAAAAAAAATATATATATATTGAAGTATAAATATTATTAATTTTTGTTCTAATACCATTCACGTACTCTTTTTAATACTCTCTTTATATATCCTTAAAAATATTTACATTCTTTTGCGATTTTTAGGTCGCACATAAGCCGTAAAATTGACCAAAATATGACTATCTTAGCTTTTTTAACATGATGCAGTGTTTCTGCTTTTATAGTCCAGTTTTACACTTTTCTGAGTAAATGTGCATCACATTTACTACCCAGAAATTACCACGAAACTCAGAAATCACCTCGAAAAGGTGACTACACTTAGAGTTAAAACCTGCCTTTACCATCCACCCAACCATGAAGAATAATTATTTACATATTTGCAATGCATTTACATTTTCAATTAATGCATGATTTCAAACAAGCTTCTACCTTTGGATTCAGGTTTGAAGTTCAGCTTATGACTCAGTTTTGGCATTAACGATCGCGTATATAAAGTTGTTCTTATAAATCCAACTCTTGTGTCTTCCCCAAATACCTTTTCTGCAGATTCGCTCACCAGTTTCATAATCCTTTCAACAGCTTGAGTGTGACATTGGAATTCGAAAAATTCAAACTGTGTCGATTATTTAGTTTCTAGATAAATTTGTCACATTTTCCATCACACTAGGAAGATAAAGTGAACACGTTGACCACTCAATCAACTCTTCGTAATTCGGAGCTTCAAATTTTAATATTCGTGGAAGAAATTCTCTTATAGATACAGAAATGTTACCTGATGGTTGATCTCTTGCCTTGAGTATTCTTCTGTAGGCCAGCTATCTTACATGTGTCCTGTTGTCTACTTGCATGGCCAATAACAAGTTCCCAGGTTTAGAAAAGTAAGCATTTCTTTGAATGGATGGATCTATGATTTTTAGGAGATCATCAGGCAAATGTGTTGTATTCTGTATGTGTATAACTTCCAATAAGTGTGCAGGTGAATGAATCAAAGAATGATTTTTTTTTTATATGGATCCTTACTGAAACATACGTTTTTATGATATAATTTAATTATGAGTTAAAGGTCTGGATTTTTGACAACGAGATCAGGTCACATTTTCCTTTCCGTATTGCTCTGACAATATCCAATAAATACTTTTGCTTGTTACTTAAAACAATCTCTGAAACTTCGATTTATTCCGATTGAATTCTCTTTCAAAGTTAATAATAGTCAATTTTCCACAGCCAGTTAAAACTTTTCCAATAATTCTCGAAAATGTAGCCAGGCCTGTAGCTAGACCATCTAAATGTTGAAAAATACATCTAAAAGGAAGATCATTCAATTGAAATGAACTATGGTAACGATCGTTAAAGGTTTATTTCAATGATGTGAATTAAGCCATTTTTTTCGGCCCGTATTTATAGCTGTATCATCAAAGCCAATCGTAACTAATTTTCGCAGGTCAACAAAGTTTCTTTCCAAATACTGATAATTTTTTCAGCTATTTTGGATCCAGTACCTTTATCAGGTGTCACGTGTCCTAGTATATTTCACCAGGTTCTTGAATTATGCTAATGTGCTCTTCCTATATCGTCCTTTTGTACACTTTTGAACAGTATCAGCGAGTCTGATGATTTGCTAGCCGAATTAATGTACTATCTGTTTGTATCCCGTCCGATTTATTGGCTATAAAAAAATGCTAAACTATGTAACGAAATAATAGTTACATTAGGTTTTTCTAGCAAGCTGGATGTGTTTTTAAAAATCGATGAAAAAGTCGAATTTCGGAATTTTACGAAACTTTACGGCTTATGCGCGACCTAAAAATTGCAAAAAAATATAAATATTATTAAAGATATATGAAAACAGCATTAAAAGAAGCACGTTAGTGGAATTAGAAAAAATAATTAATACTATTTGTATTTCAACATAAATATTTTTCAATTTTACCTTTTTTAAACCTTTTTTTAAAAAAAAACTTTGAAGGTCATGCGCGACCTAAAGATATAAATCTATACATATATCATTATTTTTCCCAAATTAAGGATGCTAAAGTACAACTTCTTTCTTTGCTATTAGAATTCGCTTATCTGAAATATCCATTTTTTGGCCCACCCTATTATACATGTATATGCATGTCGGTTAAGACATACTAACATATGTACCAAGAATAAATGCATGCACTTCAATTTTATTTTTATGTATTTAATTTCCAGAAAACTATTAATTTGATACGGTAAGCTTACACAAAACTAATTAAAAATCTACCCGGAAAAGAATTTAATGTTTAAATAAATGATGTGCGCGTATTAAAATATAAATTACGCACAAAACATGTAACTAAATTATTAATTGGAAATTTCATTTCTATTAAGAGTCGATTAATTAAATAAAAGAATTTGTGAACAAACAGTATTTATAATTTCAATCAAATTATTTGATTGAATGGATGTATTTCAGACAGTCGTTTATCGAAAAGCACCATAGGTCCACCTGGTTCTCAAAATTTTAAAAATAATGAGAAATTATAGAATTACCTTAGAAACTTAAAACTATTTAAAGTGTATTTCACCGCGAATTGCATCAAGTATCTCACAAAGATAAACTTGCATGACTAACGGAACTTTAAGATTAAATATTTAAACACTAAATTGTATTTTTTTTAAATGCTATAATGTGATAAATTTTGCAATAGTATTGCATGTTGAAAAGGAATAGATGGTTTAATACAGTTAGATACTTTTGAGAAATAAATAAAAAAATTCAGGTGGCATACTGAAATTAAAACTTAAAACCTTTAAATATATATACTTAGTAATACTGATTTTCAATTTATAAAGTAATAAAATATTTTTTAAAAATTTCAACATTCTTAGTTTGCTAATTTTTTGAAACAACATTTTCTTTTTGACTCAACTCCAATACCATACAATTGTCGTAAAAGAATTAATCATGAATCACTAAAATTTTGAAAACGTTAAATACATTTCTTAAATTAATTTTGAAAACTTTATACATTTCTTAATAATGTGGATTCGCTTGTCATACGGAAGCAAAATATTTTTTAAATCTCTTTTGCAATCTTAATATTCTAATTTTTTAGAATAACATGATAAAAAATAATTCATCATGATCATGCAATTAATTAATCGCTAAAGTTACAGTCAAAATTAAGCAAAGATTCATTTCAAAGATAAATTCATTGATAGTAGTTCTGTTCAAATAAGGACACATTGTATTGGTTCAAATTACAGTGAAATCGAAATGCGTTTTTCAACAACAGTACAGATAAATGACTTTTAGCAATGAAAACAGGTTCTTTCAAACTCGAGATTCAAAAAATTCTGTTTTTCTAGATATAGGCTCAAAATTTCTTCGTGTCCTTACTTAATTAGATGGAAGTTCGTTTTCTTGGAGCTCTTTTCTTGGAAGAGAGGATATAATTTTCTTTGTCGTACGTATTGGCTAAATAAGTTCTTTGTCGTTCATTAAAATCGAAATAGTCTGCAAATTGCTTAGTAGTTGTTAAAATAATAACAATAATATCATCTATTTAAACGACAGGATTTCTCCTCTCGATGACGGAGCTTTTCAGCGATCACAATCAATATTAGTAAATCGCGTGTGGCAACAGTATTTCGAAACGCCGCGCCGTTAGGGCAATAGCTGATACAGTGTGAAATAGTTAAAAACTAAATGTCTGTCTTCCGGAAGTACGATTGCTCTATGATGTATGTTCGAAAAGTATTTCCTCCAACGAAAGTCACGAACAGTCGTAATATTTACATTCGAAATCACGAAAGAACGGTTCGAAATCATGAATCACAATGGGATGTCTTCATGTGATGTCAACTGATGAGTGATGAGTATAATTATTCTAAAACAGACTTAACATTGTTTCTGTGGGGGAGCTTAAGCTCGTTTGGAGGGGGAAAAAAGAAGCGAGTCTGTGTTATATATCGGTTTGATACTATTATAATGAAATGCATTGGTCCTGGCTGAATTTTGTTCTGGCTAAAGGAAAATGCAAAAATAAAATTTTGCATGCTGCATCTGTTGAATAATTACAATACATTATAATTTAATAATGGCTGGTTTGACAAATTTGAAACCTAATGAGTTTTTTTTCCTCAATAATGTGGTTCACGCAAGATAGATTTATGCTGTCAAATATAAGCTTGATGCAAATGTTATTAAAAGTAGCATCAATGGAAAGAGTACGAGCTAGGATGCATAGAAAAAAAAAATTCTTTTTTGAAATTGTGAAGTTTGGAAAAGTTGCCATTTTAACGTGTAATACTGAACGAATTTTCCGAGAATTTTAGCTTGAGATTCTAAAATGTTTCAACAGAGCTCGAAAGAACTCTCATTTCAGCGAAATGTCCAAATTTTTAGCACGATTGATTATTTGATTTTGAAAAAACACTATGGGCGGGCTTCCATGTTAGTTTTTAGAGATTTCTACCGATTAAATACAGTATAACTGGAATTATTATTCTTATGAAGTAAACAAAAGTGAGTATTTATACCTTTTCTAACCATAGAAAAGTTAAATATATAAATATACCAAATAAATTATTTGCACAATATAAATATACCTTAAGACTCACAATCCCTTTGTGAATGCTAATTAATGTACACATTTATTCGAAAAAAGAATATATGTTTCATCTTGACAAACGCACTCTCAAAGGCTGTCTTATCGAATCGACGAAAATCAGAAAAGTTGAGATATCAAAAAGCTAAGTATTTAAAAAGAAAACACTTTGAAATTTTGCTGTTGAGTTTATATATTTATGGAAAAATTAAGTTAACCTCAGCCGCTGTTAATCAAAATTACTTTATTTTTCAATCAACCGTTAATTAATTATGTCGAAAACGTAATCAATATTAGTCCCTCAATAAATAATTAAACATTAATGGTTTGCTTAATTTTTATCTATCATGTTTAGGAATACAGTGCGCGTAAAATCTTTAAGGCCAGTATAAGTTATCGTGAATATTCAAAAAAGAAAGATCATTTCCTGAAAAATTGAATTCTAAATCTTGTTATGCATTTTAAGAAAGACATTTAGTAGAAAAAATTGTTATTTGCAAACATTTCATTGTGAAGTTCCAATAAAATTATAGATGATGTCATAGTGGCCTGTGTAAAAACTTTAAGGCCACGAAACAAAACTGCGTTTTAACGATATAGAAAACAGTACTTTGTTGAGCCGCCATTATTCCTAATCAGCTGGAATATTCTGGTTTCCAAGAATAGAAAAGGCTCTGGCAAAACTAGTGGATCAGTTTATACCATTTATCTTCAACTGCATATCTTAATTTGATGGAAGAAGAATATTATCTTGCATGACTGAATGCATATCGAGAGAGATCACCCCACAGATTCTCAATGGGTTTGAGATCAGGACTTCTAGATGGCCAATCTAAAACTTGAATGTTTTTGCATCTAAACCAGGTTCTCATAAACCGACTCTTGTGAATCGGGGCATTATCCTGTTAAAAGACCCATTTTTCTGCGGAAAAGTCAACTACATTTGGCAACAGACGGTCATCAAGAACTTCTTTATATGCCTCTGAGTTCATTTTTGTTGAAATAAAAGTTAGAAATTCAACTCCATTAAAAGAAAAGCACTCCCATGCCTAATAGTTGCCCCACCGAATTGACGTTTGGAAAAAAAATCTCTTTTTCTTTATGCAAATCGTGTCAGTAAAACGGAGGTGTGAAAATTATTAGAATAATTGTGGTTTTTTTCAGTTTTTCTGGATTCATTTTGTATATACTTGCAATCTTTCACAAAAGGTTCATTTGTTTTTCTGATCCAATCAATTTGCACCTCTTTAGAATAGCTTTGGTGAGATAATTTTGTTAAATGTTGCCATTTTTAAAAAGGAAAATATTTGATCTAAAGTAATCAAATTGTTTGCATTGCATAAACAGTTTGTTCAACAAACGAATTTAAAATAAAATTTTAAAATCATCATCTTTCTGTGCTAGTATTTTCTTTCATTTCTTGAGTTTCCATTGGTATTATTTTATTGTTAAAACATTTCTTTTCACAGTTTTGATTAGTTTATAATTGGTAGCTTTTATTTCGTTTGTCAAAGGATTATTTCGTGGTTATGAGTAAAGCAAATGATATTTCTCCTAAAAAACTATCTGTGGTAAAGTGTCTCATCCAAGAAAATTACTATTACAACAAGAAATCGTCAAAAAAGCAAAAATTTCTCAAGCATCTGTCTGGATAAGAAGATCTTTGGACTTCTAATGTGAATATGGAAATTCTAGAGTAGGGAAATGTGGAAGGAAAAGTAAATATTCTGCAAGAACTGAAAGGAAATTAATTCAAATTGTTAAATCTTACAGAAGAGCAACTAGTCACGGATTAAAAATCTCTCTGCAAGCGTATAGAGTAAATGAATGTGATTCTTCTGTACAGATAAAATTCATCTCAGATTCACTGTGTGCTTATCTTCCTCGAAAAAAGTATAAAATCACATCTGCTATGGCAAAGAAGAAGGAAAAAGTTGTGCAAGAACAATTCAGAAATGACTGGAGCAAAGTGAGAAGTATTAATTTTCCTTTAATTAAAATACTGAATTCAAGTTGTTCATTTCTGAAATCACGTTTTCAGCATATTGACTAAAGATACAGAACCGTTAATAAATTTGATTAAAAATTTCTTTGTAAGAGTATTTCTCTACAAATTAGATACTTTAAAGTATTTTTTATCTCTTAGGTATGTTCTTCTGAATCAGAGTTTATGATATCAGAAGAAAGCAGTCAGTATGCAAGGAAAAGTACCAGTGAAGAATTTTCCCAAAATTGCATAGCACAATCGGTTAAACATCTTACAAAAGTAATGGTTTGGAATGCAATGTCTGTTCATGAACGTTTATACGTTGTAGAAGGCATGATGGACCGGTATCAGTATAAAAAATTGCTTGAACAAAAACTAATTCAACAATTAAAAGACTTGTTTTCAAATGGAGACTTCATATTCATGCATGATAGATCTCCGCGCAATAAACTAAAATCTGAGACCAAATATTTAGATGAAAAAAATATAAAAACTCTTTATATCTCCTGGAAATAGTCCAGATATGAGCCCAATAAACAATCTTTGGGCCATTGCAGAGAAAAAAAATTAAAGAATTGCAACATCACAAACAAGAATGGTCTGATAGAAAGATATCCAAATTTGCCACCATAACAACGAAACACAACTTAATTGCCAAAAACTCTTAAAAAGTATGACAAGACATATTGAATCTTCAAAAAAAACAAGGGGATACTCATTAAATATTAAATGTATCAACATATGTCAAAAATGTATATGTTTTAATAGTATATATACATATTAATATAAGATTTTATTGCAAATTTCACAATTATTCTAATAATTTTCACATCTCTATCTCCAACCATCAGGATCATCTAAATTCCATTATTTTTTTCATCGGTCATGTACATTTGTCCTGGAGCCACTGGTCATTCCAAGTAACTGTTTTTCGACCGCATGATAAACGTTGCACTTTATGAAAAGGTAATAAAGGGGGTTTAACAAGATTTGCAGCACACAGCAAATTACCAGCCCTTCTAATACTATTGAAAAAATTTTGCTTCAAATTTTAAAACCTCTTTGGTTAATAATCTCCGTGCTTGAATATTTTCCTGTCGAAGCAAGTCGCAAAACTGTTCTTTCTCACCTGGATGATGAATCTGTAAGCCTGTCTCCCAGTTTCTTTTGCCATAATTATCATTCACATTTAAGAAATTATTTATAACAGTTTTAGACCTCACAGTCTTCTTCGCTACATGTCGGCTACCCAATCCTGATGACCAAAGAGTAACAATTTGTCCTTTTTTCATAGTTTGTCAAGCTTTTTCGCTTTTGGCATTGTTATAATTCTTATAAACACATAAAAATATCCTTCTCAAATATCCTTATGTTGTACGTATGCATTATTTTGGGAGTGCTATATTAATTTATACAAAAATATTGTAAAATTTTTCTGGTGGTCTTAAAGTTTTTACTAGGTAAAATTAAACTGTTTTTCATTTCCATTTAACTTTTATTTTTATTTAAAATCATTTATTAAAAATTTTGTCTATCGTATTAGCTTTCCAAAGTTAGCGATAAACATTCTAGTACTACTTTTAAGGAATTTTTTTTCTAAAAACATTTTTAAACATTGAGGAAACTTTACCTGGCATAAAAGTTATCACACGCTCTGTAGTTACATTTTACTAATTACATACATTTCGGTTAAATTTCTTCAAAAATAAGCTACCCTCTACATTCTTTGGGCTGCACCACTTTCTCAATGTAAAAAAAATATAATAAATATTAAATACAATATACGTCAAGAACATACGCAAAAACTGCGAACATTATTAAAGGGTTGGGTCTCTGACACAGCAATACTTATTTCAATCAATTTAAACTCATAACACTTGCAATAACACTACTTAGTCGCCCGGGACGCAAACACATCTCTTAATCCATGCCTTATTTCTGAGCAAGCAATGCATCTCAATTGCTCGCTATGACTGCGAACAGCATAATGTCCAATAGCGCCTCTTCCAATTTTCTACCAAACCGGCACAAATAAAATTAAACTGCATAGCTTTCACTTGATTAATCACTGACCACTTCCCAGAAAGCTCATCCATTCCTAATCACTCCTCTTTCCTTCTGTGCTTCCCACCCCTCTCGCGCATGATGCAGCCAGCAGCAAGCCGTCAAGTCAAGCGCCACTGACACCACACCGACTCCCTCTCGATGGAAACAAACATCACTTTATACTTTCCCCGAGTTTATGTCTAATGTAAAATTACAAAACACATTAGCTGTGTTCGCAGTCAAATAAACATTGCCCGGGTGCAGTCTTCATTTGCGGACCTTCGCCGATATTAGCCCCCCCCCCCCGACCCCACTACGCTCACCCACCTACTACACCGCAGAAATCGAGGGGGGGGGTTATTCCACGGCGTAAATTGCGCCGGCGATAACGCGATTTAGAGGTCCCGTGGAACATATCGCGCGCGAGAGAGACTGGCTTGCTGTAATATGTAAAAGACGCTATAGCAACGGAATGTTTAATCGACCTATAAACAGAACTGATTTGTACATTTGTCCTGGGGGACTTTTCAAGAGAAAAGAGAGGCAGGGGGGATAGAAAGAGCCAGGGGGGGTTGTGTAACAATTGTAGAAAAATGCGCCCCGAATGAGTTTTGAAAATTTTGTTATGGATTTTTGAGGGTGTGTAAGTAAGGGATATATCAGTTTAGGGAATTTTCAGGTTAACTTGACGTATAATCGATTGTGTCGTTCAATAATGCCGGGTTTCTTCCGGTTCAAAATAAGTAGGGAATTAACTGAATTGATTACTGTCTGTTTCTCTGTGCGTTGCAAGTCAAAGCACAGACGGGTGGAATTGTCTGATACATTTGTCTAGAAGATTTAAATTAAATTTGTCCCTTATTTATATATCTTCCTATACTACGGTATTATTCTGCGTATCACTCATCACATATTTTATCTTTTTAGGACTGTGGCAGTCAGTAGCGTAGCCAGGATTTTATTTGAGGGGGGGGGGGGTATCAAATTGTAAGCTACAGTTCAATTGTAGGCTAAATATCAAATTGTAAGCTAAGTAAGGGGTCCCATTTCGGGGAGAGACTGCAGCCCCCTCACCCCCGCCCTCTGGCTACACCCCTGGTGGTAGTGGTCTTCAAACTTTGCCGACTCAAAGAACTCTTAGAACGTAAAATTAAGCATAAAAATACCCAACGCGTAGAACACCAATAAGGACATTAAAATAACAGGCCGATTTGGGCATGTATAACATGTCGTCGTCAGTACTAGAATAAGGATGGCAAAAATTTGCTCTGTTTATACAGGAAAAGAGGGGATTCAGGCATGGGCGCCGACAGAATATTTCCCAGGGGGGGGGGGCAAAGACTACTTCAACGTATGGTTACCATGTTGGAAAGAACAAAAAAGCAAGGGAAAATACTGCATACAAAAATCCAGGGGGCATTGTCCCCTCCTGGATTTTCTGAGGGCCAATAGGAAAGCAGGGAATTAAGGTAACTGAGAACGGAGGGATTTCCAACTTTCACAAAGGGGAGAAACAGGGAAATCACTATTAACAAGATTACGTTTTTGTGAGCTTTAGGATATTGAAAGCTTCAAGAAAATCGAATTCCCTGAGGGAACAAAATTTGCAAATGAGTTTAGCGTTTAGAACGTAAAAAGTTTTAGGAGAACCCCAACGCATCTTTACAAAAATATATTCTAATTTAGCATTTACAGTAGATGGAAATATTATAGGTTGAGTGCAAATTGTTTAATGTGATCTAATCATCCTCCAGGAATAATAAAACTGGTGATTCTATGATGATAGTCACTTTATCGTATGGTGGTTTGAAATTCACAAAAGTGGTCACTATGTAGACAGGTGGTCTCTTTACCAAGGTGATCATTTTAATAGGCTCCGCTGTACTTCATTTAAAGACAATAAAAGATAAATATTGTAACTTTTTAACTTAAAAATAATGTAATTTATCTGTTAATAGTATTAATTTGTGATTGAGGCATCAACTATCTTAGTGACACAATTCAGTAGTTTGTATGTGTTTCCTTTTTTTTTCCCCACTTTGTGCATTCACTAGTCATACAGAGAGAGCCTTTTGTTTGCATATTTTCATCCAGTCTCAGTGGTTTCACCTCACACGTACTGTCACTGCTGAGAGTGAGCAAGAGCTCTGGATCACGAGGCTCCTGACTGAATAAAGTACGGGGCGGAGGAAGCGAAAGGATCGTTTATTTGCATTTTCCAGAGGCCTTCACTCTGGATGAATCATCGCTTCGGGAAACGACTGCTTGTATGAAAAGTTCGAAGTAAAGTTGTTTAATCGTTCATCTTTAGCCAGTCAGCCAGCCAGTGAAATGTTGGGCTCAAGGAGTACCATGTCCAAAAGGATTGAACTCCAGTTTTCTTCTTGTTGGTTATTTCTTGGACGTCATAACTGAAGAGATAGATGAACAAGAGCAGCATGCAAGCTAGGAGGGAACAGACAGCCATTATAGGATGGGCCACTAGTTATATGTAAAAGGGTGTAGTCACAGTAAATATGAGCTAATTCATGGGGAGGGGACGTTTTAAAGGGCTACAAGTAACTAAAAGTGGTCTGTAGGCACCCATGACAATGAGGGCTCTAGAGTTTCTCAGGTGCGGCGATCGTGATAATAAAGCCTTAACGATAGCACAACACCAAGTGTACAGCAAAAGATGATAGTTGATACTGGAGTTAGCCTCCGAGAATACTCCAGCATAGGGAGACAAGTCAGAGAAGTAGAAATCGGTGGACAAAGTCGAGAGACAAAATAGGGAGTCATGTTTGTGAGTCAGTGTTTTGTGATTAGTCATGGTGGGAGTAGGAGAACAACTTTAGGACGGGTCCGGCTATCCGGGTCCCGAAAGTCATAATCAAGTACTGCTATTAATTCTTTTGGTAAGTCGAATGCTTTGTCATAGAAATTTTACGCTTGTTTTTTCACAATTTCAGTCATGCATTCGTCTTAGGATTTTGTTGTGTTGGGTGGATATTAAGTTTAAGTTTGTTTTGGCAGCATAACCCCAGATGGGGCTCGCATATGTGCGGGCAGGAAAGACCACCATGCTGTAAAGCTTTCGTTTGTTATGTAAGCTCAGTTTGTTTTGGTAAAGTAGCTTGGCTACAGACTGCTCAGCGGCAATCATTTTGTTTCGATCGTGGAGGGATTGTGCTTTTCAAGTCAGTCCAGTGGAATCCAGCATAACTCCCAGATACTTAATGGTCCTACCCAGGGGCGTAGCCAGAAATTTTTCATGGGCGGGGGGGGTTACGACTACTGCAACTCACATATATGCATACATGTGTGTGATAAAGAGGCGAAGAATATACATTTTGCATGGCAAAAAATTCCTCATGGGGGGTTAAGTAGTGAGAGATTGACAGTACTGCGCCACCCCAATCCCGGCGGATTGCGGATTGCATTCCAGTGAAGCAGAGGTTACATAATCCACGATGTGCTAAGAGGGGGGTGGAGTTGAGTGACAGCTGATGGAGGAGAATTCGGTTGGAGCAGGGGAGACGGAGTTGAGTGGCAGTTGGTAGATAAGACAGAAGGGTACAGATTTCTTTTTCTTGCATCATTCCTAATAGAGGGGACTCGGAAAAAAGTTTAATTTTTTTTCTAATAATTACCGACTACAACTATGAAGGGTACAGATTTTTTTTTTCTTGCATCATTCCTAATAGAGGGGACTCGGAAAAAAGTTTAATTTTTTTTCTAATAATTACCGACTACAACTATTTATGTAGAGACCGTTTTGCAAAGTATAAAAGAGATGTGATTATGAAATAGGAAGTAATTGTAAGGATGACTCTTAGAAAAAAATTTTAATTTGTGTTTTTTAGAATTTTGATTGTGAATTTTTCAGACATAGAAAATTATGCTGAGATACGAACTAAGAATATGTAAAAGAAATTATACAAGCTAATGATTTCATTATTGAAGATAAAAATTAAAGTTAGGTTTTAACTAGTTGAATGGTATATGTTTTATGCAAACTTTTACAGAATAGTAGAAAGAATTGTGTTTAATGTTAGGATAACGATAATTTGTGGGTTTTTTTAGGCGTAAAATGGTATATGTTAATTTTTCGGGTATAGAAAATATTGGATTTGTGTTTTTAGACTTTTGATTGCGAATTTTTCAGACATAGACAATTTTGGATTTATGTTTTTTTTTTTTATGTTAATTTTTAAGACATAGAAAAATTTGCTATAATACGAACTATTAATATGTAAAAGAAATTACAAGCTAATGATTTCATTATTGAAGATAAAAATTAAAGTTGGGAGTTGAATAGTATATGTTTTATGCAAACTTTTACAGAATAGTCAAAAGAATTGTGTTTAATGTTAGGATAACGATACTTTGTGTTTTTTTTTTTTTTTTTTAGACATAACATGGTATATGTTAATTTTTCAGACATAGAAAATATTGGATTTGTGTTTTTGGAACTCTAAATGTGAATTTTTCAGACACAGAAAATTTTGCCCAGTTATGAACTAGGACAAATTAAAAAAAAATCATTATGGTAAAATTCTGTTTCATAATGAAACTTAGAAACTATTTTAGCGAAAGCGAAATCTACTGTATGGATTTGCCCCTAAAAGTTAACTTCACAGTACACCCGTTGACTTAACAGCTATACTGTAAAGATATGGCTATATTATTCTTATACGTGTAAAAATATCATGTCCCACCCTACAACCGGTACCACATTATCATGTAAACCTTTTACAGAATAATAGAAATAATTATGTTTAATGTTAGGATGAGACTTTGCGAATTTTTTCGTGATAAAATGACATTGGTTATATCTTTAAACCTTTTAAGCAAGTATTAGTATTGATAGATTTTTAAAAAAAATCCTACAGTATTGAAAATAAAGTTTAGGTTTATACTAACCGATCAGGAAATCGTGGTTACATGGTAATTTCCTTATATGACTTTAGAACTTTACGAAAGCTTTTTTTAGAACTTTACGATAAAATAAGTTACAAGCAAGTAATTTTTTTTTTCTAATGGGCAGGCACTGGCCACAAGCCACAAGCAAGTAAATAAAATTGCAGTTTTAGATCTAACTATCAAGATATTATAGTTATAAAGTAATAATATACCAATTCAATAATAGGAATGCTTATATTTTAGGTACAAAAGTAGCATTTATACAGATACAGACTACACATGTGTTTCATTTTATGTTATAAGATCTCTCATAAACGTTAAGTATTATAAATTTAACTCAGAAAATATATCATTTTGATGGAAATAGTGTCATCGCATCTTGTTGCTGTATATTTTTACGTTTAATAAGGTATTTGAACAAAGATTGAACCACAAATGTTCAGCAAACATGCTTTCACTAAATAATGATTAACTTTTTTTTTTTTTTCTAAATCATGTATCAACAAAGTACAAAACATTAAAAGTAACAAAAAAATTTTGCAAGTTTTACTAAACAAAATACTAAAAGGAATAACTAACACTAATAGTCAATACCATACTTGTAAAAATCTCTACGATTAAGCGAAATGCATTTTAGAAAATAAACATTATCAAGACATCATATTCAAATATTTACAAATACACTGAAAAAAAGTCTAACATAACTATCAAATAATAGATAATATACTTGCGTATACTACAAAATATTTAAACAGAAATACACTTACTTCATTACTTGAATGATCGATAAAATACATCATAAGTGTATTTTCATAACATGAACTATTTTAAATTAGGCTTAGTATAAGCCATTGAAAAAATGCATCCTACCACCACCACAGATAGAGTGAGAACAATTTTTTTCATATAAAAATACCTTGTCAAACCAGTTCTGTTAACCTTAATCATGAAGCTTCGACCTTGAACCGGCATAACCCTGAAACGACCTCTTTGATGATCACGTGATTTTTTATTTTTTATTTTTTTTTTTATTTTTAACCAGTGGGAAGACATTATTTCATCTATGTTAGATAAAGCGGCTGAATGCGAGGCTCACATTATGCTGTTAGTACCTTCACTTTAGACGTGTATTTCTAGTTTTATGCTTTAATTGATTTTTTTCACCGTGTTTTAAAAAAATGTCTTTGCTTGAATTGATCGAAAATACTTTTAACATTGAATACACTCCTGAGTTTTACACTCAAAGTGATGCTGATGTGTTACTTCAAGAATTATCGCAATTACCTTTTGATGCAAAACCTCTGCAAACTGGTGAAAAGGATAATACTTCGACTCGGAAAGTA
The DNA here is from genome assembly GCA_038373885.1 of Cheiracanthium punctorium. Lineage (NCBI taxonomy): Eukaryota > Metazoa > Arthropoda > Arachnida > Araneae > Cheiracanthiidae > Cheiracanthium > Cheiracanthium punctorium. Next base: position 59,917 of record JAWZYV010012008.1, read on the forward strand.
ATTGCTTTTGCGGATGAGGGGATAAATTACAGTTTCTCTGGAGTGACTGTCTCTGTTTTCCCTTGGTTACCCATTTTGCAAAAACTACGTAAAGATCTACAGAAAACAACGAATTATGAATTTAATTTGGTACAAGTAAACTTATCCTCTGACGGGAAATCTAAAATTGAAGACGGTAACTACGAAGATTTTTCTCTGGACCTATCATCATGTGTATGCATTCTAAGTTTTGGATCTAAACGAACTTTAGATTTTAAACCAGCGAACTGTGAAACCACTACCATTAAATTACCATTAAATTAGAACATGGTTCAATGAGTAAGATATATCCCCCAACCAACAAACTTTTAACGTATGGTATTCCTTCTGAGCCTCATGTGACAGATCCACACATTAACCTAACATTCGTCAAAATGTGCATTTATGAACCTGCGCCGAAAAGACCAAAGTTGGACGATTGGGCGGATCATGCTTACCATAGCTTACATGCTTCTGTAAATAGTACATGGCACTTGGAAAGACTTATCTACGTTTCGCTCCACGATGAAAAAACTGACTTGAAGATTCATATTAGACAATTTATTCAGAACGCTGAATTAGATTATATACCAACCAGTCAGGGAGTCATGATGGACCCTTCAACATGGATTGAATTTATTGTAAAACTATTAGATTTTACCAGATGTCATCACAATAGCTCTTTTATTTGTGATAATCAATTATCCGTATTTAATGACGATGGAAAATGCATCCTACAACAAATTTACAAAACCGGAGATTCATTTACATTAAATCCAATTCCCTTGATACTTTTAAATGATCAAGTATTAAAACTTTGTGAAATGAGAAATGAAATATCAGAATGCATTCTAAAAACATTGTACACAACCACCCTGCCTCATATGACACTAAAATTAAAGCCACAAAAGTGTTACCGTGAACCGCATTGTGAATATGAAATGGCTAAAGATCAATTAATGGATATAGTAGCTCATGAAATTCACAAAAGTTTAAAGAAACAATTTAATTGCATAGACCGAGTTCGGGATAATCCTTCACAAAGGATACATGCTTGTTCGAATAGAACACATGTTGATGAGAGAGATGGTCTTATAAACATTAAAGCATGGTTTATGCTCGACGTACCATATATTGCAAGAGAGATATGCGAGAACAAATGTACTTGTCATTATGACGGAGAATACTTTGCAAACATTTTCTTCGAAGACTACGGAGAGTATTTTCAAAATGTATTTCTTCGTTCATTTTTTCAACCGTTTTTAGATTTTTCTAATCCCAAGAATGCCAAATCATGTGTAATTATGTGATGTTATTGGTGTATAACTAGTATTACAATTGTAAAAAATTTATTAAAACCATTGTGATTACACAGAAAAGGTACGCTTGCTTCTACAGCAGTGAGTTTTTACTGACTTATGTATGCTTTGTTATATATTACTCATTGAAAAGTTATTATTTTCTTTTGTGTTAATAGTTTGTGTAGTTTAGAATAAATTTTTTTTGTAAATAAATCAGTTTATATAAGAAAAAAATTATGTGTTTTCTTTATGTGTGCATTGATTACTTGCAAAATAAATACTTCTGAAATTTTACTAAAACAAAAAGTGATAAAGTTAACATACGTAGACAAGATTTCAGATTCTCTTTTATACTTATCTTTTAAATTCTATTACCATAACTTAGACAGTTAGAAATTTGACAAAAACTTATTGAAACTAGTATTATGAAAACATTAAACAACTGTATAGAAATAAAGTGGTCTTCTGATTAAAAGCATAAACCTAAGTACGTTAGGTAAGTTTGTCACATGAGAATTCACAACAGTAGTAATTTTTTGTAAAATGTACTTACATAAAAGAAAAGTACAATACTTAGTATAAAACGTAGTATTTAAAATTACCAGACATGTTTTACGTTCAAAAAATCCGAATAAAAAAAAAACGAATTACCATAATTTTAAAACATCAGAGTATTAATTTAGGTTATTTCTTGTAATTTTTCTAAAGTAATGGACTTGTGTACATCTTTTTGTTTTTGAAAAATATCGACTAAGTGCACGTGTTACATATTTTACAGACAGATCTACTTAGACTTACAAATTTTAAATAAATGTGTGTGTTTTTACTTTTTATACATAATACTTGTTCAAACTTAGTACACTTTTGATTTGTGCATTTGCTACACATAATACTTGTTCAAGCTTAGTACACTTTTGATTTGTGCATTTGCTACACATAATACCTGTTCAAACTTAGTACACTTTTGATTTGTGCATTTGCTATACATAATACCTGTTCAAACTTACGTACACTTTTGATTTGCGCAATTGTTACCAATGTAAGGAATTTTAGGTATTCTGTAATGTAAATCTTATGTTGTAGGATTAAGAACAATTATCTGCACGAGGGATCTAGACCTATATGTGGGGAGCCCTCCGTGGGGGTCATTCAAGGGGTGCTAACTCGTATTTACGCTATGTTTCGGAGAAAACCACGGGAAAACTCCGAACGGTTAGGTCGACGGACGCGAGATGGGACTCAAACCGGGGACCTTCACACTTCGCCCGTCTACCATTTCCAGTGACATAACCACTGTGCCATGGTGAGGCCTCTATAATGTAAAAATCTTGGTACATTTTATTTGAAGTAACCGAGTATTTTAAATCAAACACTATAATTTTTAAAACATCGAAGTATTAACTCAGATTATTTTTTATCCAAACTACTTGTTGAAACTTCGTAAACTTTTAATTTGGACATGTTCATGTGTTCTCATATGTTATGAAATTATTTCCAGAAATAAACTTAGTAATTCGAACTTCGTAAATTTCATAGAAGTAGTGCTATACATAATACCTGTTCAAACTTACGTACACTTTTGATTTGCGCAATTGTTACCAATGTAAGGAATTTTAGGTATGTTTAAAATATTTTTGATGTGAACGAACTTAATGTTTTTGTTCTGAAGTAACTGAACACACTACATCTGCTGAAGTTGAGATCTTTTCATTTTACAACTTACAAACATAGGAAAGAAAAGTATTTTTAGATAAGTATAACTTTAGAAAAGAAAAAAAAGTAATGCTTCTCTATTTTTTATTTTTTGAGTTATGTGGTCAAACTTAGTATATTTTGAATTAAAATTGTATTTTATGTTCTGGCAGGACATTGAATATTTTCATGAAATGAACTTGCACATCTGTACTTTGTTAACTTCATAGAAGGTATCAACTTTGATATTTTCTTTAAATCTTAAGAACTTAATATTTTTTTCTGAAGTGTCAAATATGTAGACATGAATTTTTTAAAACGTTGTGTTATTCAACTTAGTACATTTTAGGTAATCTTTCAAGATAATGGACTTATAAATTTTTACCTTTTTAAAATCTCCACGAATGAAAATTAGTACATTTTATGTCTATACGAAATTAGACACTTACAAATTTTTTCAGAAATACCATGTAAAGATTTTTATGAAATATTTTGTAAACTGCTTTAGCTGAACTTGTAATTTTTCTTTTTAGAAGTTTTGCACTTAGTATTTGTGTTAGTTATATTTTGTGTTCTTACAAGTTGTTAAATATTTTCATACAATAAACTAACAGATCTACACTTTGTAAATTTCATAGAAGTGATAACTTTAACATTTTTTAAATGTAACGACTTAGCGCTTTTTATTTCTGGAACGCTAGATATGTTGAATATATATTTTTTTAAAACATTATATAATTTAACTCAGTGCATTTTAGTTATTTTTTTTATTAAATACCACATGAATAACTTGCTGCATAAGCAAGTTGTAAATATTTTTTTAAATATTGGTATTAAAAACTGTTAAATGTATATATACTACATAAGCAACTTGTAAATATTTTTTTAATATTGATATTAAAAACTGTTAAAAGTATATCTACTAAATAGAAATTAACAAACTAAAATATAAGATACCAAAAACTAAGAAAAACTAATGTTTAGCTACATACCACAAGAAATTGTGAGAATTCATAAAATTAGCTGCTTTCATAAATGTTTGGGTTGTAAAATTGATCACCCCTCTCAAATAAGACGCACTTGTTTAACTAACTGCTAGCGATGGTGAAAAATAGTGTGACATTGGGAAAAAAAAAAAGGGAAATGCCTTCTAAGATGACTTTCATGTTGGAATATTTCACTAGAAAAAAGCAAACAATCCTATGAAAAGGGTCGGACATTGCTTGAGTCTTGTGAAACAGAGACATCAGTAGGCGCCTGATATCTCTTTCACAAGACTCAAGCAATGTCCGACCCTTTTCATAGGATTGTTTGCTTTTTTCTAGTGAAATATTCCAACATGAAAGTCATCTTAGAAGGCATTTCCCTTTTTTTTTCCCAATGTCACACTATTTTTCACCATCGCTAGCAGTTAGTTAAACAAGTGCGTCTTATTTGAGAGGGGTGATCAATTTTACAACCCAAACATTTATGAAAGCAGCTAATTTTATGAATTCTCACAATTTCTTGTGGTATGTAGCTAAACATTAGTTTTTCTTAGTTTTTGGTATCTTATATTTTAGTTTGTTAATTTCTATTTAGTAGATATACTTTTAACAGTTTTTAATATCAATATTAAAAAAATATTTACAAGTTGCTTATGTAGTATATATACATTTAACAGTTTTTAATACCAATATTTAAAAAAATATTTACAACTTGCTTATGCAGCAAGTTATTCATGTGGTATTTAATAAAAAAAATAACTAAAATGCACTGAGTTAAATTATATAATGTTTTAAAAAAATATATATTCAACATATCTAGCGTTCCAGAAATAAAAAGCGCTAAGTCGTTACATTTAAAAAATGTTAAAGTTATTACTTCTATGAAATTTACAAAGTGTAGATCTGTTAGTTTATTGTATGAAAATATTTAACAACTTGTAAGAACACAAAATATAACTAACACAAATACTAAGTGCAAAACTTCTAAAAAGAAAAATTACAAGTTCAGCTAAAGCAGTTTACAAAATATTTCATAAAAATCTTTACATGGTATTTCTGAAAAAATTTGTAAGTGTCTAATTTCGTATAGACATAAAATGTACTAATTTTCATTCGTGGAGATTTTAAAAAGGTAAAAATTTATAAGTCCATTATCTTGAAAGATTACCTAAAATGTACTAAGTTGAATAACACAACGTTTTAAAAAATTCATGTCTACATATTTGACACTTCAGAAAAAAATATTAAGTTCTTAAGATTTAAAGAAAATATCAAAGTTGATACCTTCTATGAAGTTAACAAAGTACAGATGTGCAAGTTCATTTCATGAAAATATTCAATGTCCTGCCAGAACATAAAATACAATTTTAATTCAAAATATACTAAGTTTGACCACATAACTCAAAAAATAAAAAATAGAGAAGCATTACTTTTTTTTCTTTTCTAAAGTTATACTTATCTAAAAATACTTTTCTTTCCTATGTTTGTAAGTTGTAAAATGAAAAGATCTCAACTTCAGCAGATGTAGTGTGTTCAGTTACTTCAGAACAAAAACATTAAGTTCGTTCACATCAAAAATATTTTAAACATACTACTTCTATGAAATTTACGAAGTTCGAATTACTAAGTTTATTTCTGGAAATAATTTCATAACATATGAGAACACATGAACATGTCCAAATTAAAAGTTTACGAAGTTTCAACAAGTAGTTTGGATAAAAAATAATCTGAGTTAATACTTCGATGTTTTAAAAATTATAGTGTTTGATTTAAAATACTCGGTTACTTCAAATAAAATGTACCAAGATTTTTACATTATAGAGGCCTCACCATGGCACAGTGGTTATGTCACTGGAAATGGTAGACGGGCGAAGTGTGAAGGTCCCCGGTTTGAGTCCCATCTCGCGTCCGTCGACCTAACCGTTCGGAGTTTTCCCGTGGTTTTCTCCGAAACATAGCGTAAATACGAGTTAGCACCCCTTGAATGACCCCCACGGAGGGCTCCCCACCTATAGGTCTAGATCCCTCGTGCAGATAATTGTTCTTAATCCTACAACACAAGATTTACATTATAGAATACCTAAAATTCCTTACATTGGTAACAATTGCGCAAATCAAAAGTGTACGTAAGTTTGAACAGGTATTATGTATAGCAAATGCACAAATCAAAAGTGTACTAAGTTTGAACAGGTATTATGTGTAGCAAATGCACAAATCAAAAGTGTACTAAGCTTGAACAAGTATTATGTGTAGCAAATGCACAAATCAAAAGTGTACTAAGTTTGAACAAGTATTATGTATAAAAAGTAAAAACACACACATTTATTTAAAATTTGTAAGTCTAAGTAGATCTGTCTGTAAAATATGTAACACGTGCACTTAGTCGATATTTTTCAAAAACAAAAAGATGTACACAAGTCCATTACTTTAGAAAAATTACAAGAAATAACCTAAATTAATACTCTGATGTTTTAAAATTATGGTAATTCGTTTTTTTTTTATTCGGATTTTTTGAACGTAAAACATGTCTGGTAATTTTAAATACTACGTTTTATACTAAGTATTGTACTTTTCTTTTATGTAAGTACATTTTACAAAAAATTACTACTGTTGTGAATTCTCATGTGACAAACTTACCTAACGTACTTAGGTTTATGCTTTTAATCAGAAGACCACTTTATTTCTATACAGTTGTTTAATGTTTTCATAATACTAGTTTCAATAAGTTTTTGTCAAATTTCTAACTGTCTAAGTTATGGTAATAGAATTTAAAAGATAAGTATAAAAGAGAATCTGAAATCTTGTCTACGTATGTTAACTTTATCACTTTTTGTTTTAGTAAAATTTCAGAAGTATTTATTTTGCAAGTAATCAATGCACACATAAAGAAAACACATAATTTTTTTCTTATATAAACTGATTTATTTACAAAAAAAATGTATTCTAAACTACACAAACTATTAACACAAAAGAAAATAATAACTTTTCAATGAGTAATATATAACAAAGCATACATAAGTCAGTAAAAACTCACTGCTGTAGAAGCAAGCGTACCTTTTCTGTATAATCACAATGGTTTTAATAAATTTTTTACAATTGTAATACTAGTTATACACCAATAACATCACATAATTACACATGATTTGGCATTCTTGGGATTAGAAAAATCTAAAAACGGTTGAAAAAATGAACGAAGAAATACATTTTGAAAATACTCTCCGTAGTCTTCGAAGAAAATGTTTGCAAAGTATTCTCCGTCATAATGACAAGTACATTTGTTCTCGCATATCTCTCTTGCAATATATGGTACGTCGAGCATAAACCATGCTTTAATGTTTATAAGACCATCTCTCTCATCAACATGTGTTCTATTCGAACAAGCATGTATCCTTTGTGAAGGATTATCCCGAACTCGGTCTATGCAATTAAATTGTTTCTTTAAACTTTTGTGAATTTCATGAGCTACTATATCCATTAATTGATCTTTAGCCATTTCATATTCACAATGCGGTTCACGGTAACACTTTTGTGGCTTTAATTTTAGTGTCATATGAGGCAGGGTGGTTGTGTACAATGTTTTTAGAATGCATTCTGATATTTCATTTCTCATTTCACAAAGTTTTAATACTTGATCATTTAAAAGTATCAAGGGAATTGGATTTAATGTAAATGAATCTCCGGTTTTGTAAATTTGTTGTAGGATGCATTTTCCATCGTCATTAAATACGGATAATTGATTATCACAAATAAAAGAGCTATTGTGATGACATCTGGTAAAATCTAATAGTTTTACAATAAATTCAATCCATGTTGAAGGGTCCATCATGACTCCCTGACTGGTTGGTATATAATCTAATTCAGCGTTCTGAATAAATTGTCTAATATGAATCTTCAAGTCAGTTTTTTCATCGTGGAGCGAAACGTAGATAAGTCTTTCCAAGTGCCATGTACTATTTACAGAAGCATGTAAGCTATGGTAAGCATGATCCGCCCAATCGTCCAACTTTGGTCTTTTCGGCGCAGGTTCATAAATGCACATTTTGACGAATGTTAGGTTAATGTGTGGATCTGTCACATGAGGCTCAGAAGGAATACCATACGTTAAAAGTTTGTTGGTTGGGGGATATATCTTACTCATTGAACCATGTTCTAATTTAATGGTAGTGGTTTCACAGTTCGCTGGTTTAAAATCTAAAGTTCGTTTAGATCCAAAACTTAGAATGCATACACATGATGATAGGTCCAGAGAAAAATCTTCGTAGTTACCGTCTTCAATTTTAGATTTCCCGTCAGAGGATAAGTTTACTTGTACCAAATTAAATTCATAATTCGTTGTTTTCTGTAGATCTTTACGTAGTTTTTGCAAAATGGGTAACCAAGGGAAAACAGAGACAGTCACTCCAGAGAAACTGTAATTTATCCCCTCATCCGCAAAAGCAATTACTTTCCGAGTCGAAGTATTATCCTTTTCACCAGTTTGCAGAGGTTTTGCATCAAAAGGTAATTGCGATAATTCTTGAAGTAACACATCAGCATCACTTTGAGTGTAAAACTCAGGAGTGTATTCAATGTTAAAAGTATTTTCGATCAATTCAAGCAAAGACATTTTTTTAAAACACGGTGAAAAAAATCAATTAAAGCATAAAACTAGAAATACACGTCTAAAGTGAAGGTACTAACAGCATAATGTGAGCCTCGCATTCAGCCGCTTTATCTAACATAGATGAAATAATGTCTTCCCACTGGTTAAAAAAAAAAAATAAATAAATAAATAATAAAAAAAAATCACGTGATCATCAAAGAGGTCGTTTCAGGGTTATGCCGGTTCAAGGTCGAAGCTTCATGATTAAGGTTAACAGAACTGGTTTGACAAGGTATTTTTATATGAAAAAAATTGTTCTCACTCTATCTGTGGTGGTGGTAGGATGCATTTTTTCAATGGCTTATACTAAGCCTAATTTAAAATAGTTCATGTTATGAAAATACACTTATGATGTATTTTATCGATCATTCAAGTAATGAAGTAAGTGTATTTCTGTTTAAATATTTTGTAGTATACGCAAGTATATTATCTATTATTTGATAGTTATGTTAGACTTTTTTTCAGTGTATTTGTAAATATTTGAATATGATGTCTTGATAATGTTTATTTTCTAAAATGCATTTCGCTTAATCGTAGAGATTTTTACAAGTATGGTATTGACTATTAGTGTTAGTTATTCCTTTTAGTATTTTGTTTAGTAAAACTTGCAAAATTTTTTTGTTACTTTTAATGTTTTGTACTTTGTTGATACATGATTTAGAAAAAAAAAAAAGTTAATCATTATTTAGTGAAAGCATGTTTGCTGAACATTTGTGGTTCAATCTTTGTTCAAATACCTTATTAAACGTAAAAATATACAGCAACAAGATGCGATGACACTATTTCCATCAAAATGATATATTTTCTGAGTTAAATTTATAATACTTAACGTTTATGAGAGATCTTATAACTTAAAATGAAACACATGTGTAGTCTGTATCTGTATAAATGCTACTTTTGTACCTAAAATATAAGCATTCCTATTATTGAATTGGTATATTATTACTTTATAACTATAATATCTTGATAGTTAGATCTAAAACTGCAATTTTATTTACTTGCTTGTGGCTTGTGGCCAGTGCCTGCCCATTAGAAAAAAAAAATTACTTGCTTGTAACTTATTTTATCGTAAAGTTCTAAAAAAAGCTTTCGTAAAGTTCTAAAGTCATATAAGGAAATTACCATGTAACCACGATTTCCTGATCGGTTAGTATAAACCTAAACTTTATTTTCAATACTGTAGGATTTTTTTTAAAAATCTATCAATACTAATACTTGCTTAAAAGGTTTAAAGATATAACCAATGTCATTTTATCACGAAAAAATTCGCAAAGTCTCATCCTAACATTAAACATAATTATTTCTATTATTCTGTAAAAGGTTTACATGATAATGTGGTACCGGTTGTAGGGTGGGACATGATATTTTTACACGTATAAGAATAATATAGCCATATCTTTACAGTATAGCTGTTAAGTCAACGGGTGTACTGTGAAGTTAACTTTTAGGGGCAAATCCATACAGTAGATTTCGCTTTCGCTAAAATAGTTTCTAAGTTTCATTATGAAACAGAATTTTACCATAATGATTTTTTTTTAATTTGTCCTAGTTCATAACTGGGCAAAATTTTCTGTGTCTGAAAAATTCACATTTAGAGTTCCAAAAACACAAATCCAATATTTTCTATGTCTGAAAAATTAACATATACCATGTTATGTCTAAAAAAAAAAAAAACACAAAGTATCGTTATCCTAACATTAAACACAATTCTTTTGACTATTCTGTAAAAGTTTGCATAAAACATATACTATTCAACTCCCAACTTTAATTTTTATCTTCAATAATGAAATCATTAGCTTGTAATTTCTTTTACATATTAATAGTTCGTATTATAGCAAATTTTTCTATGTCTTAAAAATTAACATAAAAAAAAAAACATAAATCCAAAATTGTCTATGTCTGAAAAATTCGCAATCAAAAGTCTAAAAACACAAATCCAATATTTTCTATACCCGAAAAATTAACATATACCATTTTACGCCTAAAAAAACCCACAAATTATCGTTATCCTAACATTAAACACAATTCTTTCTACTATTCTGTAAAAGTTTGCATAAAACATATACCATTCAACTAGTTAAAACCTAACTTTAATTTTTATCTTCAATAATGAAATCATTAGCTTGTATAATTTCTTTTACATATTCTTAGTTCGTATCTCAGCATAATTTTCTATGTCTGAAAAATTCACAATCAAAATTCTAAAAAACACAAATTAAAATTTTTTTCTAAGAGTCATCCTTACAATTACTTCCTATTTCATAATCACATCTCTTTTATACTTTGCAAAACGGTCTCTACATAAATAGTTGTAGTCGGTAATTATTAGAAAAAAAATTAAACTTTTTTCCGAGTCCCCTCTATTAGGAATGATGCAAGAAAAAAAAATCTGTACCCTTCATAGTTGTAGTCGGTAATTATTAGAAAAAAAATTAAACTTTTTTCCGAGTCCCCTCTATTAGGAATGATGCAAGAAAAAGAAATCTGTACCCTTCTGTCTTATCTACCAACTGCCACTCAACTCCGTCTCCCCTGCTCCAACCGAATTCTCCTCCATCAGCTGTCACTCAACTCCACCCCCCTCTTAGCACATCGTGGATTATGTAACCTCTGCTTCACTGGAATGCAATCCGCAATCCGCCGGGATTGGGGTGGCGCAGTACTGTCAATCTCTCACTACTGGGTTATGACCCCATAACCCCCCCTTGGCTACGCCCCTGGTCCTACCCCATTCCACTCGTTCGTCGTTTATGTAAATTGGTTTGGCAATTTTGCGGGATCTGGTGAAATGTATAGCCTGAAACTTGGAAGGGTTAACCTTAAGTTTCCAAATGGCGAACCACTCTTCAAACGTGTCAAGATAGTGTTGAATTTTGTTGACTATAGTGTCAGGGTGGTGGTCTGTGGACATTATGGCCGTGTCGTCAGCGTAAATAGTTAAAGAGGTGTGAGGGTCTCTGGGAATGTCATTTATGTAGATATTGAAGAGGGTCGGCCCAAGGAGGGATCCCTGTTGGACACCCGCTTCAGTAGGAGTATGTGTAGAGTAGGAGTTGTGTATGCGGACGGTGAAATTGCGATTTCGCAAATATGAGTTGATCAGGTAGATCAAGGCGTCCGGCTTGTTGATGGTAATAAGCTTGTAAATGAGAGAGTTGTGACAGACTAGGTCAAAAGATTTGCTGATGTCCAGCATGACAGCTCCGGTGGATTCTTTGAGGTTAAAACCCTCCGAATGGTATTCCACAATTCTAAGGAGCTGGTGTGTGGTTGCGTGCTTGGGCCTAAAGGCAAATTGTTCTGGAATGATAATGTTATTGTCCCGCAAGTGAGTGTTAAGACGCCGTAAAATGATTTTTTCGGCTACCTTGCTGAGGCTGCTCAGTAGGCTAATGGGATTGTAGTTCTCCGGGTCAGCCAGACTTTCAGACTTAGGATTAGCACATAATATGGCCGTTTTCCAGATGTCGGGAAAGACCTTAAGGTCTAAGATTGTGTTTATGATTCCTGTAATATGATCAAGTATGTTTCTGGGTATATTTTTTAGCATAAGGTTGGTTATGCCGTCGATAACCGGAGCTTTCTTGTTGTTGAGATATTTGATTATGTCACAGATTTCTAAGGAGGTCGGGGGGGGAGGGACTGAGTAGCGGGGCGACTTAGGAAGTCCTCAATATGGTCCTGAATGTCCCTATCAAAGTCGGGGTTTACTAAGTCGGTATGCTCAGAGAATTGGTGTTTGTAGGCCTAAGTCAGGTATTGGCCTTGTCCTCGTCCGTATAGGCGATGCCAGTAGGAGGGGGGAAATGCGTTTTTTCCCACGGGAAAGCCTAATTATCTTCCAAATATCATTTTCGTTTTGGTTAAGCTTTTCGAGGAACGACTCCCAACGGTCTTATCTGTGTTGATTGATTGTCTCCCTATCAATATACTCTAGTCTGTAATATTTCTGTTTGTGTAACGGGGACAGGGTGCGATGATAGAGTTTTCTATTTTTGTTCTTATTTTGAATTGACAGTTCGACATTTTCCGGAGGAAATTTAAATTGTTGTACGAGCACTCGTAGGAGGTTGAGTTTTTGGCAGAGATTAAAATCTCGTTTAGGTCACTAATGGCAGTATTTAGTGAAAAACTGGAGTCGAGATGCTGGTTGTCAAGCTAGAAGGGATTCCGTGTGTTGAAGCCAGTTTGTGCAAATGTAGCTTATCTTGTTTGGAGGGTGTGAAAAAGCAAATCAACACTAATATGTATAGGGAGATGATCAGAGTCGGACACATTAATGGTGCGAGCAGAGATGTTATAGTGAATGCTTTTAGTTAGGCATAAGTCTAAGGAGGAGGGGTACCCCGAGAAAAGTGAGTAGGAGTGTTGGTTTTGGTTAAGGTTAGATTGTTGTCCGTCATTAGGCGCAGGAGCTGACAGCAGGAGTGTGGACACAGTACCAAGTGGGACTATGGGCATTGAAATCCCCAGTAACGAGGATATGGGGATGGGGATTTATTAGAGTAGTCAGGTCGTCAAATGATAAACTGTCTTTGGGCCTGAAGTAAATAGAACTAAGGAGGAATTCGTTTTGGTTAATAGTAGCGAGGTCATTAGTGCACTCAAGTCGAGTGAAATTAATGTCAATCGGTCTGCTAGTGAGGTTTTTGTTGACGTAGATGGCCGTGCAAAGCGTCTTTTGTTAGTCTGCGTGGGACTATTTTTATATAGAGTGAAATTTGCAATATTGTAGTTTTATTTGGATGGAACATAGTTTCTTGTGGAAGAACTACATCAAAAGAGTTCAAAGAGAGACAGTCTCGAAGCTCCATTATTCTGTCGGTAATGCAGCTGGTATTCCAAGAAAGAATGTTTAAATTGTTAAGAATGCGAATTATGATTAATGTTGAAGTTACAATGAATGGTTATTAGTTTGAATATTTTAAAAGCTTTTTCCATGTTGCCTACCTTATCGTTCGTAAGAACTTGTCTGAGGTCCCTAAAGAACTTTGAAATCTTAGCTAGGCCAACGGCCTCATTGAGCTCTCTAATTGTCTGGATAATTCCAATAAAGTTAGTAGTTTCATTATTGGTGTCTCTAGGCTTTTTGTTGCCCTTGGCTCTGAGAGTTCTTCTAAAAGGTTCATCTTTAGTGGATGAAACAAAAATAAAAGGCAACCTGCACTTATCAAGATGAACATCCAAAGTGAAAAGTGTAAAATAAGCCATTAGTGATATCTGCATTCAAACACACACACAGAAAAAAATCTATAACAGGGTTCCCTAAATTGCTGAAATTCCGAACTTTTGAAAAATTGTTAAAACGTCTTAATATTTGACAGAACCTTTCTCCGTATTTGATAAGAAACAGGATCATTTTTAAAATATCTAAGGATGGATGCGAGACGATTTTTTTTTCTTTTAAGACAGACATTAGCAGCCTTTTGCCAGACGAGGCAAACATTTTTAATATTACGATATAGGGATTGTGTGTGACGGGACAAAGCTTTTAGGCTATTTTACGAGACGCGAGACGCCTATTTTTCGTCACGCTTCCATCCCTAAAAATATAGACCATTTTAAGACAATATTTCAAAAGTTCGGAATTTTTGCAAATCTAGGATCCGCACGAACCCTGCTTTAAAAATCGGTTTAATAATCATGAATGTACAAACAAGGTTTCACTTTCGTTGGAGGTTTCGTTCGCGAAGCACAATTTGAAGGCCATTGACTGGTAGCTGTAACGTAGATGTAACATTGTATATACACTGGTTGTTGTAAAGATTATAGAAGTATTAGAGAAAAGTAGCGATACTGGAATAATGAAAATTATGAATGTTTTATACTTACTCATAGCTGCCGATTTTAGAGAATAAAAATTTGGTAGATTTTAGTAAAAAATTATTGAAACTTTTAAAAACTTTCTGTTACAACAAAAACTGCACATGCACACGCAGTTCATACATAAAACTAAGACGCTACTCATATTTATACAAGTCATAGTCACATTTTCAACATTTTTCTTTTGACAATTTACATAAGAACAAATCGAGTTTTGCTTCATTTTATTTTCACCCCTTTCCCTACCACCGGGATATAAATATACCACAGGTAGTTTCAAATGACCCTATGGGACAAATATGCTTTCTATTAATACGAATGCATGCCTGTCTGGTATATAACAATATCTGGTAAATGGAAATTCCTCCCCTTGATATAATGGGCAATTAAATGTAATTTTTTTGTTTTTCAGCATTTTATCGATATTTTTATTGATGTATTAAAATACTTATTTTGTTTTGTTTTTTTACCAGAAAAACAATTGGTAGTGGAAGTGTTAAGTCATAAATCTTAAGTTTCTTTGTCCATAGACCAAGCATATGTCATCTAAAATGTGACTTTTTCCTTTTAAATATTGCTTTGCGTAATTTTAAGTATTATTTTTACAAGACAGACAAATTTTATTTACTACTATATATTTATCAATACATTTATGGGAGACTATTTATTTATTTATTTATTTATTTATTGAGGGAGAGGGGTTAATCTGAAGTTTGTGAAATAATAATTTTTAAAACAAAATCTTATATTTTGCACATTGTTATACAAAACAAAACGTCTACTTTAAATCAGAAAACTAGTATATAATAATGTTTATTTGCGACTGTCAATAGCTTATAAAAAATTGGTAACAGTTAAAAATAATGATAATGATTATTAAATAATAAAATTTTTTAAAAATGTCCATTTTTACCCTTAAGATAGTGAAGGAATGTGAAATCGTATAGTTGGAGGTTGATTGGTATTGGGACCCTTAGCCAGGGGGCTGTCGTCTCGATTGTTCAGGAGTAAATAATATGGTATTCATTTTCAGGAGCAATGAAAAAAAACATTGAAACTGAAATGCATACAACGTTCTATGATTTTTTTTGTAAATATCGCTTCTTCAGATTTTAAAATGTTTCTGGGAGATCGACTTGAAATTCGGGAGTTTCCCGAAAACTTTAGGAGATATGGCAGCTGCGCTAAGTGCAGCCAAGTTATCCATAAATTTACAAAATGTATTTTACCTTCAGTATTCATTTCCTCCCCCCCCCCCCTTTCATAGAAGGAGAAAAAAAAGAATATTATTTCAATTTTTCCGCCTAGCATATTTTTAAAGATATATTAAATTTTTAAAAATACTTTTGAAGAAAAGAAGGGTAAAATGCGATGATCAAAAGTATTTCACTGTTGTTCTGTCTTTGTCTTAGAAATTGTTACATTTGAATTTAATTGATTAGTCCCGTAGCTATTTAACGACAGGGTGCGACATTTAAAAGAAATTTAAATAAAATGGTGAAAATTCTGTATTGCAGGTAACGCCATGCAATGGCGTAGCGAGGTGGTTTTCCGCCCCTGGCGGCTACCTAAACACCGAAATAGAGATTATAAAACGAAAAAAAAAAAAAAAAAACAGGCGACAAACTATAGGATTATGATAGGGTGGGCAATTTTTTTTTTTTTTTGGGGGGGGGGGGGAAGTGACTGTCAAAATTTCCAAAAGTCACTGTTTCTCACTGTCGTTGATGTCTGATTCACTGTTTTTCAATTACCCACTCGAAAACGAAAATTACCGAAAAAATCCCCTGTATTTTTGCTTATTTTCACTAGTTTATAATATAATATAGCAATGCTAATAAAAAATATAATATAGTAATGCTATTAAAAACCAGTTTTACGTATAGTTATAAAACTCTGTATAATCCTGAAAACTTAAATGATATTCAAGTCTTTCAAAGATCCCCCCTCCCCCCCAAAATATATATGTATATATATATATATATAATAAAATCCTAAACCAATTTCTATCATTGAGAGATAAGTACCAATAAGCATGACCACGATTAAAAATTCCCAAATAATTTATAAATGCTTTTATTCTGTGAAACATTATCCATATTTTAAACAACGACAAACAGGCATTATTCAGATTTTAGAGAATTATCATAATGTTTACCTTCTGATACAAAATGGAGCTTTCATTCGCTTCTTATATAGTATGGCTAGGGTGTCATATTGGAACGTGACCCCCAGATTTCAAGACTTTCTCTTACAGTGTTGCCCTCACGCCTTCCATTGAAAAGTGATTACAATTTTCAGTCTTAAAAATATTGAGTTCTGAGAAAATCCTCCCATATTCCGAATTCGATGCTAAGAGGCTCCTAGTAGGTGCGCAAGCAAATTTTTATTAAAAGAAGCCAGTAAATTGTACGGTTTCCAATGCTGTCTTTTATGAGCCCTACTGAGAGAGTACAAATGTACTAAAGAACGCATCGCCATTCGAAATCCGTTGAAAATGTCCGGCAAGTAAGTATGAACCATATGACTTGCTGCACGGAAATGCGCAGAAGATTTGTGTTTTATCGCCTCATTTGGCGAGTGGTAAATGCAAACTGCATACGAAATCCTCTTGGCGTGTAAAAAAGAAAGAAAAGGAAAAGAAACTTCAAAAGTTATGCTCGTGAGATCTTGCAACAAGTCAGCTGCTGGGACAAATGCCTGAAACTAATGTTACCAAAATTTTTCAATTGTTAAGAAAATAGCACTATCTTTCAATGCTGCCAGCTGCCAGGAAGTCCAACTGAGAGAATTCTGAGAGATGAGAGCGGACACAGAAGACCCAACTTCCCCCCCCCCCCCCGATTATTGCAAGGCCGGCTATGCCGTTCTTTTTATACAATTTCATAAACATTAAATTAAAAAAAAAAAACATTTCACGTACATTTCACTGGGAGCTCGGAAGACAGCACAGCCAAATTTTCAGTCTCTCTTTTAGGTTTTCTATTCCTTTTTTTTAAAAAAAAAAAATATTGGTTTAAGAGGATTGCATAATTTTGAAAGAGATTGTAGAAAAGATATATTTTGTATGATCAATATGCGCTGAATTGTGAAAAAAAAATTTCTGAAAAATATATTGAAACACATAAGCAAATTTTTGATAAGGATTGTTAAATCAAAAGAAAAAATACATGTAAGTGAACAGTTTAAAAAACGAATTACAAAAATATTTTAAAACTTTGAAAGTCCCCTTTACAAGCTCCAGAATACATATTCTTTAATAAATGGCCAGTCTTACAAAGGTTATAAAGTATTCCTATGAGGAAAAAAAATCCTCTAAGAAGAGTCATCATTCTCACATTGCAGGAGATTAAAAAAAAAAAAATTCTCTAGTTTTTTTCGCTTTAATTATTGTTTATTATTATTGTTTAATATATTACACGAAACCTTATGTCCCTCACTTCGTTTTATTAGTAGTAAAAAAAAAAAAAAAAGAAAAAGAAACAGACATTTTTAATTTCATGCTGAAATTATGTTTTTAAATATCGTGTTTAAAAAAGTCTACTATTGCAGTTAACTTTTAAAAACGAAAATTGCTCATTAAAAATATGCAAATTCTGTGTTTAGTAAATTAAAGTAATAATAAGAAGAGACATTTTTCTTTATCTGCATCAAATATGTATTTATCTTCAGAAAATTGAAAACTAGCATCTTGCTCTGTTCCTCCTATACAATGCACGCATGAAAATGTAATTGATGCAATTTCAAAACATTGAGTACAACATTCCTGAATATGCCTCTATTTTGAAAAAACAAAGCTCTTAAACAGAAAATTTGAATGAAAATTAAAATATGCTGACTACGTCAGGAACTCAAAAAATTTCAGAATATCTCTTTAAACGCTGTAGTAAATGATAAATCTATCCGAAATAAGAATCATAATACAAAAATTCTTAAACATAGAATCGCACAATAAAATTATCTGAAGTGTGATATATTAGCAGAATATTGCATATTTGCGAGTTTTTCTGAAAATTTCATAATTTGGGTATGTTCATTTTTTTTTTTTTTTTTTTTACCGTGCTGGTGCAAAGACGCATTAAAATTTTTCAGTCTTTTAATACAATTAATTTCTTTTAGAGTGCGTTCGAAAGTCACGTGATTTTTTTCGAACTGCGTAATTTTCTGTAGGTACAAAGAAAAAGACACGAACAAATATTTAAATTTTAAACTCATGTTGAAACATTACACTTTGATTTAAGACACAAATTTAGTTTTAATAAATTCTTTTGATTAAAAAAAAGTACAATTTTATGCCTATTATTAATTCTGGTATCAAAGTTTCTTCGGGTTTTAGCACATCAAGAAGCACGAAAACAAAAAGGGAAAAAAAAAAAAAAAAAAAAAAAAACAGAGAGAGAGAGAGAGAGAGAGAGAATAAACTGATAAACGTGACGCAATAAAAAATCATAGCTTGAATCATTAAAAACTCTCCCGACACTGCCCCATGATTAGCTAATTATTCCAAAACTAAACACAAACTTACAATGGCAATCTCTTTTTGCTGCATTATTACTTTCAAAAATCATTCTACAGCGGCCTGAATTACGTCCATCAAAATAAATAACATTTCCTTAATTTCACTACTTTATAATTTTTTCCCCCTTCTAAATCGCATTTCTCATTAACCTAACTTTCCTGCAAAAATCGAAATAGAATAGCATCTGAAACTTAAAACACGCATGCTCTTTGAAAATCATCCTAATAAGTATCGTTGCACTTGTGGCGTTCAGAAACCTTTCCCGAACTCCCTCCCCGTGTTATTCTAAAACATTTTCTTCTCGGTAATTATTTTACTGCGTTAATGAGGCGAACAGTACAAGTGACTCCGAAATAAAATATTTTATAATTTTATTTCTTATCTTCTTTGCAAAACTAACCGCCGAAACAACGGCAAGTGGAATAATCAGATAATTTTCCAACCTGCCCGCTCGCCATGTGGCATCGGGGAAAAATGGCGCGAGTCCGTGATGGGGGGAAAATTGTTCTGTAATTATTATGGTAAAGATGTTATTATTCTGGCGAAAATGCATATTTGGTAAGTTTTGAATCGTTTTTGAATTTCAGTAGAACAGTGATATTGGATGGGTGGCTCTGATGAGTGCAATATAAAAATGTGCAAGCTTAAGGATTTGTTATCGGTTTGCGTTTGTAAAGCACTACTACAAAGGTTATTTCTGCTGGAATGTGTTAAGATTTTATTTTTTATTTTTCGAAGGATAAGCCAATGGTTTAAAATGGTTATTTCAACATGAAATTGGAGAGCCTACCGCAGTTAATTGTTTCGGCATTAAAAATGGAAAAAAAGAAAGAGAGAAATAAGAAAAGAGAAAGAAATTCAATGAAGAAAGGAAATGAATAAGTAAGAAAAATAAATGAATTCAAAAACAATTAGGTGGACTCACAGACATGAGCATAACGTGAATGAAAATTCTAGTAAAGCATATTCCAGTGGAAGAGTAGTGAACTTTTTTTAAAGTTTTGAAAAAAATAGAAGTTGACCCACCTCACATGCAAAAGATGTATTTACGATATTTTCCAAGAGTTGGAAAATGAGTTTAATTTTTGAAATGTATAAATTGTATGAATAAAAATCATTCTAACTAAAAAGTTTAAATTTTGATCTAAAATTTAATAGCATTATTGTAATTTATTTATTTGTCAGGAGATTATTGTTTGGTTTATCATCATATTGTGCAGAAGTAGGATTGCCAGGTCGCCAAACCAAATAGTCGGATATATAAGCCAGTTTGGCCGGACATTCGGGTAAAAAGGCCGGAAAGCCTACAATATTGAGGATTTTGTCTCAGTATTAATAGGTACGACAAAAAAATTGTATGTAAAATCTAGCTTTTTTGATTATTACCACGAATCTCTCTTGTTAAATTCTAATGAAATATAAATAACATCGAATGCCAAATCAGTTCAAGTACTTTATTACTAATCAGCCAAAGTCACCAGTAAAAAGCCTAACAAAAGCGAGACACCGTTAAGTTTGGCCGGACAGGCATTCAAAAAGCCTAACTATGTCCGGCTTTATCGGGACGCCTGGCAACGTTATGCAGAAGGATTAATTTAAGTGGCACAAAGCCAGATGCCTGAGACAGACGTTGATGCCTGAAGAAATATTCAAGTCGTCCATCTAAAACAAATTACCTATTAGTAATTCTCTGGTCTCGTCATTCAGCCATCGAATTGACATTTTTTTTTTCTTTTTTGACTTTTACATGATACCGAACTACACTCAAGATGGCAAGATTGCTTCCTATGACAATCATCATGTATCATCGAGACATATTTTCATCAGTAACGAGTAGCTGTGCATTGGCCAATGAGAAAAACTATTATTTGGAAAATATATTTCTTAGGGATTGACGCGAGACCATGCGAGACGAGAAATAGATCAGGTCTCGTCTCGTCTCGCACCCTAAAGCATCGTCTCTCGATCACGTCTCGCACCTGGAGGTATTGTCTCGCATCCGTGGGAACCGGCTCACATCCGTAGGTATCGTCTCGTGCGAGACCAGTCTCGCATATTGTCTGACGCCCAAAATGTATTTATTTTTACTTTCCTGTAAATAATTTTACTTTCCTGTAAATTTCCTTTTTTCCTGTAAATATTTTTACTTTCCTGTAAGTAAATAATATACAGTCGTCTCGCGTTTATTGCGGTTTCACATATTGTCTTCATATCAATGGCAGATTTAGAACTTTTTTTAATGTCATTTGGAAGGTGGGGGTGCAAAACTTAATACCATCAGAATTGCATAAAATATGCCATTGTCAGGTAAGAAAGCCATTTTATCTAGCGTAAATATATCTTTCTCGGAGGGGACCTCTGCGCCCTCTCCTTGGATGAGCCCTTACTTCATTTTTACTTCCAGATACAAAGTATCGAAATGTAATTGCATGCAATGGAATCTCCTTGCAAATTACTTTTAACACGAACTAGGGATGGTTCTGAGACGTACTTGAGAACAGAGCTGGACCAAGGCCAGTCTCGAAAGTACTATTCAAGATGGCCTTGGCTGGACTGGGGCATCGGGCGGTCAGGTGAACGCCCGATGGGCCAGTGGTTTGCTGGGCCGCAAGGGCTGTCCTCGGGAAGCTCTAGTTTCGTGCCAAGGACAGCCTCGCAAAGCTCTAGATTTGACAGCGAACAGCAAGGTCCCAACGCAAAATTTGAAGGGTCATATCTTTGAAGAATGGTTTCCACATCTAGACTGTCTTTATTTTAATATATAAATAGTTATATGTTATGTATAATTATTCTTGTACATATTATAATGCATTGTTTCTTTGTTTTTCCGGTATACAATTCTACTCTGTCAGAACGATGGGCTTGGAAATTCGCACAGGTATGTAAAATGAATGATAGAGAGAAGCCCTGCCCGAGGCTACTTTAAAATTATGGAAATTTGCCCGTTCCCCAATTTTCCGTAATTTTCAGCCCTGGAAAGCTTCCTACTAAACTCATGAGAAGTGATGTATTGAAAACTACATTCTTTTGTTCGGTTCTCGTTGTACACGTAGGAAAATGGTGAGTCAGTCTGATCGAATCGCCTGAGCCGTTTCAGCTGTTCGGCTTGGCCCTGCTGGAGAACCAACTTTTACGTCTGTGTTAAAATTATAAGTGCTTTTTGTAATGTTTTTGCAAAAAGAACCCAGAATATAGAGCACAGGACACCAATTGTTAAACAGAGGTCTTTGAATGCTTCAGCCCCAGGGGTAACTTCCTTAATAAATGTGTTTTACCTACACTCGACACAATGCCCGTGGAAAAAGTTTCAATAACTCACTTAAATACTAGTACCAAGAAAAATTACAGACTCTTTTGCAAAATGCATTCTTAATATAAGGATAATAATTAAAAATGCCCATTTGAAAGCTAATTCTAGAATTCTCGTTTCCTTGGAGTACCACTTGTAAGCACTGTCTTATATACCTAAGGTACTGACTATAACAATATTTGTTTTAGGGCGGCTGGTCTTGCGGTCTCGGCTAGAGCTGACCTGAGGTCTCGTCTCGTAATTGGAGGTCTCGTCTCGCACCTGTAGGTATCGTCTCGCAAAATTGCGAGACAGCAAGAAGTCTCGTCTCGTCTCGCGTCCATCGCTAACATTTCTTGTGTTCATGAAATCTTTAATGCAAGTTAATAACAATTTTTTCAAGCATTTAAAAGAAATAAAACGTTTTTTAGTCATTGTTGAACAATTATTCTGAATGTACAAATGTAAAAATTAATGTTTTTAGAAAATGGAAAATAAATAAATAAATTACTGAGTAACCAATTTTACAATTTTGCCCATTTGCTGGTCATTTGGAAATTTAAAGATCCTGCCCCTCCCACACCAAACATTGTTTGAAATTAGTATGCCAATTTAATGTATACCTATATTTCTGCATTATTAAGGGCATCTCGATACCTTTCCACCTTAAAGCAGTATGTTCTATTGTTCTATAGGGCCATCATCAGAAAGTCTGTAAATCAACTATAAATTCCGTAAAAGTCCAGCATAAACCCTTAGCAATTTTTTAATACTTTACCAATGCGTTCACCAATTTTAGGTAAATTTCGAGCTTCATAAAGTTAGATAACAAATATTCTCCGATTAACCCTTTAACGCGCAGTGTTCCCGCTCTGGGGACACCAAACTCTGACGTTTTGACTGTTGCCAGTCACGAAGAATAGATTTGATTTCTATAAAAATAGTTGCGGATGACATAGCTCCACGAGAATCCTGTACTTTTTAGCACGTCATTTCCCGTAAAAAAATGGTCACGATTATTTTTAACAGCACTGACATCTGCTGAAAAATAGAAGAATGCGAGGACAGCCGGATAGATTGTCCAATGCTGAAAAAAGGGCAGCCGTTGCCATCGCTCAGATGGCGGACGATCGAAACGTTCATCGCGTGCCACAGATCTAGAGACCCCTTTTTTGACGACAGCTGGCTGTGGCCGCGCACAGCCAGCTGCGTCAAAAAAAGGGTCTCTAGATCTGTGGCACGTGATGAACGTTTCGATCGTCCGCCATCTTGCTGGTAGTTAAGTCGAGCGATGGCAACGGCTGCCCTTTTTTCAGCATTGGGAAAGGGTTGCGCCTCAAAGGGTCAATAGAAGCAATATTTCAATTATATTCAAAGTAACTATATTTTGTTGAATCACGGTTAACGAAAAAATATTTCCATTCGAGGTAATTATTTTTATACATTGCAACATCGAAATTTTGTTGAATTGAAGCAAGCACTTTTTTTTTTTTATGTACCGTTTTAATGGTGCTACTTGCATATGTGCTATTATGGAGTTTGCTGGACTTGGAAAGTGTGGCCTGGAAATCATAAAGGGATCTACAACATAAGACATGCAGTGATGATACTAATGATAATAGAAAGAGCACAGTAAAAGTTACCTAGAAAGCGGGTAAAAAAGTATTATTTTCAGATATTAATTAAAGAGGAAAGACTTTTTAGTACGTAGATAGCATTTACTACAAAGGCTATCGAAAGATGTTGGCGAATCAACTGTCAAATTTTCAGTAAAAATACAGAGTAAGACAACACTCTTTAAAAAGAAAGAAAAATTTACTGAAAATTCTGTCGAAATCTTACCATTTCATTTTACAGCTCATATCATAATTAAATAAAAATTTAAAGCGGAATTTTTCATAAGTATTTGTTTTATACAAGGAATGTAGGGATGGACGCGAGACAAAAAATAGGCGTCTCGCAAAACAGCCTAAAAGCTTTGTCTTGTCTCGCAAAATCCCTATACCGTAATGTTAAAAATGTTTGTCTCGTCTCGCAAAAAAGTTGTAAATCTCTGTCTCGTTTCGCAAAATATCGTCTCGCGTCCATCCCTAAAGGATTACTTTTTAGCGAATCCTAGTTTAAATAATATTGACATTATGTTAGTTATAGAGAACTTTGCTCTCAGATTTTTCGCTGAACTTAATGAAGTTTTTTAAGAAACAAGTTGGTCTCTCACGCTTTGTTAAACGCGATAACTCCTTAAATACGGTACTAAATAATATTAAAAAAATGAATTAAAAGTGTAAAATAAATTGCCATGTATGTTTTCTACTAGGTATGCTTTCTAGAAACCAAAAGTGTAGTTAAAAAAAAAATAATAATAATAATACACTCTTTTTAAGTAGTACGAACAGAAGTTGTTCTTCATATACAGGAAAACTGAGCTGAATAGTAAGTTACAGAGAAGACTTTAGCTTACATCATTATAGAAAAATAATTTTTATATTGCATGATATATTTGTTGTGAAGTGATTTTTCTAAACTTGCATGCATAAGTAATCTTTCTAAATTGTACTGGAGAGAGGGTTGTATTGCATGCTACATATACTTTGACCTGAAATTTAAAAAGAACTAAGTTAAAATGTTTCTTCACAAGTTTTATTAAGTTGATCCCGC
This sequence comes from Cheiracanthium punctorium, assembly GCA_038373885.1. Lineage (NCBI taxonomy): Eukaryota > Metazoa > Arthropoda > Arachnida > Araneae > Cheiracanthiidae > Cheiracanthium > Cheiracanthium punctorium. The sequence continues at coordinate 84,845 of JAWZYV010012008.1, forward strand.
GCGAAGTATTCTTCATTTCATATCATCGTGGAATCTTTTGAGTGAATAAGCTTGCGGTCACAAATTTATATATATATATATATATATATATATATATAAATCCATTTTTTTTACTTTAAAAGCATTTGAAATAACGATAGCTTTTTACTCACACTGAGTAATCGTATAGTCATAACTCCTAATAATGCAAAGTACAGATTGTGAAATATTTTTTAAATCCCTGATACGATTCGTTTATTATTTCTCTGTTTTTATCATGAATTAAATGATTTTTATAAAAGAACGTTATTAATCAAACACGACTTTATCATACGCATGCAAAATTTTAATGAAAAAATTGGGAAACGTATAATTTTATAGAAACATTTATTAACCCTTTGTGGCGCAACTCTTTCCAAATGTTGAAAAAAGGGCAGCCGTTGCCATCGCTCGACTTAACTACCAGCAAGATGGCGGACGATCGAAACGTTAATCGCGTGCCACAGATCTAGAGACCCTTTTTTGACGACAGCTGTGCCGCACAGCCAGTTGTCGTCAAAAAAGGGTCTCTAGATCTATGGCACGCGATTAACGTTTCGATCGTCCGCCATCTTGCTGGTAGTTAAGTCGAGCGATGGTAACGGCTGCCCTTTTTTCAGCATTGGGCAACCTATCCAGCTGTTCTCTCATTCTTCCATTTATCAGCAGATGTCAGTGCTGTTAAAAAATAATCGTGACATTTTTTTTTTTTTTTTTTCCCGGGAAATGACGTGCTAAAAAGTAAAGGATTCTCGTGGAGCTACGTCATCCGCAACTATTTTTATAAAAATCAAATCTATTCTTCGTGACTGGCAACAGTCAAAGCATCTGAGTTTGGTGTTCCCAGAGCGGGAACACTACGCGTTAAAGGGTTAAACACATGTATACTGTATAGCTTAAAGAGATCATTTAAATCTCCCTTTTTTCCCCCCAAGAATCATAACTTAAAGAGTCATCATTTGTAAGTGTACAGTTCAGATTATGGTATTTTTCTAGCCTTTCACATAATTCAACTAATTTTTATTTATCTTTTAACTTAATTCCAAGGGACTAAGAAATAAACTAAGCAAATGTTATTTTGTTATTCACATATAACTTTTATAATTATGAAAAAAATTTCGTAAGCAAAAGAAATCCACAACAAAAATTTTTTAAACACTGCACACCGAAAAAGATTTTCAATTCAGAATTTATCTATATAAGTTTATCATCTGTCAAAGCGTATGATATGTTGTAAAACACAATATATATATATATATATATATATATATATATATACTAGCTGAAGTACCCGTTCTTCGCACGGGAATGAATGGACTTTTTGATATTAATATTTGTTGTGATTACTATTTATTGTAATAAAGAGATATAGCAAAATGGATATCGCGTTATATTGTGTTCAATAATCATGCATACTGAATTTCAAGGCAATCGTTTTTACGGTGCAGAAGAAGATACGGCGTAGCACAATCTAGTGGCGAGTTTTAGCAAAACGGATACGGCAAAAATATTCTTCGCATTCAGATATCGATGTATACGAATTTTCATGACGATCGGCTGAATAGTCTTGAAGTTCATGTGTTGACGCGACATCTAGTGTCAAGTTATAGGAAAATGGATCGTGCCAAACTCTTCCCCGTGTTCAAATATCTATGTATACCTATTTTCATAACGATCATTCGCACAATCAAGAAGTGATACACTGCAGGGCCATCTAGTGGTTAATTAATGTAATGATTTGCTACAGCGCCGTCATGTGGCGAGTTATAGCAAAATGGATAACGCCAAAATATTCTCATTGTTCAAATAGCTATGTATACTGATTTTCATAGCCACCGTTTGAATGGTCAAAAATTTGGCCTGCTGCAGCGTCATCTAGTGGCGAGTTAAAATAATAATGCATTGCAGTGCCATCTAGTGGTGAGTAACATCAAAAGTAACGCAGTTAGAATATATTCTTCGTTCTCAAATGTGTAAGTATAAAAAATTTTATGCCGATCGGTCGAACGTTATAGAAGTTGATGCGTTGCAGCGCTATTTAGCGGTAAGTTACAGAAAATGGATAGTGAAAAATATTCTCCGTGTTCTAATATTCGCGTGTACCAAATTTCATCGAAATTGGTTGGACGATATTCGCATAGCAAACGGCTAAACGGAATAGAATTCGACGTTCTGCTGCGCCACCTAGTGAAAAGTTAGAGGAAAACTGATAGCATAAAAACCTTCTCCATGATAAAAGACTTAGGTGAACCAAATTTCATGGTGATCGGTGAAACGGTGCTGGAGTTTTTCAACCTCCTACACACATACCAACATTCATTTTTATCTATAACCAGTCTTATTATACGTATATACCAGTCTCAAGTAAAATCCAGTTTCAAATCTAAGCCTCGCCAAAGTGCCAGCATACGCCATTTTGCAAGAGTTTTTTCAGGGAATCATTCGAAGCATTGACTTAGCAGCAATCAAAATGGGAAATGGTTCGACCGCCAGGCATTTATTTGAAAAGTGGAATCCCTTAATACAGCCGCATTTTTTAAATTATCAACTATAACATGTTTTATTCATCGTTACCTCGATGTACTAAATGCGAAGATTTCAATTTTCTGAAATTTGGCGGATTTCCCCCAAGTTAAATCAATGTACTCAATTGGCGAGAATTCTGAAGCTACATCGCTTGAAATGCCCTAATAACTGCATTATTTCTGCACGGATAGTTAAAATTCAATGCTGTATTCTAAGAAAACCTATACACTTGTTTTCAAAAATGCTATTCCCTTAAGCTCTCAGTAAATTGCGCCAAAAAGCCTAAAACTGTGCAAACCGCTAGAACTCACTCTCTAAAAATCGGCCTATCAGCCATTTTTTTTTTTTTTTTGCCAAACTAAAAAAAAATTACATATTAGTCTCGGATATCTTCATTGTTTCTTCATTCTCGGATCCTCATTGTTTTGCGTAAAAACATTTCATTCCTACTCTCATTTCTTATGCGCACACGATATTATAATTAAAAAAATAACCTAAAAAAATAAACTAAAAAAATCATTATTATTCTTTTATTTTTACTTTAAGAATTTAAAACATTTTATTCGGCAAAATCGCCACACATGGCAACCAAGATGCTTATTTCACACACTTTTTTCACTACAGGGGTTAATATTACGTAAAGCTTTCTGCGTGGCGAACATAAAAAATCTCTTAAATTCCGGGAACGGAAATTAAGAGAACCATTCAGAAGGAAAACGTTTTTAAGTGGAGTTTCAAAGTTTTAAAGTGGACTATCATTTATTCTATATTATTTTACATATCTGTGTAAAATTTCTGGCTGACAGGTCCATTTTTGTGGAATTGTATACTACCCAAATCAACAAATTGACAAACAGAATTTCATTTTTATTTATAAGATAACCTACGCTTGTTTTTAAAAATACCCTCTCATTAAATTGCGCCAAGCGCTAGAATCATAGAAAATCTGACACACTTTCAGATTTTTAAATACGCATTAAAGTGCTATATATAAAAAGAGTTATAATCTATGGGTCTTCCCTATTTTCGTTCCTTCTTTCATTAAGTTGGAAAGTGTATCATTATTCATGAGTGTGAGTAAACAAAATTAAAATTGATATTTCTAACATCCTTTTTTCTGGATGTAATACATTAGATGCAGAAAAGCTGCTCAGAAAAATGCACAATTCCAACTGAATGAAAATTTCAAAAACTTATACGCAGGTGTATTCATAACCCAAATAGCAGACGATTAAATTACGATAAATAGCGCCAAGCGTTAGAATCCTCCTCAAAATCGCGAGAATGCTGAAGATAGATCGCTTGAAATCCCTTAATAACTGCATTATTTTCGCACGGATCATTAAAATTTAACGCTGTATTCTAATAAAACCTTTGCACTTGTTTTCCAAAATCCGTTTCCTTAAGCTCCCAGTAAATTGCGCCAAGCCTGAAACTGTGCAAACCGCTAGAACTCACTTTCTCGGCATTTGAGCCATTTTAGTTTTTCGCCAAACTAAAAAATTTTAACATATTAGCCTCGGAAATCTTCAATTCTTATTGTTTTGCGTATAAAACATTTCATTCCTGCTCCGATTTCCCATGCACACGATATTATAATTAAAAAAAATATAACGTTACGAATATAAACTAACAAAAAAAAAATCATTATTATTCTTTTATTTTTACTTTGAGAATTTAAAACATCTTATTCGGCAAAATCGCCACACATGGCAACCACGATCCTTATTTCACACTTTTTTCACTACAGGGGTTACAATTACGGAAAGCTTTTTGCGTGGAGAACATAAAAAATCTCTTAAATCCCGGGAACGGGTGGACTTTCAAAGTTTTAAAGTGGACTATGATTTATTCTATATTATTTTACATATCTGTGCAAAATTTCAGGCTGATAGGTCTATTTTTGTGGATTTGTATACAACTCAAATCCACAAACAAACAAACAAACAAACAAATAGAATTTCATTTTTATTTATAAGATATATATATATCAGCGGCATGAGCTGTCTCACTCCAGTAACGGAACATAACCCATTGAAACCTAAGGGAATTTTTCACTGATTTCTCTTCAGAGATCTTGTTTTTTTCTAATTAGAATTGTTGATATGGATGAAACCTAGAATGATAGATTAGTACTTTTTTGAAAACTCTTGTGAAAACAGAGCTTTGCATCTATCCTAGAGGATATTTCACTGAGTTATCAGTGAGAATCCTTGGGCAGTAATCGTTAATTTATTTTCGTCTCTTGATCATATTTTAAATGATTTTCATTGAAACAGTTTTAATAAAACTTCATTTTAAAGCTATTTCATATCGATTACTATTTGTAATTGATTTTTTTTTCAATATGAAGCTTTTTGTTTTCTCGTTTATGTCCTTAGTTCAGTATTTGCATTTACTATAGCCGGGGCAGGGGTGGCCTAAATTGGTTGGTGTAACTGTAAGAGCAACAAATAATGAATGTTAAATATTTTAGGACCTCAGGAACTATATTTGCTTTATTAAAAGAAAGAAGGAAAGAAAGAGAAAGAGATAAATCATGATTTGTGTATATGTGTGCGTATGTGGGGAGACTCAGTATGCTTCAATCTAACTTATTCATTTATTGATTTTTTAAACAGCACGAAAAAAATGTTATAGCCTGAGCAAAAAAAAATATTATTCTTAAAATATTTTTTATTACTATGCAAAGCCAAATGTTATTTAAAAAATATTTTAAGAAGATTGAAACAGGTTTAACAAAAATGTAGTTTTTCTGAGTTTCGGAAATAGGTTAAACTATATCATAAAATTGTAGTGGGAGCGCACGTGACTGATTTTAGCTTTTGGTACATATTTATGCTGTTGTGAAGCTGTGTATTGAATAATAAAGTTTATAAAAAATAATCATCAGACATCTGGTCAATTTTAAGTGATCATCATTTAATTGAGATTGCGACAACTGCTTTAACAAGTCATTAACCAAACATTCTGCAGGTAAAGGCGAAGATGGACAGTATCCGTAAAACATCCACAAGCTAATCAATTTTTTTTTTACCGAATTTATTTGATAGACTCAATACCATTAAAAGACTTTTTTAGTTGCATTGTTAAGTTTGTTAACTTATAAGAAACTAAACAATTTTATTATTCTTATAATTGAGGTGGTTTTGTTTACCATATTTGCATTTTATTTTTATAAGAGCCACACTACTCTCAAAGGAGAGTCGCACTATGGCCATCCTTGTACTATAGTGTTGATAATATTAATTATATGCAAAGAAAACGCATTTATAGTGAGAATACCATGAACTGAAAATTATTTCTAACTATTTAACGTGAAAATACAAAATTATTTAGGCATTTCCCCCTGGAAACGGTTTTACCAGAAATAAATTACATTTAATCCTGACTTTGCGAAAGTGGAAATGAAAATCAGCATTATACCATGAGTCCCCGTAATAGCACTGTACCAAAGTTGAAGGTATCAGAAATCATTTTAAACTGTAATTATACGCATTAAGGGAAAAAAAATCCGCGTCTTAAAAAAATTGCTAAATGCTTTTATAAATGTCACCTAGATATTAGCCCTGTCATCAGGCTATTAGAAACGCTACATTACACTTTCAGCCTGGAAACTTATAAGACATTTAACGTTTCCACTTTTATTACACTAAATACCTTTTCTTTATTACGACGCTTGGGGTTTCGGGCAGATTGGGAAATTTCGCCATTTTTTTTTTTTTTTTTAACCGAAGAATTCTTTTATGGGGAAAAGCTCTGTCTGATTCGAATTGGAAATTAAAACCATTGTGAGTGCGCGCAAAAATCCGGACTGTTCGTGAAGATAGTGCGAAAAGTCTTCCCCAGAAGGGAATTGACTTTTGTAGGTGATTAATTATTGGAGACTTTGGAATTGAAATAAATTTGTTTAGTGTTTGTAATTTATTATTGTTCGAGAGGGTTTTAGGAAAGAGAAGGGAGGAAAAGTTTATCTAACCTGGAAGTGAGATAATCAGGAGAACAAGAATTAATGGCTGACACCTCCGAATTATCATTAAACGCAGAAAGTGCTGTAGATGTACAGTGGGGAGTCTTTAAGCTGCGTACAGTTGTCGTTAAAATTTACTTAAATGTTTGCGTTGAGTCTTCATGTTTATTCGGAATGACCTGATTGCTTTTGTATAAAACTGCATACAGTCCATTTTGTCTTATGGTAAACGTTGTTTGTCTTCTTATAAACTAGTTTTATGTGACTAAATTTTGTTTTTTTTTTATCTAATTTTAAATTTACATGCATGAATAATTGCTGTCTTCATCCCTGACCAATATATTAATATAAGGGGCAGTCATATGAAAACGAAACGGACTCGACATGGCGCGGAAGTTGGTAGTACACATGACTGTGTGTATAGAAGTATCCTCTATAGAAAATGAGGCAGGAACAGCGCGAACGTTCACTGCTGTGCCATTTGTCAGTTAGACGTACAACGTACTTGAAGTGAGGTCAGCGAGTCTAGTGCGTGCGAGGAACAGTGAGGTTTAGTTTTTTTTTTTTTTTTGACTGTGGAAGGAGTGTCAGTAAGTGAAATGCCCGAATATGCGATGTGTACAGTGAACACAGTATGTCATGTGTGCGTGTGTTTGAGTAAACAGCACCATTTTGTTGCACGACAATGCTCACCCACATGCTGCCAAGGTTGTTAAGACTTTGATGCAGAATTTTCGCTCTGAAACCCTTGCACATCCACCATATAGTCCAGATCTCTCCCCATGCCATTACCATATTTTTGGAGCTCTGAAGAAAGGCATTTGCGGCTGTCGATTTGCTTCAGACGAAGAGGTGCACGCCTGGGTAGAGTTGTGATTCCGTAGGAAAATCCATGAAATTTTGTAAAATTCTAAAGAAGAGCTACAAAGGGTACGGCTAATCATCAGCATGTATATGTATGTATGTATGTGTGCGTGCTGTTTAATGTGGCTTTTTCTATGTTACCTTAAGTTTCAACATTTATCTTTCGAAACCATCAAAAAGGCGGTCGAGTGTATTGCACTTGAAAGAGCGTAAAATAATTTAAGTTAAAATTAGAAAGAAATGAAATTCAATGTTCATAATTCATTGGCATCAATAAATGTAATTTTACGAAATAAAATTCGTTTAAAGTTGAAGTCTCCGTTCACACACACACAAAAAAAAAGGAAAAAAAGTGGAAGCTGTCAGTTTTTTTAACAGCAAACTTCAGGTACCCCTCCCCCGTTCTAAATATTTTTCAACATCATATGCGTACGAAATGAACTTATAAAAATCTTTCTTAAACTCTTTTAGGCTATACATCATCTACCATCGGATGGTTCCGTGATCACGTACTTTTACTGTGTGATCTAGAATTACTTCATTAATCAAAGCTTGTTTTGTTTGACGACAAGAGACAAAGCCATTATATATGTTGGTGCCGTCACTTTTCATGTTGTGCAGATAATATCTTGAAGTAAACTTGAAAGAAAAAAAATAGTGTATTTACATCACAAAAATCATTCATATTTTAAAATATCTAAACCGACATGTTTCTCGAGAAGAACTTTGAGCAATATAATCTTCATAAAAATCTTTTGTCATAAGATTTTCTTTGAAAGAGGTCATAATCAATCACGGTAGCGTCGGTTTAGCATGGAATTCATCCATAACTCTTGGAAGGTTAAAATACAGTCTGGAAAGTAAACGTATTCGTTTTTATTTTCGTAAGGAAGTGTATTTTCTGTACATATATATATATATAAAAGAAGGATAAAGCTTTCCGCAAAATACGTATTTTACATTCTTCCTCTCGAAAATCATGCAACTTTTCAAGAGCTTTTTAAAAAATGTAATTGCGCTAGCGACTTGAAAAAATTTGGAATGTCTCTTTAACAAGTTTTACTGCGAACTGGTATAAACAACAATGAACCTATAGAAGTTACGGAACACACAGGAAAAAATGCTAAACATACGGAATTTAGCAATATCTTCCTAAACAGGTAACTCCTCGTCTCAGTTTTGAAGGCGATTTTCCTGTTTATGAATTTTTTTTTTTTTGAATTTATGAATCCTGCTTATGAATTGAAAAATATAAATGTAGGTTTAAATTCTTCGAAGCATGAAGATGTATTCCATAGACTCTTGCAAGAATATTTACATGAGAGGGTTTTTTTTTGTGACATTTGACATGACACGCATATTACACATACATAACACATAAAAATTTTTGATTTATCATTTAGGGTTCTGTATCAAGGTAATGATTGTATATATATGTTTTCATAAAATATAAATATGTCTTCATAAAAATATAAATGTATATATTACTGATTCGTAAATAATGAAACAATTTCATCATGATGAAAAAATTTTCAGTATGTTTTATCAGTTAAGTACTTTCCTTAATTACACGAATCATAATATCGTAATTTTAGATATGGTAATTATTCTTTATTTAATAATGACAAAAAGGCATGACTTCATAAAGAAATGTCCTAGGATTAGAGTATTTTAAGACAATGTAATTTATTCCTTAATAGCTGTGCCCCGCAGTTACACCCCCGTTAAGATTATATTATACATGGTTGTTTCATGCACTTGATGAACACATGCACAGTGGTAATTATTTGTTAATTACCCTATTCATATTTTCATCTTCCATCTCATTGCTAAGTAAAAGTGTCAGTTGCTTTGCTGTATTAGACTGCGACGTCTGCTTCGAGGTCGCATTTCGAATTAAGCTCACTCCATAGGCTAGCCCTAAGTTTGAGTCTGTGACAAAAGGGTGGTAATTCGGCAACATAACATATTTTCCAAAAGGTTTGTTTGAAAATATTGTGAGAATTATGTGATTATACTCGGACGAATGAGCCAGCAAGTAATAGATCCGAGACAGACGAATCTTTTGAACTATCTGACTCAAACGGATCACTAGTATCTTATTATGCAATGTGGGTCGTAGCATTATGTTTGTAGCTTATAACTAAACAGCAGATTATATGCACTTAAAAAGTGACAAAATATGTATGCAAATATGCATCAAAAAATCTAAAAATATGCGCTAAAAATCTAAAAATATGCACTAAAAATCTAAAAATAAGCACTACTGAAAAAAATTCACATATTAACAGAAAATAAAAACGCATTTACTTGTAAAAGTATTTTCTATCACTTACCTTGCAATTATGACACATTTTTTTCTCTTTGAAACTTCAAGATATCATGAAAGACAGAATGAGAAATTTTTATTCACAATCTTAGTGTTATGAAATATGAATTAAAAATGCTTTCAGTAATTTTTGTTGCAATACACAGCTAAGTGTTTTTCTAAATTTTCAATTGTAAGGCTTTGTCTTTTATCATCTAAAATCATTTTCAACGAATGTCACTGGACAGTACTTATAATATTTCGCTTCGGATGGTTCTACTTTTTCCGATAATTAATTCCCCTCACCATTAATAAAATTATTTATTTTATTCACTGCCAAAAATACTGAATTTTTATTTAAAATAAAATTCAGTTTCAAACTGATTTCTTCTCCTAATGACTCTGGAATCTTACCAACGCATTCCTATACTTTTACAACTTGACTCATTACATCACTCAGAAGCAGATTCTGATATTCTAATTTTGTGATGTTTGATGTTAAGAAGGAAAAATGTGTTTCGATTATCGATAGACCTTTTCGGATGTACATATCACTAAGCATTTCTTTCGCAATGAAAAAAGACGAAGAATTGACGCTGTCCAAAGCACTAACTACATCTTTATGGAGTTAGGTCTTGTCCATAATCCGAAACCCACGTCTTCATCAGGATTGGCATGCTTGCTTTCATTCTAGCCATTTCTGAAATTTTAATATATAGGCTGATTTAATTTAAATTGTTGCAAATACACACGAAAAAAATTGAAAGCGTATATGCTATTTTGCTGGGAACCTGAGGTTATATAATTTTTTCAAAGCGTGGGACTTAAAGAGTTAAAGAAAAAGAAAATACTGAAAGTAAGGTAAAAAAGTTACAAATTCAAAGCTAAAGAGATTGAAATATGCATTCAACAGAGAAAATGCGCCATTTTATGCAAAATCATCAAAAACACCTGAAATATGCAATTGCATATGCAAATATGCGATTGCATATAATCCTCGGTCTGCTTATAACCTTCCTAGGTAAATGGACTACGTCACTCGCATTGTTTCAAATCGGACTGATAGTTCCTGAGAACAGTTCGTTCAAACATATAAAAAATAACTCTTCATCTTTGCTTATTAATATAAAGGGTGTCCCAAAAATGGGGTAATGAGGTGATGCACGAAATTTGAGAGTTATATCCTGAAAATCGTCGAAGATGTGAAGATAAATATTTGCTGATGTAAGCTACTTTTCAATGGGTCTTGAATGGAAGAAATCACGTCGGATGATCGCTCTTCATTCGTCGTACAGAAATTAAGAAAGAAAATAATTATTTTACATTCTAGCAATAACCGTTTACATTCATATACATCTATAGCTCCTGACAATCTTTGTTTAAAATATCTCTGAGACGTTTTATGGTGAAAGTCCAAAATTTTGAACATTCTTCATTAGCGTCTGGGGCACATTTTACTTGGGAATTTTTTTGTATTGGCCTTGATCTGTTGTTCTACTGAAAAGCCCTTTCTCCTAATGCATTAATTTTTCTTTATAACTGTGCTAAAAATTACCAACTTAAAAAAATCCAACTTAACATTTTTTCTGTCATTCTAAAAAAAAGAATTCTCTTATTTACGTGACGAAATATAATTAGAATTACTTTACTGAAGCTCAAAAATACTGAAGATGTTTTGCAGAATTTTATTTCCGACAGAACAGTAAATAAAGCAGAGAATTTAGTCATAATATTTTGGACAAATTTATAAAAGTTATTACCTAATTAGGCCTCACTGAAAAATAACCATAAATTTCGCGGGGGAAAAAAATAAACCCATCCACGTAATTAAATAAATTATTACTGAATGCAAAAATATGTTGTTCTGACACAGAGTAGTAATTCTGAGCGTGCGTTTTGAAATATTCTCTTGGACTTTTAGTTCCTCACAGTAAATCACCGTAAATTTACAACTGCTCATCTTTCTCCAATTCCGTACTTATAACGCATCCTGGCCAAGTCAAATCCTAAAACTAAAATGAAGTGGGAAAGAGAAAAAAAATTTTTCGCTTTTCAACCTTAGGAAAGCTAAGCACTCATTCCCTAAATTTTCTCTGCCTTTAAACAACACCACATTCTCTGACAATTTAACCCACTAAAAACACTGAAGAGAGTGGAAGGGTGGAAAAAAAAAGTCAGTAATTCAGTATTAGCCGTACACCGTTCCCCGCTGAATCTATAAATCATAGCGGCCACAGCTCCCCAGTACCGTTACGGACAACTATACGCAGATTTCTTCAGTATATTAAAAGGCGTGCGGCATTATCCCAAAACATAAAGACCTCAGTAAATCAATTTTATGTTCGGGAGAGCCTTGTCTCCTGTTTCGGGGGGGAAAGTTAAGCTACAACCCCAACAAATAAACAAAAAAGCAAAATTAAAGTTTTTCTGTGATCGTAATAATTGTTACGGTTTGGATAATTTATGGAAATATGTTGTCTTAAAAGTTGAGACCCTTTTTTTCAGGAAAAAATATTTTGGAATTCTTTTTTTTTTTCTTTTTTTTTTTTCTTTAATATTTTGTTCCAAGGCTTATGTGTGCTTGGAGGTGTTATATTTTAAAACAATCGTTTGAAGCGCGGTTGTGATGGGGGTAGGCTATAAATACCACGTGTAATAATTTTTTATTACAGGCTGCCGGTTTTGTTTTTCTTGTGTGGTTGATTTTCTTCTTTCTTCTCCGTTTTTTCCCCTCCCGCCTCCCGCTGACGTGAATATGGGCCCCTCACCTTGGAATTTTATATTCCCGCGTTTAAATGAGTGGCCCTGGAAATATAAATTTAGAACCGATAAATAGTTCATCAAGTAGTAATTGTTATTTATACCTGGCGGTAAAAAAGGGAAGGGAGGTGACAACGTTGTGCATAATTTGAAGCCATAGATAGAATGTGCGGCGTTCTTTCAGTATTTGGTTAAAATTTACGGCTTTGTAAGGGGGATTAAAATTAATAGGAGGGTAATATATCTGAAATTCGAAGAAAATCGATACACTTTAGTCTTCTTTTTGAATTGGTTCATCATAATTTTTATTTTAGTACAGAGAGTTTTATTTTTATTTTTATTTTTTTTCTGAACAGTGAAATGATAATATTCTAGGTAATGCATATTCGCCAGGATAGAACCATGAGCGCCCATAAGAGGGGGCAAGGTAGGGCACTTGCCCTCCCCCCTCCCCTAGAGTTTTAGGTCAATGTCTCGTAGTGTAGACAAATAGCAAAAACAGAACTAAATTTGTTAAAAGTTTGAAATTTGCCCCCCTCTAGAATTTTTTTTTTGAAGTCCCCCCCCCCCCTAGAAAAATTCTTATGGGCGCCTACGGAACATCCAAAGTCTTTAACTCAAGCGCATATTTTTTCATATCACTGAAAGAGATGGAACCCAGTCTGCAATCTCGCGAACATCTACATAGAATTGTTACAAATGGGAGGGATGATTTGCTTTTCTGGCTCTAATTTGCACAAAAATCAATCTTCTTTGTGTGATACAGCAAAAACGTGCAACTTTTTTCAATTAATTAGACTGTAATTTGTTGGTTACTAAATTTGCATTTATGTAAATTAGGAAATAAATATTTCTCGACAATCGCATGCTATCGCTTGGCCATAATATCTGACTGCTAACAAATTTGTGAGCTTGTTTTTCGGATACAGCTATTTGTAAAAGCCTGTCCCGCACCAATTTATCGGCACGTGCATCAGAGTACGATAAACAAGTAGCGGCTATTGACATTCACCTGTTTCAGTGATGTGATCCGAAAAAAAAAAGTGCGAGTTCAAATCGGCAATATATATATATATACATACATACATACATAGAGAAGCATCCTATCCCCCTTTGCGCACAGTGTTGAGCATTTAAAAGTTTTCAAACGGCAAATGATTATCCAAACTACTATACAACTTTCATTGTTTTTCGCCTAATTATGTGAGCATAAAAAATCTAATCATTTTAATATTTAAAAGCTATTCTATCGAAAAGCCATTTCCCCTAATACATTTGATGTTTTATTACTTATCTTCTTTATAGCTGCTTGTTCATAATTTTTAAATGAAGTCTTTATTTTTTAAATCAATATTATCATATAAAATACTTTACACATCTCACTTTGTAAATCAAGAAAAGGAAAGTGAACAGCAAAATATCTGACTGCAAAGAATATAAGATCGTGCGAATAAAAAATTATTTCCTACCCAGAGGAAAGTTCGGATCCCGTTTGCATCCGGCAAACATACTGCATGCGGCCTATCCGGCCAATACGCCGGGTAATTGGTAGTAGCCGAATATTACAAATATCTGGCAGTACAACCGACCTAAAATAAAATACTGAGAAATAGCATAAATAAACAAAATAAATGAATAAATTCTACAAACTGCAATAATAAAGTTTTGTGAAAATATTTTACTTACTATCTTTTTAGACTATATTTTTGTCATGTACTCAGAAAATGAGGGGAAAAAATAAGAAATTCTATCTTTTAAGATTGGCAAATTATGGTGCAAAAACACTAACGGTTTTTCAATCTTTTTTAGAATTCAATTACCCTTTTTTAATCCCTATAAATGGCACTGCTTATAAGAATTATGCACTTTCTGTAGTACTGATGGCTAGTGAAACGAAAGTTTTTTTTCCCCTAAATTTGATAAAGTAAGCAAATTATGATATTTATCTAACTCTTGAAGGAGGACATCAATGACATTGTTATTTGGATCAATTTTAATTACGATAAAACTGGTACTAATTTCATGGAAACAATCCCAAAAAGATTTCTGATTTTTGAGCTAAATGATTTCAAAATAATGAGAAAATTTAAAGAGAAAAGTAATAGCTGAATAATCTAAAAAAACTTGTGAAAATAAAATCGAAAAAGAATAAAACATACTGCTACCGGATATCCGTTTGTAAGTTTGACCGGATATTCGATATCCAACCAAATTGATATCCGTTGCATCAGTAGTTATCAGGCCCCTCTGGCCGTTAATGACGAGTCGCCATAAACTCTCCTGAACATAAGCGACACTTTTATGAATTACCTAATTAACTTTTATGAATTTACCTAATTTCTGAAACAAATATTTGACATCGCTCTCTTTTTTTATTCACCTTCAACAACCATGCATTTAGTTATTTAACATTCCTTTTTAATTTTTTTTTTCATGATACTTTTGTTCTAACTTCTAATTATAATTTCATATGTTAACGTTTCACATAACTTGGTCATATAACTGGTGTTTATGAATGTGCATCTCATCGATAGCTCGTACGAAGATCAAAGTACCGGGATTATCTTATCGTGTATGTTTGTTGTATTTTCTCACATCTATTGATTAATTCATAAGTCATTTGGATGCTCACTTTCTTAGCATAAGTTCAATGACAATCTCTATTTAAATAATGGACGATACAGCAGATGAAAGCGCAAAATACATATCTTTATTCCATCTTGTCCCTTACTTGAGTTCTTGTTTGCTTACCATTTCTTCCTACTTTAACGTTAACGCTATCCGCTATTCAGAATACTTTGACCAATCAGGTTTCGGAATTTATTCGTGCGCATGCGCTGTACTGTCCAATGGCATTTAACGTTAGTGTTAACCTGAGTGAAACCGCTATGCAAAAACTCCCTCATATCTAACGTTTAACACGCTAAGTTTTCTTGATACTGCGAATTTGATTATAGTTAATTTTACCATTATATATTACTCTCCACGGGTAGACGACAATTTCATGGTGCCAGGATAGTATCCAAGAAATAGCTATAACCACACAAAATTTTCATTTTCATGATTGTTAAACTTTTAATAAATAAAATAAATAAACGCAAATATGCTGCGCCTCAATTCAAAAATCTCTAAACAGCATGCATGAAAAATAAATACACATGCCACTGCTGACAGGCGTGAAAACCTTGATAACGAAAATTCCCACTTTAATACGTTATCATTTATTGT
Source organism: Cheiracanthium punctorium (assembly GCA_038373885.1). Classification (NCBI taxonomy): domain Eukaryota; kingdom Metazoa; phylum Arthropoda; class Arachnida; order Araneae; family Cheiracanthiidae; genus Cheiracanthium; species Cheiracanthium punctorium. Next base: position 100,519 of record JAWZYV010012008.1, read on the forward strand.
AAACAGCAGACATAACGCTCTAAACACCATTACACAAGAACGTTACCCATTTCATCCAGAAACGCTCTGTCACATCAAAGATTGATGAAGACTGTCAAAAAACGGGAGGAGGAAAAAAATGCGCTTCAAAACGAAAACATTTCAGGAAGACGACGCTAGCGGATAAAATATTCTGCAACATTACTGACAGCCAGGAATATTGAAGTATAAATGACCTAGGTGTATTAAAATGCCTCTGCCGTGCATGACGTTGACGTATGTTTGGCTGCAGATATGATGACCACAGCATAAAAAAAAGTAAAGTGCCATTTATAAACGTACATATTCCGAACGCTATCGCCTGCCTACAAAGAAGGGCCCGCCTTTGAAAAATGGAACGTTTTTGGACAACAAGAATAGTTTGATCTTCAAAATGTACGACGCAGGGCGTTTGATGTATAGACGTGTTATAAAAGAATATTTGAACACAAAAAAAAGTCTATATTTAACCGGGAGAAAAGGTATAGCCAAAGTACGCGTCTTGTTCGAATTCTGGACAATGACTCTGTTTTTGAAAGATGAAAAGATTTATGAATGGAAATTTAAATATGCGGGTCTGAGTTTTAAGATGCAGAGAAATTCTAGTAAGTTCTTGGAGGTTTTTGCTGATTTATTGATGCCATGAGTAAAAACGCCTAAAAGAGGGAATATTTCCTTTCAAAATTATTCAGTTATAACTGTCTATTGAGTTGCAAAGCAAATTGATATGTTTAGGCTATGAGTTGAGCTGTAATTTCAGTTACAATCATTCAGAGTAACTTTGATCCATAGTGTATAACTTTGCACCACCTAATATTTTTCAGTATATTTGGTTTTACAGAGCTGCTCATGATTCACAGCTGCAGTCTGTTGACAAGACTATGAAATTGGTTTTCTGCTCTGTATTTTAGAAAATAAATTAGCAACGTAGTACATAGTTAATTTGGCAATTCAGCTGTTTGCAATCTCTATATGAATGATAAGGTTTAAAGTTGATGCAAATCAATTAATTTTTACACGTATCAATTTAAATCTTTATAAGATACATTATTTTCTGAAAATGACGATTTTGTTACTGGCTGGCTAACGGCTCTTTATTTGCTAACAATTCGTAAAAAGCAAAAAGCAAAGGCACTATCATTTTACCACATTTTTAGTGAAACTGTGAGCACCTGAAGGAACACATCTGAACACCTCAAAATCAAGGCGGATTAACAACCAAGATTTTGATGATTGTTTTGAAAACCATTTTCTCCCTGTAGCAAAACAAAAATCGGGGAAAAAAGATACTAATTGGTGCTAACATGTTAGCACATGTGTCAAAGGCATTAAAAACTGCTCATGATATTAACATGATATTTTCCTCCTAATTCGACTCACTTGTTGTAAGAACTTGATGTTGCATATTTCTCTGGTCTGAAAACACGTTATTCTCAGGTTTTAGCTAGCTGTAGAGAAACTAAAGGTTTAAAAAAAGTGCAGTAGCTCTACCAAAAGCAATTCTCCTGCCAGTTGCTGAAAGCCACTATTCAAATTGGAGAAGAAACCGCATATGCTAACTTGATAAAGGTTTTTCGGCTCACAGATATTCATCCTCTTAACAAACATATTGCAATACGGAATCTTCCCTAGTATGTAAACTCCGATGAAATGCAGTAGAACCTCGATTATCCGAAGTAATTGGGACCGAACCTACTTCGGATAATCAAGAATTCATCAATAATCATTTAGTTTAATATGCAGTATCGTCATTGAACTATTATTATGACTATTAACTGTTAAATAAATTAAAATTATAACTGAAAATAAATTTATTTCTGAAACAAAAACTTACAGCAGTTTAAATGGAAGCTTCATCTGGTGCACATTGGCCATCCTTTGCCGTGCAGCTCTATCCCGAAGTTTTCTTAAAAGCATGAGTTCAGAGGAATCACACAGTTCCTGTTGTTCCAACCAAAGAAAGCCTTTTGAGAAACTCTTAAAATCATCATTGTTACTGATTTTATTTACTCCAGAATCATTCTCATCTTCATCAACATTATCACCTTCTTCTTCTTTTGGAGATTTTCGGACTTGCTCTATTAATTCCTCATCATTGAGTAACTGGAAGCCTGCATCTTCCACGTCACAATTCAACCCCTCTGTGATTTCTCTATCCCCGCAATTTTCAAAACCTTTCATTGAGCTAAAAAGGCGTGAAAACTCAGTAGCACTATCTTTCACAAAGTCTGTAGCATTTTCATCTGATCCAGTTTAGAACAGGGATGTTTGAAAGTGGGGAAGAGAACACTCATACGAAGAATTGAGCGTGCGAGAAGGAATTCTATAAAAGGGAATTCAAAATATTTATCTGCACTCGTAGTTTGGAAAGGACGGCTTGCATACAAAAGGAATGTGGGAAAAAAAAAAAAACTTTAAAAATGCATCTTTGTTAAGAGAAAATTTTGGATGATAGTAGAAAGTGAAAAAAAAAAAAAAAAAAAAAAAAAAAAAAAAAAGTGAAGAATCCGACTTCGGTTAACGGAGAGTTTCGGTTAATCGAGGTTCCACTGTAAATTAAAATATTGGGAGTGAATTCAAAAAACATTTAGAAATCAATCGAAGTTATGAATTAGCAGTCATTCAAAATAATGATTTAGCGAAATTCTGCCGCAACTGATCGAAAAAGCGTATCAAATTAAGAGGTAGAAGAAGAACACAAGGGGCTAGTCGAAAGTCATCTACCATACAAACTCCTGAGAGACAGCAAAATGCCTCACTATAGCACAGTGCTTATGGCATTGAAAATGGCAGAAGGCCAGTGAAGGTCCCAGGTTCGGGTCCCATCGCCTGGCTGTCGACCTAACCGTTTGGAGTTTTCCGTGGTTTTCTCCGAAACTAGCGTAAATACGGGTTAGGACCCCTTAGAAAGACCCCCACGGATGTCACCCCCCCCCTGTGCTGTCCCACTGACGTGGATTTATCAATGGGCATCAGGCCAAGCACACAAATCCGAAATACATGTTCACAAAACCAGACAACAAAATAACAGTGCAGGAACTGAAGATTTTGCACTATGTTTGTATGTGTAGACTGAACAATAAATAGTCCTTTTTTGCAATATATTCATGCTATTCTTACGCCACTGTTCCTACCTAATATAGTCTTTATGATGTTATTTAAAATATCCAAACATTGCGGTGTTGAAAACTGCAGCTGACGACTTTTCAAATATTTAAAAACTTAATTTTACTAGTCCAAAGTTGTCCTTACTGTCAGACTGGATAAAACAAGGTATTTTATATTCAATTTCTGATACTGGTTCAAAGTTAACGCGAAATGCAAGGTAACTTTGCACCGGGTAAATTACCTATAATTTTTTGCTTTTATTATCGTCCTTTATTAATTTACATAAATTAAACTAAAATTTCGGGTTTATGCCTCCATATTTTATGCCATTTAGTCTGAAAATAATATTAAAACGCAAGAGAGGCAAATGAAAATACAGGAAACGTGAATAAAAATTACCCTGTGTGACTGTAATTGATCTGGCATCAAAATAAAAGAACATAGTCAAGATTATACAGGTAAATTTTTAGGAAGAAAAAAAAAATGAAAGAGTAATTTGTGTGTGGGGTGTGGTGATGATGAGTGGTTTGACATTATGGAAATACAGGGTGGCCATAATTAAACTGCAAGTGTTCAAGGGGTGCTGGCGAGAAAACTACCAGGAATATTCCAGTGAAACTTGGTATCTACACGTTTCAGAACATGCGCAAGTCAAATATGCAATTAAAAAAAATCACCATTTTCACCCGATAGATGGCGCTATATCGTGTTTCAATGCTTATGGAAGTCATTTATGCAAATTTTAAGCCCATCGAACAGTGTAAAAACAAGACCACATTGAGTAATGATCAATCATGACTCTGAATAAGAAGTAACGTGCATTGTTAGTGAAGATATTCTATCAGAATGGTAGCAATTATTCGGCTACTCTGAAAGAATACCAGCGTATGAAACGATTAAGAAGAGGTCCAATGAGTGTCGATGAGAATAAATAATGGTTTAATTGTTTTCCAAAGCGTCTTTATGAATTGTTTAATTTGTGATCTTATTAATTCTTGAGTTTTACTACGGGTAGAATCGTTAATTTTTTATTACATGTTACTGTAAAAAATTAATTACTGAAGCGAATTGTATGGAATTTTGATAAACCGTAAATGATGTTTTATATTGCTTATGTTCTGTCTATCGGTTTTGGAAGTTGTACATGCCACCGGTGACCTTTGAAATACGGTACAGCGCCAACTATCGGGTGAAAATGACGATTTTTATTTTTGCATATTTGACTTGCGCATGTTCTGAAACGTGTAGATACCAAATTTCACTAGAATAGTCTCGGTAGTTTTCTCTCCAGCACCCCTTGAACACTTGCAGTTTAATTATGGCCACCCTGTACATAAAGGAGGAATTCGCTTCCTGCTTGAAACGAATTTACAGAAGTTAATTCATTTCAAGAAGGCACAAGCAGGTCAAACATAGCAGTTACAAAACACAATTCATTTCATATTCTACATCTACAAAGCCGCTGCACACCTATAACTGCTTCCATGCCAAGAGCGGGCTGTGATTCAAAATATTTTCTCGTGTATGATGGACGTGGATGCATAATGCTCGCAAACTAAAGGTTTGAAATAGTAAAGGAGGGAAAAAAAAAACCTCGTCCCAAACACAAATCATTGAACCCGAAGTAAATTATTTTTGTTTTTTGTGTTATGCATTTCTCGACTGCACTTAAGACAGAGGATACATTCTTAAAAAACATTGTTCTAGCATTATATGTTTACATTGATTCCAACAATTACTTGTTTTTACAACACAATTTTTACTGATATTTTAAAACAACCTTCAGTCATCCCCCATTGTTTAAGTATATATATTATTGAACTCATACTTAAAACAAATAGTTTTAATGCATATTTTTGACTTGATTTCGACAATTACTTTCGTCCGTCGAAACTCTTTGAATTAAGGTTTAGTAGACTATTTAGTTCAATGATTACCGTCGTTTCAATGTATGTTGTTGATGCATTCTTAAAAAGCATTGTTATAGCATATGTTTTTCTGAAATAATTAAATTGATAAAATTTAAATTCCTAATTGCTTTTGTGAAAATTCTTGAGTTTTACTACGGGTAGAATTAACGGAGTATAAGCATACCGGTTTTCATTCTTTGTATTTCAATTTCAAGTGTCACATCAAACATTTGATGTTATTTTTAGTTTACCATGAGTTGTGCAGTAGTTCAAGAATTTTTTTTTGTACATGATTTAATGTGTCATGCTTATAAGGAGAGTTTTCCCGTCATGCATTGCGTGATAACAACGTCTTTTTTTCCCAATAACTCTCTCCACAGCAAACCTTATGGCTGTGCTGAAAAAAAAAATAGATTTTGCCTATCTTGGTGATTTTAATTTCCGACTTACGGTGGGTAGTGTAACTTGGGATGTTGATTGGTGAATCTATGCATTGACGCAATTTTAATCATTTTGCTGTAATTGCACAGTTACTTGCAAGCTAGAAAAAAACTGAGCACTAAATCCCGACAACTCTCGTCGTATTAGGTTATTCTCTAACACAGATAAGCTGTCCGATCATGCACTCAAACCAGACGGTTAGCACAATCTCGTGAACACTATCCAATGTTTTGTGAAAATTTTTATGAACAGTGTGTTCTACCAGAAGAGCGATCGCAGTCACAGGACTTTTGAACATATTTAAAAACAAACCAATCATGATTAACACTCAAAAAAATTAATAAAGCTTCTTCACTCTGTGCACTATGGACTGACACTAACAGTAAAACTGCAAGTCTCATGCAACTTTCAGAAAAATTCATTAGTACAAAAAGTGCCTTCAGAAATGGGCCGATGATTGATCCGTTTTTGGAAACATCGCGCAATTCCGTATGTTTAGCATTTTTTCCTGGCAGTTTCGTAATTCATATGAGTTTATTGTCAGTATCAGTTCACAGTGCAACTTGTAAAGAGACATTCTAAATTTTTCCGAGTCTCTAGTGCAATTGAATTTTTCAAAAAGCTGTTCGAAAGGTTCATGATTTTCAAGTGGAACAGCCTGAAGTGAAAAAAATAATGCTTATTTACCTGGTAGTAATAACTTTCAAAATGTGTGCGTCCATAGTTAGCACTGGGAAAAAGTTTATTTATCTCTTCATTAAAGAATGTAGACAAGGCCATCTTACATATTTGCTCCTGTATATTATTACTCAAACCCAGTATTTACAGCCTGACTGGCGTTGTGCCCTTTACCCTTACCCCCCTTATAATAAATAAATAAAAATGATAATACGTTCTAAGTATGTATTTATAAGCCATCAAAATGCGCAAAAACATATGTAAACATAAATGTGAATTTGTCATGTCTTGAAGTGTGGATAGGTGGCCTTTTGTAACTCTTGCGTTGAAAAGTTCTTTGGATACAAATGCGAGGAAAATAGCTCTGTTATTAAGGATTCAAAAACGACTCTTACTTTACCGACCACTTCTTCACCCTTTTGTCCCCGCCCTCGATGTAGTTAATACATGTTGCTAATTTGTCTCATAAAATTATCTCCGAGGACTGCAATTTATTGCAGACAAGAGACTTTATTTTTAGACGTTCGTAACCTTCGGGGAAAATGATCACGCAGCTTGATATTTTAACAACGTATCACTTTTTAATCTATAATTTAAACATACATGCCAACTTGGATACATTCAGATGCATATGTCTTAATCAATCATCATCATCGCATTCAACCGCTATCAATTTAAACATCAGGATGTGGGTCAGGTGTAGGACACATCTGTGGGAAATCTGTCTAGGAGTTGATTCCATGATTAAAACAAAAAACAAAGACAAAGAGAGAGAGAGTAAGGGATTGTCATAGGCGTATATGCACTGAATAATGTGTCATTTCGTAAATATGTACCGCTCACAAAGCGCACCTTTTTCCTGGTAATTACAGCATGAAGCCAGACGTATGAGAATGGATGTTAATGATACATGTTCCTTTTTCCAAAGGAGATGCGTGTTCATTGATGAATATAGATGTTATTTTCAAAGGCATTACCGATTTACATAACCTTTAATTTCTGCCTTTGACCATCTTTTTTTTTTTTTTTATCCTCGAGAAAAAATTCAAAAGATCAATCATGCCAAACCCATCAATTACAAAGCACTTTCCATTCACATTTGTATATTTAGTGTAGCATAACGAATAACTAATCTGCTGGCTTCTATCGTTCAATAGGTGCAACAGTGCAGATTCCTCTTCCCTATTAATGCCCAGCTGTATTCAAAGACCAACGTGGGGAGGTAGCGCTGACCACACAAGAAAAATTTCAGCTGTTGCGACTTAGCAATGGTGCGAGAAGGTTAAAAATAAACCAACTAAGGAATTTATTTCTGCTACAACGTAAGTGTCAGGTTTTGAACTTTCCTCCAACGAAACCGTTTTACATTTAACTAAGATACTTGTTTATATGGAAACTCGTTGTAGTGAGGAACACCTCAGACAGCACCTGAGAAACTCAGTGGAAACACCTGACTAGATTGAACAATTGAAAAATTAACATTTCATGCTTTTATGTATGATATAAATTCTTGATGTGGAAAATATGAACAACCGACATCAGTTTAAGATTTCACAGTGGAAATTGCAGTCGTAACGTTTAACGTATAATCATATAATCATGTATTTGTTTTAAAAGAAAATCATTCTTAGAGATGTAAAACATAGTCATGATTATGGAAAATGGAAATGATGGTTACGCCCAATTATCTACGCTAGGGATCTAGATGGGGTTTGAGATTGCCCTAAGTGGGAGACTTTCTCAGGGATCCTAACCCGTATTTACGAGAAGTTTCGGAGAAAACCACGGAAAAATCTGAACTGTTAGGACGGCGGACTCGACCTGGTTTCGAACCAGGCACCTTCTGTGTCCCACTTCAAAGCGTTCTGTGCTATGCCACTTCTAGGGCTAAATCGATTATGGAGGTATTCAGTCTCTAAATTCCTTTGATGATTAATTTAAAGGATATCGTATTTCTTTTTATTTGAAATAACTTGGTTCTCAAATTTGAAAGTCTTTCAGTGTTCGTATATTAGACATTCTTATTTTTTTAAACTATCATTTAAGGGAAAATAAGTACTTATAACACTGAAGCTTTTTACTGTCAAATACAATTCTATAAGACCCCTAATCATAAATTCTTCATCAATGAAAACAAAATAAATTACTTTTAGTGTCTCATAATCAAACATCAAAAACGTAGATTTTATTTATTTTATTATTGAACCATTATGTATTATGAAATTAAATTGAAATGAAATGAATGATAGATTATTTTATCACAAAGGGCACATAACTCATTATTTAAGAACTCTGTGAGGATTTTAACTAAGCACTTTTCAAGGTTTTAGATTATTTAAATAAATTATTTTACGTTGTTCCTGGTTTGTGGAATGATTTTAGTGAAACAGTTTCTTTTATATCTATATTTATATTTTCCTTTTTTCCAGTTTCTGTGAAATACTTAAAATGATAACCTGTGAAACATGCAGTTCCCTGTTGGAATGTCCTTCAAAATCAATGAATTTAACCTGAGACATTCGTGTGAGACGAAAAGTTTGGTATTATTTGATTTATGAACAAAATTTCAGGTATCTGTAATGTTTTATCAACGAGGTATGGTCCTATTCCCCGTTTTTAATTGATAGCTGAACAAGCAAAACATACGATTTTAATTAATGTAACATTATTTTGTAGAAGCTGTATTCTAGAATAAAAATAGAATATGGTTTAATGTAATTTAAATAAAAAACATATCTCTGTTGGTCTTACAAAAATTTTTGAAGTTCTTTTCACGACGACACAGAAACTTTCTTGGAAGAAGACATCTGTGCTTTTAAACTTTTTCATAGATCAAGCAGCTGACGTTAAGCATTACCACGACTGCTCTCCTAGAATGTCATTCTCCTTTTTAAAAGAAGCCTGTCTTAGTGATATGACATGGTTCTGGTGGCCTGACATTTTATGCTCTAGTCCAGACATACATACGTCAACGTCAGTGCGAGGAAAACATTTTTATACTCGTGGGTAATATATAATTCAGGGGGTTTTGAATGGCAGTCTGGGTGCAAGAATATTTAATCTGCCAGGATCACTTTGAAAGGTTCTTTTTACGTTAGAAAACTGTATATTTTAATTATTTAATCACGATATTTTTTTAAATTTTGTTTATAAAACTGAGTTGAGATGGATGAAGGATAACTTGATGTCAAAGGACACAGAATTTATTCCTGGAAAAATCTCATAGTGGGGTATAATTAAAATATTTTTGAGATTTTGAATTTTGGTTATGAAAATATCAATATATATATATATATATAACCATTTTGTTTTTGTAAGAAAGATTAAAGAAGTCAAATACTGATAGGTAGTTTAAAGTATTTTAAGTCGATGGAGAATACCACTTAATAATTTTTTTTCCTTTCATTTTTAACTTTTGTGATTTTATTTCGAAAAAAAAGCCTTCTTTATAACTTGTAGAGTATCTTTTACAAAAGGCAATCAAAAAAAGATGACTTAATTTTTACTTAGAGTATTTTGAAAAACTGTGAATCGATTTTATGCGTTTCTTGTGTTAAATATAAAGCAGCAATGTTAATTCACATCTGAGAAACAAAATAGGGTTTACCTGAATAAAAGTAATGTACATTTGAAATAAAGATATATGATAAATGACTGAAGTTATTTCTAAAACTGATAACAGATCGCAAAGGTACATCGAATGCTCTTAAAGATTATAAATCAAGAGACATGAGACGGGACAAGTATTTATATTGCAGATAAAAAATACATGAAAAAGTTCAATTGAAAATTATTTCCTTTTTAAAATTAACGCCAAACGAGCATTTAAACCCCAGATTTTGATATTATACAATGCCTTGTTGATGAATCTCCATTCATTCAACCTTTATCCCACAAAACGTTATTGTGAACAATCCTAAATATTAAGTTGTGTTTTTATACAGGAACACTGTTACTCCAGCAGTTATTCAACGGAATAACGTATGCACCCACAAATTGAATATGCAAAACTGAATTGTGTTTTCCGTAATTTGAATTAATATGATACCTTTCTGCAGATAAGCCCACACACTCAGTAGAAAAAATTTAGGCCACTAAGAAGTTACCCAACTGATACAAAAATTGGGATACGTGATATATATGAACTAAATTTCAGTAAAAATAGATCTGAAGAAGAGTTGGCACTAAATCAGTCGAATCAATAAGATTTGATCCAATGAACAATTACTCTGTACTTTGTTACCAGATATTGGATCTAGCATTAATAACACATTCAAATAACAAATAAATTCGTAGCTTCGTGTAAAACATTGAAGACAGTTAATAGTAACGTATTTGTGCAAAAATGGACTAAAATGAAGCCACTGAAAGATAACCGGTGAAGTACTATTTGACGTTTTCAATTATTGCACTCACTTCACGCAAAGCGTTTTCTTCCTGCGATAGTTTAAACTCATGAAGTTCGTGCATGTTGTAAATATTTTCTTGGCAATATTTTTTATTCAGTTACCTTCTTAGCTATTGTATGTTCTGCAACTATTGGCATGGCACTTATGAGGCCTAAAAATTAGGGTAAAATTTGTTGACCTTCTAAGAGTTGAAGCATGAAAACGCTTCAAGTGTAAATTAGTTAATATCTGTCCTAAAAAAAATTCGGAAGTGGTACAAAAGAACAGTAGTGCATCCAATCTGATAGTTTTATCAACGTGTTAGTTTGCCGTTGCAGGAATAGCACGTTGACCACCAAATGAATCCGGGTCTCAAAAAAAAAAAAAAGACAAATCGACTGTGAGACCGTATTGTAACGTGGTATGAAAGAACAATAAAACGTCTAATCTAAGAATATGATCAGTGTACCAGTTTTCTGATACAAATGTACAAAGATGACTACCAAATAAATTCGTGTATTTTTTCTCCATTTCAAATAAATAAATATAATCCTACATCAAACAATGACTTTTTGCTGTAATTTTTTTACGGTGGCTGACAGTAAAGGTCTGAATCAGCTTGTGAGATCATACAGTACTGGACGAATTAGCAGTACAAAGTCCAACTTTTACATTAAGTAAGCTGTTTTCAACTGGAATTTGTGCATTTTATCCCTATCGATTTTCTCACGATGCTACTTGACTAGTGATTTAAAAAAAAAAAAAAAAGCAATTCAACATTTGATTTGTTTTAATCTAGGATTCCTTGAGTAGTCAAAAGTGTATGCTTGGAGTATTGCGATCTTTTGTTTTAATTTAGGAATCTTTCAGTTCTAATTCCTGGCTGAAGACACGTTGCTTTCTGTCAAAGCAGTTCTACTACTTTGAAGTCCGGTATTACAGCATTTTCAATTGGATATATGCAGAGTCGTGTAATATGATTATGCTGTGAGACTTAGTGATATGTTTATAAAAACCTTTTGAGATATTCTAATAGCTGTCATATTTCTTAGTTCCAATTTGCCGGTACTCTTGGCTGTATATTCATGGAATCATATTTATAACATTATAATGTTGGTAAAAAGTTTTATGATGCGGTTTCATTACACTCACTATGCGCATAACATTTTATTTTGTACTATGCATATGCTATTGGAGGGAGAAACCAGTAGGAGCTGGTTTTGATCTCGTTAAATCCGCCTGGGATATTGCATATTGCAGCGTTTACCGACTAAGTAAAAGGTAGCCACTTACCTGGCCTTCAATTGCCGTGGTGTAACGTTCGGGAAGGCGATATGCCGCCTCACTACTTCCCTCATCGGAGGCTGATGAACAATGCTAAAAGCGTTATGGAATTTGTCACGTGTTGTCGACTTTGAGAGATTGCTGCCACATACTGCGATGAGAGGTTGCTGCCACGGCCACGCGTTGTGGACTTTTGAGATTTTGCTGCCACGAGTTGTGGGCTTTGAAAGAGCGAGAGAGGGATGAGGTCGGTGCTGGCGCCACCTGTTGCTGAAGGCGAGAAGGAAACTGCGTGTTCGTTATTGGGGTCTTCAATGAAGGAAGAGCGTGTGGTGGCACCTAGTTTTGATCTAGTGAAACCTCTTATATACAGTACTATGTGCCGATTGCTGAATACTTTATTGCTACAAAAGTTTCGTCTTTCACTCGTGTGCTACTTTTGTGACCTATGTATCTGCGCGTTGCGGACGGGAACATTGAATCGTGCTTTGCTGCCTTTGTGCCAAGTCAAGTGCTACCTCTCGTAGGCCTTACTGTCTAACATTGTGGAGAATGAGCGAGAAGGAGGGTGGAGTATTTCTGCAGCCACTTGTCACTGAATGTTGAGTTTTCGTTACGCCTGGGCCACCAACGAGGGAGAGTATATGGCGAGAGCTTGCATGGAGTCCAGGACCTTAAACGTGCTAGCTTCTGGCGTTACTCTTCTGCATAAAAAGTACCTTTTTAACCGTCCTTCAAATGCCGAAAGATAGCTTGTCTCGGCGACGGACTATTCATTTGATATAAGATTGTTTTAAAAATGTGTCAAATTCATAATATCATCTAAGTGATTCCTATGTATTATAAAATAGGATTGGAAGATCTAAAATGAAAATTGCTTTAAAACCCACACGCCTCACTTTTTAAAGCCACTATTTAAGTTTAACAAGCATTTACTTAAAAAAAAAAAAACTGCAGATACTTATTTAATATTGAAAAGGAATTAACTAAAAATTACGAAGAATGTCTCATCCTAAATTCAAATTTTGTCACGGCCCAGCACAATAATTAATTTTTCAAACAAAAAAAAAAAAAAAAAAAAAAAAGATAAATTAGGGATTTCGTAAGAGAACCTCAAGGAGTAAATACCCCAAGCTTTATCGACTCCTCTGAAGATAATGAACGTATTCTTCACTTCTGAGGCAAGTAACTATTTGCCCGAGACTTAAAAAAATTTCTAAGATAAATTTTAACAGGAACACTTGGGCTGTGCGGGAATATTCTTCTTAAAAAAATTTAAAAAATAAAAAAGATGGCGCTCTGCTCTCCTCATTCCAGGCTATTTTTCAGCATAGAGTCCAATAACAAGAGCATCGGTTGAAGTTCTGCATACCAGAGCGTGGAGACTGATGCGTGACTGATGGCTGGGTCTGACGACGTGTGATTGATGGACGACGGCTGCGCATGCGCACTGCGGCGACGTCTCCTCCCTTCAATGACTTGTATGCGTCGCCCGCAAGGTTTGACAGATCACTAGTGTCATGAGTTTTACGCGACGGACGTTCTCCTTCTTTAAAGAGAGGACGAAAAAAAATAAAATGTAATAAAATATAATAAAAAGAAAACGAAATGGGGGGGTTTAAAAGATGAATGGGTTTATTGTGGGTTGGAAGCAAGAATGAAAATGAGAGGGGGGGAAAGGAGATTGTGAGTAATTTTCAAAATTTTTCATTTGTTTGCTTGCTGCCCCCCCCCCCTTCTAATGACAGAGAGTCATCATTATAAAGGTTGAATCTTTTTCGGGTTGTATACAAATGAGCGTTTTTAGGTTGCGTGTATGGGTAGTTGTGTTGAATGCTTATTTGTATCGCTGGGGAAATGGAAAGATGACATGATACTGATGGATCAGTTTCTGGGACCTCCCCTCAACCCCCATCCTCAACAACGCAAAAATAGAAGATTAAAAGTGCAATCAATAATCTAGAAATAACATCTGCAACGAAAATGGATGAGATAAGGTTAAAAAATTCATCAATATGCTTCTTTTTTTTTCTTCTTCTTCTCAAAGCTGAGTATGCGTTGGGGAATTTAAGCGTTTATACTTGCATGTGATGTTTTTAAAAAAATGCTTTATAAATGCTCCAAGCCAGTTAAATGATTTGGTAGATTTAAAACGTATAATATTTTTTTTAATAGATTCTCAACATAAAGTAATTTTACTTGGGACAAAGCATGAAGTATACTGTTTTCATAGCTATGAGTATTTGTGATAGCTTCAAGTCTTCAGTTTAGCTTAAATGTTACATACTGAAGGAGTAAATTGTAAGTTGTATTCTTTCGCGTAATTAAGAACATAATAAAAAAATTCATTCAGTGGAGATAGTTCAGGTTGCCACTATTGACAGTATGAGCGGATTCAACAGCAATTCTTTATTTTGAGAGAAAGTAAGAAATATTTGACGAATCCAAAAATTACTTCCTGTTTCAGACAATACCAATTGTAAGTGGGTTTGATAATGGTGCATGATGTTGAAATTTTTGTTTCTTGAATCATAAAGACAAACGTACTCATCAGAGTATATTGTTGAAGTAAATATTTTCTAATAAATAAACAAATAAACTACTTGAAAATACCTGTAGTCGTGGGTTTCAAATGCGTAGGGAGAGCCAGCGGCGGATCCAGAAATCCTCTTTTGGGAGGGGCTAAATTTTGAAAAAAAGCTTATTTCACACAACAAAATATACAATAAAACAAAATTTTAGTCTAAACCATGTAAAAAACTTTTTGGGAGGGGCTAAGCGATTAAAAAAGATCATTTTACATATTCAAAGTGCATAGTGAAGCAGAATGTTATCCTTTAGCAATCTCTTTTGGGGGGGCTGAAGCCCCCTAGCCCCTCCCCTGAATCCGCTACTGGGGAGAGCAAGGCAGTAACTGTAAAGATCAACGAAGTTATAACAATCCATCAAGGGTTTCTGAGTAGATTCCAGACCGAGTCGTAATGAAGGTGCCACTGCCAACAACTGCAGGATTTGCACAGAAGAATAATTAAATGACGAATGTACAAACTTACGTTGATAACAAAGCTGGATCAGTAGGGTCAATATGCCAACAACTGCAGCATTTGCACAGAAGAGTAATTAAATGACGAATGTACAAACTTACGTTGATAACAAAGCTGGATCAGTAGGGTCAATATTAACTCATTAAAATGCAATGACTGGTAAAACCTAATACCGTCTCACTGCGGTAGGACAAAAGCTCTGTGAGTTATCGATATTGGACTATTCCAGTGATGCCCTTTTTCGCCTCTGGCTCCATAATAGGTACTATGTACTGATTTCAGAAAACATTAAATTTCGATAAAACAGGATTCTCGCTACTGCCTGAAGTGGAAGGGTTTGGCCTCGATAGCATCGCCATGATGCTTGTCAAGAAATGGTCGGTCAAGTTGTTGTTGTGTTACGGCAAAGCGCATTAGGGCTATCTTCCAGAGAGAGATTTGCGTTGGGCGGAGGACCTTTCAAGGGATTTTAACATGTATTCAGGTCACATCAGGAGAAAAAGACCCAGATCTCCAAACCGTCAGATCGACAGCCGGGCAGCATTTCAGAACTTCAAGCTTTCACATTTCACCCATCTACCCACGTTTGGTGATTTATCCCCTCGGACATTTATCGACAATAGTCGGTAACATATTCAATAATTTGCTTTTCCTTTTCTGAAATGGATCATTTTAGAGTCCTAGCATGTTTCTCACTTGATCGTGTTGACATGTCAAGTTCTTTTTTTTTTTCACAGTTACAGAGATTTTTTTTACCTTTCTAAATCTTTGGTAATGCGTATAGCGTATAAAACAATCAAAAATTAAATTCTAAACCAAAACTGGATTTTTTTTTAATCACAGAGACCAAAGCAAACGTTAAGAATTCGTTTTAAAAAATGATAGTTTTGTAATTAAAAAGAAATTCACAAAATATTTTGTTTTTTAAAAAGTAAATGATTTATTTTTAAAGGATTTCTAAAAAAGTTACCATTTTCTTTAAATTGTAAGTGTGTTATTATCACTATTATTATCAATTCTATCATTAATATTTAAAAACTCACGTAATATATACTGTTTAGTAAACAAAGAAAAAAACATTATTTACCATATTTATAAATATGCAAAGAGTTTAACGAGAAAAATCTGTTTTTAACTTATAATATTGAATAAAATTATCAAACGAAAAATTTAAAATATCGAACACCAGTCTCATTTTGATATGTTAATCTTTTTCAGCCTCACTCAGCTATTGTGCATAATTTTACGGCTCAGATCTAATGATAATTAACTTCAAATGGCAGTTCTTTTCTTATTTTATGATGCTGAGGGGCTTGTCAGCATTTGACAGACAGTGCGGAACAGCTGTTGTCTTCAATATCAATGCAAATTGTTAGAACTATCAATATTGTTTTGACGATCAGCAACAGATGGCAGCACTATAACCTATTTACCAAAAAGCAAATTTTCAAAAGTGTCTTGGAGGAAAAGAATTTCATCGCTCTGTAAAAGAAAATTGAAAACCGCAAAAGAAAGGAGGATAGAGAGAAGCGAAAAGTATTTGGAATGCACGTTATTGCTGTATTTGCCTGCAATTAAAAATTGTTTTGATAGTTCAGCAACTGTTATTAAAAATGCTTTTTTAAAAAATTACTTGGATTATCTGATACTTGATTTGAAATTCAGCAGATATACTAAAAAGGAAAGAGACACGATCAGCGCGTCGTCGTAACGCAACAACCAGATATACTACTAGGAATTTTTTCAAGAAGAGAAAATACTCCTCGATTTATGTCGGAGGAGTGAATTTGAATTAAGAGGAGTAAAATTAGAGATTTAAAGAATAGAAAGCAAAGTTACCAATGGGGAGAAAAAAACTTAACTGAAGTTAATAGGTAAAAAATATGTAGTTAGTAAAAATGCCGATTTATACAGCGTTTGTTACTTATTAAAATTCTTTCCGTCTCCTTTTATGGGTTTTCCACGATTGAATAGCATCATTGAAATTAAAATAGCAAACAGCACTCTTGTCTTCTTCGATAATTTTAGGCCTTTTCACTGATATGAGATGCGACATAATCTTTCTGATTGTTTAGACACGCGTTTTAATTTGAACAGTACCGTAGCTAGGAGCTGGCCAGGTGGGCAACTGCTAGGGGCGCAAGCCTCAGAAGGGCGCACTCAGCAGACTTTTCCTACAGAATAGCAAGTACAAAGTTTCAAGGGCGCAAAATTCAAATCTTGCCATGGGCGCTCATGACCCTACCCACGACTCTGAATTTCAACAATAAGCATAGTATGTAAAAATTTACTAAGAAACTAGCTGAGCACCCAATATTCATACGGGAGAATATTAACTCTTTGAACACACATAACTGGAGTTAACCCAAATGCAATATAATTTTAAAAAATAAAAAAATCAATTTGTTTCACACATAATTTAAATCACAATAGCTGACTTCAAGTTAGAAAAAGAGTAAACTTCATTTTTGCTTTGTAGAACTAACTACATTGTTGTAGTTTCTATGGAGTCCTCTATGTCATTATATACATGTGTAGAAAATTCCTAGACGATCTGCCGAATGGTGTGGATTTGCACACCGGACAAAGAAAAATATCATTTACAATTATATATTAAATAAACATCTTAAAATACTTATAAAAATGACATAAAACATCAACAAAACTAAAATATCTAATCCGAATTTAGCAAAAAATCGCTTTGAGGTGTGTCACCCTACTAGCAATTTTGCTCGGGCTACCACCGGCCACGTAGCCTGCCGATGTGGGCCCGAGCAAAATTGCTAGTAGGGTCAGGATCTTTCCTAGGAATCTTTACACTAAATTTGGTACGCCAAGGATTAATCGTCTCGGCTACGCAATTAACAGATTCAAAATTCCTGCATATCCCGACGATAGGGTTTCAAGGAAAATAATGAGCTCCGTGGCAATGTCGAACACCTATGTGAAAAGAACTCTTAGGTCCAAATCTTTTTTTTATTGCTCCGGTTTCCGATTTCAATAGCTTTAAACCTTCTGCGGACATCATGGATAATTTTGAAAAAAAAACTGCTTTTTAATAGGTCCTTTTTTTTTAAAGTTTAGGAAGAAGAAACACGCATTTCAATACTCTGTTTAATGTATATAATAGATAATACCTTTCGCCTTATTCATATCATTGCACTGATTGTTTGCGAGAAGAGGCAGCATTGATAGTCTTCGTTGGCAGGAATGGGAGTAAACGCTTGGCGCGAAAGCGAAAAAGAACATTTTGGGCTCTAATAGAAAGAAAGTTATTCTTTCTATTGGTTAAATTTCGGATTTCAATAGCTTAAACCTTCTGCAGACCACAGGGATCATTTTGCAAAAAACCGTAGTCCATCCATCTAGAAGGGATTCCCCATCTACTTTTAAATAATCTTGTAGAACTGTTATCAGAATTCCTTCTTCTAACTAGCTCCTACATTAGCTATGACCTTTTTGCATAGTCTTTTCTGTCTTCTTTCCTATTGGCTTGTGCAAAACGTACATTCCGTTCCTTCTTCCACTATACATAGAACAACAAAGACTTCATCATCTGTTTCAAGTCAAGACAAGGTTCGAACTCAAGACAAAAAATTAAACTTTATTATGATCCTTGAAATTGCAATTAATGCTTTATCTGTATGTCTAATAATTTTAAATTAGCAAATTCTCTTCATGGAAAAGTAAAGTTGGAAGGCTTGAGCCGAATCAGTTTTTGTTTTTAGGAAGTACGTGTACTTAAAAGTAAATGGATTATTTCTCTTTCATCTTTGTTTAACGATTCCTCGATCTCATTATCTTTGTAATTTAGTCGAACCAACGAAAGCTTGCATGACTTCATGCTTTTTGACACATGGTTTTCGATAGCTAACTCCCCTTTTGCTGTGAAATGAATTGCTTGCCCTGCTCAACCCTTGGGGGCATCCCTTTAATAAGACAGACTTTGGGCCCAAAAATAAGTGGCTATAACTCCAGCAGTCCGTTGTCACATCACTTTTCCCTACCCCACATTGATCACGATTGACAGAGAGGGGGAAAGGGGGGGCAGAAGGATCCCCGACAACTCAACTTTCCCCTTTCTGGCATGTCAGCCTGCTAATTCTGATGGATCTGTGATGGGAACTTTTTTTAGCTGCACCAGATGGTTGTGAGGAATGTCCGGATTTCATTGTTGTCTGTCTTCCGACAAAGGGAAGGAAATTAAAGAACAAAATATTTTGCTGTATTTGTTGGATGGAAAGAGAAGAAAATACTGTTCATATTTTAAAAAATAAGCTTCTGTTGTGTTGTCGTCTTCTCGATGAGTTTAAAACTTAGTTAATTTAGACATATTATGAAGAAACCTAAAATATGTGTTAAAATATAATGTGAAAACAGGGTAGAAAGTTGTATTGTTAAAGCACTTATTTTCGTGAGCCGTAATGTTCGCGAAAATGAATATATCATTGATTTCGCGAAATTTTGTAGGAACAGAACCGGAAGTTGAAAAATAACGAAACTACCAAAATATAAAACTCTTTTGCATTAGGAATTTTAAGAAACTTCCTTCTGCATGAAAAATTCGTCACCCCTACCCCCTTACCATCGCTTAAAAAAAGCCACGGTAGATAATTTTGAATGGCTTCAGAGAATCTAGTATAAATATTCTAAGTGAATTAACCGCATTCTATTAATTGTATTAGTTTTTATATTCAAGAAATAGTTGTAAGAAAGAAAGTTGTCAAGAAAGAGTTTGTAACTGTGTAATAAATCATAAAATTTTGGAAAGTGAAAAATTTCTGATTTTTTATTGCTATTCAAAGCGAAAAAAAAAGTATTTCGCGAGGATTTAAATTTTGCGATTTCGACGGGCTCACAAAAAGTGAAGCCACGCGAAAATAATTGCCTTTACAGTATTCAAATCTTTATGGGCGTGTAGATGTGCACAAGAGAAGTTTTCTTGTTTCTTTGCTAGTAAAATAATATTAGATGTCAATACAGAGTATGATGGCAATAATATGCGGATGTAATTATTTTTATATATCACCAGCATTGGTTAGACTTAGTGTTATGTATGTAATATTTTGATTACATTTTCACAAACGGATAGTGCTCCAGTTGTGTGGCAGTTTCGAGAGGCAATATTTTTATATACAGTAAAACGCCGGTTCGAAAGTTACTGTTCCTACCGAAAGAATAAAATTTAAGGATATTTCCACCTCATATTCAAGTGTCAAAGATCGTTCCGATTTACAGGACTAGGAGCACATTTAGGATAAACGAAACTAAAAAAAAAATTGCATTAAAATAATAATAATTTGTGTTAGATATTTTAACCCTTTAAGGCGCAGTGATCTCGCTCTGGGAACACCCAACTCTAACGTTTTGACTGTTGCCAGTCACGAAGAATAGATTGGATTTCTATAAAAATAGTTGCGGGTGACATAGCTCCACGAGAATTCTTTACTTTTTAGCACGTTCATTTCCCCTAAAAAAATGGTCACGATTCTTTTTAACAGCACTGACATCTGAAAAATGGAAGAACGCGAGAACAGCTGGAAAGATTGCCCAATGCTGGAAAAAGGGCAGCCGTTGCCATCGCTCGACTTAACTACCAGCAAGATGGCGGACGATCGAAACGCGCACAGCCAGCTGTCGTCAAAAAAGGGTCTCTAGATCTGTGGCCCGCGATGAACGTTTCGATCGTCCGCCATCTTGCTGGTAGTTAAGTCGAGCGATGGCAACGGCTGCCCTTTTTCCAGCATTGGGAAAGGGTTGCGCCTCAAAGGGTTAAAGCTGTATTCAAAAGAAATAAGTAGATTACCCTAAAAATGGGGAATTTTGTATAGCAGAAAATATGGAACTAAACAGCTTTCTTTTTGACAATCGGAACTCAAATTACCTTTTGTATTTTATTTCTTTCGTTTCATATATATATATATATTTATATATATATATGTATATATTTGGGGGGGGGGGAGGCAAGGAAGTTAAATAATAATTAAAATTAAAAAATTTTATATTCGCAAGCGCTATTTTTAAGATTTCGCGTAACCCTTATAAGAATCATGTAGAGAATTCGCACGCTGATTTATCATCTTCATTTGTTAAAGTAAATTTAACTGATGTAATAATTTTTTCTTCCCACTCTCTCGCTTCTCTAATTAGCGATAACATTTAACATTTCACTTACTAGTTACAACAATGAGTGAGTGCACTGGAATAAGCAAAAGAGGAGAAAAAATAAAGAACATCTTCACTTCTGAAGGTTTGAACGAAACGTCTATTCATTAGCGTGAAGACAAGGCAACAACGTTTAAAAATGAAGTTAGCGGAGTGTCACTTTTGGATGTAGAGCTTTTGATAACTTTGGCGCCAGCTGTGCGAGAGGAAAACAATACTTTTAGATCAAATGACTGCAAAAAAATCTTTGTGCACTTAGCGATCTTATCTGTGCATTTATCTGACGTTCAACTTTTGTTTTTTGAACTGTTCTTTCTGTAGATTGATCATTTAATTGATATTTGGTTCAACTTTTCCATTTCAGAAGTAAAATCAATTAGACTGACACTCTTTTACAAAAATTTCTTTGCTATTGATCACGAAGTCTTTTCACAGTGTCTCCAGAACTTTCTTCCGCAATCGACGATCAATAACTCTTAAATGATTCGACCATTTTTGCACTGATCAGTTTTATACAGCCACGTCAGTAGTAGTTGTCATTTGATGATATCAACCATTCATAATGGTGAAAATAAGAAAACTTCAATTTAACGAATACTATATTGAAGATCTGTTTGACGTTTTTTCGAACTAGAAAATGTATTTTAAAACTCAACTAACGTACACATTCGTGTTATTCTAACATAACTATTTTTTGGTGGGAAAATCGGAAATTAAATATTTATCTCATTACCATATATTATATGTGGTCTCTATTGAATGTGATGTGTGTAACATATATTTATATATTTGTAGAAACACTTAAAAGCTTTTCATTATGTTAACACTGCTAATAGCAGCACTGATTGCACATATCACAGTTTTTTTTTATCTATGAAAGTATGGGTGACGTTTTAACAAAAGTCTGGTATTTACTTTAATAAAAGGATTGAACAATCGTATCTCAAGAATATAGGTGTGAAAAAATTTTAAATTATCATATTTCATTTTTAATAATATATTGTTATTTATTTATTTATTTTTTGAGAGCGGGACAAAAGTCCCTTACTAAGCTGAGGGGAAAGTTGTAGCGGAAGCTGGTTTTGATCCCATAAATTCCGCGTGGTAGTTGAAGGCGTTCTCTGACCAGACAAAACGTACCCACTTGCCCAGCCTTCAATTAATTGCCAAGATGTTGCTTGCGCGGAGGCGATCTCTCGCTGCCACTCGTTGTAGACTTTGAGAAATTGCTGCCATGTGTTGTGGACTTTCTGGCGTGTACCACTCGATGTGGATTTCGTTGCCACTCATTGCGGACTTTGAAAGAGCGAATGAAAGGTGAATGGGGTCGGTAGTCACACCATCTGTCGCTGAAGACGAGAGGGTTATCCGCGTCGCCAATGAGGAGGAAGCGCGCTGCGGAAGTTGGTTTTCATCCCTCTAATTCCGCTTGGTAGCTGTAGGCGTTTTCCGACAAGGCAAAAGGTAATCACTTGTCCGGCTTTCAATTGCTGAAGTGTTCCTTGAGGGGAGGCGATCTCTTGCTGCCTAAATGAACATTGCAACAAACTGGTATTTTGTAATTCGTCAATATAGAATCATACACTTTAAACCCTAGTAACAATGACCGCTAGTTTTCTGCATCCACTTATCGTTAACTCACCGTCTCATTGAATTAAGACATCGGCAAGAGCACTTTTGATTTTCTGCAATAGATGAATTTTTATTCATGCATAGAGGTGATCTAGACGAGCAATTTCGCCGATGGGAAACCGACAAACAATTTTTTATCCGAAACTGTAGCTCTATAGTCATCGGGCCTTGCAGGTGTCCAAGTGGTTTACATTTTACCTACATTCCTATAAATATTTGCGTAATTTAGATGTGCCTTTGCATAATCTAAGGGAAATTTTGAACAACTCTTGTATTAATCGCATAATTTACTTCAAATTTCTTATATTTGGGGTGGTATCCCCCCTCTTGCTCCCTCCCACAAAATTTACATTTTAAAAGAAATATTTACAAAAAAAATGTAAGAGTTTTTTACATAAAATCGTTTGTAATATTTAAAAAATTAAAAGATATGTGTTTAAAAAAAGAAAAGAAAATCTATTTGAGCGTCAGCTGCATTATAAGAATAACGGAAACTTCATTAAAATGAGCAACTCTTTTGAAACCTCCTTAATGTAAACAGCAAGAATAGAAATCAGTTAATTTTTAAAAGTTATCCAAGAAATATGAAAGCTATCACACTAAAATTCCTATACAATTTGCAATATTGTTTTTTAATTATTAATTTTGAATGTTGTTGTTCTTGAATGTTGTTGTTGTTGTTCTTGATAGCCTTGTGGTAGAGCGTTAGTCTATGACTCCGTACGCTCCGGGTTCGCGCACAGTGGAGAAAAAAAATTTCCTTTTTTTTTCAGAAAAATGGAAAGTTAGCATGCAAAAAACGAAAACAAAATAAAAAGAAGGGACATTTTTGAAAAGTTTGCTGCCAGTCGTTTATTTTTTATTAACAAATATATTTTAAACAGTTTATCGGTTTCTCATCGGTTTCTTTTCGTTATTTCATCGGATCATTGGGAAACGATGATCGGCTTTATGGGCCCCCGGAGATTTTGTACCAGTTGCCGATGAAATTTCCTCTTTCTTGAATGAAAAGCCGTGATTGGCCATTGCTCCTTCTCCTCGGATTAAACTCATCCGTCTCTCATCGACCGATGGGTTGTTGCTACTAGGGAACACTTTCCAAAAATATTGAAAAGGATGCATGATTAGTTTTCATCTTTTTCATTGCTACGAAGTTTATGTTATCAATTTATTCTGGATAGTATATTGAAATAGTGTAAGTAATTTTAACGTATTTTTTAGAGGAATACATAGAAGCTTAAGCATGCAATACATTAACACACTAGGCCCTTCACTGATTTCACAAATCTCCATGCTCAGTAAAATTAGTTTTTATTTATTTAACTCTTGCTTTCGTTTCTGCTACCTAAATAAATTAACGAAAGTTTCAAAATCTCTATCAATGAAAACTGAAAGTGACCGCCGGGGAATGTGTTAAGGTCTATGCTCAATAATTGTTTAAAGTACAATTTAATTTTTATTTATTTAATCCTTGCTTTCGTTTCTACTCCCTAAAACATAAATGAAATATTAAAAATCTCTATCATTGGAAACTGAAAGTGACCGACGGGGAGATGTGATAAGGTTTATGTCAATAACTATTTAAAGTAGGGAATGGCGACCCAAAATGATCCTAGCGGGAAAACCAATCAACATTTTTTTTTAGATACAGGTAGCACTACCTGCCAGGTAATATATAAACTAGTTGTGCCAAGTCAAAAATAAGCAATGGCGATATTTAAGCGATCTGTGAATTACGTATCCATAGGCGCACCCACAGAGGGGGCTATGGGGGCTAAAGCCCCCCTAAATCTGATGTCACAAGCTTTAAAAATTAAAATTTGTCACTAATGTAACGAATTAAAATATTTTATTTTTAAAAATCGTTTTCGATAGATATTCGTTCTAAAATATTTTTTTTACCAAAAAAAAAAAAAAAAAAAAAGAGTTGATTTTTTAACAAATACTACCAGTTAGTGTATGAAATGCAGTTAAAATACGTTAAAACGTCACTGAATAGATTAGGTAATTATTTATCACTCTATAACGAGTTACGCTGATAGTCAGCTTGTGTTCTACCCAGACAGCACAGCAAACTTGTGTCAAACTTGCAGCAAGCTTGATTTATCAAGTCAATAAGCTTGAATTAAGCTTGAAAATTTCAAGAGTGTAACCTTAATGCAAGCTTGAATCAAGTGTTCTAGTTTACACTTGCCCAGCTTGCATTAAGCTTGACATTTCAAGCGTGAATCAAGCTTGAAATTTCAAGCTTAATTTCAAGCTTAAAAAATTTTCCAAAAAAAAATTCCTAAATACACGGGGCGCCGGTCGGCGAACTCGCCCCACATATTTTACTTTGCCACGCATTTTCCCCCTCTACGGTGAAATTTCAATTTAATTTTATGTGTTTCCATCGAGTGTTCGTGGCTGGAATAGAACCCGGGACCTCTTCGGTTGGGAGTCAAGCTCGCTATCCGTTCAGCTACTAAGCTTCACGCAGATATGACTAAAGTTTGAAGTGACTTATTACGCCGTTTTCACGCCAGATTGATAAGTGGGCGATGTGTTATTTGTTTCTTTTATTTCTGCATGGGATGCATGTAAAATAAAATAATGTTATATGTGATTTAGAGACTCTACTAATAGGGAAATAAACATAATATAAACTTAAGAGCAGCACACGTTTTAAAACTTTCAGCACCGCAACACTCATGAGCAATACTGCTGGCCAAAATCGAGACAAACGACTGATTTTGAAATCAATTTCGTAGTATAATTGTATTTTATTTTGAAGAATTTCCATATTTGGAAATATAGAATGGGTTTACTTACTTAACACAAATTTTGTGTTAAGTAATCTGAAATCAAAGAAACAGATAGTTAAACGTTACTTCGAAATGCTATATCACAGTTGCTAACATGTATGGAATACAAACACTTTAGTCATTTTGTAAATATTTCTTAAAATAACAAATAATTGAAAAATTTTGCTATTTTTTAAAGCTAAAAATTCTCTTTACAAATGTGGTTAGTTATTTTCCTACATATTGGTATGCTATATCGATATAGAACATTTCGAAGAATTAAAAATAAGTTTAAATTAATTTATACAAATGTAAATTTGAATTATTTTCATTGTTCTTTACTGTCTCTCTTCTTTACTGTTCTCATTGTTTCTTTTCATTGTCACTTTATAATTAAAAAAATTATTTAACTTCTAAATTTTTTTTTCATCCTTTGTAATTATATTTTAAAACTACAAATGTGTAAGATGTAATATTTTTGGGCCCTAAAATCTGTAGGCCCTGGGCAGTTGCCCCGTTTGTCCTGCCGGTAATATGGCACTGGTAATAAAATAAAATTGTCATAATTACTTTTGCATCATTTATTTTGCAGTTAAAAAATACAATCATTTTCAAATGAAGGATCATTTTGCACTTTGGCGAGGGTAAAACGATCCTTTGGACTCTTTTTCAAAATTCTAATTTTTTTCGTTACTCAGTTTGGGTTTAAAATATTATTAAAATATGTTTATGGTGCAAAATATAGTGTAAAATATTGTGGCAAAGGGCCAAAGTTTTATTTAACATCGATATCCTTTTATGCGACTTTTCCTCTTAAGGGGATCCTTTTGGGCCACCTTCCCCTACATTTGCAAGACATTAATCTCTTTTAAGCATAATTAAATTAGTATATATTATTCTCATTCATGGCAACATACTCCATCGGAAAAAGACAACAAACTACAGGGACACAGAACTTAACAGTTGATAAACCTCTCAACGGCAATGACCGAAAGAAATAATTGATAGAATATATGTTTTTTATGTTTTAGCATGTTTATTTCCACCGTTGTAAAGATGCATCGCAGAGCACATATAATCTTTGCACCCGACCATGGGACAACATTACGAACAAACAGTTTATTTGTTCGTAAGGCAGTAATATACGTTTAAATAAGTTTTTCGGAAGCAGAATTCAACTCAAAAAAATTTGGAGAGAAATTTAGTGAGTAATTTTATGAAATTTATATGGTAAAAAAATGTATTACATTGTAAAATCTATAAGGACAGTGAAAAATAATGAAAATTTTCAATCGCCAGGAAAGTTACAATTGAAGTCGTAAGTTTTATGCACACTATAGTGATAATAATAATAATAATAATAATAAAATAAAATAAAGACCGAATCAATGTTTAAACAATTAAATAGCTATATATATACACATTTAAATAGATAGGCAGGCATAGATATAGATATTACTTATATGGGAGAAAATCAAAAAACAACATGGAATCACAAGCTCTGTTATGCAGCAGCATAACAAAGGTTCACTGTTATAAACCCACGATAAAAAACTCTCAAGTGTTTGTCAAAAACAGCAAAATTCAGTACAGCAGTATACCCATGTATCTAATACACACACACACACACAGAGAGAGGGGGGGTAGATACACTTTAAGCAGTATAAAAAAATTAAGCAGTAAAAGATTAAAATTCCTCTATTAAGAAAAAAGAAAACTCATGAATTTCTAAAAAGATTTAGAACTGATTAAGTAAAAAAAAAAAAAAGTTGATTTCTGTACACTTGTATGAATGTTTTGTTATCCATTTACATAGAAAAGTAAAGCAAAGTTATTACCTACATGATTTGAAAAAAAGACAATATCACGATATAAGTTCATCAGGAATATATAATAGCCATAATATATATATATATCTGTATATATAACTAACAAGTAAAACACAAAACATACTACAAATAAGACATATCTCGCATAAAAATATAACAGCTATTAGCAAGAATTAGAAACCATTTTGAAGCCAAATAAAGTGCAAGAATTATTGTGATAATTGAAAATGTTGGGAAATTAAA
The DNA here is from genome assembly GCA_038373885.1 of Cheiracanthium punctorium. NCBI lineage: Eukaryota > Metazoa > Arthropoda > Arachnida > Araneae > Cheiracanthiidae > Cheiracanthium > Cheiracanthium punctorium. The sequence goes on from JAWZYV010012008.1 coordinate 128,042, forward strand.
ATAAAAATAGAAAGGAGATAGTCTAAATAGATAGCTGTATTTTACAAAGTATTCGAAATGAATATAGATAAATCATAGATGCTGATTGAAAAGGAGTAACAGAAGGTAGTAACTAGGAAAATTACAAAACTATAAATGTGCACTTGCAGCAAAATATAGCTTGTAAGAAGATTTATAAAATTATTAGCAATGCAAAAATGGCATATAAAATCAAATCAAACATCCATGATTAATTATTTAGAAGATACCCTATTTGTAACGCGCAATTGCAGCTATGACAAACAGAATAGAATATAACTAACAAGTAAAACACAAAACATACCACAAATAAGACTATATATATATATATGTATGTATGTATATATATATATATATATATATATATATATATATATATATATATATATATATATATATATATATATATATATATATATATATACATATCTGTTAAAAAATAGGGGTTTAATCAACAATTTTTTTAACTAAAAGATACTAACAGAAAAGTTAAAATTAGGGGAAGACCACAAATCTTGTCACAGATGGAGAGAAAGGGGGTGGGGGAGAAAAGGTATAAAGTTTTGAAATTAGAATCAACTGAAAAATATTTAAAATTACAAATTATTCATGCAACTGGAATAGAAGTATGTAAAATAAATTGAATACTATAAACAGGTCTAGCAATTGATAATTAATAGCAAAGTTTAAAAGCTTAAGATTTTATTCAGATATGAAGCACAATGTTTAGAGTTTGCACGACAGGATCACATGCGATGACCAATGATTGCACGCGGTTATTTTGTGGTAGGAGAAAAAGGAACTTAGATGGACCGGATTAGTGAAAGTATTATTCGCATTTTTTTTATTTATAGATTTTTTAATCAAACGTCAAGTGAGAGGGCATTGGCAGCGATGTCAAGATGCATCTTCCTTCCATGGCATCAAACATTTTTAGACTTTTCTAAAAAAATGAATACGTAAATACATAACGATTCTTAGAGATCATTTTTTATCATGCAAAATTTACCATAAATCCGTAGATCTACCGACAGGATAATGTACCTACAAACCATTCAAGTAGTAGAACAAAAAGTTATACCATATTGAAACTTTGGTATACAGGCGAAAAGTCTGATCTAAATCTTATTGAGAACTTGTGAGTCGTTTAACAAAACCTATTTACAACAGCAGGGCGAATTTTTCCTCAATCGAAGAACTAAGATCAATCATTAAAGATTAATGGATCAAAACCAATTCTGAACTCTGCAAAAATCCAGTCCTGTCTACGATAAAAGTATATTAGAAGTTGTTAAGAATACCAGTAGGTTCAAAAGCTACGAGAAACTCTATTCTATTTTATTGTTTGGAGTTTTTGACTTTAATGCTTTTACATCGTGTTAATTAGTTTATTTTTGAATATATAATTTTTTTATCGAACAGGTGATTATAAAATAAATAATCATAAAATATAATTCTCAGTAATTTCTGCACTTATCTTAAACTTTTCACACACATTTTATATAAAGTAAATTTTGGGTAATTTTCACATATTAGGACACTTGGTTAGTTTAATTGTTTAATTTCCTTTCCAGTATGTGCACAATTAAAAAATTTAATGTTTAATAAACTTATGTAGTGATTCCCCCATATGTATGAGGAAGTACCACCGGTTATGGGGTGAGATAAAAATAAACACCACAGTAAATTAGAAAAATAAGAAAAACATTGGAATACCAATTGCCAATAAAAAATAACTCTGAAGAAACAAACAAATTATGCAAGCTAAATTTTATTGTTTCATAATTAGTTTCTTGCTAAAACTAGTGGAGACACAAATTTTAATGTACACGTCACAACATTTCATATAATACAAATGATAGTCCGTATAACTTCGTGCAACTATGCAATGAATCCGATCACACTTCAGACATTTTTAGAGAAAAAATTTCCTTAACAAGCAATATAGCAAAATCGTCATTATCCTTTAAAAACTATCGCAACTGGTATTCAGAAAAAAATGCTATAAATTAATAAATAAAAATGAATAATTCAATTCCTTTAATTAATTAAAAAACAAACAAACTCGGGTGCTCGAAAGATTTAATCAAACAAAAATAAATTACGAAATTCGTCAGGCAGGTACAGCGTGTCTACAAATTAGTTGGGCAGTTTCATAAGTTAAGAACTTCTGAAATATTAAATGAAAGTCGCACTAGTAGTAATATATCCTAAGTTTTCTTTCGTTGCTGAAAAAACTGAAATGGGAATTATTCACCTGGACAAGCTACAGATCTTTCTTATGCCAGTATCAAAGAAAAAATGGCAGGAAGTTACATTTTTCATCAGGACGACACACCTCGTCACTATCACAACGACGTTACATCTTAGCTTAATGCTGAGGTATCAGTTTGGATTAGTCGATGGGGTGTCATTCAGTGGCCACCGCGATCACCAGATCTTTCACAGTTTGATTTCGGTATATTAGGTTTTGTAAAGGATCAAATGCTCCGCCACTTCCTGCGGCTATTCCTGAACTAAAATCAAGAATCTGCACTGCAGTTGCAATTTAATCGACTGAAACATGCTGACATGTCTGTGGCAAGAACTAATTTACCAATGGGCCAGTGGCGCTCCCAGGATTTTAGTTTAGGGGGGGCTTGACTACATACAAATACTGCTGAACTCGGTCATAGTGACCTCGGTTAGTTACAACTCTCTTATAACGTCAAAATATTAGGTATCACTTGACTGTCCCATAGAACACAAGCAATGTAACTCATTATAGAGTCATAAATAATTATCTGATCTTTTGAGCGACGTTGTAACCGCGTGTAACAGTGTTTCAACTAACTGTAAGCATTTATTTAAAAACTTTTTAAAATAAATGTCTTTTTTGGTTAGAAATAATTTGAGGACAGTAAAAAAAAGAAAGAAAGAACTAAAAAAAATTAATTAATTAGCGACAGTTTTCATTTTTTAACGCTTTTCACTTCTAACTTTCTACCTTTAGGGGGGGCTTCAGCCCCCATAGCCCCCCCCCCGTGGGTGCGCCTATGAATGGGACATTTGCAGAGTAATGAAGTCGCATCGAACATTTGTGATAATGGTTAACTTAGACTATTTCTCTATCGTACAACAATACGTACTTTAATTATTTTCCATGTAAATTACATTCAATAAATCATTCTTTTTGTCCAACTAATTTGTAGACATTCTTCATAATAAAATCTGATTTATATATTATGCTTCTTACCGAAACTTTAATTAAATAGCTTTAAAATCATAATATATATACTCTAATGAACTTTCTGCAGCAAAATCACAGAGGATTTGCAAAAGTAACATAAAACAAAAGCTATACACAGCAACTATTTTAACCTCTTAACAACCGTTTAAGAATACTTCGCAGCACACTTCCTCGCATTGACAGTAAATACAAGAGGTATATCTCGATGATTTACATTTTGCGAAGCTCGGAGAATATTTAACATGCAGCGGGACACGGAAGATCAATTGTTTGTGGCCTCAGAAATGATATCAAGAAAACTTTTGCGATCTCTCCGATTTTCGATTGCGTGTGTTCCCACGAGAGAGAGAGAGGTCCGAAGATAAGTATTATGCTGTCTGATATCATAATGCAATATGCGACTCATTTACAAAACGCTTGGCTGTTGTTCAATCTTTAGGTGATTAATAGTGTTTCTTGGATTCAAATCAAATATGAGGAATCAAATACGATGAATGTCTGTGTTCTGTCTGAATAGGGGAAATGCATTATTTGGATTGTTCGCCCGCAATACGTAATCGGTCGCATGTAAGAACTCAGTATATACCTCGTCGTAATATTTTTGATATTTTCAAAAATATTTATTCAGCACTGAGACAGTTAAAAAATTGTAGCGCCAAATATTATCGAGTATTAACCCCTTGCCTGTTTTGGCCGTATGCTGTACAGGCTCGGTTTTTGCTCCTTTACTGATTTACGTCGTCCACAAATGTTAATTTGCGAAGTCTATTCTGACTGGTCCATATGCGCACTCTTTTTCAAAAGTTTTCCAATACTCAACGAATTTTTATCTTTCAGTGTTTAGCTTTTTGTATGTATTTTGCACATTATTTGATAACTTCATTTACAAGTGCTGAAAATTATACGTAGTAGTATGTACCAATAATTACGCAGTAATTGTAATCGAAAATACTTGCGTAGTAATTGTAGTGTTTTTTTTTAAATGCACAACTATAAATGTAGCTTCCCTCTCAGGCGCACATGAGAAAAAAGAAAGACAACTTCCAGGGTAAACATTATTATTTTATTTGCTGTAAAAAAGCTGTTATAAATGCTTTTAAAAAATATAAATATTACTTTAAATAACATTTTCTAACTTACAAATGCAAAATGAACAAGAATATGCAATAAAAAATGAGATATTTTTTGGACAAAATTCTTGAAACAAATGAAACTGTTAAGGGATTAAAGATACACAATAATTTTTTTCAACGAAGGAAAAATGTTGGAGCAATACTATAGGTCAATAGTTGACTCCGCTATTTAATAGAAATGTAAGCAACTGTATACAGGATCCTGTACTGATTGCTGTGGTGAAAGAGATGTTTAAAATTTCCGCTATAAGAAAAATACTGGTTTGCAATGTTATTAATATTTTTTGAAATATTTAATCAATGCAAGGGGGGTGTTTTGATAGTAAAGTCTCCTCCCAATGTAACACCAAACATTATCCAATATCATTGTACATTTTACTAATGTAAAATAAAACAATATTCACAGTATACTGCTAGCCATTACATATCGCCATTATTTAATTTTATTTTAACAATAGTGTATTGGATATATTGAAATTCCGCTTAATAATGTATCAGTTCTCATGCCGTAATATGTCATTTTTGAAATATTAACTCAATATCAAGGGTAATTAAAAAAAATAGTGTAGCATGCAATTTTGTTAAGGGTACATGGTAAAAAGTTTCAAATATAAAACCGATACTTGAACATAATCTACTGGTTAATTTTTCTTTCCACTACTTAATTGTGTAAAGATAATAGTATCACGCACAAACTTTCATATCTAATGTATTCAAAATTTTCTGAGATTTTGGAAAACCAATTTCCGTCAGTCTAGTGTAAATTTTTCCAAATGTATTAACTCTTCAAAATTGGTGAATGCGCATAATCTTAGCTGACGATGCTTCTCAGTCGTGTCGAAATAGCGGCACCGTTCACTATAGTCAAGTTCTAACGTATTCGCATTGCTTGGAAGAAAACAACACTCATAATACCATTTTACTTTAGCAATAAAGTTGCTTAGTCCTGTACTTATCAAAAATTACGATTTCTTCATAAAAAAAAAAAACACAAGCTAACATAATTTTACCTAATGATTAAAATATTACATGGATGAAAATAATAATGATTATCTGCTGAGAGATTTGAGAACATACGTGTTAAGATGATTATAATCTCTTTTCTAGTATTGCCAATGGGTGGAAAAATACTTTTCTTTATCCTACAAATGTTTTTTAAATCACTAGAATATTTTTGAAAATTGAATTTAGCGTGTTTATAATTATGTTAATCAATTTAAAAAATAAATGAGAAATTCACAAAAAAAATGATGTAAAAAAGAATTTGTAGTTTTTCTTTTCTGTCTTATATTTTACAGTAACTGATGGAATGCATAGCTGTGCTTTTAAAAGTTTTATCTTTTAGTAAAATCACTTGCTATAGCAATGTGAATGTTTTTCATTATGATAGGTTTTGAATATGGAATTCTAAAACTGCTACAAGAAACACTAAATTCCTTTTTTTCATTCCCAACACATAAAATTATCACAAAACTGAAATCTATACTTCGGATTAAAATAGCTTGACTATACTTGGTATGATTAGCATGGATATCTTTTTGAAATTAAAGGTATAAATACCGCAAAACAATTTTGTTTGCATAAAAAGATATTTTAAATAAAGAACATTAGAATATAAAAATCGAAATACATCATTTAAATTTTACTATTTAAAAATGATATGAAAGAGAGAAAAATAAAATATAAACACAAATAAAATAATTTTCAGTTAATAAATATTAAATTCAAACGATAAGTATTATTAACGAGAATAGATGCAATATCGAATATAATCTTAAATAAATATGGTTCCTAAAACATTAAATGATTGTACATCCAATCAAACACACACTTTTATTGCGAAAAGAAGAATTATGGTAAGTTATATAATGCATTAAAAAAATTTTTTTTCATAGCAAAAGTATACTTTGGCTCTTAAAAAAATCTACAAAACACGGAAGATACACCATTTGTTTCAGCTACATTGTTAATACTTAACAATCCATCACATTCAAGAGTTAAATATTCCCCCAGTACATTCTCTTCCCTGAATTTGATTCACCTCTCTCCAGAAGAACGTCTATAAATCTCTTAAATGATGAACAATAGTCATGCAATTCCTAAATGAGCCGCATACTGCATTATGATTTTACACGGTATAACATTTGTCTTTCAACCATCTCTTGAAAGCACGCACTATGAAATCAGAGGGATCACCTTTAGTTCAGCTTTGCGTCTTCATCCGAGTGCATTGATTATCCTAAATCTCATAAGATGGTAAACATTTTCTAACGTTTATTAAATATAATGTTAGGAAGTACTGACAAAATGGGTAAATGTAATAATTGTGAAATGTGTTTAGTCGTACTTAGAAGCGGATTTACCTTTGAAATTGAAGAAAACAAAAGAAAAAAAATCTCTCAGTAATGAAAAGGATAGATTTAAACTTTTTGGGGACATCTTGCTCAAACTTTTCTTGAAGAATGTTATTTATACTGATCAATAACTTTGAAGAAGTCGGTATATTGTATGACAGCATTCATTACACTACTGGACATTAAAACTGCTACACCAGGGAAAAATACAAATAATGAAATGATATTTATTGGACAATACATTGCACTGGAAATAAGAAATGATTAAATTTTAAAACAATTTTTTTTTTCTAATGGGCAGGCACTGGCCACAAGCCTTTGCCATCAACGGCCCTAGTTACAATCCATTTTATTATGGGAGCACCCAGTGGGCGGACAGCACTACCCCCTATGAAGGGACGGACAAGTTAACATCCATGCCCAAGCCGGGATTCGAACCCGGACCCACGGCGTGTTAGAATGGTTCTCTAGCCACTACACCACCTGGGCGGCATTTAAAACAAAACAAAAGTAGAGATTTTGAGACATCAGTAGCTAGAACAACTAAGTGACAGAAATAAGAGCTCTTATATGTCTAGGCATTCCATCATACAGAGATTGGAAACACGATGCCGTATTTCATCGACCGTTGCTACAAGCTAATCACTCGGCAACCATTGACCAGACGTTTTCTTTCGGTGAGAGATTTGGAGAACCTGCTGACCAGGGCAGCAGCTAATCATTTTCTAAATCAAGGAAAATCCGTACAGTACCGGCAACATGCGGTAATGCATTATCTTGCTGATTCATAGCGTTTTGCAGATCTTGAATAAAGGGTACAGACACAAGCCTTAACACAACAAAAATGTAACGACCACTGTTCATTCAAAGCGCTGTCAATGCGAACAAGAGGTGATCGAAACATGTATCCAACGTCACTGCATACCATCACTCCAGGAGATGGGCCAATATGACGATGTCGAATGCTCGCTGGCAATGCGCGTTTTCCATTATGCCGTAAAACACGGATTAGACAATTATGATGCTGTAAACCGAAGCTGGAGTCGTTTGAAAAGACGATGTCTTGCCATTGCTGCTTCCAGATTCGTCGTTGATCACACCATTGAAGACGTTTCTTTCTTCATGTGAATTAGTGTCAGGGTAGCTGAAACCATGGTTGCCAAGCTGACAGTCCATGTCATCGAACTGTTCCTGCAGTCACTTGTTGTCTGGCGAACGACCCCTTTCTTGACTCGGAGCTCTTGACGTGGCCGTACGATCCATTAAAGCCATACAAACATGTCTGTTTTATTGGCTGATAGTAATACAGGATAGTTGAGATCCGACCCACGTTCCGTATGACCACACTGGACCCATCCATTCCATATTCTGAGGACAGTCATGGCATTTTGATCGACGTAGGCAGCAATACTGGGATGCAATAAACCGCAATCTCGATAGGCTATACTTCGACGTAAATCAAAGTCAGGTACATAATGGTATAAATTTCTCCTTACACGAGGCATTGCAACAACTTTTCACCAGGCAGCAACGCTCAAATGCAATTTCTGTATGAGAAACCTACTGAAGAATTTCTTAATTTAATCAAATTGTAGGTGACGTTACGGCCACATGTTTTGCATGAATGCGTCGAAAAGCTAATCTTACATACCACAGCATCTTCTTCCCGTAGTGTAAATTTCATCCGTGTAGTGTGTCTCCTTCTTGATATAGCAATTTTAATGGCCAGTAGCGTATTTCTTTTTATTAAATGAGATGCTCGAAACCAAGGATGTTACTAGAAGAAACACCGTACATCGCAAGGTTTTTTAGTAGTATGTATTCAACCCCCTGTTTAACTGAATGCTCATTCTTCGCAAGTTAAGGAAAGGGTGTTTTTGTAAACAGGGGATACCGTTTACCCAGAGATGAGAAGTTTAAAACACAGAATAAACAAAGAAGAAAAAAAGTGCCAAAATATGAACTAATCTGTCTGACTAAATGACTATTGGTAATGGCCTGAGGCAAGGTGATGCACTGTTTGTGTTTTCTTCGTCATAGCTACGCTGAATAAATTAAGTCTTGAAGACAAGTCTTTGCAACAAAACTTTTACACACCTTTATATGGAAACTATTAGTTACAAATTTGAAACAAGCCAACAGCTTTATTTATTTGAACTCAAAAATATGAAATATGAACAATATTTCTGCCGAAATAGGTATTAGGACCTTTGTTACAAATGTTTTTATAGTCTTTAGAAGTATTTATCTAAATTTTATGAAAAAGAAAAGAAACTATTAATTTGCAAAAGCTTAACCAGACCCATTCTTTCTGATATACAGAAGAGACTTTGGCAATGTCAAAATGACTTATGTTTGGAGAACTAGATGTACAAGACACACGTCAAGCTGTCTTCTGTGATATGATTCAGGATGCAATGTCAAAATCGAAATGGACATAGTCATTCTAGATCTACAGTGTGCTATCACAAATCCTTAAAAAAATAAGAATAAAAATAGCTTTGTATATTTTTCTTAGATGAGGAAAATATAACAATCATTATGATTATGGAGAAACCATGCAGTCACTGATATTTAAGCACGTGTAATTTTGGAACTTTTCACACTAGAACTATCGTTCTCATATCCTGCATTCAAAATGTTTCTATTAATACCCTCTGTCACACCTTAAATTTACTATTCAAAGTTTTTCTGCACACTCTAGTAGTATCATTAGTCCTTAGTTATTGCCCCACAACTGCAATTAGCAAACCACCATTAGTATTCTATCGTCTAACGATTCCCTACGCAACTCTTACGTTCAATTTGATTTAAACTTCTCGAAAGAACCCGCAATCAATCACATTAGAACTCCGAGCAAACAGTCAGGCGATTTGTAAATGAGTAGCATACTGCATCGTGATATCTTGCGGGAAACATTTTAACATTTGTCTCTCTTGGCGATCCCCCCTTTGAAAACAACACGCCACTCCTAAAATCATGGAGATCAACTGGTCTGCCTCCACCATATCGACTCAGTGTCCATATCCATTGATCTTTGGAGCTTCCCAAGATGTTAAATGTCTTCCGACTTGTGCAAGACTGAGAGCACCTGTTTCTCGTATAAGAATGTCAGGGAGCTTTCGGTTCTTATCCCGCTTAAAATGGGAGCCCGTAAAGATGTGAATGATTGTTTAAGGCAAAAGTAAGGGAAAGCGACTTTTTAAAAAAGCTCAAAAAATGTCACTTGGATAGATGGAGCTCTATTTTTTTTTTGAATGGAGGTTTAGATATTTCCAAGGGGCGGTATACATGTTTATAAAAAGAGAAATAAAGAATTATGTAAAAATTTTATTTCTTTTTAAACTATTTAAGCGTGATAGTCCGGATTTTTTCTGTTTACGATATCCATCACACACTTGGACTTGAACAGAAAATATTTTCTGATCAATACAATATTTAATACAGATGATCATTTATTCTCATTATATAGTTTTTTTTTAATTTGAAGCTTACAATTAATATTTTTTTCCAGTAGATTTTTATTAGGTTAAAGAGGATAGATATCGTAGCTCTATAATAGCTCAGACCAAAACAGCTGAGATTAACATTGCTTAAAGTTAAATTGGTTAAAACATCATTTTTCATGCCAAGAGGATGTCTCAAAGATTTTTTATGGTAATTTAAGTCTTTATTTGAAAATTTCAATAAAAATATAGAAAATAATAAAGTGTCTTTTCATGTAATGACGTATTAGCTGGTGCTTGAAAAATATCGATCTTTTAATTTTATCAGCAAAAATATGAAAGTACCAGGGATAAAAACAATACTTTAAATCCCTACTGTGATTTTGGCCACACGTATACGCAATATAAGGTTCATACTCTGGCTTGGTCTGTACCTCCAGATATGACAGCAGCAGTACACGAGCTTTTGACAAGAGAGAGAGAGAGAGAAGTCAGATTCTAGCTTCATTGAAAAGTTTCAGACTAGAAATCTGATATTTATAGAGAATATCCATAATCTGGTTGAAAATTTCCAGATGAATCATTATAATTCATTTCCATAACACATCCACAGTAGAAATCCAGGAACCCACAACTGTTCTGCTACTATTGTACTGTTCGGAAAGTCATTTCGTTTTTTAAGAACATGAGGAACATATATGTCGAGCTTTGAGGCATTTCAATGGTCATGGCATGGATGGTCAAATTCGATTAATTTAATCTTTCAACGATCTCACGAGTTGTTATTTGACCGTTTTCATTAATTAATGCCTCTATTGTGTCTTCTTATCAGCTTCAACTGACTTTACAGAACGTGGTGCGTCTTCAACACCAAAATTGCCTGATCAAAATTTTGAAAACCAGTTTAGGCATTCCTTTTCTCTGAATACATCTTCTCCATACACATCGAATTTTTTTTTTTCCTTTCTTAAACAGTATCTTTAAGTTTCCGATGGAGAAAAAGCAAAACATGTCGAAAATGCCGCTTTTCAGTTTCCATATTTGAAAGTGTATCAACCAAAAACTACTGCTCAGAATAATCGAACTTTTTTCGCATGCAAACTTACTATATAAGCTGTCAAAATATATAATGATTATGCGGCTTAAGTGTGGAGTTGGCTGTGGAAAAATATAGTTAAGTCTTCTGTTGGGAAAAAAGCGAAATTACTCTCCGAACAACTCAATACAAGATATTTATCAACGTTAATTGCTTTTCTAGAATAATTATTGCAGTTGCTATGGAAACTAACAGTTATAGTGTCTTTCAAAGTTATTCTTCAAATTCACATCTTCTTTGTAGAAATGGTGTCGCATGATAGACTGATAAAAGACTTTCAAAAACCAAATGATTTTTTTCAAACAGACTTAAATTCAGTATTTTAACGGCATTTTTAGTAGTAACGTTAATAAAGTAAAAACAGGGTGTCCACCAATATCTGGACGAGAAAATAGTACTATTAGTAGCCTCGCCGACATAAAAAAAGGCTCTAGTTTAGTAGCCATTTTCTTAATTTTAGTTGTCAAAATAGTAGCATTTTTGCATGATTTTGTAGTTAAAAAATAAACATACCGTCATTTAACTTTATTTAAGAAAAAATTAATAAAATGATAAATTAAAACGCGTTATATAGAGCATATAGTACATTTATTTTTATAGCACGATTAAGAAGATTGATTAGAATGTTGAAAGAACGACCAATAACAACTTCGAAAAGAAAAGGGATGGGACAAAAACGAAATTTGATTTTTAAATGAGTCTCCTGGAGTTAGGTACAAGTAGCCAAAAACTTGAAAATAGTACGGAAATGAGGTTTTTTGATCAAAAATGTCACCGAAGTCGCCTAATCTTTAAATTAGTAGCAAAAGTCGCCTTTTTAGTCGTGGGTGGACATCCTGTAAAAAGTTTCATGTACCTTGAGAAGCCTTAGTTACTATAATAAGCCCAATCAAGACTTGAAAATGTACGTACTTGTGTGTTATACAAATTTCTGAAGATTTGTAACTGAGGAGGTTTTTGAAATGGTCCAATTAAAGTTTGTCTTACATTACGAAACATTTTTTTAAAGGTGTGTAATAAACACTGTGAAAAATGTAAACATGTAAGACATTGCTATTTTACTAACGATATTAAGATCACAATTGTTAATATTCAGATATATCAGACACTTTATACGGATATAACAGTATATATATATATATGTATGCTAATCGATTTTCTTGTTCCTGATATCTGCGCTTATTGTACTGCGTTGGAGAACACCTGTTTCTCTTAAAAACTGTCAGAGCACCTGCGGCCTCTGTCCCTTGCAAAATAATGTCACGTGTCAAGATTGGACTGATCTTTTAGAGGGGCACGAAAAATCACGCGAAAACCATGAACTTTTACAGGCGTACTGTTTTTTTCCAAATTTTATCTTTATTTATTTGTCAATCCGAATTGCTCCCTTAAAACATTGATCATGTGGAAACGGTCTGCTGTTCTTCTTTTGATATCAGTGGAAATAAAAATTGACTCTGATTCTGCGACGTAGGATGTTTTTGTAGGCTGTAAGAAAAGGCGTCATACGTCAACTTTTGAATATCATAAATCACTTATTTGGTGGGGGAAAGTTATCAATAAAAAATCCTTAAAAAAATCTAAACAACATTTTTTGTGTTTGTATTCTAACTGTTACAAAAAAAAAAGTTTATACTTATGCTTATGCCTCGTTTTCTAGCCTTTTACATAAAATTTAACTTTTTTAGGGGCTACCTTAAATATTTAACTTAGCTTTGAAATTTCCACTACAAAATACTATTTTTTATAGGCCCAACAACTTTTATCATTTACTACATCTATGAAGTTTCATTCCTGTACGGTGGAAATTGGGGGAGTTAGTAATAAGAGACTGTATCAATATTTAGCACTAACTGTTAGAAAGCTGGATTTTGCAATTCGGAGATTAGCAAAATCTTAACATACGGTTTCTTATGTTTTAATTCTATTTATATTATCCGATATTTTAAAGTTATTGTTTGAATGGGACCAAATTTTATTTTCGACAGTTTTGAAACGTACTGATTATAACGAAATATAGTAAATAATTAATGATAAACGGAATGAATATGTTCCTGTTTAGGTTTTTTGAAATGTGACATAACAATTCATAATTCATATGAAAATATTCTAATGTAGAATAGTCATTATTATTATCGTTATTTTAAAATAAAATTATGAAATGTAGTATATATTCCAAGAATTATAGGTTGTTTAAAGTTTCTATCCAATATTTTTTTTGTGCGTTGTACCCTATGTATTGGAAATTGATGAAAATTTGTACTTTGGATATCATTCACATACTGATTTCAAGTATTAAGTTAAAAAGTAGGACCGCCAATCAGCCTTTAAAACATGAGTTCTGTTTCGATATGCAGATGATCCTCTAAAGCAGAACTAGTATGCAGAGTAACAGAGGACATTTACCGAAGTACATAAAACTGTGCTTTTCTGCAGTCTATATTAGGGTTTCTTAAACAGTGCTCTGCGGAGCTTTAAGTTCTCGCGAAGGTAGCAAGTGCTTCACGAAGAATTATCTTGTTGATTTGGCCTCAAATTACCAAGTTTCAAATTTACACAAGGTGATGAAAACCTCAAGCTGATGGGAAGAAAAAGTTTGAGAAACTCAGGTCTAAATGATATTTTAATGACTCATTTTATCTCTGACCCACTTCATTGAAAATTGTCCGAAAAATGTGTCCCAAAAATGCGACATAAAAGTATGCGACATAATTTTACATACATTTAAATACTGTTAGTTCACAACAGCTTTAATCTATTGTTACAACATTTCGTAAGCTGTAGAATATGCATCACATACATTTTTCTATAAATAGGTTACAATCATAAAAATTTCAACATAGGGTTACCAGGCGAAATACACGAAAGATGAGAGATAAAATGACATAGTCAATTAATATGGTTTTAATATGGCAATAATGAAAGTAAAAAATTAGGGGGGTTCAGGGGGGGGGTCTCCCCCTGACGAGGCTCGAATAGACGAGTTATATTTATTTATTTATATTTTATCTATATATTCATATATTCATTTAATGCTAGCCCCCGTTATTTTTTTTTGGGGGGGGGCGGGGATAGTAGCGTACTGTACATGATATGTTTAAATGTAGTCCCAGTGTGTGCCTCACTTTGTTAGGAAATCATAAACTTGAAATACATTTCATTCGAGAATGCTGGTGAAGTTTTAGTGTCCGAAAATATCATACAGTGGTGAAAACTGGATAATATTATCTTTCTTATGTGGCAATGAATTATTTAGAAATATAATTAATATTCCTAATTTTTAGCGTGCTAGTTTGAAATACAGAAACGAAATTTCAGAGGATTCGTTATTACTTGAAACTAAAAGTTCTGTTTCTGTATTTCCCATTTTAAGCTCAAAACTAGGTGTAAATCGAACAAATTTGAATAAAAACATTTTTTTAATTTCAAAAGGGCTATTTTAAAGAATAATTTTTACTATCAGAATTAAATTCACCTTATCTGTGTTATGTCATTTCAATAGAAACAAAAATTATGAAAATTGAGACAATTATGAGGCAGTACATTTTTCTTGAACGCTGTCGAAATAAATTTAGATCCATTTTAAATTCATCCACCTAAAATATTAATAATCACTTTTCAAGCTATGCCTGATATATATATATATATATATAACTAACAAGTAAAACACAAAACATACTACAAATAAGACATATCTCGCATAAAAATATAACAGCTATTAGCAAGAATTAGAAACCAGATTTTTAAGCCAAATAAAGTGCAAGAATTATTGTGATAATGGAACGGAAATTATAACCACTGTCACCATCATCAGGGGCCGCAAACAGTGGATTATAATTTACAGCAAACCAAATAGTAGGGTTTCGGTTGTGTGGCATATCAGAAGAGATATTAACTCCACACATCTGGGCCCTACCCTACTATATAAAGGCAAGAAGAAATCAAAAAGATAACAAAAATTAGAAATAGGAATTATAATTTTACATACCAGACCTTGAGCACATGGAAATTTCATTTGAACAATTGATATGTGTTGCCAATGCTAAGAATTGTAAAAATGGTGTTGCCACTAAATAAAAGTGGAAAAGTGGAAAAAAGAAAGTATAGGGGTTGCCAAATACTAAAAGGTAATATTATTAAATTTTAAGAATATCCAGGTATATTAATATAATAAATATATATTGAATAATAATAAATTAAAATGATTGAATAAAGTAGTATAGCAAAATTAAATATAACATATTGTTTAAAAAATATAATGATTATTATTATTGACAAAGTATGTATAATAAGTTATTGTATGACAGAAGATTAATCTAGTAAATAAGAAAAAAATAAAAAATAATGTTTAGGACAAAATAATCACAATATAGGAACCCCGGTTTTTTTTTTTTTTTTTTTTTTTTTTTTTTTTTTTTTTTTTAAATCCCTCCAGATATATATATATATGGATGCATATACACATCCAAATTGTTTTTAAACATATTACTTTTTTTTAAATGAGAAAAACTTCCTCCGCCCGACCCAACCATCCAATTACAACCTTAAAACCAAAACACCACCCAACCTCCAGTAAATTAACAAAGACATTAGACACATCATTATCAAGAATTGTATATAATAGATTTTAGGAACTTAGTGGGATAGTTGTATTGTCTAGCTGACAGAAATAGAGATTTAAAATTGGAGACTTTGAAATCATCAGAACATAGAAACTTGATTCTACAGCAGTGATTATAGATGATATTGCGAAATACAGATTTATGTAAGCAGGGGGAAAAATGAGTAAAGCTATTTACTTTAAAGCTAAAATCTTTACGCTTATCATATATATTGAAACTAAGGCTATTTCTAGGAGTGATGGAGATACTTAGATCTAGAAAACTAACAGAATTGTTAAGCATATTATTTTTAATTAATTCCAGAGCAGATGGATATTTTATGGGGAAGATAATGTTATTATTATTAGTAGTGTTTACAAGTAAGATATCATCTATATATCGTTTAAGAATGATGTGTGTATTAGTATATTCTTTTTCATAGTAATATAAGTAAAGATCTGCAAGGTAACTAGATGCTGAACCACCTTGTGGTATACCATGATTTTGTAGATATATTTTATTGTTATGTAGAATAAAATTATTATAGATAATAAATTTAAACAGGCAAAGTTACGTAATATGAATATCCCATTAATCCATCGAGTGAGAGTATGCACAAAACAAAAAAGCATAAAAAAAATCCGGAGCTGAGAATAATAATGGAGACATAGACCTTAAATATTTTACACAATCCTATGTAGCAATATATATACATATACACATTAGGCTCCGTTTTAAAGAATATAGAATATATATATATATATATATATATATATATAATATGTATATATTTTTTTAAATAAAGGATATATATATATATATATACATATATTAGGTTCTGTTTTAAAGAACATTTTTATTTGATTAAATATTTTTATTATTCTTGCTATAAATTTTATAGTAGAGGACAGTCTACCTTTTAAGTAGAAACCAAGTTTTAAAATTCAAAGAACAGTTTAGGAATGATTACGTACTTAAACAAATTAGTCAATATTAAAGCGAAACTTTCAGTTGTAAAAATTCCTAAAATAATTAAAGGCACTTAATTCTTTAAAGTGACTTCTAGAAGCTTAATAAGAAAGTTTATTGTGAGTAATAACTTTTTTCGTGATAAAATATTTTCATAAATTGCTGATTAAAATATGGTTTAATAAATGATATAAAAGCACTCAAAATTAAACGGTTTCTGTGCGCATTATGGTAAAGATTGGGAGTGGAGGGGGGCTCAATATGTTTATATCGGTTCTAGAAACTAAAATGACACAATATTGCGTTAATGTGCGGTTATTTTCTTCCTTCCTACAAAGATATGGAGTGGCTCTGAGCTTCTCCCGCTCCTACGCCACTATTTCAAAGTCCACTGCAAAGAGAAGTAACGCTGGTCACAAAAGAGTATTCTTCTCCTTTGCATCATTGTAAAGACAGAGTAAACATACATTTTATCTGGGATCGAGGAAGGGAGAAGGAATATCAACTCCACAGTTCCTTTTTGAACATTCCACTGCTGGTGTATTTTTGTACAGTTGGCAGAATAATTTACCGTTAATATTTTAAATACATACCTCCGTTATTAAATGCATACTATTAGGATCTCTGGCTCATATTTGCATGCATTATTTTTTGAGTGCATTCACTTCACGGTCTAGTTATGAAACTTTAGAATACACCCAATTTCTATCTCAGATTTTTTTTTTTTAAAGCTATCAAGGTAACAACGTCAAAAAATGCATCCTGGTAAAGAATTCCAATTTAAAAGACAACTAAGCCACCCATTTAACCTTGCTCTAAATTCAGGATTTGACAAAGACAGCCATATTCCTGCAGAACGATAGATTCCTGAAACTGTCTACATAGCAAACAATAAGCAGTTAGGCTATCCATCCTTCCCTGTCAAGAAGTCAAGTGATCAGACAGGCACAACTTGACAGATCTTGTCAAGCGGACGAATTCGGACTGACGGTGTCACAGTGTGTGACTGCATATTCTCTCCTCTGACAAACACAACGCAGATCAACTGTATCGCATAGAGTTCAAATAGCTGGGATAAACTGATCTACAGTGAAGCTGAAACGTTACTGGCTAGGAATGTTTGTGGGGGGGAAATATGCGAAATAAATCTTTCATTAACTGTTTTGTTCCAGAATGTCAGCAGAATAAATGCTGTGATTTATTTATAATAAATTATTAAAATGTATTCATTAATATGTTTTCGATCTTCTCATGCTATATTTTAATACAACTATTTTTTTTCTTCTTAATTATTACTTTATTCGTACTAAATATCGCAGCTTGATGCTTCAAAAAAAAAAAAAAAAAAAAAAAAAAAAAGTTAAAGAAATTGATAAATAGAAAGATATAAAATCACTATACATACTCGTTTGTATGTCTATAAAATTTAATTAACTTCTATAGTTAAACTGCCATAATGTTATTCAAATTATAAAAATATGGCGTTTAAGTTGTTTAAAGCACAATCGTTATAATTATATTGTACAGCTTGTATAATATATTGCTTTTAAAGATACGTGTTAAAAGTGCGAAAAATTTTTACTTTTTTTTTTTTTTTTTTTACTTTTTTTTTGGCATTCTTCAGTATTTGGTAGAAACAAAATTTTTTAATCGTCGAACAGAGATATGAAAATTGACTTGTACTTATATTTGGCGAGAGAAATGTTGATATTGGGTTTTTTTCAAAGTTGAACTACATAACATTAAGGGGCTGAGTGATTTCAATAGAAAAATGGGGTTGTTGTATAAAATAGGGGAAGGTGTTCCAAAGTGATCCCTTTAAGGTTTATATGAATGTTTAAGTAAAATTTTGGCCCTTTTCCAGATTATTTTACACAATATTTTTCATCATAACCATATTTGAATAGTATTTTGAAAGCTCAATGAATAATGAAAAAAGCAGATTTTTTAGAAAGTGTCTAAAGGCTCGTTTTATTCCCAACCCATGGACAAAATGATTCTCCATTTGAAAATAATTTTAAATTGTTTTTTATCGGCAAAATAAAAGACATAAAAGTAATTATGATTGCACATAGTGAAATTTAAAAAAAATTACAATCATCTGGTATGCCTGATTTATTATCAAAATTTCAAAATAAAAAAGTGTCACAAGCAATAAAATGCAACATTTGAAAATTATAATTAAAAAATTATGGCTTACCATAAGCGCATCAATAAATTAAATAATATAATGGGGAGTCACGCATTTTGAGAACGGTTGAAGGGCTGCCATGATATCTAGGACCCGGTACTGAAGTTTCTTCAATCGATGGGTCATTTTACCCGGCAATATGGCTTTCCACTTTAGGTCATATTGCTGGAAAGACACACCGAGAAACACAACAAAAATTTAGCAAGTGTAATTCACATTTAAAAACATACTCAATTCAATAAACCAAGTCATATTTCTGCCCATTAAAGACTGTATTTCTAAATAAATAGGAAAGTTAGTGCTTACCTTATAAGAGATGTGATAAAACGCAGTTTTTTGAAGAATTCTAATCAGACACTTAATACAAAAACGCTTGAATACCGCCATTGCTTCTTTTTGACTTGGCGCAAGTAGTTTATGTGTTATCTGGTAGATATAGCGATGCCTGTATCTAAGAAGACATATGTGGATCGTTTTGCCCACTAGGATCATTCTGGGCCAACTTCCCCTACTTTTTTATACACAGATATATCAAAAAGAAAAAGGAAAAGAAAGGGAAAAAGCTCGCTGTATCCCTGCTGATGAAATTGATATCACAATAAAGTAATATTTTCGTGATTTTGATGATGAGGAATCCCAGGAAGGCCAACTGTTCTGAATTTTATAATACGATAAACGCAGTAAGGCGATTTCAGTCTTTCAGTCAGTAGATTTCGGTCTTTAATATTTTGTTCAGCAGATATGAATGGAAAATTATTTATTATCATTAAAAAAGGTTATAATTTGAAACATATAATTACAAGAAAGATGTAGTAACATTGTAGCATATAAATGACGCAGCGGCATAGAATATTAGATTACTAATCAGGGCAGTTGTAAGATAATTATCATTTATAACGATATTCAACTGCAGAACATGTTGGTCTGTATTCTGCTACGGAAAATGAAAATTGTACCTAGCAAATAAAGAAGTAAATGAAAGGAATCATTCAGATTAAATGTTTTAAAATCTATTTTATAAATTTGCAATAAGATTAGTGGCCAATCTAATGCTTTATTTTCCCCTTTTCTTTTCCTGAATAGAAGTCTGCCATTTTTATGTTTTGAATTAACTTGTTATGAGAACCATTCTTTTCAATTTGGAGCTATTTTTTAGGCACTCAATATAATGTATTAACAAAGAACAGAATTCATGAATGATATCGGCTGCGTTTATAAATAGCCATAAAACTGAGTTATATTCATA
Organism: Cheiracanthium punctorium; assembly: GCA_038373885.1. Lineage (NCBI taxonomy): Eukaryota > Metazoa > Arthropoda > Arachnida > Araneae > Cheiracanthiidae > Cheiracanthium > Cheiracanthium punctorium. Next base: position 148,325 of record JAWZYV010012008.1, read on the forward strand.
ACTTCAGGAAAGTGATCGAAAACCTCCATCGAAAACGCGAATGATTTTGTTACTTAATTGTAATTTTACATCAGAACGTTTTCAAGCTGTTCAGCTTACTCCAAATTGAACAATGTTGAGAAAGACGTATTTTGGATAACTGTATAAGCACATGGTCAAACAGGGTCATGATTGATTGGAATTCTGTATTATGCTGCTACTGATTAACGCAATTTTAATATTGGATTTTAAAACTGTATAATTGGATATTATTATAGATTAGATAGCTGCAACAAAATGAATAAATAAATAAATTACGCTAAAAAAAAATAAACTTTCAATTTTAAAGATTCTGCATTGCTGATATTTTCTTGTTACATAGTGTACAAATTTATAGCAGTGTAGCACAAAAATAAAAAGCCTAAATTTATGTTTTCGTAAACTTCTGAAATCTAACTGTGGACCAGTAAGGAAGATTTATTAAATTAGGCAGACGTAATACTTTAGTGTAAATGCATTTCTTCCCTTTTTAAATTAAATTAAAACTGTACATGAAATCATTTGTTCATAGTACCGTCACCATTTTTTATTTGAATGAAGATCTTGGGGATTAAAAAAACTTTAACAATTTCAGTTTTCTTTTTCAGAAGTATAAAGAGGAAAATTGGTATTATTGTTCATAAAAAGTGCAGTTACATTGGATTATTGTTCATAAAAAGTACAGTTACATTGTTTCTTTGCATAAAATGTACCCCATCAGTGGTTGAACAGTTTTTGAAAGCAGCTTAAATACCGTATAGTATTGATAATGATTTGAGTTTAAATCCCTCAAAAGGTGATTGTGTCGGCTGGACAGGGTTTTGGCATTTTCTTTGGGTCCGGGTAATTCAGACCGATTTTCTTTGGTCTTTACTCTCAAATTTAACTTTATTCTTTGTTTATTTACTTTAGAATTGCCCGATTTGGATAAAAAACAGAGAAACTCGGAAAATTAGTAACAGTCCACTTAATAGCCAATAGTTTATACCTGTCGCGGAAATTTTCGATAAATTTTCGAAATAACCAAGAAATTATTTACGGCCACGGCTATCTGGAATACAGACTGTCCCTTTAAAAAAGATTGTTTTCTTCTATAATTTTACATATCCGGTATTGGTTTAAATGCATAATGTTTTCCTGTTTAAAAGTAAAATTAATTTAAACAGTGAAAAGTCTTCTTTTTAAGTCCTGTAACAAATACAGCTTCACCTACATGCAGTGACGCACCTAGAATTTTAGTTTAGGGTTCTGAGGGGCTACAAATACTGATGAACTCGGTTGTAGTAACTTCGATTATAGTAATAACTCTATTATTACTATAATCAAAATGTTTTACACCACTTGCCCATAGAACACAAGCCCGCTATCAACCTAACTCAGTATAGAGCCATAAATACAGATGTTTTTCAATGACGTTGTTATAGGGTTTAACTGTACTTCACACACCAACTGTAAGTATTTATTTCAAAACCAACGCAAGTTTTTATTTATTTTTTGGTGAAAAATATTTTAGAAATAATTTGAAGACAATTTAAAAAAAAATAAAATACTTTAATTCATCAATGACAATATTTTAAATTTTTAAAGCTTTTCAGATCTAACTCTCCAACTTTAGGGGGGAGGGGGCTTTAGCCCACGCAGCCCCTCCCCCCGTGGGTGCGCCTATGTCTGCATGTGTCTGTTCATTACTAAATATAGTAATTCTTAAAGTGGTTCTATGAAGAGAGGGGGAAATAAAACTAATTTAGAGGAAAGATTATTCTAAACTAAATAAATATCTCAAACTAGCCAGTAAAAGAAACACCTCCAACAAGATTACCGCTTCATTTCCAACCACAACCATCATCCTCAGTTTTATAAGGCGGTGTGGTGTTGCTGTTTTACACTTTCAGGGTCGAAGATCGAGTGTTAAAACTCTGAAAATCTCTCCCGGATTAAACGGGGCAACCTCTAACCATCCATAGCTGTCACTTGGGCAAACAATGCAGTCCTCATTGCCCAACCTCCGCTGCCAAGATGTCAAGATCTGAGACACGTTGGGCTTGACAGGTCTCGTCAACCGGATGAAACTGGACTGACAGTGTCACAGGAGCCCATGTCTCTTCTTGCAGAGTGTCACAGGGGCAACAAAGGCAAGCAAGAGCCGCAAACTCAACCAGGTGGAGGGCTGGTGGAGGGTTGACCTCCAAAATTATGAATGAAAAGAATTTTCGGTCCAACCACAATAGAAAGCAACGGAAACGGTGTCGAGTTTCGAGAGGTGTTCCGCTTTTGTGGTCGTGTCTTATGAAGAGGCCCGACAGATTAAATTATATTGTGCTGGAGGGGGGGGGGGATTGAAGTGAAGAAAATTGGCCGGAGTGGAGATTTTGTAATATTGCGGAACTCAAAACTGTCTTCAATATACTCAGTTTAGATCATTTATGGTCTTTTAGCTTCATTTTTGATTGAAAAGACGGGAAAAAAAATACATATCAAGATTGACACTCGTTTGTTTAATTTTTTTTTTTTTTTTTTTTTTTTTTGCTTTTCTGTGGGAAGTGTTGAAATTTTTCAGTTCTATTTTTATGTCAAAGAACGAACCAAAATTGCTTTTGCTTCAATGAAAATTTCCTGCGCTCTTTTAGGATGAATTTTGCACAGCTTTTTTTTTTTTTTTCCATAATCTACGAAGTGTTGCAACACTTTTGGGAAAGGGAATCCTAACTGTTTATTTGCGGAAGAAGCAAATCCTAAAGGAATGGATCAGCAGTCATGTTTTCTGTAACAAAGTACACATTATACCTTGATCTCTTGTCCATGTGTATAGTATATTATGAAATAAGCATATTTTAGTGAGTTAAAGACATTTTCGACTTGCCTTGATAATTTTAAATTACGTAAGCTGATTCCTCTTACATCTTTTTGGTAAAAGAACTGTGCGAAATGTTTTGCTTAGGCTATGCTTTTCGTTCAAATGAGCAAAAGTATTGTTTGATTTTCTCTTGTTTTATGGCAAGCCTACACAAAGGGTATCTACCTAAGGGAGGTGCTTAAGGTGGGGGACTTTTTAAGGAGTTCTAACGCGTATTCACGTTACATCTGGAGAAAACCTCCCAAAACTCCAGATAGTTTGATCGAAGCCGCGCGATAGGCCCGAACCCGAGACTTTCAGACTTCAGCCGTCAAACCATGTTCAGTGTCTTATCCATTCGGCCTTGGTAGGGCTTGCCAAAGTATTGTACGAAAAATAAGTAGCTTTAAATAAAACAATAAAAAAATATTACGCACGTTTACAGGATGCTAAGAGCACAGAAGTACAGGGATGCTGAGAGAAAATGTAGTTCCTATAATAAAACTATGCAGGTTTATTTATTTTGCTAAATAGTATGTTTAAAAGGGAATTACTGTAATTATGGGATCACAAGATTAAATTTTTCACCGTATAAACAATTATTCTTCTAAATATGCAACATTTAACGATATATATATATATGTTTGTTTTTAAAGTTACGTATTATACAAATCAACAGCAAATTTAACGATGTGTTTAAAAAGGTGACTTCATCGAAACTGGGAAAAGGACAACCAAAACTAAATGTTATTAATTGAAAAGAAAGGTTTTCGATTTTTCGGTGGTAAAAACATAGTTTAAAAAATATGTCTCAGAAAATACTATAGTTAAAATTTCTTTTGAAAGAATTTTAGCATTAATTAATGAAACAGAACCCTGCTCAGGTACAATTTGAACTCTGTAACACTTTTCTCAGAGTGCTCTTATTGCTCTCTTATTGCTGATGCGGTTCTATTTCTTTCAGAAAGAAGTTGTGCGCGAAAGGAGTTATAGCTGCATATATGTATTTAATTTTATGGGTGGTTAGGAGTTTTTTTTTTTTTTTTTTAAAGAAAATTACCCGGTGTAGTGTACCCGGTACCTTCGCACCCGGTGGTACCGTCTCGAGGTCTCGTCTCGCTTTTAGAGGTATCGTTTCGCGGTCTCGTCTCGCAGTTAGATTTATCGTCTCGCGATCTCGTCTCGCACACCGAGGTATCGTCTCGCAAAATTGCGGGGCCGCGAGAAGTCTCGTCTCGTCTCGCGTCCATCCCTATTTCCCTTAGACATGGCCAGTCGAAATATTTTTTTACATATTCACTTGTTAGAGCTGTGTGTTACAGTTAGCCCACTCGAACTAAACTCGGGAGCAGCGCATGAAAAAAAAAATTAAGGAAAGTTTAATAAAAAGTAATTAAATAACCCTTAATTTATGTAATACTGATAAAAATTTATAGTAGGGTCATATGCCATTCGAAAACACTATATTTAATGTTAATTAATTTTTGTGAGCTGATTGTATAATTCTTATTTTTCGTTTTCTTAAAACCACAAATTGGCTGTCGATTTGCTTTTTATTACTTTAATTACAAATATGCCATGTTACCCTTTCAAAAAGAAAGATAGCCCTATGAAGTGAAGTTAAGATGTCCATATTAGTTTATGCTGTTTTTCATGTAAGTAATGCTTGATTATTATTCCTACATACATTTAAAAGGTACTACACAAAAGCTGTTACTAAGCGGGACAATCAGACAGAAGTTTACATGCAATTTTTGTGTGTTGCATAGAAATTGGAGAAATGTCTGTATAAAGCACCAGTCATTTTTCGCATACCTCCAGAAATGCTCCAGAGAAGATACAATATTGACAAAGTAAAGTAAGGATTAATAGTTCCAACAACAATGACTGAAGATACGAATGGAAAAGAAAGTTTTCAATCATTAAAAGATCCTATGAAAAGATATGAGAATGACTGTTTTTAAGCTTTCCGAACCGTTAAAGATAATAAAAGATAAATTTAATAAAATCAAAGTAAAGGCAGGTTATGATAGGTTGCAAAATATTTTGCAAAGAAACCTTGATATTCTTTAAAGGAAGTCTAGTCTAAAGGGGTGTCATTGGCTCGGTGTCAGTAACCGAACAGAGTCGAAAAACGCTTTCTTAAAAATCCTTTTGTTTACGAAAAATATTTTTAAATGATTAAAAATGATTTAACATCTAAACCTAATTGCGTATTCAATATGCAGTTATATGCATACATTGAAATTTAAACTTAAAGCAAGATGTAATGATAGAAAAAGGGAAAGGGAAAGGTAAACCTAGCATTGGTCATCCATCTTATAGTACTGTGGCCAATTTACCTTGGTTTGTGGATGAGAGAGACAGTGATGTTTCTTTCATTTTTTCCCTTTTCTTTTTTTTTAAAGCATTGTATTTATTTATTAATTTTTATTTTCATATAAAATGCTTTAGGTGATGGTGATTTTCAAAAGACTAAGTATGAATAATTCTGATAAGAATAAACGTTTAATGATATCATTAAATATGTAAGAAGTATTTTTTACGTCTTTTCACTGTAAAAAGACTATGGCCACCTCTAACACAATTACTCTATATGTATTTTTTTTCTATCCTGCTAATTTTTATAAAAATAAGTAAGATAAAAACATACTGAGTCTTTCACCACCCTCTCATCATTCAACATTTTTTTATTAAAATAAATTTAGTTTCTGCAGCTCTAGAGTATTCATCATTTGAGACTTGTAGACCAAGCAAGTTTAGCCACCAGAATAATATTTAGACAAGTAATTAATAATATCTTCAGTTTTTTTTTTTCAAACAAAAGACTTAACAATTTTATTCCGTTATTTATTTTTACGCATGGTTCAATTCTTATGATATTTTTGACCATAAATGAATGATTACTATAAATTAATGTATATTCAGTTTCGTTCCTAAATGTTTCATCATAACAACCATTACTTGTTTTGTTGATTTCTTTCTCCTACCATTTATGCACAAATTTGAAATGAAGGCGAAAAAAATCTGCTCATCTGGCTTAATCTTACATTTGTTTCATAAATATTCAACTCCCAAGAATATGTCCCGAGAAAAACCATCATTTGTAAAAATTTTCTCACCAACTTTTTTGTCGCCATACGAAATTAGTGCTGATGGTTTTTTTTTCTTCGAATTTCAACCCACTAAAGAATCTGACGAAGCCAGTTTATCCGATGCCGGAAGAGAGATTTGTGATGGCATGGGAATGACGAAATCTTAGCTAAGATACCCTTTAGAAACGGAATGATTGATTAAACGTCTCAATGCATAGGGGAAAAAATTACAAAGAACTATTATATACAAGGATGATAAATGAAAAATCCGGATTCGGTTATATTCATAAGTCATTACGTCGTAAATAAAACCGTTTAATAAAATTGTCTCATATAAATGGTCCTCCGGTTTTAATTTTCCATTATGTCGTGATGCCAAGGCATATTTTTTGAATGAAGTATTGATTTATTTTTATGAGTTGTGTGTGCCTTTGAAAACAGAGAATTATTTCATTTTTAATTTTCGTTATATATTGGTAGAATTATGGCGGTAAGTGAGTGGAACAATACTGATCCAATTTCTTTCTTTTCATTATTTTTTTAAGCGTAAATTCTATATAATTAAAAAGACGTCTGCTTGTCAAAACAAAACTGTCGTAATTGGCAATGCGTCGAAACAGATTTTGAAGAACGTCTTCAGGCATCAAGTCCTTTTGAAAGAAAGGAAAATAAATCTAATAGAATTCATCTGGAAAATAATATAAGATGTGCTAAAAAAAAAAGTGAGAATAGCTTCAGGCAATATTTTGATTTTCACTATTGATCTTTTCAATGTTTAAAAAAAAAAGGAAGAAAGTAAGAAAACTAGATTTTGAATACGTATTTATTGCTTGTTCCTAAATTTAGATGAAGAATGAGAATTTTATCATCCTTTACTGTCCATGATGAGACCCTATACCATGATATACCCTGCGTAAAGTTAGATATTTTTTTTCTTCCCTCAACGGACTTTTCTTTCAATTTATGCATTTATTTTTTAAGAGCGATAAAATGTTATGGTCTGAAAATTCGCCAGCATCCTCCCCCCCCCCCCCAATCCCCAGCATTTTTTAAAATCGTACAAGTATCGAAAGCAAGGAAAGTGGCTCGGTTCCTGCACAGTTCTTTACCGTTTACATATGGAAAACGTAGACGTTGAATCTGCAGAATCGTAATCTAGCTACTTAGATGGGTAGGTAGGGGAGGAGAGATGCGGATACGAAAATGATCCTCTTTTAGGTGATGCTCTAAATCAGCGGTTTCGAACTTACAAATGTTTGACAGCCGCAATTGAACGCACCTGTCTAGTGGCTGGCAGCAAAGTAATCAGGTTCTCAGTGAAGTTATTTTAAGGTTTCGGAGATTAAAGACATTGATCTAAAACTGATTAACTTCCACCAAATTATAAGAAACAAAAGCAATAATTAAATTACAGTTCAAGAAAAGGCTTATGATTTTGAGCTTTACCATCTGTGACAGGACGGACGAATTAACAACCAATCCCAGGTAAGTGTCAAACCCAAGCCCATAAACAGACAGAGTGGTGTGCTTACAACCATACCATATGAAACGACAGAATGACTAAAATTTAAATGAAAACTTTAAAATTGCAGGAGGGGAAAAATTAACGTAAAAGCATACAAAATTTTCAGTGAGAATCGGGATCTGTCTGTTGCAACTCCTAAAGAAGGGATGTTTACATTAAGCTTTGTTGTTGAGCCTTGGGAGATGGAGTAAAGAAAAATCTGTGAGGCGGCTCCCATACTTGAGTAAAGTAAGTCTATAGATGAATTAACGGACATGAAGCGAGGGGAGGTGTGTAATAGAACACATATGGACGCACTAAATTTCATGGGAACCTAGAAAAATCAAATTTATTCGCAAATGAAAAGTGTTTGAAATGACATTTTCACTAAATGGATTTTCACAAAAACTTCTTTTCCTTAAATAAGAGCATCTAATTTTATGGTGCCATTTATTTTCCCAGAAAGCTTCGCGGGCCGCCGAGTTGGAAACCCCTGCTCTAAATTGAGGGGAGCAGAGAACCTCTTTGCTCTAGAGGACCCCCGAGGTTGAAGTTCATAGCTTTAAAGCAGTCCAGTAAAGCTACGCTGTCAGTCTAATGGAATTTTTTTTTTTAAACTGTCCAATTTGGTTATGCTCAAGACTCATAAAATAAATAATCTCATTGGAAAAGTGGTCAATATATTCAGAATAATTTTGTATTAATTTTTTTTAAACGAAGACTGCAGCAAAATTTTGTAATGTGGTAAAGTGGTCGCCTTTTCCAGTTAACCTCTTTCCGAGGTTTCACAGTAGTTTGAACATAAAACAAAACAAGCGTATACAAATATTTAAAAGGCCTCACCATGGCACAGTGGTTATGTCACTGAAAATGGTAGACGGACGAAGTGTGAAGGTCCCGGGCTCGGGCCCTATCGCGCGGCTGTCGATCTAACGGTCTGGAGTTTTGGTAGGTTTTCTCCAGATGTAACGTGAATAAGCGTTAGAACTCATTAGAAAGTCCTCCGACCAAGGCACCCGCCCTAGTGTTGCGTTGCCATAATCACACAAACAAATGTTTAAAAAATCTGTCACGTCAACAGAAATTTAATCAAAACAGTAAGTTAAAAAATTAAAAGGATATAAATAAATAAAAAATAATTAACTCATTTAGAAAGGCATTGTTGAAACGTGATTTCATCCTACTTTAATTTCACCGTTTTATTATAGCTTTTTCAAACGCGCGGTCTGTGACCCTGTCACATTGATGATTCGTCAAAGGTCCATCGGGATAATTCTGGATCCGCTTCAATACCCGTCAAGATCGGTATTAAATTCTTTCATCCCCCCTCTTTATCCTAGCCTTCGGTTTGTAGCTCTCGTTTCCGTAATTCGATTAATGGGTTGCCTTTTTCTGGTTGTCCGAACACTTCATTGATCTCTGGGCTATGACGATTGCTTCCGCGTAGTGACAAAACTTTTTAGGAGGAATACAAAAATCTAGATTCTGTAACGTTCTATTTTAGCTTTTGTTTCAGTCCGATTCAGATTTTGCTCAACTATCTCAGGCGTTCAGAAGTGACGACATAATTATCACAAATGATTAGCCGTTGCATGAGGTGGTTATATTACCATAAATCTACAGGTTTTCATGGTTTTTCTTTAATTAGTCACCGATGTGGGTTTTAGATGTTCCGAACGATGACAGAAAGAATGAAAAGCATTGTTTTCCTATTTCAACAGCTCCCTAACATGGCCGAGTGGTGACTGAACATGGTAGATGACTGAAATGTATAGCCCCGGGTTCGGGTCTATCGCGTGGTATATCGATTTAACGACCTCGGGAGTTTTGGGCGGTTTTCTCCAGATGTATCGTGAATATGTGGTAAAACCCTTCAAAAGTCCTCTTCTCAAAGTACTCCTTAGGCAGGTAGCCCTAGAGCAGCTTTGCCTTAGTACTCTTACGAATTTCTGGGTCTTTCTGCCGTCTAAAGGTTCAAAATAGTTTAAAACTCGTATTCTACGCGTTAAATAATTAAATTTTCGATCTTGTTGCATGAGAGTCGGTTAAACAGAATGTGAGATATGGAGTTTTCGGTTTCCCCATTTATCAGCCTAGAGTTTTTTTAGAAATCTCGAGAAATAATAGTCGTAGGCCTTAGCTAGCTTCACTTTTGGGGACTTATTTTTAGTGCCAAATTTGGCAATATTTCTCCCAAAAGTTGCCAAGCTTGGCTACATTTCGGACATTTGGCGCGATTTTTCCGATGGGGGCTTGTAAAGCTTGTTTTCCTTCATTAGCGCTGACAAATAGCCTTGTATTCATTAATATTTCTATGACGGAATCAAAAGGCGTTTGTTTGGGGTTCCTTCAGAGAGGTCCCGATTTTTCTGGAATGCATGTCGGAAATTATAAAAGGGAGAGAGACCGAGGAATTCCGGTCAGTTGCTCCTGCCTTGCCCAGGTAGCAGATGTCCGTGAAGAGAGCATAAGCTCTGTATTAGCACTTAAAGAAGCGGTATTTTTCGCTTGTTTAAGAAACGTATTTTTAAGTGCTGTGTCTAAATTCTTCATTGCTGAGTCTTGAGGGACTGGTTACGATTTCCCTCGTAGGTTTCCACTGAGATCTGGCTTGTGGAAGTGTTTTATTTTGTGCGATTAATGCAGCATTTGTGAACGCTTCTGTACTAAGCGGACTGTTATTAGCACGCTACGAGCTTATTGTGCTTGTGATTTTTGTACAGGTAATTGTTCGACGAAGTTCTAGAAATAATAAAGTTCGTGTTCCATCCTGATGAATGGACTCTTTACTAGAACTTTCTACACATACTGGACTTTAGAACGACGAACCCACGAATCAAGCAATCCCGCAGATAAGTGCAAGATCACTGCAGTTACTTTAGTTTTTGATTAATTGCAAAAATATTCCGAGCCTGAATCTTTTCTAGACATACACGACCTAGATGTATAAGTTCTCATACTTTTTCTATATTCTACCTATGAGAGTGATTAAAATAGTTTACAGTGTTACAAAATTGTACTGTTTTTTCCCACGTGAATGTGTCTTGATGGAAAGAGAGTTGTATGTACAGGTAAGCGAAATGAGTATGCGACCCCTGGACCTTGGCGACTTTGGCGACCAAAAGGAAGTTCTCGAAAGTAGTGGAATACCGGATGTTTCTCAAGGAAAGAAGTTACTAGGAAGATCGAGCAATGTGACGTCTCGATCTGCTTGGAAATCTATAAATATCAGAGTCCTCTCACTGTCAGCTAGTTGAAACAGTGTGTGGATATATAGAGAGCAGAGCTCTACTATCGACATTGCGATTTCAGTAGTGTTATTTCTGGAAGTTAATGATTAGCTTAATTTCTGTATTTTTTGTGAGATTTTAGTGCTTTAGTTCATCGAATGAAGTATTATATTCATTTTTCGAGGTTGCTAGACTGTTTTAATGCACACGCACTTTGTGATTTTCGTAATTAGGGATGGATGCAAGACGAGCAGAGATTTATAATTTTTGTGCTAGACGAGACAAAGCTTTTAGGCTGTTTTGCAAGACGCGAGACGCCTATTTTCCTTCTCGCGCCCATCCCTATTCGTAACAATATATTTAAGTACTATGATGAAGTATCTGTGAAAACTGTTAAGGTCTATTTATATCATGACTTCAATTCAAGAATGGATTCATGGAAGTTCCCTGTTAGCTTTCTATCTACTTAGAAATAGCACTGTAATTTGCTTAAAAATCAGCAATTTTCTAAATACTTCTAGAGTTGCTAGGCCAAACCGTCATCTTCTAGTCCCTCTCGAGAATTGGCCGCATTTTAATCCCAACTTCCCATTTAAAATCGTAATTAGATTCACCACACTATCCCAGTAAGCAGAAAACCGACCTTTAACGTGTGAATTGGTTCTCAAGTACATATGGCAGAATGCTTTAAGTTTGATTGTTGACATACCTTAAATGTCCAGTAGATGATCCTGCCAAAAATGAACGAAAAAGTTAGTTTTTCTCAAAAATTGAGTTAAAAATTCCGAGTGGTTATTATTATTTTGTTTGGAATATAAGAATCTGTAGGGAAGTAAACTTAGACAATTTTAGTGTAATAAACTTTGTTTCAAGAAATAGGTAACTACTGCTAACTCAAAAAAGAAATCCGTAACGGTCAAACATCTTAATCTCATTTGTCTAAATAACGGCTTTGTGCTTTAAAAGTCATTATTGAAATTTTTGCATTTAATTGTTAAAGTTATTTTCTGTTTCTTTTATCAAGATAGAATTTTTAAATAGAATTAATATTTTTTGTAGTCTGTATGTAAATCGGCTAAACTATTTTTGTCTTGGCATGCTTGATATTATGGCTGAAAGTTGCGGTTGTCTACTGCTGTGATCTCTTATCTGTGTAGTTGAAAAACTAAATTTTATTTATTTTTAATAGCGTAGGATTGCATTGATTTCTTTAAATTCGATATCTGTCACTCCTTTGGTTTTCAATATCTTGAAGACACGCATGGAGCTTATGATCATTAAATGACTTTTAACGCATATAATAAGCATTTCCGAACGCTTACCTCTCTACTATTTTCATACATCTTCACGGTCAAGCACGAAAAATCGTTGCTTCCCTGTAATTAGCACCGAGGAACGAGTTTGTGAGTGACCCTTAAAAGTTCGCTGATAATGAATCTTCTTTATAAACCACGCACCTGTTTATAATAACTAGTGAAAAGAAGATTAAGAAAAGATTTTGTTATTCTTTTGATCTCTTGACTGTTTAAACTCAGTGCTTTTATGAAGAATTAAGAAATTCAAATAACAGCTCAATTCACTGAGCGAAAGTGATGAATAGTGTTAATTACACTTTTAAAATAACGTGATACTTTCAGAATGTTTGCAGTGAAAGTGAGTAGGCTCAGCTCTACGTCCGTTTAGTTTTCTGTCATATGTTTTACCGCTTCGTGTAAATGAGTTATTAATTAATCAGAAAGATAAATCATGCCAAACACATCCATTGTAAAAACAGTTCAAAGCTGAAATGTTTCACAAAGCTTTGAGAGATTTTTTTGCAAGTAGTCTTGTTTCATGAACATTCTTACTTGAGCCAAAACCAAGAATTAATCACAGAGTAAAATTATGCTGTACACACATTTTACATTTGATTCAATTCTACTATTCCACAAACATTTTAGGTGTACTTGATAGTTTAGGTGAGGATTGTGAGACCTTTATTCCTTTTTTTGGGAGGGGATTTTTTAGTGTGTTTGGAATACAGTAAATTACTGTATCAGTGAGAGAAATTGAAGGGTTCTATCGAAAACTTAATAAGTGTTAAGTGTTTAAGTAAGTGTGAGTGCATTAAAAGTTTAAATGTTTAAAAAGTATCATGCCCAACAAAAGCTCTCATCATGTCAGTGTAAGTTTGAGTACAATTTCATTTAATCTTGGAAAGCCCTGCAATCTTTTCACACATTTATCACTGAGTTTATCATGCAGCTTGGGATATTTTTCATGATGTACTGTCTCGGGCGGTCTTGTTGATAGAGCTGTTAAATGAAGAACTTTTCTCCCAAGCAACTGTTTCTGAAACCACTTCAATTTCTGCATGGACAAGAGTTGAAATGAAAAGGGTTGCAGTGCTGTTTCCGCGATTCCACCTTGCTTGAGAATTTACTATTATACCTTTCACTTTTATTGAAGAGAGTAAGATTTTAAAAATTCAAAAGGAAATTTTAAAAAATTTCGAAACAGTATCAGACTGATGGTGTGTTGGACAACCCTAGCTTAGATATTGGTCGAATCATCGACAACAGACACTTCTTAGAGAACTTGATGATTTGATCATTGATAACTGTTTTAAAAGAATGACGTCTCATTAAAAGAAATGCTAACACTCTAACGGAGAATCAATTTTTTGGAAAACTAAAAAAGTGAAAAATACTTCGTATCTCCTTATGACCATTTTCAAAGTCGCAGATTTCTATAACATGGAATGAAAGTATAACCTAAAGCCTGCTACATGTAAAGTTCAGCAGTCCACGGTATGTTATATGCAAGCCTGTAACAAACTGCACATCGTTCCTCAACCTTAGGTTGGCTTTATGAGAAGTGGCATGATGTACACTTACTATCACCACTGCACAAAGCTACATTTGGGCATTTGAAGGGCACCCCTTCTTGTATATATAGTACCCTGGATTTGATTCTAGCTTCTGCCACACCCTCTCATTAAGCATATATGTGTTATTCAGGGTTGTGTCATCAGCAGATTTTCTAATAGTTTTTATATGACGACGTGATATTTGAACTATCTGTACTATAACCTTGTTATTTGGAGTCGTAAAACGCTTTTCGTGTTTTCTAAACTGTGAAAGTTGATTTTTTGTTAGCACTGAAACTGTCACCAGTATCTTCCAGGATACACTGAAAGTCTTTCTGGTACCATACCAAAAAATGCGTTGTTTTTATGTTGCTAAGACACTAGAATATTTTATCCAATAAATAACATTTTTAAAGTAACTTTCTTATTATTAGAAAAAGGGAAGATATCACTGTATTTTTTATGAATTTATCATTAGTAAAGCTTACCTGCAAGCTTAGCTCCTGTACATACAACAAATATCCATTAACAGATTGCGTTTTCAACTACAGATCAAAATTCAAGATCGTGGCAGGCAATATCATAACAAAATCCAATTATCAGAAAGAAGGAAGAAAAAAAAAGAGAGAGAAATGTTTTAAAACGTCTGGCTGTATTTGTGATATAAAAAGAAAGAAGGGGATCAACCTCATGCTGCAATATCAATCATAGCCGATGGTGCAAGACGAAAACATCAATTGCCAGGCATCTGATTGATGACTAAGTCCATTCCATTGTGACGTCAATCAACCGTCACCGATTTTCTGACCTGAGTTCAGTCGCTGAACCGGATTCCGGCCAGAGATGATTCCGCTGCTGTTGCAAAACAAAGCATCAATCGCCTTTTATAGAGGAAAAAATCAGAATTCGAAGAGTGGCATCATAATGATCTTGAATTAAGAAGGTTGCGCGAATACAGGTGTGTGACTGATGGAAGATTGATTTGTAGAGCTTGATGGAAAGGTCGGGGCAACCGAAGGTGTTTGAGAGGATGTATGGTTCAGGAAGAAACAAAAAATACGAGGTTGTAAATTGAGAAAGATCTTGTCAAAAGTGGAAGGTGGGGTTATACTGTTACAAGATTCAGAGACTGGGAACTAGGGTTTGATTTATTTATGTGGCGTTCTGTTTTTAGTGAAAGATTTATTTTAATGAGAAGAACAAAAATCTTACATGATCTACCAACTACGAAACAGTTTCTTATTCAGCGGATTATATATGAGAAATAATGGAAGTAAATGTTATTATTAAATATTTCTTGTATGCATAATTTAGATCCTCTTTTAAATGCATGTATTCAAGCTGCTGTCTTGTAAGCTCTTAAATTGTGATTTGAAACTATGAAATAACTTCTGGCAGAAAATGCTAGACCAGTGGTTCTCATCTTTTGCATTAACAGGAGAGAAATTTTCGACACTCCATTAGAAATTCTTTAAAATGTTATAGTTAACATGTTTTGATATTAGTAGCCTTCAGGTCTGAGAATCCAGAATCCAGATGATCCCTCTCATGAACGTTTTTGCTCTATTCCTGAAAAACCTGATATATTTTATAGAACCATGACTATTTTCTCATCACTGGCAATCTTTTTATTCATTTGGCATTTTTTGAGCACTCTTTTTCTGTTTTTAATATTCCACATTTAAGAGGTAGGATTTAAAAATTCTCGGACTAAGTATAAGCTTAAAGAACGTTTGCAGTAGACAGACTACGACAATGTTCCTGCGTTAGTACGTTCTAAACCTCTTCAAAAACCATAATAGATGACTAATCACAATGTTGTATTTTGTTGATAAGTGCTCGTAGTAACCGATGATTGAGAGAAATGGCTCGTATTGTGCAGATGATATAAACATTAAATTTAGTGTAGTAGATAAACTTTGCTAGTAGATAACGAAAATAATAAATATAGTAATAATAAAAAATATCAAGAGCTTTTGTTCCTCAAATAGGAAAAACTAAAGAGAATTTAACGAAAGAATATTCCAGTGAGAAAACTTTCAACAAGTCTTTTTGCTTCATTCCTAGACCGAATTTTGAAAGTATACTTAGGAAACGAGAATTTTTACTTTTGGTAGACTCATGGAAAGATCAAACTAATCCAGCTATTTATGACGAGATATCTTTGTGACGATGACCAGTAATTAATCTTCTACCTTAAAAGTAATCCTACCTTAAATGTACATCACTTTGTCAACCCTGTGCCGTTTACTTTCACCAACAAATGAAGAAAAAAAAAAAGGAATGATCAAAAGTTACAAAATTTTTCATACCTTATGCAAAATAAACGGAAAGTAGTAACCCGAGCAGATACAATTAAGATTCATTCTGTTATGTATTTTGTACAATAGGCATAATTTTTTCTGAAATTTTAAAATACGTATGTTTGCAACAAAACTTCTGATGAGATCGATATTTCTAAATGCAAATTAAACTTGTTTCTCTCAAACAGAAATGAAAAGGCCATATATGAATGCAAACATATTTGTTTCATATGTTCAATAGACGTCCAAACAATTTGTGTTTCGCATGTTTTTACTATAAGTCATAGGCGTAGAGTTATATGGGCCCGTGGGGCTCGAGCCCCCCCAATAAATTGTCAAAGGGGCTGAGCCCACCCAATAATTTATCACTAAATACAGAAAACTGATTTATACTAACATGAAAAAGTTAGTATAAATCAGTCACGCCATTTACAAACACGCCATTCATTCACGCCATTTACAAACGTTTAAAAAAAAACTTTTACTTTTAAAAATTTTCTTCTTTTGATTTCAATCATGATTTAGTATTCATTGTGACGCCACGTAACACACAATGTTACTATAAGCTGCCCTTGCCAGGCTCTGGTTAATTAAAATCAGATTATGCAATGCAAAGTATGAAATGAAGAAAAGTTAAGATGAGTCTAAAATGCACCATCTCATCGAAATTTTTTTTTTTTCCCTCCTTTGGATTTTTTACTTTGCTTCTATTTTTAAATTATAACATGGTAGGAAGATGCTAACATGGATACTTACCTTACATAGGTGTAGAATTCATATGCACCCACAGAGCTCGAGTGCCTCCAATAATTTACACTTATATATAGTAAGTCATATCATAGCTGCCAACTACTACGGAACCACTATTAACCACTTTTTGTAAACAGTATATTTCTTAATTATTTTTTTCAAAATCGTAACCCGCTCGCTCGAGCAGCACAAAAATTTTGCTATATTTTAAGCCGAAAAATCATGTAGAAAAAGTGGTTAATTACATTCCGTAGTAGTTGGCAGCTATGAGTAAGTTATATGTACCTGAATCATTGGCGTAGCCAGAAATTTTTCATCGTGGGGGGGGGGGGTTACGACTTCTGCAACTCACACATATGTATACGGGTGTATGATATCGAGTGTATTTTTCTAGCACCCGTTGTAATTGCCTCTCCAACGGGCTTTGACCTTTAGTATCCGGATATATATATTTTGCAACTACTTTTGAGAACCCGACGTGAATAAAAGTTTAAATGTTCTTATTTTTAGTTTTTGCATGTCAACATATTTCCCTGGAATCAATAACCTACCTAATACATTGCAAAGCTCTTGCATGGGATGATAAGGGAGTGAAGATATAGATTTTGTATGGCAAAAAAATCCTCATGGGGGTGGTTATGACCCCCCCTAACCCCAAACCCTTGGCTACGCCACTTACGGGAATATATGTGGTTGTGGGGCACGGCCCCCCCAATATTTTTGAAAATTTTACGCTTATGCTATAAGTATCACCCTCCATCAAGTACAGAATCTGTAAAAGTAACTATCGAAATACTTTTCGAAATGTGATTGATAAATAATGTTTTTTTATTTCCACCACTTTCGTTCGTACACTCTAAAAAAAAAATTCAGTGGATTACTAAAAAATATCTTAAAAACTAATGTCATAAATTAATGGATTAATCTAAGATGCCATAACTTTTCTTAGTATTACTGCTAAATAAAACCATATAAATCAATTGACATACATGGCTTTATTTTGTAGTTATACTAAGAAAAGTTTTGGCATAATACTAAAAAAAGTGGTGGAATCCTTGTTTCCTAGATTTTAGTAATAAACTGATTGAAAAAAAATATTTTGTAGTGTGTAGTTATTCAATTTTATTTCATAGAAATACTGTTGACACAATAAATGGTGTCAATTTTCTAATGCATGCCACTTTAAACTGTTTCATGAATTTTTAAGAGAAAAAAATTAAAAATAAAAGCAGAGTTGACAGAATCAGATACGAACACGCAACGTTCCGGCTTGTACTCGGATGCGAAATCACGGCGCCTCGCGGACAACGTATGGAATATCAAATACACTGCTGGCCACCCAAATTGCAACACCAAGAAAAACAAGAGATATCACAACAAAATTTATTGTGTAGATAACATGTTGACCAAGTAACAAATGATTAAATTTACAGCATTCTATGAAGCGTGGTTCCTGCCAAAATCAGTACCCAGAGTAGCCGCCGTTGTTGGAGATCACAGCTGCCACACGCCTCGGCATTGATTCAAAGAGACTTTGAATGTGTTCTTGGGGTACAGCAGACCAAGCAGCTTCCACACGTTGCCAAAGTTGATCTGGTGTGACAGCTGGGGATGAACTCTGGGTCAGTCGTTGAGCAACCATGGACCACATGTTTTCTATCGGCGAAAGATCCGGAGAGCGCGCCGGCCAGGGAAGCAATTCAATCTGGTGATTGACGAAGAACCCTTGGACAATGCGTGCCACGTGTGGCCGTGCATTATCCTGCTGAAATATGGCTGTTGGCAAGCCCTGAAGGTAAGAAAGGACAACTGGCTCCAACACCTCGGAGATGTAGCGCTGGCTGGTTAAAGTACCGGCAATGCGTACTAGAGGAGTGCGAGAGAGATATCCGATACCGCCCCATACCATAATACCCGGTGCAGGACCAGTGTGACGGTGCATAATGCAGCTGTTCAGCATCCTCTCTCCACGGTGTCTCCAGACTCGAATCCGACCGTCGTGGTGTTGCATACAGAAGCGTGACTCGTCAGTAAAGAGAATTTCATTCCATTCTGTCGTCCACATCCTTCTTTCATCGCACCGTTGGCGGCGGAGACGTCTGTGGTTCCGCGTCAGAGGTAGACAAAGCAACGGACGTCTTGCGGACAGACCATTCTGCTGTAAACGACGTCGAATGGTACGCGCAGACACTGGATGATGCGTTACAGACTGAATCTGCTGTGATATGGTTCGTGATGTGACTGAGCGGTCCGTCACTGCCATGCGTACAATCTGCCTGTCATCACGTGACGTGGTGCACTGAGGTCGATGCGGTCGATCACGTCTGTCCGTCGTACCCTCCTGCACCCAACGATCACATATCCGCATCACAGTTGTTTGGTTTCGTCCAATACGACGACCGATTTCCCTGAAAGATAACCCACAATCTCGGTATGCCACTATCCTTCCTCTGTCAAACTCGGATACTTGATCAAAAGATGATCGTTGTTTCCTACGAGGCATAATTTATCGTTTTTTTGAAAAAAAAGCAAGAAAAACACAATTGCTGTACTTGAAACCGTCGAAATCTCCAAGCCTTAAATAGCGCTTTGAGGTGGCGCCACAGGCGCGCTTGATGTGCGTCTGCGCTGAAATTCTAATCATTTGCATATCTCACCTCAGCTAATGCATGTTGTAAATTTCATATTATTTGCATGCTTCCTTCAGGGTGTTGCATTTACGATGGCCAGCAGTGTAGTTGGTACATAACAATGTATCAAATCTTTAAATGGAATTGTCTCGAAAATACTCGAGAGTTGGCGGCTAACTCTTTGGCATTTTACTTTACTATCGGTTCCTTATAAATGACCCATCAACATTTCATTAAAATCGGTGATCCCAAAGTCTGAGCCTCTCCTCGTTTGAAAACATCATAGAAATTTTTGCTATTGCAATCTGTTTTCGAAAATAGAAAATGTCGTTTTTAAAAGAACTTTATTCTGATGTTAGAGCCTTGGGATAAAACTTGGCCTCTCTTGGTTAGTTTGTAAACGTGTGTAACTTTTTTTTTAACCCTGAAAAAACAAACATTTTCTGTGGTGATCTTCTACAACATGGTGAGCTTCCAGAAGATGTTATCACATACGACACCACTCTCTCAGTTTTGTCTTTTAATTTTCGTGGCTGAGTTCAGCAAGAATCCTGCCCAACACGTTACACTCTTATTTCATTTTATTTACTTTCTTAGGTACAACATTAAAAAATGCATTATTTAACTTACACGATATAGACGAACTAGCCATGCTCTTATTAAGATAAAACAGCCAATGAGTCAATATATTAAACGAGGTTAGACAAAAATTAAAAATTAAATTAATTACTCTCGTACAAAAAAAAATTAATTTAAAAGTTATTCATTACACTGCTAAAAAGCCAAAAATTAATTATACTACTAGAAAGCCTAACTGTACTAAAACAGATTTTCTCTCAGAAAAAGCTTTGGAGGAGGGAATCAGACTGCACACTAAGTTAGACAAATTTGGCAGGGAATATAGTAATTCCTATGGGCCCAGGTTTCATAACCGCTTTTGCAAATTTAACATTTATCATAAAAACCGCAGAGAGTGATTTTTATCAATTTACATTAATGGATTATAATATTTTGTATACGCAATTGAATTTGTCTGTGTAATGCAGAATTCGTGATACAATTCCTATACAGTGATGACGTCTTAATTTCTTTTTGATGACTGTCCCTTGCGGTTGTTTTCTGCCCATCATCATTGAATACATTTTTTTTTAATCCAAGTCCATCAACTGGCCTTGAGTTTAATTCATCCTTGAAGTAACCGAATTTCTTTTCGTTAGCTGGACTAAATTATGGTGATTAACCAGGTAATTGGACCTATCGAACAATTCTACCCGCTGTGGCAAATATTTTCAGTATGAATTTCATTGGTGAGAAAGTCAGTACCTGTTGTGTAATCAAAGCGTTTTGCAGTTTTACCGTGATCGGCTTTAATACAGTTGCAAAGAAAGTTGTACGTACGGAGTTTACTTAATTCTGAAATGAAATCAAAGATGGGTAAAAGAAAACTTTAAAAAAAATTAAATCACAAACAAACTGAAAACTATTAAAAATTTGTTAATTTTTCTGATACCCGAGATCACTGAACTTTTTCTATGATGAAGCAGAGAAGTGTTACGTGCGTTGAAATGTTATTTAACTTACTTTATAAAGTTTTTTAACAAGTGATTTATTCTCCGACAATTTCAACATTCAAAATGTAACACTATTTATACTAATCAATTTTAGTTCTCTAGATTTTAAGAAAAAAATGTTACATTCTGGCCAGTGGCGTTTTCTCAGGGTGTGCAAGCCGTGTGTTAACGCCCAATCAAAAGCAGTAAAAAAGTTCGGTAATTTAATCGAATGAATTACAAGAATTCTAGTGTTTTTCCTTCGTCGTTCACCTCCCAAATGACCAGACAATGAGGCGTTGCGATGTGGCAGGGAAACACGCTTGTCGATATAAGCCAGACGTAGGAAGCGGCTTAGCTATATTCTCACTACCACAAACTGGAGTATGCTCTTTACGTCTTCTACCTTGAGCTTACGCTGGTCAAGGCGTTGATTCCCATTCCAACGCTTTCACTACCAGAGAACCAGGAGGTCGAAAGAAGTACCCCTCACTCTAATTCTCTCTTGGAATTGTCCCTTTCCCCCTTTGACTTCTTCCCCACGCATTTCCTTTTTTCTTTTCAGTTTTCTCCCACAAAAACTAGTCTGCGACTTTCGTCACGGTACTTTAGGACAGCTTTAAAAACAAACTAATGATGTTAAACATTCGAAAAAATTAATAATGCTTCTACACCCAGTGAAATACGGACTGACACTAATAGTAAAGCTTGCATGTCTCATACAACTTTGAGAAAAAAATTCATAAGAACAAAAGTCGCCTTCAAAAATGGGCAAAAATGGGCCGAGGAGTTACCTGTTCAGGGAAATATCGCAAAATTCAGTATATTTAACATTTTTTCCCGAGTGTTTCGTAATTACTATAGGCTCTTTGTTTTAACATTGCATAGTACAACTTGTAAAAAGACATTCTAAATTTTTCAGAGTCTCTAGCGCAATTAATTTTTTTTTAAACTGTTCAAAATTGCTTGCTTTCCAAAAAGTACTACCTAATGTATTTTTAAAGACGACTACTGATAAATGCTATCAAACACTTTTAAAAAACTCTTTCTCTCTCTCGTCACTTTCTTATATTGAAAATAAATAAATAAAATAAATTTGCAATGTTTGACCATGCCCTAATCTCGCAATGCCGTCTAATGTGAAAGGCAGAAGTGGTGCTGGTTTTCAGAGATATTTTCGGATGAATTTGTTTAAAATGAGACTGGCTTTGTGAACGCAGTGGAGTAAATAAGTTTTCTCCCACTCAAAAATTGGAATGAACAGGTTAACACTGAGCCAACTTCCCTTCCCCGTTTTACATATGCAGCTGTTTGAAGCATTTTTGCTATTTTTAAAAACGGTTCGAGGGCTGATACATTTTCCAACGCCTTAAGTTTAAAGTCAGGAGACGCCACTGATTCTGGCCAAGCATGTGAAAATATGTCACTACGCTTCAACAACTTTTGTGGAATTACAACGCTTTTGACCCAACACTGTTGTACAATTTTGAATTATTTTTATGCACCCTACCTGCCCTTGTTTTTTGCTATACTTTTGAGGCCTGCATTTAATTGAAAGAATCATAGTTTATTAGGAAAGGTAAGTCAAAAGTACCGATGCATGAGCTGATAAAGGGTTGAAACCGCTTTGCTGCCTTAGCTGCATTTTTATCCATGGTAGAAGACCTATAATATATGAATTTTGTCAGTATCTCACCTATAATATATCAATTTTATCTTTTGCAGACACAAGTTAAAAATATGTAAAAAAATTCTTCCAAGAGCTGTTCTTCAAGCCGTCTTTTAATAAATAAAAATAAAATAATTAACAAAATTGAGCAATTTGTTGCATTCGCTGTGACATTACAGAAGATACAGTGATTTAGTCAATTTTGCGATTTTAAGAGTAACCTTTTGTAAAAGCGTTTCTTAAAAAGAAAATAAAAAATATTTCACCTGGGAATCATCAGTTTGGTATTATACAAAGCTGCAAAAGAAAAAAAAAGACGAAATGGACTGCTTTGCGATGAATGTGCAGTTATAACTTCTCCAGTGGATTTAGTTATCAAAATAAAAGCCCAGAGGTATAACTGCTCTCGAACAGATAGATTAACGAAAAACAAAAAAAGAAGAATGATCAAATCGCATAAAATGTATCATTTCATTTCAGTTTGGTAACAGTCATAATTACGGGGTTAAAAAGGACCTTGTCAGAGCTTGAAAAGATCGCCCAACTACAGAAAAATGCCAGTTTCTTTTTCCTTTTATTTAAACAGCCTTTTACAAAAGCCAGCGTATCATTCAAGAGCTAACCTGCCACAGTTAAAAGCAAAATTGTGATGGATCACACACGCAGTGACGAGCCTAGTAAACAGTGCGCCACCTGGTGGCTGGTGGGTGAAGGACACCTCACGCTTTTCGGACTACCACGGGGATCGTTGAAATATTGCATCCATCATTCCGCAGACGAGTTCTGAGAAGTTGTAAAATTACTTTTAGAAATGACACAATAACAGCAAACAGGAGCGATTTTCGTCTTCGGTTTTTGGTTGTTTCGAATGGATGATTAATCTTGAAGTTGTCAGAAGATTTGCACTAAAGGTTTGCAATGCTTGTTAGTATTTTAATAATGATAATAATAATAAAAAAATATGGAAATAATTGAGCAGTAGAGAACTCATAAAACTAGTTCGCCTTTACTCTCTCGTTTTCTTTTTTGTATGGCATTTTATTTATTCATCAAGAACAGTGAGAGAGGGATATATATATATATATATATATATATATATATATGAGAAAAGGAATTTATGATAAGCTAGCTGAAGTATCAGTTCTTCACTTGAGAATGGAGATTGTTAAGACAGCTAATACGAATGTATATATATATATATATATATATATATATATGAGGCAATAAATCTCCTGAATTACCCAGAATGTGCTTTGCTTTTTTCCCTTAGTGCAGTGACATCAATAATGACCTTCAAGTGCAGTGACATTTGATACTGTCCACAAAATCTGTGACGTTTTGCAAGTTTTCTGCTAATTGAAGACATACATCATTCTATTTTAATCCATGGCGTATCTAATTTTATTTTTTACTTTCAACTTCATAGTTACCATAGAAACAACTGGTTTATTGCCGCTCAGTACTAAATTTGACAATTCAACGAAAGCAACAAAACAACAAAACAAAAAATAGGTAGTATTTTTGTTCAAACGACTACGGGATATAAATTAACAACTACAGTCAACTCCGGATATAGTGAACTTTTTCTATAGTGAACGCAAATCGTTAGTCCCGATTCACTTATATTAGAAATATGCAGAGCATTTTTCGGTTTTAGTGAACCTAAAAACTGAACTTCGAAAATTCTGGAAATGGTGGAGATGAAGTTTTTCGACGTCTCCATTCTCAAAGGTTGTCTGTATTACATTCAATAACTATACAAAGAGATTATAAAGCATCTGTTCCGAAATGCAAGGAAATTGTCAGTTTCTAGGCTAACATGGCGAAGGGGAGAGGGGAACAATATCGCACTAGAGAAATGGCTTTTAGACTCTTGACCGCTGTGAAACCAGGAATTTATTCATTGCAGTGATGCATACTTATCTTTAGCTCTCCAATTCCCTTGCAAAATAGCCCAAGTCTTGTGTATGCCTCCTCGTACTATTTTTGTCCGATACCTCCCGATGCTTCAAAGATAAGCACATCTTTTCCACCCTGCATGAAAGGCCGTGACACACACACATCCACAATGTGGAAGGTAGCAATGACAATTTTTAAAAGAAACGTGCAATTTTGTTTCTTCTCATTCTTGAACAGAAAGAAAAGACCACAAGCGCTTCAATCCAACTCATCAAACTGTGCCCCTCCTAATTGTATTCACGCTTGCTATCTGGGGACATCTGTAAAAATGGGGTTAAATTCTTAGTCCGTTAGAATCAACGGCACTTTTCGGCTACTAAGCACTTAAGAAAAAATAGGGTACTTAGTAAATTTCATGGTGAACAAACAAACAAACAAACAAAAAAAAAAACTATGTCTCTCTTGTCCTCTAACGATTCCATTTTTCATCCCCGGTGCAATTGCACAGGTTAAGGATTACCACTACACGCTATTGCTGGATTGGATATAGCACTTTCCAGCCAATTGAATGGAATCTCCCAAATTATTGTAGCACTTAGGAGTAATAAGACATAAATACGACTAATTATGTTTGATTTACACAAATATTCAGTGCGGGTATAAAACACTATTTTTTACTTATATATATAATGTATTCCTTATACATACGGGGACACTTCTCTTATACTGAACTTCGGATATAGTGGACGAAATTTGCCGGTCCCCAGAGGTTCACTACAACCGGAGTCGACTGTATTTATAATTTAATACTAGCAGAAATACCCGCTGTTGACGGGTTAGCACGTAATGCAAATTTCCAAAAAGCTTGAATGTTTGTCAGCATTATAGGTGTGTAAAGAATGGAATGAGTACATTAGTAATTGTATAGAAATCAAAATTATAACTTCTGTGTGCTGTTAAGATTACAGGTTTGAGACTAACAAAGTGATCAGTAAATTTGACTATACAAAATGGCCTTCCTTCTTTTAAAAAATGAAGTTTTAATCTTGTTCAGTGGTATTTTTCAAGTCAAGAGGTCATTCCTAACCTATAACTAAATTTTGTTTGATTATTTGAAGATATTTTAAAATTATTTATCGCAAATATTTGCCGCAATTTTCACAAAATCTAAAAAAGAAAATGAACATTAAAAAGAAATTTCAAATTAAAAAAAGAAATTACGACATTCAGTTTTTTGGCTGTAGCTGTTCATATTGCTAAACATCATTGGATTCTCTTTTTTAAGGAATGCGTTAACAAACATTTATACGATTTTCATAAAATTCCAAAATCTATGAAATATTTAAAACTGTTTTGGCATCTGGAATTCAAATTACTTTACATCGAATATATTTCCAAATTTTACTCTGCTACATTCCCATTTTCCAGAAATGGAGCAAACATGCTCTCAATTTTCACAAAATCTCAAAATTTATAAAAAAAAAATTAAATTATTTGACGCCAAGAGTTTAAGTGACCATCAGTGACGATACTAAATTTTATTTCATTCGTTTCATTGTTTCAAACATAATCGGTAATTATATTTATATTTTGAATAATTTTTACAGAATCTCTAAATCTAATCAAAATTTTTAAGCAATTCGACACCTATAGTTTTAGTTTGACCACCTATCATGTGACCAAATTTTATTTTATTCGCTTTATTCGTTATTAGGTGATGTGCGTACGAATATTTATGCATTTAAAAATAATTTTCGCAAAATCTCAAAATCCAATCAAATTTTTTCAAAAATTCGCCTATATTTTAAGTTGATTGACCACCTATCAAGTCGCCAAGTTTCCTTTTATTCGCTTTATTCATTATTAAGGGGTGCGCGAATAAAAATATTCACACAGTTTGAAATAATTTTCACAAAATCTCAAAATCTAATCAAAATTTTTAAAAATTTCGATGCCTATATTTTAAGTTCGGTTACCACCTATCATATCACCAAATTTCATTTCATTCGCTTCCGTCGTTTTTACGTGATGCACGAACAAAGATTTACACATTTTGATACGATTTTCGCAAAATCTCAAAATGTAATCAAAATTTAAAAAAAAATTGCCGTCTATATTTTAAGTTGGGTGACCACCTATCATATTACCGAATTTCATGTCATTCGCTTAAATCGTTTTTACGTGACACGAGAACAAAACAGAAAAAGCGTCACGGACAGAATGGCAGAACAACAGATAGACAATTTTTTTTTTTTTTTTTTTTTTTGAATTACAGGTTTTCCAGGTACTTGAAACGAATAGAGATCGCAAAATTGAATTCTGAGCAATGTACAGACAAATGTCTAATTTTATTTATATACTAGCTGAAGTACCCGTCCTCGACGGGTTAGTGAATGCAAATTTCCAAAAAGCAAGAACTTTCGTCAGCATTGTAGGAGTACACAGAATGGATGTAGTATGTTGCCAAAGTAAAGAAAGCGAAGTTATAATTTTCATGTATTGTTAAAATATTACAGGTTAGAGAGTAACTAAGTAATATCATTTCATTCGCTTTAGTCGTAATTATGTGATGCGCGAACGAATATTTACGCATATTGAAATAATTTTCGCAAAATCTCAAAATCTAATTAACACTTTTGAAAAAATT
This sequence comes from Cheiracanthium punctorium, assembly GCA_038373885.1. NCBI lineage: Eukaryota > Metazoa > Arthropoda > Arachnida > Araneae > Cheiracanthiidae > Cheiracanthium > Cheiracanthium punctorium. The sequence goes on from JAWZYV010012008.1 coordinate 175,301, forward strand.
GAAGCCTAGAATTTAAGTTGAGTGACAACCTATCATGTCACCCAATTTCGTTTCATTCCCTGCAGTCTTTATTTCGTGATGCTGGAACAAATTTTCAGCATTTTAAAACGATTTTCGAAAAATCTCAAAATGTAAGCAAAATATTTTTAAAATTCAACGACTATGAATTAAGATTAGCAACTACCTATCATATCACTCAATTTCGTAACATTCGTATTAGTCGTTATTACGTGATGTTTGAAGAAATATAAACGTATTTTGAGAGAATTTTCACAAAATCTCAAAATCTAATAAAAATGTTTTAAAAATTGGACTCCTATAGTTTATGTTGAGCAACCATCTATCGTGTGACCCAATTTCATATCATTCGCTTTAGTCGTTATTACGTAATACAGGAACAAAGATTCACCCAGTTTTAAACGATTTTCACAAAATCTCGAAATCTGATCGATTTTTTTTAATTATATGCTTTAGTTTAAGGTGAGTGACCACCTATCATTTCACCAAATATCATTTTTTCACCTTTGCAGTTATTACGTGATGTGCGAACACAAATTTACGCAGTTTGAAATGATTTTCGCAAAATTTCAAAATCCAATCAAGATTTTTTTAAAGTTCGACGCCTATGTTTTAAGTTGAGTGACCACCTATCATGTCACTCAATTTCATATCATTCGCTTCAGTCGTTTTTACGTGATGTTTGAACACAAATTTACGCAGTTTGAAAGGATTTTCGCAAAATCTCAAAATCAAATCAGGATTTTTTTAAAGTTCGACGCCTATGTTTTAAGTTGAGTGACCACCTATCATGACACCCAATTTCATATCATTCGCTTCAGTCGTTTTTGCGTGATGCTTGAACACAAATTTACACAGTTTGAAAGGATTTTCGCAAAATCTCAAAATCCAATCAGGATATTTTAAAAATTGGACGCCTTTGTTTTAAGTTGAGTGACCACCTATCATGACACCCAATTTCATATCATTCGCTTCAGTCGTTTTTACGTGTTGCTTAAACAAAAAAAGCGTCACGGACAGAACGACAGAATGACAGACAGACAAACTTTTTTTTGAGGGTCGCATCGGATTCCCGGGTGCTTGAAACGGATAGAAATCGCAAAATTTTTGAATTCCAAGAAATGTACAGACAAAAGTCTAATTTTATTTATATAGATATACACGGAATATTTATTGATACGGTATATTGTACTTTAATCTACACTGTCGTGGCTAGTTTCCTATTTAAAATTAATAATTAAAAATTTTGTTAATCATTTGACAAGATCAAAATTTACCGTATGTTTGCAAAATATATTCAATGTTTTATGAATTTTCAGCGTTTATTATTTGCTACAATAAATATTATAATACCAAATTTTATTTGCTTTCATCACAATCACATTTTCATCTGAATGCCAAATTTCATCCGTAAGCCAAGGCTTCAACTGTTGCTGAACTAAAACAATAAAAAAAATGAAATTCTCAGTAATCCTTGGAGCTATTCCTTGCAAATCGGAATCTTTCGGATGCAAAAAACTCCCACTAACATGTTAAAGAAATTTCACACATCTTTAAAACGCCTATTCCAGCTATTAGAGTTGAATTTTCTAAAGAATCTCTCTGGGAGTGTGTTCTTTCGTGAGTCGGAAACTTTTCGTAATCGAACTATTTCGTTTTTCTGGGAACAACATCTCTTATATCAGTGCTCCATGCTAAGGGAATCATTTTATTTGAGAAAAAAAAATTAAACTAGGTAATCTCGAGAAGCTATTTCCAAACAACAGGCACCACAATTTTCACTTCAAAGCCTAACGTGACATCAAAATAACGTCATATCACTCATGATATAAAAATTTGTGTCACTCATGATTTACTTTTTTTACACTCGATATTCAGAAAAAGCTGAAAATGGCGTAAATTTGCTAGAAATTGGGGAAGGAGTGAATTTTCAGATTTTTAAAGTAGACCACAATTTGCCCTGTATTTTGTTACGTACTTGAGTAAAATTTTGAGCCGATTGGTCAAACGATGTGGATTTGTATGCGATTCAGACAAACACACAAATTTTCGTTTTTATTCATATGGCGAAGTGTCGTTCGCGATGGTGTTATTGCAATTACTGAAGCCGAAAGTTACTCATGCAGAAAATATGGGTAATGTGTAAGGCAATGCAATGTTGCATAGGGTTTTGCTTTTAGCAAATATTTTTAAATGAACACAGACAGAATAAAAGTTTCTTCAGGCTTGAAGTTTGAAAATTGTTTGAAATCGTATATTTTGCCCCTTTTAACCCCATTTATATCAATGGCAAGAAGTGTCGCTTAACAGGAACAGAAGAATTTTTGATACATACATTTGTGAAGATGTGAACAGAACATACTAGATCTATTCGAATCAAAAGCAGAAGCAAAATCCAAAGAGATCTATTCGAATCTCTTTGGATTTTGCTTCTTAACCTCAAAATCTTTTACGATTTGATTAATAAATGCCAACTAATATAGATTTTAATTTGAAATATTATATGCGGGCCAATTCAGACCTTTGTATGATTTTGCAAATATTTTAGTCATTTGTGCCTTCGACTAATTTTCCTGGCTCATTAGGCTAGAATCTCGAGTTAAAGCCATTTATACTATTAGAACAATATTGGTTTACCAATTTGGGGTAAAACCGTTTAAAAATTTGATTCTGGTAATTCGGCAAACATTGTGAATAACTCTAACATAAATCAATATCGGATAAATTTTGTAATATAGGAGCAATGTTAGCTTTAAACCAAAATTGATACTGAAGCTGAAATGTTTTTAAAACGTTGTCAATGTTAGGTTAGTAAATAACGTTAAATTGGAAGTGGTGTTACTTTATTCTTAATATTGGATAAATTATTTCAAATGTGCCAATTCTCATTATTGATGTAATATTGCAAGCCAGTACTGTTTTGCTAGGGACATCTGCATGCACACAAAATAACTCATATTTTCAGCTTCAAAAATGTCAATATCCAAACATTGACGAAATGTGGAAAGACATCATTGCTGAGTTTCTAAGGTGATTATATGTGAGTTGGGCAGGATAGATGAATTTCAACTTTCAGATTAGTGAATTGAAATCTCAAATTTTTAAGCTAAATGAGCCCTTTTTCATTTAATCTTTTTTATATTCATCAGCATATTTTAGCAAATAATAATAATCTTTTTCGTATTAACTTATACCATATAAAGAAAAATTTCGGCGAAAGGCTTTTACTGCTCCAGTGTTTTCATTTCATCTTAAGTAAAAAACTATCCATTTCTTGAAGTGAAAGCTGAATTAAACCTTCATCCAGATTAAATTTTTACGTTGATAGTATTATCTTTTTTTTCTATGGATAATTTCTTTCATTAATATTATTCATTACATTGATATTGTGATATTATATGCTGCATGTAGCATGAGATTACAGACATGACTAGAATAAAAAATGTAGACCACAGCATTCCTTTTATAGTCGTTTTATTCTAAAGATTTATTTGTTTTCCTTGAATATTAGTAGTATTATTAATTGCGTCTATGTACGGATATAATGCATTTTTAATTCATCACTTCATGATATGTTTTAAACTTGATGTGAGATACTACTTTGATTTTTTTCACAAAAGCATGTCTATTTTCATCTTCAAGTTTTAATTTTTCTTTTAGCCATGACGAATAAAAATCATGATAAAAAAAACAGTAAGTTTACCTTTTACCTGGATCACAATCACAACAGAGTTGAAAGTCGACCAGATTGCATTTGTTGCCATCTGACGTTACGTAGTATAACAACTATCTGCGCAACATCTTCACATTTTGTACTTGTGTGACAGAATGTCTGCATAAAATGGATTTAGATTTAGGTTTTTCAAAATTTTTATTTCAAATGCAAAAAGGCAATTAAGCAAAGAAGAACAGCCTTGTAAGCAAAGAAGAACACCAGTGTAATTATTACATTGTTCGACAAAAAAAAAAAAAAAAAAAACTGCCCGATGGCCCGATAGTCCAAATGTCTAAAATAATATAGACGGTTAAAAACTTCAGTTGGGCCGCAAAAAGTCTTCAAATGGGCGGCGGGTTGGGCATGCCTGGTCTAGACCTACAGGATTTTGATTTTTTTGAATTAAAGCTTTTTTCTATCTCATTTGTTGCAGGAGTTGCTGGTTGGTAATCTGAAATCGTTTTGAGCCTTTTTGTCGGTTCAAATGCCGACATAGCAAAGCATAAATGAGGTTTTATAGATTAGTCTTCGCTTTTGTAAATTGTCTCTTGTGATTTTTCCTTGTCATATTTTTTATCTTTGTGGGTGCTTGCTTTTTACGATCCTTAAAGGTAAGTTTGCTATTTTTTCTTGGGTGTATTGATTTTAGTACTTAAGTCTCTCTCTATATATATTAGTAATTTTCCTTTCGTGTGAGTACATTAAAGATTGGAAAACGTATGGACGTGGTGTTATAATGCAAGAATTGAGAAAGCTACAAAAGCTATCAACATTTCACATTCTTTAATTCATTAAAAATCAGAGTGATGCTTCTTACATAAAACTGGCTACTTTTATGAGTGACATTAAGTTACCAAATTTATTTTAAATTTCAAAAATTGATTTATTTTCGCAGTAGTCATAGTTAGAAAAAAATTAGTGTATTTGTTATTTTCAGCTAGTTTTTAACTTCTAAGCTTCTTTTCTAAAAAATTGATTCCTTTTATTATTGCGTGATTTATCAAGTAATTACATATGAATCATTTTTCCTTAAAGCTTCAGCAGAACCAAAAGAGTTTCTTAAATGTATCGGAGTGTTAGCTGAATTTTTCGAATTAGTTTTCAAGAATAATTTCTCTCTCTTTTCAAAAATTCAAGCCACAGTCATTTTAAAAATGTATGTTGTTATTTGCCAATTTTCTTGTACAGCAATCATTCCTCCAATGATCAACTTAGTGAAAAGGGGAGACAACCTTGGAAAACATTTGTCGCCACAGGTACCACAGATTACCTGTTACTTTTTCTTATGAATATTTTCATTATTGGTATCTATGCAAGCAAAAAAAAAAGGAAGGAGATAACGTTTCATCAAATATGCATTAGGAATCCCATTTATACAAAGTCCACCTTTTCACTTTTAATAATTTTTTTCCCATCCTTCACTGTCACAACATGCATATTGTAATAACTATAATTTAAGTGATTCTCTGTTATTGATAATACTTTTGCCTGTTCGTAACATGGTCATTGCAAGGCTATAAGTGGATGTTCTCGGCATTTGTGAATGCTGAGCCTAGCCTCAAAGTATTCTTTACGCATGTGTAATTGTTACTTTTTGGCTACATAGTAACAGTTTTAGTTAAGGTATAGTGTCTGTCTGGGCTGGGGCTCAAGGTTTGTTAAGATGGCCTTCGTCTCCAGCTTAAATGCCCCAGGTAGTAACGAACCGCTGGTTTCAACGTTATATCGACAGCCTTCAAAAGAAGTGACACTACTCAATAATAATAATAATAATAACAACAATAATAATAATGATGATGATAATAAAATGTATTAAAATTGTGTATTATTTCGGAAATACGTCTAACCATTTCGCACATTTTCTTCCGCACTTTCTGCACAATCTATTAGCTTTCTAGTCAATTACAACGGGCAACAGTTTTTCAGTAATAAGTTGCACCCATTAGTCAAATCTATTAGCGGAACATTTATACACCAAACGATTTTCGAGGTCTGTGACAAGTGCTACTGATGGCACAAAAAAGCTCTAAAGATTCTTTAAATTACGTTGTATAGTTTATTATTTATAACAAAAATCATACAAAAATCATACATATAAGACTTTACATATATTTCAAAAGACAGAAAGGGTCTCCATTCTTCAGGAGCACAACCTTTGCCAACCCTCAATAAAGCAATTGAAAAAACCATTAAAAGAAAACAAAGATTGATTTCCCATGTTTGTTAATATTTTGCTCTTGAAGAATAGAAAGCATTTGTGTTTCCCAAAATGTATGTATGTTATGTAAGTAATTTAATTTTATGACATAATATAATTTAGTTATGCTAATGAAGACTTGGTTATTCGAAATTCTTCATTAATCAAATAATCAATTCGAATCCATTTTGTACCGAAGTAGGATTTTTAAAAATGTTTTTCTGACACACTTTAACATCTGTTACAATATACAATATATATTTTAAATCATCTAAAAGCTATAAAACCAGGGTGCTGTGCGAAGATTTCCTTCAGCGGAGAATATTTCAATTTTAAATACTCAGTAAATTCCAACCGACGACTTGAAGCAGTTGAATTCCAGCTTATCACGACTTCCAAATGCTATTTAAGTAATCATCTGAGCCCGCAAACGACGAAAATGAGTCCCATTAAATTTCTGTTTGAAAAGTAGCCCCTAATTGTACCTGAGAGCTGGTAACCATCAATGGTGCTTTGGATATTTTTCACTCTGAAGCATTTCGGAATTCCGACGGCATCACAATATTCTGCGATTCAAAATCTGGGATCCGGGCGATCTAGAGAGGGAACTCTCAACTTACCAAGAACTAAGGCTCGCCAGGGCATTATTGTGCTCAAGAACAAAATAATAGTTGTCCGAACTGCCTATACCTTACTCGGATTCCAATATACATCGATAGTTTTGGCAATGAGTAAGTAGATAACCTCACCAAAGATGCTTTTATTTCTCAACTTTCCAACAGGCTGATTCTTACTGATGCTAATGCAATAACCAGCCGAGAACTCATTTCTCAACAAGTTAAGAAGAATTATATTCCCGAGCTAAATTGCAACAGAATTCGTTCATCTACCGTAGCTAGATTGAGAACATAACACTTAAGCGGAAAGAAAATATCCCTTGATGGTCAGGGAAGTTACAGTAGCTCTTCTCGCTGCTCTCTGGTATCCAAATTTCCCCAGTTCACATCTTTAGCTGTCCTGTCATTCTGACCGAACACTTCAATATTGATACCATCAGCTAGCTAGCTCCAATAGTCTTTGAAGATTATTGACATCGCCAAAGCTGTTTTAGATACTTTCGATACTATTTAACTGTTCTTATTAATTTTGGAGGTAGCGACAAAAACTTGTGGTGTTGCGACCCTGAAATTAATGAGTTCAGGATTGTTATATAATTTAACGGAAAATTCTAATAAGTTTTTTGAGTTCTCTTTTAAATTTTATTATTCTAATTTATGACTAGAATTTTCACGAAGTTAGTGACGTATTTGCTTTAAACTTGTTCATTACCCACGTAGCAATGATATGACAGCTAAAGATTTCAGTTGGGTCTTTATGAGGAAAGGAAAGGACGGGTTAACAACTCGATACGCATTAGCAGCGTACAGTTTCATTTCATCAGTTTGAAGTGCAATTAGAATTTGAACACATTTCCCTTCGTTAATAAGGATTTCATTTGTATTAGATGAGCTATGGAAGTAATAAGTATTGTCTTCAGCACAAGAACCTAATGGCATTTTAAAAGCCAACATTTACACAATTTTCACAAAATCTCAAAATTTTTTGAAGTACTTTGACGATTATAGTTTAAGTGACCTATGATTATGCTAAATTTTATTTCAATTGCTTCAATGGTTAATATGCTATGGAAAAACAAATACCTACACATTTTGAATAAATTTTCACAAAATTTTAAAATGTTATCCAAATTTTCAAAAACTTCGACTAGAAGTTTAAGTTGTATGGCCATCTATCATGTGCCCAAATTTAATTTCATTTGCTACCTTAATTGTTACGTGATCCGCGAACCAAAAAAAGCTTCACGGACAGCATAACAGAATGACAGAAAGACAGACAAACAGAAACTTTTCTTTGACGGTCGTATTGGGTTCCCAGGTGCTTGAAACGGATGGAAATCACTAAACTTTTGAATTCCCTCTAATGTACAGACAAAAGTCTAATTTTATTTATATAAATGGATAAAGTTACAGACGAAATACATATCGCAATAATAGTAATTATAAAATGCTCCGTCGTTGCCCACTGATTAAGTATAACTTTTTGTAGACATAAAAAGGATCACAAAATTAAGGTTTAAATGATAAAATGTTCCATGCTAATGTGAAAAATTGGCATGGAATTTCACATTTTCGTGTACATATTACTTTTGTAAAAGTCAGGAAAAACATGGTTATTTAGTTTAAAATTTTCTAAATTTAAATCTCATTGAAAAAAGTTTAATATTATAACCATCAATTTTATCACCCAAAATCTGTCAACGATGTGTTCTACTGTTTTTATTGATTCACTTAAATATGAACCGTATATGAGCAATATACACACAAATCCTTAAAATTTGCCAGCTCTCACTTTTAAAATGAATGATCATGTATATAAATGAAGTTATGGAGTTTTTAGGAACAGTGTATTTTCATGTCAGCCTAACGTAATATAAAAACATAAAATTTAGTTCCGTTGTCAACTGAACTCAGATGTTGTTAGTTTACGAAAAACCATGCAGATTTATAAATACTTAGTCTTATACAATCACTCTATCTCTGCATCTATAAATAATACACACAGAACACGGTAAAAGATGTCACACATCTGTTATTAAACGCAAGCTGGTGAATATGGAAAACGCTCAACGAGTATATATACAATGAGAATATCTTACCGGAAACAATCCATCATAATAAAACCGGATATAAAGCTTGGAAGACATATGCTATGGTATTTGATTCAGTCAGATTTATTATTTATGGCTTAGTACAAATTAAATATGCCTGTTTATACTACAAGAGCGTTACTTGCAAAAGAAGGTAAGGGAGGTTTAGCTCCCATTAGAGTTCCATCCTGTTTGGCTACCACAAGTGAAATTGGGATTCTTGTAACGCTAAAGTATTGGGAATTCTTGAAAATAGACTGCTTTTGAGATTAAGAGCATTAAAACATTTTTATAAGGGAGATGGGGCCTTTTCACAGTCTTATGTAAGTATTGTGCTTTAATCTTTTTGATTAACCCTTTGAGGCGCAACCCTTTCCCAATGCTGAAAAAAGGGCAGCCGTTGCCATCGCTCGACTTAACTACCAGCAAGATGGCAGACGATCGAAACGTTCATCGGGTGCCACAGATCTAGAGACCCTTTGTTGACGACAGCTGGCTGTGCCCGCTGTTTCGATCGTCTGCCATCTTGCTGGTAGTTAAGTCGAGCGATGGCAACGGCTGCCCTTTTTTCAGCATTGGGCAATCTATCCAGCTGTTCATAGCATTCTTCCATTTTTCAGCAGATGTCAGTGCTGTTAAAAATAATCGTGACCATTTTTTGACGGGAAATGACGTGCTAAAAAGTAAAGGATTCCCGTGGAGCTATGTCACTCGCAACTATTTTTATAGAAATCAAATCTATTCTTCGTGACTGGTACAGTCAAAACGTCAGAGTTTGGTGTTTCCAGAGCGGGAACACTGCGCGTTAAAGGGTTAAAAGAATACAATTTTTTTCTTCGAAGCCCCGCAGAAGATCGGTTGATTAAACTCGGTTCCCATTAGAACACCGAAGGGAAGCAGCACCGGCTTTGACAGTGCTTGGAAAGAGCTGGTGCACGTAAAATCTGCGTGGCTCGAATGTCCACCATGTTCATACGATATCCCTGGTATTACCAATCCAAGTGCTAGGTCTCTCATCTGGAATTGATTCAAAATTAGGAGACCACTCGTAGGGGCAACGTTGGTCTGCCTACTTAGCGCCCCTATAATGGAATGATCAACATCTCTGACCCTCGTGGGGGTCAAGCTTAGAAGTAGACCTCTGACTCGGGCCATGCGCATAGTAAAGAATCAGAATCACATAGAAATGCGGGGGTTGAAAACGTCACTTTCATGTAGCTGTTAATAATCACTTTTCAACAAGTGCTGAAATAATCAACTTGTTCATGACATTGTTCCAACCATTGTTCATAAAAAATTACGTATCTTTCATTGAAAACACATATGGCTAAAATTGATAGTTTAAAAATTCCATTTCATTTCGTTGATAAAATTTTTGGAGACAAATCCCTGTTTATAAAACTTGGTTAAGAAACAAGATGTGAACTTCAACTGCTTTCCTAAAGTAATAGTTAAGTGAAAACGACGTTTTCGACTCCACATTTTTCTGTGATTCGATTCTTTATTATATGCGCTACCTCCCTTTAAAGTTTGTATCAACCATTATGGTACACCTGCATAAAAGCACAGTTTGCAAAACAAAATTAAGCCTTTGAAAGTTTGTGCTGTCATTTCAGCCGACTCAGAAAAACGAGAGTATTTTGAACTTTTTATTGAATTTTATGTTTATTTAATGAGAAGTATATTTTCAAAGCGAGATATCAAATCTATATTTTCAAAGCTATATTTTGAGAGAAGCATCGGTATCTCAAGTAAAAAAAATATATATATAACTAAAATACTTTCTACACATTCATAATATTGGAATGTGATAGCCCACTTAGTAAGAACTCAGTTTATGGTTTGGAAGAGCCAAGTTCGAATTGATGTCGACCAAAGACCTTTGTTTTTATATGGAAAATGTGCATGGCAAATCTTTAGTGTCTTATATTCTCTCTCTGATAAAATAAATAAAAACTTTTTGAAAAAAACACACATAAAAGGTTACTTATAAGGCGTAACGATCGTTTCGACCAAAAATTCTTTCAGGCTTCTTCAGACAAGCCCTTCCGTCTATCTTTTAACAGCAGTATTTTGAGTGTTTTTTTCATATTCTAGCTCTGAGTTGGTCGGGAAAAAGGAAAAGAACCAAGAGCCTCTCCCGTTTTTTTTTTTAAATTATTATTCAATATATTGATTTTAGAATTTCGTGAAATCAAACTTTTATTAAATACGATAATTTGTTTTCATTTACATTTTCTCAATAGCTCATATGAAATGTCGGCCTTAGAGAAAAAAAGATTACTCATTATCTTTCTGTGTCAGTCTATCCTAAAACAATGTTAAATCTCGGTTAATATCTGTAGTCTGTTAAACACCGTGTATTTCTTCCTCACAATCACCAATCAAATGTTACAACGTCCGAGAAATCTGCTACAGAGGGTGGGCAATCAATCCAATGGATGACATTTTAACCATCCTGACGCATTCCTTGTGGGCTTTTCCTGGAAAGATTCCAGATTTGGGAGTATCCACCACAAACAATTTCCATTTTTTTTTTCTCGCTTTCTCTCTCCTTCTACTCCTGCCGACTTTTAGAAGGTCGTATCCCGTATCAATCAAATGTAAACGTCAGGCAAGACTTAAGTCTGTAATTAAAGTCATGACCGATGTGTCGTGGACATGGACTGATAGATGCATGTTCACGTGATAATATATTGATACCTCGGGGACTGCGTATTTCTTCACCCCTCATCCAGGGATGAAAAACGGATGGGGTGGGAGCTGGCTTGTTTTTAGGTTGTAAACATCCTTGAAACTCGCCTGAAACATACATGTTGCCGTATTCTGAACGATCATAATTTTAAACAGAAAGTACAGCTTACGACCGTGATTGATGGATTCTGTGAGTTCAGTCAGATGCATTTGTAGGATGGATTGGGTTCTAAGCCCCTCCCATTGTTTTTTTCCTCTCTTGAAGAATGATGCTCCTGGATGCGTTAATCAAGTTAGGTTGAAGTCTTTTGGCGGTTTTGCGAATATTTCTTTTATATTTATTTCTTGCTTCATTTTTTAGCTTAGAGTGTTTGTTTATTTAGATCTGGAGATATAGGTTAGTATAATTAAACCCGCCTTTGTGTACTAACCTTTAATTTTCACTCCGCAGTTCATACTTACCTTGTAGTGGGAATGAATTGGTGTTCGCCATAGAAATTACGGTAATCGTTTTTGCTAAGGTTACCCTTGAAAAGAACGGTAATGCATCAAAGAGAAGGACTTATTATTATTGTTATTATTATCACAAATCTCTGGAAAGATAAACATAAACGAGATATTGTTTTGGAAAATACTGAGCTATTAAGTAGGACTTGGATTAAAATTATTTCGGATGGCTTTTTGCCTATACCTGGCAAATTTAGCTAGTCTATAACTAAATAATTTAATATGGTTACATTTATTTCTTTTCGTTATTATTTGATATGTCATGAAATTTCATTTAAATTAAAACTACTAAGATTTGAACGGACTATTTTCACCAGAAATATCACTTAACTCAATTTATGTATGCAAATGATTTAGATCTACAGGGTGGGGAAAATAAAATTAGCCCGAAGAACAGGGTTCCAGGCAACAAAGAAACATAGCAAAGGAAACGAAATACGTAGTTTTCTAACTTGCCTATAGCAGATGTTAAAAAAGACCGCCATTCATTTCTCGTCACTTTTGGGTCCTGGTCTGCAAGTTGCTGAAGGTCCAAGATGGACTGCTGGAATTGCTGCAATCTCGTCAGAAATGTTCTGCTGCAGTTATTGAAGACTATGAGGATTATCGCCGTACACCTTAGACTTTGGGGGTTCCTCACAAAAAGAAATCGCACACAGATCAGGTGACCTTAATGGATAGCTACGGTCGAGACCAGACTGACCTCTGTTACAAATTCTTGTGTACATGTGATCCAAAATTCGGCGGGCTGCATGGACAATTGCTTCAAGCTGTCAGAAGTATCTGTAGGTCCTTTCCTCCTCAGTTAATGCTGCCACAGATGAATTAAAAATGGTGGAAATGTACCATTTCGTGTGTTCGGGCCACTCTTATTTGCCCTAACCTGTATTTTGGCTCTATGTGAAGCAAATTGGCAGTATATTTTCTTTTTTATAATTACAGCATCTTTCACACTTTTTAATTTATGTATCAACTCCTATTATACATGTGTGTGCACCAATGACATGCAAAATGTAATTCAGGGAAAAGAAAAAAAAAACCGTGTGATTCACATTTTGGATACTTGTTGATTCCGAGACAAAAAAAGTAGTCACATCGAAGACATTTTTACAATGTTTCTCATAGTTTTCCTCTCGGAGCTGGTGAATTTGATAAACTGACCATTCGTTACAAATTCAGAAATGATGAAAGTGTGCAACAATGCCAAACTAACAATTTTGGATAAGAACGCACAAGACACAAAAAAGTGGCATAAATTCGAAGCCTTTGTCCCTGTGTGAACAATTGCAAAACTTTGTTTCCCCTCGCAAAATCTCTATGCAGTAATGAAAACCAAGCTTGTATAATCTCGCATAAAAACTGCAAATCTCAGTCTCGCCTCGTCTCTCATCCGAGTTCTTAAAAGAATAAACTGATTTCAAAGAGATTTTTCTTATAGAAAGCTCGTTAAACAGAGAAGGGTTTTTAGCTATGTTTAATGTAGATCCGTTTAGATGTTTAATTAATATGACTGAAACCTCGGACGTATGAGGTTTGAAGCCTCTGGCTGTAAACGTATTAGCCGGTTTTAATATTTTCTTTCCCCCAAAGATGGTTCAGTCCTAATTCTTAGCTTTTCTTAGGTGTATTTCATGAAAGTTTCTTCGGGTGTTTAATTTATATGAAATTAAAAGTTAACTTAGCAGATGAACCTATTTTAATGTGGTTTGTGTTGTTTGATTTAGCCAGTCGAATAGGATTTATTATTAGATGTATTTCATAATATTCGTTTTATTCTTCAGTAGGGTATGGGAATTATAAGTATTGCTTCATACTTGTTTTACTGTTGAATTCTGTAGGATTTTATAGTGTTAAGGGGTCAGGTACCTTTGAGCGTTGAAAATCTCCACGAAAATTGACCATAACTTCATTTGCAATAGCTCTACAAGTAACAATTCTGTAAACTTGTAATTTTGATAGATGATCATGACTATCAAACTTAGAAAGCTTTTATAAACCTTTTACAACTGTTGGAATAGTTCTACCTATTAAATTAAATTTTTTATAACTAAAAGTATTCAAGCTCATTCTTTGCTTCTTTATAGTCTTGCGCGCAGCATTTCATGAAATATATATATCACAGTAACTTAAAAATTTCAATACATAAAGAAAAATATCCTTAAATTAAAATGACGAAAAAGAATTTTGTTGTGATGCATGTAACGTTATAATTTTTGCATTTATTTGCATAATTATGCAAATGATAGTTATGAAAATTGCAATTATTATTTTTTTGAAAGAAGAAGAGTCCCAGCAAAATTATTTTTCATCATTTTAATAATAAGCTATTTTTCTATGTCTATAACAATTTTTAAGACAATGTGATGCATATATTTTATGAAATGCTGCGCGCAGGACTATAAAGAGGCAAAAACTGAGCTTTAATACTTTTAATTATAAAAAAATTAATTTAGTATGCAGAACTATTCCAAGAGCTATAAAAGGCTAATAAAAGCTTTCTAAATAACAGGTGAAAATTGCAAGTTTTACAAATCATTACTTTTGGAGTTATTACAAATAAAGACATGATCTTTTTCCGACGATATTTTCATTACTCAAAAGGTACCTGACCCCTTAAGACACTTATCTCAAAATTGATAAATCAAATGACATTAGCCACTTTTATTTATTATTCCGTTGACTTTTTTTTATGGCTCAATAGTATTTTGTCTTCTTTCAAATGTAAGAAATTATTGCCAAAACTTCTCAGCGGTAGTAAAAAATAAAGCTCAAAGGTATGATAAAACGAGAGGTAAAAAATACACAAATTCAACACCTCTGAATATCTCCGCTGAAAAGCATAGTTATTTTAACCATAAAAAATATCTCCCATGTTACCTAAAAAAACAATATTCTGCCGATTCACATCGCTGCGGAAATAGAATTAAAGAACTAAAATCCAATTTTTCACTATTACTATGCCAAGGAATAAATTTTAAAACTTCTGGTTGCAGCAAAAATACGGTTATGAGCGACGTTAAGCCGTCTACACGAATAGCTTAACCTAGGCGTTAAATTAGGGTTGGCGCATCGATCCCAGAATGCACTAGATTTTCACGAGTCTGGTGTATGATAAGACAAGCACGTACAGTATCCCACAAACATAATATCTCTTTTCTAAAAAGAAAATATCGCACCCGAGGCTTTTATACGCCGCCACGTTATGATTTAAATTCGGCAATACCTGTCATTGAGTTCCATTTTGTTGAAGATCTTATGTCTTGATGTTTGGTAAATTACGCATCCCCTTAAGTCCTGACCCAGAGCTTTGTTCCACTCAAAAGATCCATTTTTTTGCCTCAGACGTCTGCCCTTCGAAGTTGTGTGAGAAGAAAAGTGGTATTAGAGCGTGGGAGATGTTCGATTTTTTCTTTAAGGCATCACGTTAGAATATAAATTGAAAAACATAGAACAGTTGTAATAGTAACAGGCCTGTTTAATTGATTACGTTTACAGATTTACGTGTTTGACTTCTAAGATTCATTTAGCATTTTTAAATGACGAAGGTTTTGGTAAATAATTTAACCACAAAAAAGATAATTAAATCCATGGCTGCGGTGATTGCATACAAATCCACAAACGCTAAATAAAGCGAGTGGATGACTGCAAAGCACTACGAATAGGTTACAGATAACTACTCCTCTACAACTCTTTTGCTAATACCTTATTTTATGATATTTATATGATTAAAAAACTACAAGAAGTGTAATACTGTAACAGAGTCCAAATCTGAGACGGA
This sequence comes from Cheiracanthium punctorium, assembly GCA_038373885.1. Classification (NCBI taxonomy): domain Eukaryota; kingdom Metazoa; phylum Arthropoda; class Arachnida; order Araneae; family Cheiracanthiidae; genus Cheiracanthium; species Cheiracanthium punctorium. Next base: position 190,917 of record JAWZYV010012008.1, read on the forward strand.
TTCTTGTGATTCAGCTTGAGAATATACAGGTAGTAGTAGTGCAGCATTTATCTTTGCCATGCGTACAAAATTCGAGAATTAAATTTGCCAAAATTTGTATATTCTAGATTATTATCCGATTAATATAACTATTAATAGTAAGTATCGTGTCAAGCATTGATATCGCAAAACATTTATTATTCAATATTACCCAGTCAGAATAATGATCTCAAAAATGTAGTTGTCATCTTCATTGATTTAAATAGTCATAGTCATCATTTTACACAAAAAGACACAAGAGATCTGCTGCATTTGCCCATACAGATTTTTAATACTAATCTTTCAGGTAAAATAATGTACTCCATACTCCATGCTGTTTTAAAGTCACCTGTTACTGATTTGTACACCAGACTTGAATTCGTGCAGATACCACTCCTGTACATTAGTCTGTGGTCTTGTAGAAATAAACTCTCTACCTCAAATATCAAGTTTTGTGGCTGTAAATGAGCTGCATACAAATGCCTGATTGCTTAAAGAACTAATCCTGCGAATTATTATTGTATCTCTCGTACATGTGTTTTTATGCTGTTCACAGAATACTATCATATCTGCAGGATCAATTGTATTATATTTGCAAGATACATTCCACAGATTATCCACATGCAGTTTTTGTCTTACAGCAGACACTCAAACTTTTCTTCTGTCTGCTACAACAAGTGATTACCTAATTAGTCGGTGCTGGACGTAAATTTTCATCTGACTTTATATCAGGCATATGAGTGTCAAATTTGTGCTTTGAAGTTGTTGTCAAAGAATATGAATCAAAGAGCATCCAATAACTTTGCGTGATCCTTCACTGGAGCATATTTAGAAAATTCATCACTGAGTAAGGCTGTTCTACGAAGAATCACAACCTGCTATATAATAAAATAATTTGCTTTATTTTAAATACTAATAATTGGATTTTGACGCCGAGTTTGCATAAATTTTAAAACTGTCTTTCATAATTTTATTTACGGCGACAAATTTTAATGCGATAGATGTCTCTTCTACGTCGGTCGCATTTTTAAGAATCAGTCTTGTTTTTTTTTTTTCCCACAATCCAATATTTGTTTGGTCAATGTTAAACAATCTGGCAGCTTCCTGGTTTCCTACTTCGGTAGCCTTTACTATAACTTTTAGTTTACAATCTGCCGTGTAACTTACACGCTTTTGTTTGAACATGACGATATATGAACCTGAATATTTTCAGGACGAAACAGCTCAGGTCAAAACGGAATTCGAAATGATGCTAGCGAGAGCGACTAGCAGGGACAGTCATATAGGACGATCATCGATGCATTCAGGGATGCATTATACAAGAGCTAAATGAAATTTGCCTGTAGGTTGGCGCTGCGTAATCATTAATTTTTTATTTTGCGCAGTAGTTTGAGGCAGGGAAGCTGCTTACGCTTTGCGTCGTCAGAGAGCGCCAGAGCGCTAATTACACTGCTGGCCATCGTAAATGCAACACCCTGAAGGAAGCATGCAAATAATATGAAATTTACAACATGCATTAGCTGAGGTGAGATATGCAAATGATTAGAATTTCAGCGCAGACGCACATCAAGCGCGCCTGTGGCGCCACCTCAAAGCGCTATTTAAGGCTTGGAGATTTCGACGGTTTCAAGTACAGCAATTGTGTTTTTCTTGCTTTTTTTTCAAAAAAACGATAAATTATGCCTCGTAGGAAACAACGATCATCTTTTGATCAAGTATCCGAGTTTGACAGAGGAAGGATAGTGGCATACCGAGATTGTGGGTTATCTTTCAGGGAAATCGGTCGTCGTATTGGACGAAACCAAACAACTGTGATGCGGATATGTGATCGTTGGGTGCAGGAGGGTACGACGGACAGACGTGATCGACCGCATCGACCTCAGTGCACCACGTCACGTGACGACAGGCAGATTGTACGCATGGCAGTGACGGACCGCTCAGTCACATCACGAACCATATCACAGCAGATTCAGTCTGTAACGCATCATCCAGTGTCTGCGCGTACCATTCGACGTCGTTTACAGCAGAATGGTCTGTCCGCAAGACGTCCGTTGCTTTGTCTACCTCTGACGCGGAACCACAGACGTCTCCGCCGCCAATGGTGCGATGAAAGAAGGATGTGGACGACAGAATGGAATGAAATTCTCTTTACAGACGAGTCACGCTTCTGTATGCAACACCACGACGGTCGGATTCGAGTCTGGAGACACCGTGGAGAGAGGATGCTGAACAGCTGCATTATGCACCGTCACACTGGTCCTGCACCGGGTATTATGGTATGGGGCGGTATCGGATATCTCTCTCGCACTCCTCTAGTACGCATTGCCGGTACTTTAACCAGCCAGCGCTACATCTCCGAGGTGTTGGAGCCAGTTGTCCTTTCTTACCTTCAGGGCTTGCCAACAGCCATATTTCAGCAGGATAATGCACGGCCACACGTGGCACGCATTGTCCAAGGGTTCTTCGTCAATCACCAGATTGAATTGCTTCCCTGGCCGGCGCGCTCTCCGGATCTTTCGCCGATAGAAAACATGTGGTCCATGGTTGCTCAACGACTGACCCAGAGTTCATCCCCAGCTGTCACACCAGATCAACTTTGGCAACGTGTGGAAGCTGCTTGGTCTGCTGTACCCCAAGAACACATTCAAAGTCTCTTTGAATCAATGCCGAGGCGTGTGGCAGCTGTGATCTCCAACAACGGCGGCTACTCTGGGTACTGATTTTGGCAGGAACCACGCTTCATAGAATGCTGTAAATTTAATCATTTGTTACTTGGTCAACATGTTATCTACACAATAAATTTTGTTGTGATATCTCTTGTTTTTCTTGGTGTTGCAATTTGGGTGGCCAGCAGTGTATTAAAAAACGGAGTGGAGTATTTTCCTTTGAGAGACTGACGCAATTTCGCCGGTTTGCCGAATCGTGAAAGCTTTCAGCGCCATCTATTGTTTATTTTTTAAAACATAAATGGCATTTCTTTCTAAACTTTATTTGTAAGCGTTTCTGATGGAGAATGTTTTTTATCAGATTATCCGCGGAGGCGCATAATATGCACAACGAAATTATAAACTTTTTTAACACATAATCCGCGGATTATTTACAGGAAAATACGGTATTAACTATTGTTATACTTTATTTCAATGAAAATGTAAGGAAAGATTCATAACGTTTGCACAAAAATCAAAGATACATATATTATATAGCATCTACTCTTAAATAAAATTTATCTACAGGTATAAAAATACTTTTTAACTATATTACACACTTATGTGTCGAGACTTATCGGACGAACAGTCTTTATTTAGAGACCTATTAGCTCTTTCTATTAATTCAACTTTCCTGACACTTAGCAATCGAGATTTCGATGTGAATTTAAAAAAAAAAAATGTGATTTAGAAGGTCACAGAATAATCATTTGTGTGTGTAATGGAACAAAATCAGTAAGAATTTTTAAGTTTATTTATAAGAAAAAGTCCACCACACGTGCACATCTTTTCTCAAAACATTTATTATTCAATATTACCCAGTCAGAAGAAGGATCTCAAAAAATTTAATCATCTGATGCAGCTGAGATCTGAAGAATTTTTTCACCCCTGCAAAAGTATGTAAAGATATATTTCAAATTTCCCACTAATGAGTTAATTTATTACTACGAATAAAACGCATAAATCACATCAGGCAGGATTTTTTTTTTCTAAAATATTAAAAAACCAAGCTATGTTTATGCTACAATTAAGGCTGTTCTTTTTGAAAACCATGCATTTTTTGAACATCTTTATAAAAAAAAAAACTTAATTCCGCTAGAGACTCGGAAAAATTTAGAAAGTCTCTTTACAAGTTGTACTGTGAACTGTTATAAAAAATGAACAACGTACACGATTTTGCGATAGTTCCCTAATCAGGTAACTTCTTGGCCCATTTTTGAAAATGATTTTTGTGCTTATGAATTTTTTCTGAAAGTTGCATGACACATACAGCATTATTGTTAGCATTAATCCGTAGTGCATTGGGTGAAGACGCACAAATAATTTTTTGGAATGTTTAACATCATTGGTTTGGTTTCAGAGCTGTTCAGAATTTCTGTGACGAAGATCGCTCTTTAAGTGGAACACCCTTAAACAGCGAAAACTTTATTCAGTCTACACATGCGTAAAACTGCGTGTTAATAATAACTAAAATATAAATACTTTTATTCTAAACAGCAAAATATTGTTAAATTTGGCAGACTTTATTTCAAAAGTTAGGAAGTTTTATTTCTCTTCAGGAGAAAAAATATATAGCAAATCCACGCTAACAGTTGTCAAATAACATACCGGCTGTTGCAAATTACAGTGCAGCTGTTTGAGACGCGTTGGCCAGAGAAGCTTTGAAGGTATTATCTCATCAAATTTGGAGTATATACGTATCAGGCCATGGAGAATTGGTTCATGGAGAAATAATAGTTCTAACAGTGACCGTTAAGATAAAATGAGACACTGCGATCAGTTAAGGTAAGAAAAGTAAAACGTAGCTACCGATAAAGAAAAAAAAATACGATTTGTCGGCAATTAACTTTAATGCTACAGTTCTTTATGCACAAACTGTAGAAGTGTCAATAACAGCACAAGCGAAAGAGACACCCATTGTGACATAATAGTAGCACATAAAGGTTTCATAGGTGTTTTACAATGTGTACACTTTCCTTCAGGGCCAGGATGTGACACCGAGGTATAGTTTGATTGACAGCGGAGCGTAAGTGTACAAGACTTCTGTTGCGCACATTCAAAAGGTGTGATTCTTCAAATCTACCAGATTTTCAATGTTTCTTTGATGAACTTTATCTTTGTAGAATCCCCAAAGCCGAAAATCACATAGTATTAGTTTGGGTGAACTCGGAGGCTTTTATTGGTAGTGTCATATTACATTTTCCTTGTTTTAAAATGGTCGCAACTTCTCAGTTTCAACGGAAACTTTTGCTGAAAGTAATTCCTCTCCCCCTGTACTCCACACACACTCCAATCGCATGGCTTGATATTTGTTGTATATCCTCTAAATATGGAAACATTACGTCCACTGGTTCTTTCGTCTGTCACAAAATAATTTAATATAAACTATCATGTAAATAGCAAAGTAATTAAATGGTGATGGAATGTTGCTATTCAGGAACAAGGAATAATAGAAGAAATCATTGAATGAATAGACAGCAAATAAAAAATAAAAGAACAAAGCTGAAATAAAGGCTGCGTATCGTACCAAGAAAAACAGAATTATTATAAATTTTCATCTATGGATGATAATTAGATTTCCATAAAAAAAAAATATATGTATATTACGAACTGGACTGTTTTGCTGTCAGGGTAGCATCTGCGAAGAAAGTTTTACATCAGTGACACACAAACACCAGAGCTTTTTTTGTGCCAGCACTTAATTTAGTCAGTATATGATTCGACTTACAACAATCTTCGTTAAAGATTTGAGCGTTACTGTTTGATTTTTGTAGAGATCAGACTTCACAAACTTTCTGAAAGGACTCATTAAATTGTTCAAGGTATTGTTGGTCTAACTGCAATCAGTAACGTTGCGGCTCTCAACCTATATCTACCCATGAACTTACAGCTGCATATTTCATGTAATGAAAAGGAACCAGTGATAAGTACGAAAGACAAGAATTGAAAAGTTTACTTAAAAAATCCGCAGAATGTTGAAGTGGGCTATAACACCCAAAGTGAGATGATTGTAGAACTCAATCGGTATTGAGCATTTCGACGAGTTAAATAACCAACGGCGGGCAACCACCATTCTGCTTAACAAACAAATATTTTCTCATAATATATTTCAATGGGAGAAAGACCATCAAAAATCTGTATTAAAATTCAAGTTGTTGAGTGATTGTAATTGTTTGATTTTGTTAACCAAACTTTCGACTTTGACTTTTCAGTGACATATTGTGCTTTGAAGTGATTAAAATTATTAGAATTGATATTTTAACAACCTTGTTTATTAGTTCAACACAATAAAAAAATTTATAAAAATCCATACAGAAGGATGCGCAGTCTGTTGACAGTCTTGATGTGCGTAAAATGCTCTAATTGCATCGGCGAACTCCGGCGAAACGATTACAGCCAGAGAGATAGGTTAATGAATCTTCATTCGCACCGTTCTCTAGGACAGGACGCATGCAGTCTGAAGAATGGCTCCACAAGACTATTATCCATATCTCCGTCTTCAATTTTGATATACGGCTGTCATAGTTTGTGCAGAGATCTCGTCGATTTCTTCAGTCCTGCCACGAACTTGAGAGACCAAAAAACTGAACGTGAATATGTTAAAGGTTGGATTAGGCCCTACAAAGGCCACCTAGGCTATAAAGTTTCTGTGGAACCTTTTACAAAATATTATCTAGACTTTTGAGGACCATGTGAATTTCTCCCTAAAGTCTTTTATGTTCATAATAAGTCTCTGGGCCAAGAAAGTAGGAGACTAGATATAACGATCAAATAGAAAGATTTTTCATTTTGGTAAAATGCGTTTAATTGAACATACTAAAAGGACATATAATTTTATTATTTCACTAGGTAATATATCATGTATTTAGAATTTTTGTTGAATTTTCAACTTCATGTGCATAGAATTTTGAAATTTTAGTATTATTCTTTTGCAATTTTTTCGAGTTTTCGTACGATTTTAATACTGATTTCTACTTTGTTCTGAAAAGATACCTCTTCTGTAATGGTCAATCGCATACGCTAAAGCCTGTGCTTAATGGATAATCCGGCCCTGAGCATGTGGGCAATTTAGTTACCTGGTATATCTTACAGGGTTTCCATCGAGAAATCATATTTCGAAGAAGATAATTCTTGAACCTAGAGCCACATCTGGCCCTAATAGGAATTGAAGAACGAGACGATGAAGCCACACTTCTCTGTTGGTCATTCAAAAATTTGGAAATCGATTAAAATAAAAATAAGTAAAAATAAATAAATAAATAAATACATGCTTTTGTTTCAACAAAAAGCATAAAAAGGCACTAACTTCCTTTTTTGATATCTTGGAGCACTTAAATTTTACACGACAAGAATATAAATTTATAGAGTCTTTCATATCCATAATATGTGGAAGCTAAATTTTTTAGTCATGAAAATTTCAATCTTCATGGTATCAGTAAATAAAATTATTTTATTTAGTTTGTTATTAAATAAACGCGTATTACTTATTTTTTTTTTAAATATTTATTTTCCTTCTCCCTCTCGTTCATTTGATTCTTCAAGATATCTTAACGAGGAATTGTTTTATATTCTGCTATACACCATTTCGATTTTGTACAATTCCATTTCTAAGCACTTTCAGAGCATTTTAGATGCTTAAAATGGCCCTGCAACTTGTTAGTAAAGATTTAAGCTTCTTCCGTGTTATTTTCATTATTTTTTTGGGCGGGGGGAGGGAATAATCATATCTGTACTTTATAACTTCATCTTATGCATAATATTTCTTAAATCTGCGTAAAAAATCTTAAAGAACATTTTATTATTGCTATAGTGTAGTAGTTTTTTTTTTTTTTTATAGATTAGTTAACCAGTTTTCTACGTTACATACAAAAAAAAAAAAAAAATAACTTTAGATCCCAGATACAATTCTTTGGTCTTTACAGGTACATAATTTTTCTTGTGCAAATTACAAATAAATAAATAAATAAATAAATAAATAAAATAAATGTGAAAAATGAAGGAAAAATGCAAATATATAAATACATGCATGTCTATACACACACACACACACACACATATATATATATATATACACATACATATGCATAACTACACTAGCTCGCAAAAATTTTGAGATAATATGTTTTTCTGTCCTAACGTTTTATATAAGTAAAATTTCTTAATGATGTAAATCAGTAATTTTTAGCCTTAGTCATTCTACATACGGTGTGCAACTAGTAAGTGTGAAAATCGTTAGTTAAAAAATAGAAAGCATGAAATTAAAAAGTTGAATGCAGAAGTTTTGAGATAATTCAGTTTTTCTAAACCTTTTCCTTTTTAAAAGTTAATCTTAACTTAACGTAACGGAAGACAGCAAAAGTTTGTATTTAGTTGCATAATTTTTTGCTTTGATGACTACTGCACATCGTCTGGTCATCGAAATAACAAATCTTTCTAAGATGAGCCTAGGGATTTTCGTCAAGTCCTATTGAAGATCCTGAAAGAGTTCTGGCTTTGAAGAATGTCTGCGTACCACGACTTTTCTTCTTGTTCCCAGTGGAGTTCAATATGAATGAAGTCAGGTGGTCAGCGCAGATTATTAATTTTATTAGCTGTAAACAGATTTTTCACCATTTTGTAGGTGTGCTTTGCATCCTTATCCGGCTGAAACATCCATTCACAACGCATCGTTTACAAGCATAAGGCAGAGTATGAATGCTGCTGGATTACGTGCATGAATTCCCATGGGAAAAAAAACATCCAAGCAAAGATAGGCAAAGATCCCATTAAAAGTTGCTAGAGAGCATGGAATGTAGTCTACCAAATATTGGAAAAACTTCTAGTCTAAGATTCAGTGGCCAGGAACCGAAAGGTAAATTATAAAACCTGAAACTTTGACCAGTGAGTCTCTGATACCTTTCACCCATAAGACGGGGTCTCGCTAAGCCCAGTGAGGTGGACCCTTTAGTTACTCAGGTGCGCCAGTTAAGAAAATTTCAAACTTTAAAAGTATTTTATTAAATCTGATTTTTATGTATGTTGTTCAATCGAGTATTAAAGCTTGTATTTACTTCGGCAGAAGTTTTTTCGGTGGATGATATCCTGGCTGGCAGCAAACACTTACCTACTGCCCGAGAATACGCATGTATGTATATAGTCTGTGTAGTCATCTATTTTTTTTTCTTTAGTATAGTACTATTTTATTCGTTGTAACCACTCTTTTTTTCTTGTGGTTATTATTATTATTTAAATGCAGTAAACACAAACCCCCCATAATACGGCTCCATACAACACGGACCCCTAGAACAAGGCGAAAAAATTGCGATCGCGTTCCGTGTAACACATTAAAAGAGACTCGTATGTCGTCTGCTTTTTCTAATTGTGGTGTGCATTAATATACATATCTGAAAGAACTTTTGTATGATTTATTCTATTCTATTTCAACTTGAGAAATAAAGAATTTTATTACAATAAATCTGCAAATTTAAACCCGATTTAATTTAGAGGAAGTCCATATCAGTTATCTCTGGTGCAAACGTGATATCAAGTTAGCAGTATTTAAGTGAAACGCGAAACAAATTGCTCAAATAAGGTGTGCTGCGGTTGAACAACGTGGTTTACACTCCAGGTGGAGCGTAGCTCAGGACCCGTACAACACGAATCCCTATAACACGAAATGTATCTGTTGTGTTATAGGGGGTGTACTGTATTTATATTATAATAACCATAAAAAAAGAGAGGTTACAACAAATAAAATATTACTATACTATAGAAAAAAACACTTTTTTAATAAAATGGTTTCAAAGTTGATGAAATTTCATACCTTGCGCACCTGAGTAACTCAAGGATCCACCCCGCCGGGCTTAGTGAGACACCCCCTTATGGGTGAAAGGTATTAGAAACTCACTAGTCAAAATTTCAGGTTTTTTAATTTACTTTTAGGTTGCTGGCCTCTGGCTCTTAGACTATTCTTACAGAGTGGTGAATCCAAATTCAACTTGTTTGAAAGTGATGGCCGACATTGTATTAGCCTTCAGAAAGGCAAGATGCAAGATACAACTTCATGGGAGTAGCTGGCCTTTTTGGCTTAGAGTTGCTATTGCTCCCAGAAGACTTTACTCCTTATACATATTTTTGCTACATATTATAATTTTAAAATGTTTAAAGCTTTCTTAAGAATCAAATCAGGATATCTGAAGGGCTTTAACAGTTTTATAAGTGTTTAGTTCCAAATATCAGTAACACTGTTATATTATTATAAGTTAGTTTGCGTACTATTGCATTAATAGAGAAAGGAATTTAATAGAGATGGATTTTGAATAAGAACCAAACAAGAAGTCGTAATAAATAAATATATCTAGATGATTAAGAAAAATTTGAAGTAAATTAAAAAAACAACAACAAGAGAAACTTAATAAAAAGCTAAAATTTTAATTTTATCTGTTGTTTGATTCCTTGTCAACTTTTCTCTTTGAAGATGTATCTTAAATATTGGACAACTGTCCAGTATCATATCCACAGGACAACTGTGGATGTCCAGTATCATAAAATGTGTTTTTATTTTTATTTTCATCGTGGCAATACAAATAAAGTCTTGCGATGGGCGTAATCGTGTTTCATGGCTACCCGAGCATTTCCCTTAATTAGCCACACTGTTTTTTCTTTACAGAACTTAGCTACATGACCAAATCCTTGACAATGGTAGCAACATTTTATGCTTATATACACCCTCCAAAAAAAGTATTCGAGCAAGAGAGAAATTTCCTATTTTAGATTTGCGAATAATAACTGAGTTTTTGAAAAATGCACAACTTGATAGAAATATGGAAAGTCATATTTATACATAGCCTAATTCATATCATATGATAAATAATTTTTAATATACGAAAACAACGTAGGAAATTTCTCTCTTGCTCGAATACTTTTTTTGGAGGGTGTACCTCTGGAAGATTCACTGTTGGAAGTTTATTATGGAACTGTTATTTTTATTCTTAACATTTTTTGCTGTTAATGATTTTGGAATTCTAAGAATATAATGATTATTGCCTTTACGACATCTTATACTCATACGACATATATTTCTGAATTTTCTGAATTTGTCTTGAATTGCCGAGAAATCAAGTTCTTTTCATCATCTGTGGTAGATTCCAATGGATCATTAAACAGTATGATTTTTTCTTTTATTGGACCATTCAGTTCTATATCAGAGATTGTTGTTAAATCCTCATTCGATTGTAATATTTTTTTGCTCCATTATTTACATTTTTTACCAGTACATAACCTTGACGGGTCCAAAAGGCTCCGGAATGAAATCGCCTCTACCAAATTTCAACAGTAAAGCACCGAAATGGATCAGCAATGGTCTAGGAAGCTTCTCATTATGATGGGATCGTCCCTTTCGTACACATCGATTGGATAATAAACCGAGATGTTTATAAAATAATTTAGAAGATCACATGCCGCTTTATTCCCCTGGAAGATACCTCGTGGATGTATGTTTCATCAGGATAATGACCCAAAGAACATCTACAAAATGATGGAACAAAAAATGCAAACTTCTATAATGACCAAAAATCAATTTTTCACTAATTTTTCAATCTGAAATTGAGTTGAAATTTTGTGTACCTATGTATTTTTATTAACTCTGCAATATTGAGGGAAAAAGTTTCTATACAAGTTTAAAACGTTATTTTAGCTCTAAAAATCTGGATAACCTGCTTCAGCTCTATACAATAATTTCACAACTCGTCATCTTGGGAAAGAATGCTAACTGGTGGTATGCTGTTCCGACGGCTAATCTTTACAAAATTTTAAATAAAAGTATTTACTTTAAAAGACTTACATATAAAGTAGTTTGGGTTATTACATTTAAAAAAATATATTTTACTTCTCGAATCATAGCAAATTTTGTAAACCTATTTATATCCTATAAGTATTTAATAAAATAAATCTACCCGATTATCGATTTGAAAAATTACTCTGAGTGCTTTTAAAATACTTATTTCTAAAATTTATTGTTCGAAAAAAATGTAAAATGTATCTATCTTTTATGTAAGGATATATTTAGCGTGAAGTGTAAAATATAAAGAATGTCTGTTTTGAAAGAAGATGCTTTGATTAACTACAATGATACTATTGCAAATTTGTGGAGAACCAAAAGAAAGCTACTCAAAAACTCGAGTAGCTTGATTATATGGGTGGAGGCTTGACTCGAATTCCAGTGCATCGCTTTTGGTCTAGCTTTTTTTCAATGAACATTGAAATCAGTAAATTGAAAATAAAATTAATGCATCTTACTTTTCAATACATAATGAAATTTTTTGAGTTCTTTGATGCAGTTGATTTAGTTTATATTTAATTCTTTTACTACAGTATGTTTTATACAAATTTCAGTAATTTTGTTGACGAAGCATCTGTTAGCGGCGAGAAAAAAGAAGAAATTAGCTGAATGATTTAAAACATTTCAATGAACAAATAGAAATTTGTCTCGAAATATTTCCAGAAAAGCAAACATTTTGGTTCAAATATTATTTATTCCATCAAAATAATTCATTTCCCCCCTTCAAACTTTGACAGCACTGCGTATGATTTGTTTGATTGTATTAGATATTTACTTTCTAGCAATATATACCATCCAATTTTCCCCAGTCCAGACAGGATATCTCAGAATTCCATCACAAAACAATTACCATGATTGATGCTTCGGTAAACAGTTAAAAGGTAAATCCGAGAAGGTAAAAAAAAAGGGAAAAGAGAAAACATCGTAGGGGTCGTGGAACATTTGTAGACGGGGCGCCTCTGACTCACACCATTGGTGCTCCACCAGATCCTTTGTGCGGTCGGAGCTTTCAAAAATTATGGACGGCTATAGCTCATGATCTTATTTGTTCCCCCCTTTTCTTCCATCTCGGCAGCCGTCATATAAAATACAGTTCTCGGGCATTAAGCTCTGACGTGTACCACCCAGCGTATGCAAAATATGGGGCGGGCGAAATTTACACGCACACAACACATATCATTTCGTGCCGGGGCGGTAAAGCTCGATAACGGCCGGTGGGGGCCCGATATGTTTCAACCGTTGCTGATATATATCGGAGCGGCCGTGCCCCATAAATTCACCGCCTTGCAGGATATTATTCCTATAAATATGTCCGTTGTCCCACTCGTGTGTCGACTTGAGTTTCTTGCTGGTTGTTGCTAGGCAACGGGAGGCGCAAGAGCATATCTTTCTCTCTCTTTCTCCCAGGAACCCCTGAGCAAAAATCGTGATGGGAAAAGGGGGGCAGTGATGTAATTGCGCCCCGGTATTTATTACGACACCTTAATGAAAGCGATGTGGTGGCGGGCCGTAGTAGTAAGCCGTCGACAATTCGTCTGGAGCCCCCCTTGGATTTGGGCGACCTAGGTATGATTTATACCCCTTACGGCCAATGGGGCCTGGTCTGTCATGGTTAATGCTGAAAGGGAGGGGGTGGGCAGACTTTGCTAGAAGCACCGGGGAAAGCAACTGTTTTATGGGGTCATCTCCAGCTCCTGGTGCTAATAACTCATGCAGTCCTGTACGCGGTGTTTGAGAGATAAACACTAAAGGTTTTGTTGGAGACAGCATACGTATGGAGGACACGTCGCTGGGCACTAAAATCCAGAAACTTACTACCACTTGCCCAGCGTGTTCTATTAGCTCAGACACGTAGGAAGCGTCGTTAAGATCTTCGCTTACTGTAAATCACAAGACTTCAAGCGTCACACATGTGAGCAGATATATTGACTCGCATAAAGTACGCGACTTCAGCTGTAGTAAACATCGTTGACGATTCTTTGGAAGCTACAAGACCAGGTTTTCCGAGTGAGAGGAAGGCGCCTCCGTAGATGTTTATTCACTTACATGCTGCCTCTTTGGGGGCTCGGTGGAAATGCATTTGCTGTCATGTTGGACATACTGTTATGGGGCTAAATATCTGGAAATGCAAGATAGACAAAGGAAGTTTTTGGGAGGCAAATAAATAAGATACTCCTGCTTTTATGAAAGAGAGTCATGCACTAAAAAATAAGTAATAAGAACGTCTAATGTAATGAATAACATATTATATAAAGCAAGTGAAAATGATTTTTTATTCTAAAGATACAAAGAAACAGTGAACATTTAAAAAAAATTTATATACAAAACTGAACGTCGAAAACTGACTATTTGTCAAAGCACTAGAATTATTATTATTATAGTTTTTCCCACATATATTCACAAATTCGAGTATGTGTAGCTATCAAATATCGCTTTTATATATACAAGTAACAGGTATAACACATAATCATAGGTTGTGTAATGTTTTTTTTTTCGGGGGGGGGGCAATTGTGTAAATTTAAGTAAGCATATGTTTTTGAGTAACTTTTAAATGAAGGACTATAAAAATATCCATAATTTAAGTTATGCATCATGGAAATATCTGTTGCGTTTTACTTGGCTTTTATGCAATGTGTTTTTAATATGCATTATGTGTTTTATTTATTTTTAGTCATCTTAATATCGCAAAAAAAATGTAACAAATTTTAGTGAAAATAATAGTTTAACGGGCTTTAATCTACACCAACTACAACGCATTTCGTAAATTCACACCAATATTGAAAACAGTGAACATTTGTAATAACATTCTTACATTTGGGGAACTTGCTTCAACATTTTCAGCGAACGTAGTTGGAATATTAGGGAGAATTGGATATTATATTCCACATTTTACGTCAGTTGGAGTGTATTATATTTGTGGAGATTTTAGGATAAAAAAATGTTGTTGAATAAATCTAATTAATGAATTAAAAATAAACAGTGACGAAAGTTATTAATCTTGTGCAGTGATACCATTAATTATATTCTCCCTGTTATATAAAACAATTATTGTTTGATTCATTAATCCTACTTTACAACTTATTTATATCTGCTATATCTTTAACTATATTAAATAGTTTTGCATTGTGCAAAAGTAAAACAATCTTCTGCAACTTCTGCAAAAACTGGCATTAAGAAAAATCCATAAATTATCCATTACTTGTATAGTTTTGTGTTGGCCTCCAAAATATTTTATTTTTGACTCGCACTCTCATATAGGATAAGTTTGAGTTGCATTCTGGGAGCTTGGGATTCCATTCAGCTAAACTGGAAATTGCTGGGATTTCCTAGTGCTTTCTCCGTGAAACAGCTTTGCATCTTCCAAGAGGCAAACCTTGAAACTTTCTGTTACTGGCCAGGATATGACTGTTTTGCATTTGGAAGAGCTCTGCACTATCTTCTTTCTTTATTCAACTGGATAAATATTGACCATAAAAACCTAAACGTCAAATGCCTGGCATTTGATAAATAAATAAATAAACTTTGGGTTACGAATTCAATTAATGGAATCAATAACATCTTTTTCTGCGCCTCAATTTTTTTTAAAGTTCTCAACTAAAAATAAAATAAAGAGTTCCGATGTGCACTCATTTTAAAATTTCGTGAAGCCATACTTTCGCATATCAAGAAACTTGCGGTGCCCCTCTGTTTCACCCATGTTAAATTTGCATTCTACATGACTGTTTCATACACACGATGAGTACACGAACAAGAGTAGTGGCAAACATAAACAAATGTAGTTACTAACAAACATATTCATATTTTTATCTTCCATCTCATCGCTAAAATGTGTCATTTGCTACGGTGTATTAAACTGCCGAGATTATTCTATTTTCTAGTAGTATTCTATTTTTCTATTATAGTGGCATTTTAAATTACATTAAGGCTCTTCTTTTTTAAAAACAGTAAGCGTCTCAGAACTTTAGATCAGTTTTAAAAACAAAACAATAGCGTTAAATACTCGAAAAAAACTAACTGTACTGTTTCATCAAATGCACTGTACACTTACATTAGCAGTAAACTTATATGTCTAATAAAACTCTCAGAAAAAGCACAAAAATTGGGGAATGTTATCCGGGGAATTTTAAATGGACCGAAGCCTTATTCAGTTAATTGAATATTGCCAGATTTCATATATTTGAGATTTTTCCTGAATGTTTCGTAACAGTTATATTTTCAGTTTTTGTAGCTGTGCATAATACAGCTTGTAAAGAGACAAATTAATTTTTTTCCAGTCTCTAGTATCGTGGGATTCTTTAAAAAGCTGTTCAAAAGTCGAATGATTTATTAAAAAGATATCCTTAAATAAAATCCGTAGGATAGCCTTGAGTTTATGTGACAAGAAGGTTGCTATTAAAAACCGTTTGAATTTAAGGTGATTCGTATCATGAATACTCGAAACATGAGCCGGTTAAGTGAGTGAACCGAAGCAGACGAATTTTATGTCAGATCATATACAGGGAGTCTAGCATAATGTGTTATACAGTCTGTAACCTTCTTCAACAAACAAGCTATCTAACGCAGAAAGACTTCTTCAAAATGGGTTGGTAGTTCTTGTGATAAGCTCGTTCAAACAAACACTTTGAGTTTTACATATTGGTATGGATTTCAAAATGCTGAAAAAGAAAAGTATTTTTGGCATACTCACTCTTGAACCAATTCAGGGCATTAATACACAAAAGTCCAAAATTAAGGTTACAAGCACTTTTTTACATTAATTCAAAACCGTCTCCAGTGAAATTGATAAAATTTGAAATTTATATATTTTGAGTAACGGATAACAGAATGACAGCCTACAATTTAGAACAAATGGTGTTAAGAGTTAGTTTTGTAGCACAACGCTGAATATGACTATTTGAGCAACTGCGAGTTTTTCTTGCATTTTTGGGAATATTTCGTTAAAACCCAAAAAGTTGACTGTTAGTAGTGAGAATAAAATCTTATTGTCATTAAGATGATTCAGCGATAACGAGAGCTGTTGGTGGACTTGAAGTTCGGTAGTCACATGGTAAGGTGTCACAATGGTGCTACAAGTGTCTCTGAAAGTGATATCCAGGATGTGTAACCAATTCAAAACAAGTGATACCATCACGGATAAAAGTCTATCCAAAGCCGTCCAAGAGCGACGACAACTGCAAACACTGCACACTTTTACACGACGAAGTATCAATACAGAAGATTATGGCTACAGAACTTTCTAGTGGCTTACCTGCTGCGCCTGGTAAAAGATTTTCAGGCAAAGAGTGTACAACGTCTTGCAGGGAAGGCCCTTTACTTCCGGCGTCCAGTGTCGTGTCTTCCACTAAACGCAAGACGTGCGAGGGACCGCTTGTCGTGAAACCGAACACGCCATTTTTGGACACACCAAGAATGAGGACTTCTTTTTACTAGTGCGTCAAGATTCAGCACACTGAGCGATTCATGACAAGTCTTCATGTGCAGAGGACAAGGACCTTTGTATCCTACCTCCAGCTCAAGGAAAATTGATCAATTTGGTGGCGGAGGAATCCTTGTCTAGGGCGACATCCTGATGGGCAGTCGTATAAACTGCAAGACTTTTATTTGGATTGTGCCACTGCACAGCTCTGTGGGAATGAGGCCTTTGAAGGTGTGTGAGGTTTTCTCGGGATACTGTAGGCCGGGACTAGGCCTTTCTTTTTATGGACTATAATGTGAGGCTACACAGAGTTCACACTGTTGATGATCATCTTGAATCAGATAATATTCGCAGTATGAAAATGCCTGCAATGCCGGCAGTCATGATCTCAGTCCTATAGAGCATGTTGGGATGATTTAGGAAAGCCATAGCTAAACATTCACGCTTCTTCCACGACGCTTCATGTGTTAGAAAAATGGGATTTATTGTTGCAAACGTTTCTTGTCACCCTTATTAACAGTATAACGGCTCGTTGTACGAAAATTCATATAAAATTAAAAATTGCATTAAAAAACTGGAATATTTTATTGAAAAAAATTACATGAAAAATATTTGTTGAAAAGTGAATCGTTTTCCTGCTGAGAATTTTTTTCTGTTCGTTAAATCAATATATTTTATTTTATTTTATCCAAGAAAAATATTTTATTGGAACTACTCTAACGAAAAATTAGAATCTGCGCATTTCCTGAAGCCGGTTATTTCTCTGCACTTAGAAGTTGCTGAAAATATAGCTACTCTTACTATTTTTTCACGGTACCTTAATTTAGATGCATTAAGAGAAACGAGGAATTTATTCAACACGAACTTAAACGAAGTACCGGGCACATCACCATAATTTAAAACATTTTCAATGACATTCTGCATTTGGTTAACGCCTATCTAGAGATTATTTTCTTGCTAACCGCAATTCTGAAGAAAAATGGCCCTTTATCTTACGTATCTTAAAAAAAAGAAGTATCCCCAAGAAGTAAATAAAAGAAAATAAACAGCAGTTCTGCTTCCCCCTGTAAAGGTCACATCACAGCTATGCAATCATGTTTCGCAGAAAAGCCGTCAAGCCGCTAGGGAATCCAAGCTAAAGAGTGACGGAGGGGACACATAACTGATTGCTGGGAGGGCGTCAGTTGAGACAGTGTCCGCGCTAATTTATTTGAAGCTCTAGTCGGGACAGCTGGGGCCAATGGAATGCCCCCCCCCCTTCTTACGTTTTTAGAAACAGAAGGAACTTTCTAACTCCCCCCTCTGGCCCTATTTATCAGGAGAAGTTTGATGTGATGGTCGCTTGACGTTGACGGATAGCTCGGTCGGCTGACAGGTGGCGCTGCGAACCCGCCCACCGAGACCGTCACGATCGTGCTTTTTGTTTGTTAGGGTTACTAGCTTGGCATTGTTTTCTCGGTTTAAGAAGTATTGCCTTGCTACTGAAGTATTATACGAAAATATATCCAACTACAACAACATGTTTTAATTAACAAAAGCTCTAGTTAGACAAAAATATATAAACAGAATTATTTTCCAAAACATATTGCAAGTTGTAGTCGATCACAAATAAATAAATAAATAAAAATTGTAAGAACATTAGTTAAAATTGAGTCTTCCCTAGTAATATATTTGATTACTTGCAGAACGCATGTCTAATCATCATTAACATTTGGTATCACGATTTTATTTTTCAACTAATTTTGGAATTTTTCTGCATTTTATTTACTTTAGTAGACAACTGTAAGACAAGTATTTGCAAGTTCTTAAATTTCCATTTCGTTAAGAACGAAAGAATGAAAAAGAAATACTTTATTACTTGCAATGTCAAACAGTGTTGGTGTGGTTGATTTTCTTTATACTGGTTAGTTGAACACATGGAGGAATGAAACATACAAATGTGAAGATAACACAAACGTTTCGAATGTATGAATTGTTTGATCACCAAAGACTGTTACTTTGTTTTTGTGCTAGTAAAAATGTTTCTTATGCTTACCGTTATTTCGATCAAAATCAATTATTCGAATATTTTTTTAATAGACTATGATTAACTTATATAGCCTTAATTGGTATGTTTCATACATACAACGTGGTGACATAAAGAGTTAAGATTTGTCATGTAGTTGGACAGTTGGAAGAGAGAGTTTATCGAGATCTATGTCTATTTTAAGGCTTTTCATCTCAGTAGAAGTCCATCTTTATTTCAAAGGACAATTTACATCAGAATATGTGGACACACATGCATTCATGGGCTTGCGGGATAGAACCTAACCCATTCGTGCCTGGATATTTTTGCGACTTTCTTCGATTTTTGCTAACACCAGCAGTAATTGATAAATTTCTGATGTCAACTTTTTGAACAAGGGATGATTTCATTTAAAATCATTATGTATAAAAATTGAAATGTCAACATCCTACTTGGCCATATTAAAATATTTTGTGAAATTGAGGTTCAATACTCGCGAATAAAGGCTAGGAAAAATAAATAACGTTTTCGAATGATAGCGAAAATGCCGTCCCAAAAAAGGGACGCTAGGCATAAATGGGCTAAGACCAAACAACTCGCATCAGCGACAGGTGCGCAGATCCGTGCGACTATCAAGGGCCCTTGTGTTATGTTGTTGTACCTGGGAACATTTATTTTCGAAGTTGTGTGCTTGGTTTCAAGTAATCGTTTATGAATCCTAGTAGAGGAAAGTGGACAACACAATGACGGTTATTACTAACATAGAGGAGGGAATTTTTTAAACAACCAGGGTCTAGAGCTCTTTCACTTACGTCATTATCACTACGTCACACCTTAGCAACCAACTTTTTTGGTCCAACATTCTCACATTTAAGAATCCAATGTGTAGCACAGTGGTTAAAACCACTGACATTGGGAGATGGCTCAAGTGGAAGAACAGGGTGATGACCTCTCGTGGGGCCGTCGGTCTAGCGGGCTGGAGTTTTGGGCGGTTTTCTCCAGATGTAACGTGAATACGCGCTAGATACACGGAAAAGTCCTCCCCCAAGGCATATGCCCCCCCTTTGTGTTTGTCCTTTCTTTGACGTGGATTTATAAGCGGTTCCTCGTGAACAAGCACACAAATCCGAATACATGTTCCTGTTCATTTAAGAATGGTCATTGGCCGAAAACGTGGCTTTGTATCCCTCAATATCCGAGTTGACCGAAAAAAATTTCAGTGACGTCACGTGAAACTACTCTATGAGTTAGAATCGAACCCACGACTGTACGCTTAGGTGATTAGCGTGGAGTAGGACATGCCCTTAACGTCCAAGCCGCTGGTCCCCCTTGCTATCATCTAAAACTTTGACACTTTTTCTATGTAAACTAAGGTAGCCATATATTCGAACATAAAATTGTGAACATGTCCCCAATTCTGAAACAAAATTGGGGACATTTTATAATTAATGAAATAATTAACACTAATCTAATTAAAAAACAATGTAATAATTAAAAATTGTCCGCAATTGCTTCTTTACTTTTCGAGGACAAACCGCAAAAAAACCCACAGAAATTGGGGACTGTCTTCGAAAATTGGGGACATATGGTCACCTTAATGTAAACACAAATACGGGATCAAAATCAGCGTTGTAAGTAGAACAAAAATATGTAAAGCAGATTTTAATGTAGAAGTCAATGGGACAGTCCAAACCTCTCCCCGTTACCCTTTAACATTTCAAAACACAATATATCTTAGGAAAATTAAGTCAAAGGCTTACTTAGCAGATTTAATATTTTGCAATCCCCAACAACTTGAACAAACTAACACTTTTTAATGATAAAAATTTCCCCACCGAAATGGATTTCCAGAAATGTTCGCTTTTCATTCAGAAGTGATTGCTCCACTGGTTTCTATGCTCGTCGAAATGCTTTATTTCTACTGGAAAAACAACTCAAATTTCAAGTACTAGAATGCATTACCTAATGGCGGAAGCTGTAACTTCTACATAAATGACAAAATGTTCTGCAAACTGCGCTGCTTGCTCTGTAGGGAATTAAGAAATTAATCCATTTATGCCTAGCGTCCCTTTTTTGGGACGGCATTTTCGCTATCATTCGAAAATGTTATTTATTTTTCCTAGCATTTGTTCGCGAGTATTGAACCTCAATTTCACAAAATATTTTAATATGGCCAAGTAGGATGTTGACATTTCATTTTTTATACATAATGATTTTAAATGAAATCATCCCTTGTTCAAAAAGTTGACATCAGAAATTTATCAATTACTGCTGGTGTTAGCAAAAATCGAAGAAAGTCGCAAAAATATCCAGGCACGAATGGGTTAATTTCGATAATCATTTTCTCTAAATATTAAACTTATTGCAGTGTTCTTCGCATGTGGGTCATTTTAAAAATATTGCCGAAACAACATTTGAAAATTTTAGAAATTGTAAATCATTAGCTGTTTAATTTATCTGTGAATGCACCCTCCAAAAAGAGTATTCGTAAGAGACAAATTTCCTACTTTGGTTTCGTATATTAAAAAATATTCATCATAGAATATTAATTAGGCTATATATAAGTATGACTTTCCATATTTCTGTCAAGTCGTGCGTTTTTCAAAAACTCAGTATTATTCTCAAATCTAAAATAGGAAATTTATCTCTTACTCGAGTATTTTTTTAGAGGGTGTACAGACTTGGAATTTTTTGGTTTTCAAGGATACAATGATGTCTGAATTTTTTATTTATTTATTTATTATTTTTTTTTTACCAGAGATATTTAACCCATTTATGCCTAGTGTCCCTTTTTTGGGACGGCATTTTCCCTATTAGTCGAAAACGTTATTTATTTTTCCTAGCCTTTATTCATGAGCATTGAGCCCCAACTCTACAAAATATTTTAACAGGACCAAGTAGGATGTTGATATTTCGATTTTTATGCATAATGATTTTAAAAGAAATCATCCCTTGTTCAAGAAGTTGACATCAGAAATTTATCTATTATTTCTGTTATCAGTAAAAATTGAATAAAGTCGCAAAAATATCCAGGCACAAATGGGTTAAAAGACCATCTTTGAATTTCACTGTCATCAGTGTTACTGGGCAACATGACCACATTTAAATAAAGCTTTAATAAAAATAGTTTTAATTTTTCTAAAATGTTGCATTCCATTAATGAATTCGTCTTTTAATCATATAAAATTAAAATAAAAAGAATTTAAATCAATTTTTAATAAAAACGCACAATATTCATTGTCATGAGTGTAACTCGATACCATACTTTTACTGTCTGTAACTATTGTATATCCACGTCAAAATAAATAAATAAATAAATAAATAAAAATAAAAATTGAGTAATAGCCAATTTTCCAATTTTAATTTTGTAAGTAAATAATTAGTTTTTGGAAAAACATAACATTAAAAAGAAATATGAGAAGTTATTACAGGTGGCAAGATTCACTTTACTGAGAAAAGTCTTAAATGTGGAACTGACGTAGGAAATTTGACTTCATATTTTTTTAAGAGGGAACAAATGGAATGAAAAAATAAAGTTTCAAAATAGCATAGTTATTATAATAATGCATTACTTTTAAGGATTTTACAAATCCCAGTATAGTTATTTTAGAATTTTTTAATTTCTTTGGTTATAGTTTTGGAGTTTAATTACTAGGTAGAACTAATGACACAAATTGATATTTACCAGTACTTAATATTAAATACACATAGAAAGAGAAAAAATAGAATTTCATTTTTGTAAGAGATGAAATTTTTAAATATTAAAAATATTAAACAAAAACTTTCCAAACTGAAATTTATGGGTTTACAAATACTTACACAAAGACTAATGACAAGAATATTGGTGTCAAATACGTTTTAAAAAATATTTTGAATTTTTAAGAGTTTTCATTTTTTTGCAAAAGTGAAATACCTATATTTTCCCCTAAAATTTTCTTAGTGCGTAAACTTTCATTTCTTTATAGCACGTATTTGCAAGAATAAATTTTTATTTTATGCTTTTAAAGGTTCCATGATAAAAAAAAACTTACTGTTAAGAAAAATCTTTCAACTTACATTTTCATTTTTTAAGTTGCATTTCGCGAATATGACCAATTACCGCATGAAAAATCTCATTTAAAACATGGAATTTAATTTAATAAAAAGAGTTGCAATACATTTTTTGTAAGCAGCAACATTTTAGAAATATGTTACATATATTTATTTCATCCCGTTCATCTTTCAAACAATGCCACTCATAACCAACTTTTAATTGATATTTATATAAGTTAAAAGTTGTACTAGTACTTGCATTAATAATCACATCCACTGTGAAACTCTATAAATTTGAATAAATAAACAAAAAATGTTAAACTGAGTTTTTCTTTCAGGGTGTGTTTATTATACTTCCTTTGAAAAATAAAATAAAATAAATAAATAACGGATATTTTTGTTTTGTAAAACCTTTGGCGACATTTTCCGGGAAAATAGCAAGAAAAACTTTCTCCCGTTTCTTGCAACCCTTACCAAGTTAGAAACGAGAAGGGCCTTTGCATGCAAAACTCAGCTCAATCATTGAACGTCCAGCCTCTGCACTCTTCTTTTACCCCCAAGGCCCCCTTCTGTAATTGCGCCTTGTGCAGTCATTAGTATTCTATCTCATAGAAAGAGAGAGAGCTGTGTGCATGCCTGATTGCAGAGAAGCCCCCTTTACCAATCCTCATTCACTTTCGTTTTTAAGTTTTTTGCCACATTTTCCCTGCGTTTTCTTATTTTATCTCTCTTTTTTTTCACTCCCATCATTATGGGTATACTTATTTGCTTTGGTGTTTAAATTTTCCATGGGAACTGACAGTTGGGAATGCTGCGCATTTGATAGACAAGGGGGCGCCCGTCAATTTATTTCAGTTACAAAAATGGCGTTTTATGATGGATTTTCGAGAGAGCGGGCGTGTGAGTGCTTATAAATCTCTTTTCCTGGAAGTAATTTGCATTTAAATAAAATGGGAAAGCTATTTATTTTTTTACACCTCCGTGTTTATACGCTATTTATGGAACGTAATGGAGTTGGTGCTTTTTTCCCCGTGCTTTCCTTTACACGTGAATGCCGCAACAATTACATGCACTGAATTCATAACTAAAAAAGTACAACTCTAAATGAAAAGAAAAGAAAATCTGCTTTTGTTTCAAGAAATTAAATCTATTTTTGCTATTCAGATCAATGTTTTTTTTCGTCTAATGCAAAATAAAATCTCGATATTTATTTATTTATTTTAATTAATTATTTTATTTTATTGTATTTATTTTTTGAGGGTTTTTTTTTGTTAACGAATTTAGTTTCATTTGGTATATTTAGAATTTATTATTTACTCTTCGTTATTTCACAATAATTCTCTTAAAAGCACTTGAATAACTTGGTATTCATCTAACTCAGGTAAAACCATCTGAATATCCTCGGGCTTGTGGATTCCTTTCACATCAGTAAGAGAGGTGAACTTTCTGATCTAGTACCAAGAATATATTTTCTTTTCTCTCTTTAGAGAGATTGAGTGATAACTTTTTTCTTAACATCAGCAAAATTTATCAAATAAGAAATTGTTATTAAGTTATTTTATGCGTTGTTTGTGGATCATTCTTGAGTCGTCACTGCACTGATGAGAGACAAACATTCCAAAACTTCTCCGGTGTCACTAGGTACGGACACGAGAAGAAAAATAGGCCTGCCTCGTCTCGCAAAACTGCTGCAAAGGTTTGTCTCGTCTCGCATAATTCCGATATATTAATGATAGAAATGTCTGTCTCGTCTCGCATCCATTCCTAGGTGATACACTGATGGCAATCATTTAGACTTGTTATAAGGAAAATAGTCTCACAATTTCGGGTTTTGAAAGTTATTCAGTGATTCCGTGTCTCAAATGAGTTTATGAAAATCCACGATCATTGGTAGTAATAGAGCTAAAAGCACCAGGCAATAAAAAAGGAAATTTTAATGGTAAGAACGATGGACAAGCAAACATCGCTTCTTGCCGGGATGTCTGCAAGCCAATAACTGAACCTGAAGTCTGAAAAATCGTGTATTTTACGATCATACATGATTAAAAAGACATACTCATTACTTCTGAGAGTCAAACACGCTGTTGGATACTTCTGCATTGCTACAAAACATTGGAATTTTCTTAAATATATATTCTTTTATACTCTAACCAACTGCTGCCGTACGTAACGGGTTGAGTTTATGAAACAAACCTATCACTTTGATTTTCCAACGACGTATTATATTTTCAAATGATTATATACAGTTCCATATTTTTAAGACCGATTTTCTGGGCTTAATACATATAAGTACTCAAGGTAGCATCTTCGCAGAAGAACGAGCAGCGCGTTGTCAGTCAAGTGATAAACGTTGAACGTCAAATCAAGATGCTCTATTTAAGTTAAATTTCTGAAATGTCTTGTACAGCCAGCCTACTGCAAAAGAGGTACAAGTTGCTGGAGGCATACTAATTGAAGGGTCCACGGAAGAATGATGAGAGTCCACTTTTCGTCAATGTTGAGGTTTCTACTGCATTATGTTGTTCATTAGTGGCACTATTAATATCCGAACCCATAAGGGGAAAGTACGATGAGAATACACTGAAAAATAGCCCAAAGATACAGTTTACTGGGGAAAGACGTGGAAGTCGATTTCGTCGTGGACTTTCGATTTTTTGGAAAATCAGCTGTATTAGACTCTCATCGTCCTTCCCGTCGACCCTTCAATTATTAGTGCATGCTAAGCTCCAAAATTAATTTCTTCTTGATTAACTTACACTTCCTACTGCAATCCGAGGTGTTCTCAAAGATCATTCCTTGGTTCTTAGGCTTAAAAAAACGAAAGAATAAAGTTACACTTTTTTCAGACCGCTTGAAAACAACTCAAAAATTTTTAAATATTGGTCATATTTTAATTTCATTGTGGTGAAGGAATTTTTTTAAATCGATGCTAGTCAACACCATTTTCATAAATAAATTTTGATAAAGAATGATTTTGATTTTATTTTCACTCATCATAGTGGTTTGTTTTTTAAACTATCAACACCTGAAATTTTATTTATTTATCTATTTTAACTTGTGTTGGAAGAAAATTTCTTGCAGATTTTAGTAATAAAACATTAACTACATGCTAGTAAAATTATCACTAATCACCTGGTGGTAATATAGTATATATATATATACATGTACGTATGGAAACAGAAGTTCTAAAGTCTCTTTTTAGTCAAAAAAAAGTTTGTGAAAGATATATATATAAATTAAATTTTATGG
Source organism: Cheiracanthium punctorium (assembly GCA_038373885.1). Lineage (NCBI taxonomy): Eukaryota > Metazoa > Arthropoda > Arachnida > Araneae > Cheiracanthiidae > Cheiracanthium > Cheiracanthium punctorium. The sequence continues at coordinate 217,160 of JAWZYV010012008.1, forward strand.
CCTATTTCTTTTTAAAAACATGATGTTACTACAACCTCTCTACATAATTACATTACGAAGCGAAGGACACCAAAAAACAGATAAATCACATTTCCTTTATTTAAATTTCATTCAACGGAACCCTTTCCAGAAACAAAACAGATTAAGCAAACTAATCTCTCAACACCACTCCGATTACACATATAAATAACATTTCTCACCCCCCTCGCTTAAAACGCATTAAAATTCCTGAACTGAAACTTATGAAAACGCTTTTAACTTCTCACTCCCACCAGCAGTGAAAGAAACAATACATTAAAAATTCTCAGAAGCCCGCAAAAATATCAAGATTAATGCCAATCCAATGAAAGATGTCGTCAAATTGTTGATGAGGCACAAAGTTAAACATCTTCGCCGACAGGGCGTTATAGTTGTAAAATATGGCGGAAGCGCGTGTGGGACAAGTTAATGCACTTCGTGGTATAAAGGTTTAAAAGGAATCTTTTTCAGTCGAAAAATCGAAGAATAGATAATAATTATAGGCAGCCCTAATGTCCCTCGCTGTCATTATAGGTTTTGCATATGTATAAATATGATAAATCGGAGGATTTTAGCAATTTTCTATTTAACCGCTTGACTCTGAATGATGATTTTCTTTCTCTATAGCAATCAAGCGTCAATTTATCAGAATTTCCGGGTTGCAAAAAATGACACTTCTCAGCTGAAGGCTAATAATGCAGGCTCATATTCATCAAAATAATAAATTTAGTTTGACGCTGGAGAGTAAGAACTTTTTTTTTTGTGTGTGTGTGTGACTGGGGTTGTTTTTGGTGCATGTGATGATCCTTCGCTTTTATTTATTTTATTTTTTATTTTTTTTGTCTTCTCTCACTTTCCGCTTTAAAATGCCCCCTCCCCCCTCCGTTTGCGCCAGTGATAAATTTTATAGTGTCAAAAGTTTACGCTACCGAATAATATAGGGTAGTAATTTTTCATGCTATAACCCAAGATTTAAACTAGTTAAATGTCAAGGCAGTGGCACATGAAAGCAGCGACGTGAAATCCTGAAGACATTATAGCAGAAGCTATTCTTCAATGTTAGTATTACTAATGGGGAAAACTAGCTTGTGTTATTATAGAAATAGACTTTGATAGGTAATCACTGCGAAAAGTTTTTGGCATCTTTTTAGAGTTAGTGACTGATTTTATTTGATTATTATTACAAACGATTACCTGAGTAAATTGAGATCTTGACAAAATGTCAAACGGTTTGAAAATGACAGATTCTTCCCCTTCCCCTCCTTATTATTATTTATAATAATCCTCCGTCATTGACAAAAAGAAAAAAAAATACTCAAAATGCTTTCTAGACCTGTGAACGAGCTTTAAAAGTTCAGTAATAGGTTGTTCTTGTACAAAATATTTATTCAAACCATTCTTTTGTGCACTTCAAAATTTAAATTAAAAAAAAATTGATTTAACTGTTTGTGATTAAATACGAAGTTTTTTTAATGTGGTGCCTATCTTTTACTTGTTATATGTTTCTCTACGTATTTATCAAAGCATTTAGGGACTGACTCAAAAAATTACGACGCTTATGTATGACTAGCTGCGCAGCCCGGCGTTGCACGGGAGCATTAGGTATGAAGGCATAACTTGAAAAAAATAAAAAATAAAGAAAGAAAGAATTCGCTTGCTAATCTATTCCCATGGTTTATTTTCACAACCATTTATGCATAAAGTAAATATGAATTTTAAAAACATTAGTCTGCAATTCTTCAAACATTGTATGTGTAAAAGCTAAGAAAAAATCGTTTAATCCTCTAGTAATAATTTAAAAAAAGACCTAAATTCTTAAATTAATTACTAAAAAAATCGTCAAGCCCAGTTATCGTAGAATAAAATAATAATAATAATAATAATAATAATCTTCAAGTTCTACAGTTTAAAAGTTAGTAATTTAATATCTATTTAACTAAAAAAAAAAATAATAATAATAAAGAAAGCCACCAAGTCCCGCTATCCTAAAATTAAAAAATAATAAAATCTTCCACTAAATATACACTAATAAAACTATTCTACTATACCAGGGGTTCCCGAACTTTTTTTCCACGTGGCACCCTTGTCAGGCTAAAAGCATTTTGCGGCACCCTTGTCAGGTTAAAAACATTTCACGGCACCCTTTTCAGGCTAAATACTTTCGCGGCAGATTTCCTTTAAAGCAATATGAATATGAAGGTTAGAATGAAGCAGTTTGGATGCATTTTACTTTATTTTTTGTTTGTTTGTTTATAGGGCTAACTATCAAGAAAGTACTCACTTGGGAAAGGGATATGAAATTTTGACAATACCCCATTTCAGGGAGTTCCTAAAAAAGAGAGGTTACAGGACCGTCTTGAACTTGACTGAAATATTTTTGTTTGAGCCCACTTAGTGATCGACTTGGCTCACTTTCTTGGGGATACCGGTTCAGAGGAAGTTATTTGATTTTACTCCACGAAAACACTTTTCTTGATTATCGCCACGGCACACCTGATATACGGTCGTGGCACTCTAGGGTGCCGCGTACCCAGTTTGGGAAACTCTGTACTATACTAATAATATTACTTCCTCTAATAATAAAAAGGTTGCACTATTTAAAAATTTATAAACTAGTAAGTCATTGCATGATTTCTAATCCATAAATAATAGTAATAACAAAAGGACTTGCTGAAAATTGTCAAAAACGTGCAAGTGTCTCCAAGAAAAATTGAATTCCCGGAGAAATCCCCAGTAGCATGCTTAATAAAATAGCTGTTAATGCTCACTAATCCATTCCGCTTGTGCCAGCCCCCACCCCACACACACTTTTAAATAGAACACCTGCTTAGTTGTCTCGAAAACACTTCAGCCAAAAGAGGAACGCAAAGAAAGAAAATTTTTCCCTCCTACTTTCTTTCCGTAAGAGATTTTTAACGCGCGAACTTTTCAGAAAAAACTTATAAGAAAATCTAATTAATACTTCTTTACTGTTCAAAATTTAAAAGAGGGCGAAATAAATGCTTTTTCAATGGTACAAAGATGGAAAATATTTGCTTGCTAGATTTTCCGATGTCACAGTTCAATTGCAGAATGTAAAAATTTACCGTGATCTTTCTTCAAAAAGTATTACAAATATTCAAATTTAAGAACAATTTTGAAACAAAGTTCATTTGAAAAAGAAAAATCCGTAGTTCCCGATGATGTAAGTAATACTGCTTTTTGTCGAAAATTTAGCTCGCGATAACACAAAACGCGTGAAAAATACCGAAAACTGGACGAAACATAAAATAACTAAAAGAGTAAAAATCGGATTTTTTTTTAAAACATGCAACAACTTTCTCTTGTCCTGTTTAAAAAGTGTGCCAGATTTGGTCCTGATCTGACGAACGGTGTAGGCGCCTAGAGCGAACTGACAGACACGAAAGCAGAAAGCTATTTTATTATACATGGAAGAGTGAAAACGTTTAAAAAAGTATGTGTTATGTACATTTTATAATATTTTTATACATGTCATTGGAGAGTTAATTTAGTGCGAACATAAGAGAAAAAAATTACATTGGCTTTTGTTCTGCAGTTTGAAATAACTACCTTTAATAATTTTATTATTAGCGAGAAGCAAGCGAGACAGTTCCAATCGAAATTTCGGGATTAAACATATAAAAACACGAGGGGGAAAAATAAAAATATAAATTGCTATCTTATTTTTTATGTAAAAATGCACAGAAATCCATTTCTGTGATTGAATTCCCACATAATTTTAGAATGAACTGAAGAGAAAATATCAAAAACATTTGATTGGCGTAGATTTAAAGAAAAATTAAAAAAAAAATCACTTGTTGAAATAAAAAATTTTAACTATTTTATTTTCTTTAATTAATATGATTGTACATAAAGTGTGCCTCTTAAATATTTTAATACGCTTGAAGGGAGAGCGTGGGGCGAAAGCTGGGTTTGAACCCAGGGACTTATGGTTGGTAGAATGAGGCGCAATCCGGCTCGGCCAAAAGGTACCCATTCGACCGGCCCTCAATTGCCGTGTGTTGTGTGCGCGGAGGTACTCTCGTGCCGCCACACTACTCCCCCCTCCCCCTAGAGAGTTAGTTGGAGGCTGACGAACGATGTTCCAAGCGTTATGGAACGCTGCCACTCGTTCTGGACTTTTTGTGAAGTCGCTGCCACTTGTTGTGGACTTTTGTGAGGTCGCTGCCGCTCATTGCGGACTTTGTGAGGTTGCTGCCGCTCGTTGCGGACTTTTGGTGAAGTCGCTGCCGCTCTTTGCGGACTTTGAAAGAGCCGAGCGAGAGATGGAAGAGGACGGTGCTGGCGCCATCTGTCGCTGTAGGCGAGAAGGAGAATGCGTGTTCGATGTCCGGGTCACCAATGAAGGGATAGCGTGGGGCGAGAGCTGTGTTTGAACCCAGGGACGTATGGTTGGTAGAATGAGGCGCAATCCGACTCGGCCAAAAGGTACCCATTCGACCGGCCTTCAATTGCCGGTTGTTGTGTGCGCGGAGGTGATCTCGTGCCGCCACAAGCTTGTCTAGTGTTCCTTCATTTAAATTCAAGGTTTTTATTTTATTTTTATTTTAACCCATTTAAGCCTGGTGTACCTTTTTTGGGACTGCATTTTCGCTATCAGTCGAAAACGTTATTCATGAGTACGTAATTGAACCTCAACTCCACAAAATATTTTAACATGACCAAATAGAATGTTGACATTTCAACTTTTATACACAATGATTTTAAAAGAAATCGTCTCTTGTTCAAGAAGTTGACATCAGAAATTTATCTATTATTGCTGGTATTAGCGGAAATCGAAGAAAGTCGCAAAAATATCTGGGCACAAATGGGTTAATTATTGCAGAGGTACTTTGTGTGTTTTTTTAAATATTTTTGCTGAGTTTGTAACTCATGCGCAGCTCGAAATTTTACTTTTCGTCTCACAAGTCTTAACATAATTTTTTTTTTTTTTGACACTTTCAAAAATTTCTTATACTGAACTCTTATATCCGTTTTCTAAAAAATTACACCACTGCAAGTCTAATTTCCTTTCTAAAAACTTCCTTTTATATTGTGAAATCTTTTGCTCATTTTCAGAATGGGATACTTCTTTATCTTAAGCTACACTAAAAATCTTAAAAATGTCTGTAGAGCTTGAAAAATTACGTACGATGTAAAACTTCAGTGTATCTTAAAGTCACTGTGCTTCTGACAAAGCTTCCCGATACTGATTTATGTCTCCAGTAAAAGTTCGCACTCTGGATGGGAAATGTTTTGAAATAAATATTGTGCTAAATAAATAAATACATTTATAATTATACTTGAGAAAAATATGAACCTTAGTAATTTAAGTACCCGACTGTTGGAGGTTAAATGGAAACGCTTCAATGGCAGTTTTTTTTATGACTGTTATCAGATGAAATAGTGGAAGTGCTTTATTTTTTTCTTTTAAAGTTTAGCGATAGCAAAAAAAAAAAAAAAAATTCTATAAAAATCAGGGGAAAATGTTTAGAAATTTTATGTTTTGATAACTGTCTCCTAACCAATATTTCCATCCGAAAAGTATTTGAAAATCGGCAATACAATATTTTATGATTCTTTGATGCGTGTTGATTATTTTAGTTTGTTGGTACAAAATTATAAAACATAAACAAATGTATAAATGATGTTTATTTCGCTTGGCATATTGGTATAAAATATATTAATAAAATATACAGTAAAAAAAAGACTAGTTCTGTAAAAAATACTTAGGAATACCAATTTGAAGAGATGTCTTAAAACTCCTATAAAATATTTATCGTTAAAAGGTAATAAATATTTTATTGCATCTGAGGGTATAATAAACCTAGATTTTTTTATCTGCTGAGTAAGATCCAATTCAGCGAAACTCTCTTCATACGCACATACATATATATTATTTTCCGTCCCTAACTTAATTCACAGGTGTTTTATGCAGTCATCAGAACTACCGTTTTAAAAGGACTGACCAGAGATTTTGACTGACGTCACTTGATTCATAGCATTCCCCTGTGACACCCATTATTGTAGATCACGAATCCCGTATAATCAGTTTCTTTTTTAACGTTGGAAAGAGCTTCCAACTGCCCTGATGTGTTAGATGGAAATCTAACAGCTTAAACGCAGCGATAAATTTCAGTTTATGAGGTTAGAGTGTCGTAAATTACATTACTCAATGCAGATTTGTTCTTTGGGATCTATTGAGTTTTGAAGCATATGATATCGGGGACTTTTTCAATGAAAAAAAAAAAAAAAGAAAAGAGGTATCAATGAGTTTGAAATGGAAAATATGGGAGAAAGTGCTGATTAAGCAATGGTGGTTTTAGGTATTTCGGGAAATAATCATATAGCTCTGGAGTTAATGGAAGATAATTAAGGTTATGTGAATTTATCAACCAAGAAGCAGTTTGCAGAAGCTTCACATTTTTAATTGATGAACTCAGGATTGAAAAGGAAACGACTGTTGATATTTTATTTCTTAAGCGTGTGTATTTAGTTTTTGATAATTGACTGGATTATGCACTACATTGTGTGAAATTGTTTTGCATTGTTCTTACTGAACATCGTGCTATAAGATATTTCTACAGTTATTTCAGTCTGTTCTTTTAAAAATTAATGCAATCTATGGAGAGTTTAAAATAAAAGCAAAATAAGTCAAAGACAAAACGATGTAGAAAGCTTCTTCAGAAGAAATACCTTGCACTATTGCAAAGGGTCAACCAATAATGATTACGAAATATTCGGAAAGAAATAAAAAAGTTAAATGATTTGCTACCTCAACCAATTTTGTAATGACATTTTATGTTCGAGAGTTCACAAATAGAGTTCCGTAAGTCATATAGATTTAACATATGTAGTGAATGCAATGTAAAAATTCTGAAGAAGTATCCTAATTGTTTATTTTTAAGCATCTTATATACAGGATGTTTCAAAAAGTAGAGGAACGGTAAGTAGGAGGGGTAGGTTTCACCTAGATGGTTCAGAATCACATATAAGGATTTGGGGTCGGAAACGTCGTCTTGATGTACCTATTAATAACCCCTTTAGAAGAAGAGTTCAAGTAATGGTTAACTTTCTGACCACGGTTTTTCAAAAACTAATGCATCTTTCACAGATTGCACTTGATGAAAATTGTTAATTCAGAATTTTTCTGTCCATTATTTTGATGAAATTGTTGGGGGGGGGGGGGAGTCCATTGTTTATGAAACTTCCTTAAAAAAATAGACGCGACTGATATATGTATATATATATATATATATATATATATATACTAGAATTTTTATGCGGCAACAGATAACAGTACTAATCTTCTTATGTGAGGAACCTTATACACGTGGTTTATGAACGTGTTTTGCTTCCTTGTCTATAATCTCGTTATTTTGGTTCTCGTGAGCATTAAACCTAGTGAATAACGGCCTTATAACATTACATTGATTTGATTATATGTAAAGTTAATAAAGAAGTGTTTTATTTTAAATGTTATCAATATAAGTGAGGTTTGCTTTCGGTTATACATGCAAGGCAAAAGAAGCGGTCATAACCAAGCAGCGATAAATAAGAGGTAGTAGCATTTCACTCCTATACTAAGGGGAAGATGCAACATGGTTCAAAAATAAATTAATACATTTTAATTTTTACTTTGTATATTATAGTGTAAAACATAAATAAAATAAACTACAAGTATAATAAATCAATAAGTATCATTTTATGTTAAATTAATTAAAAAATATTTAATTTAATCCTATAACATTTTAAATTGTTTACAATATATGTGCATTATAGTTTTACACATCATCTTATATATTTTTAAGATAATAAGAATTTTAAACCAATATATTTCACATTTTATTATCATACAAAGTATGCATCGAAACTACAAAATTAAAACGAATCGAACTTGAAGATCAGAATCAAATTTAGTTCAACATAATAATAAAGTTATAGGTCATAATTATAAAGTTGTGCTGTACTGAAAGAATAATTTTACGCTTTTACGATAAAAAGGTTTTAAACGTGATTGGATTCAGTGCATCAAATGCAAGAAGTGGTTGTACGAAGATTGCAATAGGGATCATTTAACACTGAATGAAATTTTGTGCAGGCTAACATTCAGACCTGTATTCTTATTAGTTTTAGTTAAATAATTCTGAAAAATGTTTATTCAGTTTTCATATTTGTTTGTTTTTCCATAGTTATTGTTAATTCATAGGTAATTTTAATTTTCAAATGTTCCTGTTGCTTTACTTAAACACAAACATAGGAATTCTTATGGGGAAGATTCCATGATTCACATCAGTTTATTTAACATTAAATGTTACAGTCATATACATACTGGGAAAGCAATTAATAAGCATATATAAATAATTGAACATTGAAGAATATACAGTATTTGTTTCATTATCTTATTATTTCAAATTTTTCTTTACTAAACAAAGGAATCGTTAAATATGGCATATTTCCCGAATTATGTTAGGGAGGGGATAGGGGGGCACAACCCCCATGAGGAATTTTTTGCCATACAATGTATATTCTTCACTCCCTTTTCACACACACGTATACATATATGTGAGTTGCAGTAGTCGTAATCCTTCCCCATGAAAAATTTCTGGAATGATTCTCCCATTCTGGATTGATTCTTTCTTTTCCCCCGTAAAAAAAATATATATATATAATCTCATATAACATATCATATCATCGTAATACATACATACATACATACATACATATATATATATATATATGAGACGTCAGATATTTCAGTAAAGTTCCAGAGTTAAGGCAGGTAAAACGGTTTATTAAACATTATCTTTAAGTTACAATGTAGAGTGAGAAGAGGAGAGGGGAGACGGGTACAAAAATCAGCGTAGACTAATTAAGCAGTTCCAGTGGCAGAAGTCTCGATTTTCGAGGTGCGGGTGTATTTACGCATCATACCACGTGGGCTGGTATGACATAACTCCGCCTCTCTCTTATCTCTGATCGAACCACAAACATTTACCAACATGACCCGCATCCGGGGCTACAAAGGCGTGGGGACACGTGTACACTCTAAAGAACTCAGAATCGACGGCCTGATGTCTAGCAATTAACTAAAGAATAAAAACATAGCTCCAGAGCGCGCGTGGCAAGTATGACAGGAAAGCAAAACTTACAGTGAAATTACCCACTTGAACACTACCCAAACTAGTAAAACCCAAATTACCTTTTTATACATTACATATATATATATATATATATATATATATATATAAACCATATATATAGATATATATATATATATATATTTCGTTCATGAAAAATCAGGCCCTTTTCCTTGATAGAACAACCTTAAATTGAGTGTTCACTATTTTTTTCAATATCAAACAAATTCATAATGCTACTTAAACTTTAAAATGTAAAAGGAGTGTAAGCCTTCAAATCCTAGTAAAAAACGATTCAAAATATTGAAAAACGAATAATATATAATACAGTTTACTGCATTTTCTAAGATATTTCTAAAATAGAGAAAAGAAAAACCTTTGAGACATTCTTGCAATTTTGTTAATTTGAATGTATTCATGTATTACGTAAAAATTTAAAAATCACAAAAACACAAAAATGTTGCAGGTCACTATAAAAAGAACCAGTTTGTTTAACTACGCTATTTTCATATAAATCCTATGTTTTAAAGATCCATTGCCATGGGCGCCGACAGAATATTTCCCGGGGAGGAGGCGGGGGCAAAGACTACTTCAACGTATTGTTACCATGTTGGAAAGAGCAAAAAAGCAAGGGAAAACACTGCATACAAAAATCCAGGGGGGAGCATTGCCCCCCTTGCCCTATGCTGCTGGCGCCCATATCCATTGCTGCTTTAATTTAGCTTGAATATATAAAAGATCTCGTTTTTATTAACTTATATCCATGAACGAAGTTTGTTCTAATTCAGCGAAATGCAGAAACCAGCAAGTTTGTTCTAATTCAACGAAATTCAGAAACCTACCAGTTTGTTCTGTTTCAATCAAATGCCTAAACTTACGAGTTTTCTATTTCAGCTAAATTCAGAAACCTACGAATTTGTTCATCAAATGCAGAAAGCAGCAAGTAGTTTGTTCTAATTCGGATAAACTTAGAAACCTACGAGTTTGTTCTAATTCAACTAAATTCAGAAAACCTACGAGTATGTTCTTTTGTTTCAGTGTGAAATGTATCATAGTTAGTAATTCAACTACATTCAGAAATTTACGAGTTTGTCCGAAATAATCAAATCCAGAAAGTTACGAAATGCTTAAGTCAAACATTCTAAATGTTACGCTGCGTTTACGAAAGCAATGTAAGAGCTTTAAAAACACTGATTAAGTCATTAAATCTTGGGGGGTCAACAGCACTTGAGAGTAGAAATCAGGTATACGATCCTTTGAATGAAGACAGATCTGTTTTCCGAATGTGAAAGGTTAAATACTGTTTTCTTCATTTTTAACTCAACAACCAGCTGGAAGGCGGGCGGAGGAAAGAAGAGTTAACCATCTGTCTAATTATAGATGATTTTTTTTTACCCTCCTAAAAATAGTTATCTGAAAATACAGTTATCTGAAACAGTGCACTTAGGGATAGATAAATAAGATTCATAAATTAAAACTGATTATTTTAATTGTTTGATAAATACCGAATTCGTGAAGAAAAATTGATAAAATGCATTTGTTGAAACTTTTTTTTTAATTTTTAATGGAGCTTCAATAAACTGTATTAAAAACATTGCAAAACTGACACAATCAGAATCAATTTTGCGATTAGACGTTTTGCCTACTGCGATGCCTCCCTGTCCCCATTCGCAAATATACACATCGCAAATAAGGCACATTTTACTCACAGAGGATTTCTTGTACGGGTGGCATATAAAAATTTAAACTTTGTATTTATTTAGATTTAACTGAAAATTTAAATCGACACCATAAATTTATACACCTTTTTTACGTAAATGCGTAAGTTCTTGAAAATGTCTATGATCAAAATTTAAGAAAGAAATGTCTAGGTCAATATTTTTAGGACAGTTTGTATAGCTGCTCAATGATTTAATTTTTAAAACTTATTTAGGCTTAAAATTCAGTGTTGATATTTTGATTTCAAAAAAATATCCCTGTAATTTGTAAATAGATGATTGGTTTTGAAAACACAAATGGGTTTGAAAAGACAGAACGTATTTAATTTTATTTGAAAAAGAAATTTGAGAGTTATTCAGTTTTCATTTACGAGTATGCACTAAAATAAAAGAACAATTCTTTAATGCAGACTTAAAGGCACACTGAAACTTCTTTTCATAGTTTTGAATTTTCATGAATTTTTCTTTTGAGTTAATTTTCACTGACATTTCGGTGAGATTCACTGCCTAAGTTTAAGTCTACAACGCATTAAAAATAACCAAAATCTCGCAATCTGCAAAATAAATACACAACGGTTAACACTTTATGTCACCGTGAAGCAGATCTGCAACATACCTGTTAAAGCTATGTAATTTAATCATGGTGTATTAAAAATATTTGAATTACTGTTATTTATAGAATAACGTGAGCAAAAACATTACAAAAATGAATTCTGTAAAGTGTGCATTATTTAACTAATATTGTAACATGAAACTGTATTTTGTGCTTCTGCAGTCGTTCTATTGGTTATTTCAGTACTTATAGTGTTTTTGCGTGGGCCAGTCTTTCAAGAATCCTAATGTTTGTTCAAAAAGCTCTCAGCTTAAACTGTTCCCAAACACTTCAATAACAATTTGGTATACTGCAGATAGGGGAAGGTGTCCTAAAATGATCCTAGCGGGTAAAACGATTCACATACCATCCACGTACGGTTTCGTTCATGCAGGTAGCACTTTCTACATAATACATAACCTATAGTCTGTTCGCCGAGTCGAGAGAACGAAACTAAATAATGGCACATGTAAACTGGCGAAGAGTCAACACCTGGCATTTTGCCAAAGCGCCAAACACAGTATGAATTTCTGCTTTCTTCCATTTACGCTGTTAGGCGCATTTAACCTTTAACTCCAAACTAGAGATTGGTGCCAAAAAATGTAATTCTTTGGTAACCCGTTTGTTTACTTTCGTTCTCTCGTTTCCGCGAACAGACTATAGTAATACATAAACTAGTCGTGCCAAGTGAAGAAGCAATGGCGGTAGTAAAGTGATCGCAGTATTAGGCGTCTAAATAGAATTATTTGAAAAATTGGAATTTATAACATTTGTCATAAGGTAAGTGCTAACTTTTCTATTTTAGATAAACAGTCTTTCACGCGCAGAAATATGGCTTGGTTTACTGAATGGAGTATATTTTTTAGATTATTATTTTGGTTAGATGCAGTGCCACAAATGCCTAGGTATGTGAATGATGCTTTTGCCTGGGATACCTGAGAATGGTGATTATGCGTATTTTTGTGATATGTGCTCAATTATTCGGAGTTTACGAAGTGGCAGAAAAATCATTATTTAATTTATTTCTGCAATTATTTTAGGCCATAATTTTAGAATTATAATTTTCAAATGTTCTATCTTATCGTTTGTGACACTTTTTCTTTAAAATTCTCATAAAATAAATCATATGTGCTATCTGGTTGTAAAAATTATTTTATTTCATTATGTAATGTCATAATTACTTTTACATCTTTCTTTTGCCGATAAGAGCAATTTACAATTATTTTTAAACGAATGATCATTTTGCCCTTTGTTTGAGGGTACAATGATCCTTTGGACTCTTTATTAAAATTCAATTTTTTAATTACTCAATGTTGGTTGAAAATATTATGGAAATATGTTTATAATGCAACATATAATGTAAAACATACTAGCAAAATTCCATAGTTTTATTTAAACATTTATGTCAATCATACGTTTTTCTCTTAAGGGGATCATTTCAGGCCACCTTCCTCCATATTTTCAAGTCATGAAATATATATCAAGTATATCAATACAAAAATAAAAATTAACGTTTTATTGAACTCTACAACAAACACATCTTGGTCAATAAGCTCTTGCATGAATTACAAAACTGCTAAATGAATTAATTCAGCATGTTTATAATTTCTTTTTGCACATTACAGTAAACAATTTTTAAAGTTTCAATTGCTGAGATATAGAGGGTTAAAACAAAATATAACACACTTACACTTGTTTAAAAAAAGAAGAAAGAAAAATTGAATAAACATGAATTTACGAAATTGAATTTGCAAATTTTTCTACTGCTCTATACATTTTACTATATTCATGATTTCTATTTTGAGCGTTTTTACTTTGCAGTTACGTCATTCCCTCCGAATTTTTACTGCTTACCAAAAGCACCTTTTTATTTTACTTTTTTTTTTTCTTTTGCGTTCGCATAGGTTGATCTCTCACACGCATTTTGCGTGAAACCGGAGGACCGAATCGACATCAACACGCAAAATTAAAATTCGATGGAAAAAGATGAAAGATAGATAGATGATAAATAATTTCAACATCGAAAAGATAAATAGATTCATGATTTCTATTTTGAGCGTTTTTACTTTGCAGTTACGTCATTCCCTCCGAATTTTTACTGCTTACCAAAAGCACCTTTTTATTTTACTTTTTTTTTTCTTTTGCGTTCGCATAGGTTGATCTCTCACACGCATTTTGCGTGAAACCGGAGGACCGAATCGACATCAACACGCAAAATTAAAATTCGATGGAAAAAGGTGAAAAAGATTATTCTTTTATCCACTCCGTATTTTTATTTTTATACTCGCCGTACTCCTTTCATGCTTTTATTTTCGTTTTACTTTCTCACTTCATTCTTCATTACTTTTTTTTTCTTTTACTTCTTTCGTTTTCTTATTCTTCATTTCATGTGTTCGGCCTAAGAATTTGATTGTATTACTTTAGGTTTCGCGTGCCAAATTCCAGCAGTGAAACTTCGTCTAAGTTTGAAAGATTTTTTCTCTTGACGTAATTATTCATTGTACTAACTTTGAAGACTGTCTGTGAGATAGTAAGTGTTCTTTATCCTTCACTTTTTCTTTCAGTGAAAATTTTTTAGAGACATGAATTCGAACTTCATATTTATTTTAAATATAATACTATTTTGCACACTAAAATATTTAAAAAGCAACAACTATTGAGCTACTGAAAATAATGTTAAGTTCAAATAGCGTTATTTTAAAGCACCTGTTTAAAAATTCTTGAAATTATTTAACAACATCGAACTTGAACTTAATCTTTATTTTCCGAAATAGGGAAAGGTGAACGATTCACATTTTTTTCTTTTTTTTCCCAGACGGAAAGTGGTATCTAATAGGTAACGCATGAAATAGCTGTGCCAAGTCAAGAAGAAACAATGGCGATATTTAAGTTGTGCGTTTTTGAAAAACGCACAACTTAATAGAAATATGGAATGTCATATTTATGCATAGCCTAACTCATATTCTATGATAAATAATTTTTAATATACGAAACCAACGTAGGAAATTTCTCTCTTGCTCGAATGCTTCTTTTGGAGGGTGTACATACCAAAAGCGCAATAGCGCTGCATAGCAGTCAAACGGTTAATTTATTCTGCGTTTATTGTAGGCCATGATTTTTGAATTATAATTTTGAAATATTATATTTTATTGTTTATGTTACTTTTTTATTTTAAAATTTTCATAAAATAAATTATGCTTACTATGTTATTGTAAAACTTATTTCATTTCATAATGTATAGTCATAATTACTTTACATCTTTTATTTTGCCGATAAAAACCAATTTATAATTATTTTTCCAACGAATTATCATTATGCCCTTGGGTGAGGGTAAAATGATCCTTTTGATTTTTTTCCCCCACCATTTTTTTTTTTTTTTCGTTGCTCAATCTGTTTAAAATTTCACTAAAATATGTTTATGATGCAAAATATAGTGTAAAATATTGTAACAAAGGGCAAAGTTTTATTTAACATTTATGGTATTTTATGAAAGTTTCCCCCCTGAATGAGATCATTTTGGGCGCTTTCCCTAAGTACTATTTTTCACAGTAAATATTTCAAAACTAGCAAGCATGCAATTGAGTAATGTAACTTCAGTAATATTAAGTTCAAATAGTATTATTTAAAGTACCTCATTAAAAATTAATGCCCTTATAATTGATAATACTTTATTTACTGCTTTGTAAAACCCCTTATAAGTTTTGTAAAGCAGGAATGGCGTCGAGTGATTATCAAACTGAAAGATTAAAAGACGTTTTTTACTTATGACATCGTAGTAAGTTTAAATAATTCCAATCGGGTAGATTCCTTTTCTTCATTCCTCTCGTTTTTAACAAAATATATTCAAACTTATTACATTTTGCAGAAATAAATATCATCTTACATAGATAACTATTTAAGATGATACTATGTAAAACTATTCAGTTAATGCAAATAATTGTAAGTACAGAAAGGATTGCTTTAAACACGGATTTTGAATAAATAATTAAGACTTTGTAAAATAACACACATAAAAGGTTCTTATCAATCTGTTAACAACACATATAAAAGGCACTTATCAATGTGTGTTACTTCACAAAGGTTTAATTATTTCATCATTTAAGCACCAGTTCCTTTTGGGTGTTTTTTGTTATTTTTGTTTATGCGGATTTAGAAGTTCATGCACTTATCTAATAATATTTTATTTATTAAACTTCTTAAAATAAGCTGAGATGATGTCAAGTGGTGATCCAGTGGCTTTTGTGTGAGCTTGAGGGAATTTGTATGCCCTTCGATTGCTTTATATAAATGCTTATCTATGTACACACGTTTCTAGAATATGGTGAAAACTTTCCTTCCTCACAGCGGCAAAAATTTTCCTTTTAGACAAGAAAAGAAAAAATGCAACACTGATATGTGTCGACACTATCATTTGTGAAAATTATACTAATTAAACTGTAAAAATGCATTCATATATATTTTTTTCTTTAAAAGATTCACCTCTATTCATAGTACAGAAAAAATTATCTAACTTATAATAACTCTTTACTTCATAATTTAAGTTCTGTTTTAGTTTTGCCTGATTCAACGTTTTCCTACATATATACACTGTAAAATTACATTTCGTTAAATTCAGCAGACGTTTGCCTGGTGCTTTTGTTAACCAGTAATTCTGTTGGATCAGCAAAACATTTCATTAGATCAACAAAAACTTGAGTTAAAAAAAGCGTCAACAAAATTTTGATTAGTTAAAAAAAGGGGGGGGGGCAGCTTCGATATTCTCCACCAAAGGCAACTTTTAATTCTTTGGTGATTTGCGCATGCGCATAATTGATAATCACTTCCCATTAGGGTTATAATTGAAATACGGTGACAAATATCAACGCTGTACACCAACAAAAACTTTTTTTGTTCTTTGAGGTAACATTATATTTTTTTCGCATTAAGATCTTTTGAATGTCTTTTAATTGAAATGTTACTATAACAGCACTCACAATAATTTGCTTCGTAATTTTTCCTTTATTTCTTGGTCGATGCCTACCTTTCTTCTGCCTCGATACAACATTTTACCGCTTATAGCGTTCTCTGTCAATTGAAAGTCGTTAATCGGAATTTTCTAACTATCATAGAAGTACAGCGAAGAAAAATATGACCAGGAAATAAAAATAGTAATACATCCAATTTTGTTAATAGCACTAGAGTAAAACTATCTTACATTTGTTTTAATGTCTTCACCGAGCAGCTGTATAGAGAGAAACTTCATTTTCACGTATCAGATTAAAATAATTCATTCTAACACGCGATAACTATCCGAATAAGATATTAAAAAAAGGGTCATTAAACTATTTTTTTTCCACCAGAAACTATTACAGAAAGTAATGTTGAAGTTAAATAGGATAAAAAAATACAGATAATGAAGTACATTAAGTCTGAGTGCGTAATTTTAATATCATGTTTGAGTATTAGAACATTAGGATTGATATATTTCCCCACAAATTTTAACTCTTCTCAAGCTATATATAACCTTGAATCTGAACATATGGCTACAAACATATGTCTGAATATATTTTGATTTCCATGTTTGATTGAGTAAAAATGCATCATTAATAAAGGCATACATTAGTATTGGTTTGCATACGCAAACCATTACTAATGCATGTTCATAAATTGACATATGGATATTTTTTATGCCGATACAATGTTTATAATGGTGTTTATCATTTTATTTTGTTTTTGTATAAGACTTAATTTGTTACTTCTATTCTATAAAATGATGGTAACAAGGAATAAGAAAAGTTATGTAAGTATTTTATTAAAGCTATAATTTCAGCTAGTGTATTTCATCGTAGATAAGTTCTTGTAAAAACACCAAAACTCGGTATCTTAGAACAATACTTCATTACAATGGACCTGCGCGAAATAATTTTTTGCTAGCCCCAAAATTGGCAATATATTGAGTAAGCTTACATATGTTTTGTAATATAGAGCATTTTTATATTCACGTGTTGATTCTCGCACTATTTTCACATTGCACAACATAATTTTAAGCTCCAACGCAAATATATCATAAGAAATTGAAACGCATGTGTAACATCTTCAAGGGCACCCATTCAAAAAAGTATTCGAGTATAAGACATTTCCGATATTAATATTGTGAATAATTGATTAATTTTTCCAAAAAAAAAAAAAACATAAACGTTTAGCTCAAAATAAATATTAGACGTTATTGCTTACTGCATGAACTGCGTTTTATGTAGACAACATTTTATAATGAAATGGATGTAGAAAAATTGACTTGAGTTCGAATACTTTTTTGAGAGGATGGACAATAACTGAAACGACCGAAGATTCAATATGCCGAAATTAATTCTCCATCTAAAAATAATTAATGCTTAAAATTTTAGAAATGCCAAATAAAATACATATCGGATAATTTTACTTTGTTTGTCAGTTTTAACTGAGTTTAAAAGTTTTATTTTTATTGAAAGCCACTCTGTTTCATTTTAAACATTTAAAGAACAAACAAGGACATTTTCTGAACAAAATATCCCATACATAATAAACATTCTGTTTTCTAAAGTTCTTTATTTATATAAGTCCCATATTTATATTATCAATAATATTAGTTTTTTCTGCTAGTCCACTATTGGATATTTTTTAATGTTTTGATGACTTTTAAAATTAGCCACATAATCATAGCACAAATTAGCAAATAAACAAAATTTGTATGATATACATTTAACAGTATCAATATGATATTAGCAATTAATTTACATCTATCGAACAATCTCCATGTTTTAATGTGTTAATAATCATACTTTGCTTAAATAAAGTTTATGAATAAAATTTTGACGAGCCTTAATTTGATTAACCACAAAAAATTTTATCACTGACCAAATTGAAACGGACGCTCTTTTTCAAGATATTGATAAATAGTCTATTTTATATCATGCATTGCATCATAAAATTGCAGTACACGGTTCATTATTGCTATTATAGAATATAATTAAGCTTTAAGTTGTTCAAGCTATTTGCATAATTTTCAAAATACTTCCTCCCGAATCATTTTATCTAAGAAATAAAGACTTTTCGTGAAAGACTTTCGTGGAAAAAGACTTTTCGTCACCCAACATCGTTGGGTGAATATTTGTAGACCAAACTAAAATAATAAGAACAAACAGTATTTATTATGCATTTCAATCATAAACAAACATTAATACAAGCCAAAATTACCGGCAGACAGTTCTGACTTTTTTTTTTGTCTCACAAATTATGGGCTTTGGATTCACACTTAATTTCTCAATATTGTTCGGACATCACTTTGTCTTGAAAAACTTCTAATAAGTGTTGGATTTTACTAATAAATTTATTTATATATTAAGTGATTTGAGTACGTGCAAATTTTAACAAATTTTTTAAAACATTATTTTAAAACTGTTTAACTTAAAAAGTGTGAAGACGAGTGAAGTTGTGTATATACATCGAAAATATTTTCTCTCTAATTTATTTATTTATTTGCCGGAAGAGGAGAGCTCGCGTCACTGAATGTGTCGCTTAGAGCTACATATACGTCTTTCCCGTAGTTTCTCACCACAATTTGGAACCTCGTCAGAAGGTGGGAGACTTCTGAACATTAGAACTCCTCGACAACTGCTAGCGACCGTCCAGAGGACTTTCGGAACCACGGATTTAACATGCACACACATCGCATGTACACGGTGGTCATTAGTGGTACATCGGTATCGAACCCGCAACCTTCGAGTTACGAGTCTTTAACCACTAGGCTACCACGGCCCTGTCATAAGAATTGTATTTTTTTAAGAAACATGAGTTTTCGCTAAAGCTACTGATATAATTGATTTAATTGATATAATTGATATGATGTTTTTTTGTTGTTGCTGTTGTTTAAGAAATAATTACATTCAATTAATCGCATAATTTACGATTAAACTTCGTCAGAAATGAGCACCCCCAAACTTTTTTTCTAAGAACTACACCACTGAAGAAAATTGAAATAGTAAAATTAATCATTATGTAAAATGCTTCAGCAGTTAAGTACGTTAGCGTATATGTACAATTATCAACAAACATTGCCAGGTTTTTGTCTCACAAATTGCGAATGTCGGATTAACACATTATATGTCACTGTCTGGATATTTTTCACACAAAATGTTTTCATTCGATCCTCAGATCTTATTTATTATTTTATTTTTTCACATATCTATTTTAATAGCATTATTTCAGAAATGTTTTGATTAAACGGTGGGGAAGAAAAAGGGACAGATACGTTTAAGTCTCTTATAATTTCATTCTTATTCACATTTTTTAAATTTTATTTTAGAACTGATATAAAATTGGAATATACGAAAAATTAAATGATCTCAATTATTTGAAAGCTGATCTGATTAATCTATGAGTAGCAGATTAATGGTGTTGAAATGGTGTATAAGCCCCACCATGACCGAGTGGATAAAGACACTGGACATGGTAGATGGCTGAAATGTGAAGGTCTCAGATTCGGGCTCATCGCGCGGCCATCGATTTAACGGTCTGGAGCTTTGGGCTCTTTTCTCCAGATGTATCATGAATACACATTAGAACCCCTTAAAAAGTCCTCCGCTCAGAACACCCCACCGTAGGCAGAAAGCCCTCGAATAGCTTTGCGTTAATGCAAAATACAATACGAATGGTGCATAAATAATTCTTTATGTGTCATTAATTTTTATCCACATTTCTAATTTTTATAATTTTACCCGTCTTTTTATTTAACCTTTTGCAGATCGCATTGAGATCCAGGCATATTTTAAATTAGTTTTTTTCTTCATATTTTGTCTTTAATGCGTTAGTTAAAGAATATTAATCATTTAAATGGGGGAAAATTAATTTTTTTTATACAATTTTCACTGTGTTTCCAATGGAGAGCACAGGTCATTTCTGACTATAATTTACATTAGTTTAAAAAACTGAGTATACTGACGGGTAGTTTAAATAATAAGTGAAATATTAAGAATTAATAAGAGATTTATTTTTAAATTTCAGTAAAGATATGAACTGAAAGAAGGGAGAGGAGGTTGAAAGGAGAGAAGTTTGAAGGGAGAGGAGGGTGTATCAAGATTGCTCTAGTAAAAAAAAAAAAAATATGAAAATGTCTATTTCCATAATTTGTTTTCCAGTTTCCCCATAATGATAGAAAAGCGACTTTTATTTCATAAGAACCAATTCATCTTTTAACTTTATCTGCTAATTGTTTCAAGTCAATATTGATAAAATTTCCGTTCTGAATAAATTTTTAATTTGATATTCCCAATCAGTAATATTGGCTTGTAAAAGGTCAGCTTTATTTACTTGCAAAAAGACCTGAACAGACAACAAGGAATCTAATATCGATCTTCAACGGCATTATTTTAAAACTATTCTGATTAAACGACGGTGGAGAGACAGAAGGGGTGAGGGTAAGGGATACCAATTCACGTCGCCTCTTTTGATCTGTTCGCATTTCTTACCCTATCCAGGTAATCGCATTTCATATCTATCATAGTTTGGCCGATAGCATCTTTAAGGATTCTATAGCTTTCGCCGATGGAAAAACGACCTTTCCTGATGATAGTTTCTATCAAAAGGGATAAGAAAGGGATTTTCGAACATTGTTCCCCAAAAGCGTTCCATCAAAATTTTTAGTTCATGATTTATTTTCGAGCACGCAAGATGTGTGTGTGTAAAGATCTATCAGTAAATAAAACTATATTGCGCTCACGTTTCTCTATACATTACCATCCATCAAAATTTGTCAGAGTTTGCGTGTAACTTTTTGTAACCTCACCAATCACGAGCTCTTGTTAATAAGTGTAGATGTAATGTAAAACGCATGCGCATTGATGTGGAAATACTATTTTTTTTTTCTGTATGCGTCTATGTCATTTCAGAATAATTTAGGAATTACGAAAACATTTTAAAAGTTGCATTTAATAATATTTTAGAAAAAAAATTATGTATATATCAATTTACGTAAATGAACAAAACACAAATATCCAGGGATTGACAAAAGTTGTAAAATCTTAGGAGCCCCATATACAGGGTGAATCTGAACTCTTGGGCAAAACATTAAGGGGTGATAGGGCACACAATGAGGAATCGTAATCACATAGTAATCTGGGGTGAAAAACGCAGTTTTAACTTACCCGGTAATAATCACTTTTGTAAAGACATTGAAGTGTCCGTCTAATTTCTTAACCAAGTTTCATAAACAATAGGCTCGTCTCCGAAAATTTCATCCATGAAATAAAATAAACTTTTTAAACTATCCATTTTAGTTTTCTGTTTTCGAAGAAAAATACATTAGTTTCTTGCGAAACAATTGTAGGAAAGCGCACTGTTTTTTCAGCTCTTTTTCCCGAAGTGATTATTAACAGCTACATGAAGACGACGTTGCCGACCCCACATTGCTATGTGATTCTGACTCCTTATTATGTGCCCTATCACCCCTTAAAGTTTTGCCCAAGAGTTTAGATTCACCCTGCATATTGAATTATATTAATGAAAAAAAAGGGCAGTTGTCAAGGAATACTTCTTAGTCGCCTAGTCGACCAGGCGACCGGATTTTGTCGAAACCTGCAATATCGTTTGCGGTGAATTAAATGCCTCTAAAATCAACGAACTAGAAATTAAATTCAAAACCAGTGGTTACCAATAAATTCAAAACCATTTTTCTAGAAATAAAATTTAAAACCAGTGATAATTCATATTAAAGTCTAATTAGTTTTAACTTTCTTCGCCTCAGTTTTGGTCCTCTTCCCTCTATAAAGTTTAAACTAGTTAAAGCCTTTAATATCACATATCACTGGTTTTAAATTTTATTTCTGGGAATTGAAGTTATAGGACCTCTTGGACTTTCTAATCTTTTGTACGTCTTTCACAAGTGATAAAGTTTTGAAATAAGTTAAAAGTTGTTAAAAACAAAAAAAAAGTTAATTTTCAAGACAAATTAAAATAAAAAAAATTCTGTATAAAATATACAAAAGAGTAATATAATACTTCAATTAAAATGTTCTTCAATAGCAAGATAGTGTTGACCTACATGCAACCACGAAAACCAAGGAAATAAAAGTAAATGAAACCGAAAAGGTGCAGAATATTGCTATTCCAAAGAAGGAAAAACTTACTCCGATTACTGTGCAATTTATATAATGTTGTAATTTAAGTTAATAACTGCTAAATAGTCATTTTAGTCACAGAATTTTGTCAGTCAGAAATTCTCTTTTAATGCAGTTTTAATTTACTTTTAAAATAATTTAAAATTTTCAAATATTAATCACGTAAATTGAAAATTATTTGCTATCTAAAAGAGTAAAAGTAAAACTTGTTTTCTTTTACACTTTTATGAAAATAAACGAAGCAATAAATTATTTTGTTTTCTGTAAAAATGACATTTTTTAAATCTAAATTTTTGAATAAAAAATGTGTTCTCCTAATTTTTCTTTAAATTTCATTTTTTAATTCAGTGACTTAAATGAATTCAATTGTTTTTTTACTTAAATTCAAATTATCATAATTCAAATTAGTTGATATTTTGATTAGCCAAAATTGCATCGATTCTCATAAATTTTAGAAGTTTAAAATACGACTGTAAAAATTTAATGTTATCTACAAGTTAATTTTATGATGGTTTAAAAAAGTGTTTTTTTTTTTTTTCGTGCATTGTAAGTTACCTTTTCATGGTGGATTGTTATTATTTACAATAATAATAACAATCCACCAGAGATATTAACCATGAAGATTAATTGAAATTTCCAATCAAGATTATCACTCTTATGATTCACACACATTTATTTTTAAATGCATATTTTAAAGAAAATTTACTTATTTATTGAGTAAACTAACTTTTTCATTTATGTAAAATATAGGGAGGGAAAAACAGGAATTTTAGAAAAACTGAGTGCATAATTTCAGAAGTAATCAGGAATTTTTTCTCAACAATAATATAATTCTACTTTTTGCAATATGTTGCATAATATAAGTTACACATCACTTTTATTTCTAAATTTTTAGTCACCATTTTTTATTCCTGACTTTTTCATTAGATTTTTAAACATTGCTCCTTTTACAGAAACAGAGGATCCACTGAGTTACATCAGCAGTTTAAAGCTGTTCCTATAAAGAAATTTTTTTAAATCTAGATTTGTTTTTTCGAATGCTTTCCGTCTGAATGGAAAATAAAAAGGGGAAGAGGAAAAAACTTTTTTTAAAGGTAACATTTTAAAAATTTTAAAGTAACCGTTGAAACTTTAATTGCATAATTTCACTTGAAAATTCTCCTTCATTGTGTTCCTCATTTACAATTAAGATTCATTTAAAACTCTGTTAAATTGTTAAATATCAGATATTGTTTCTGTAGTTCAGAGAGTTGTTTATAGTTTTAATTAAAATTCAAGAAATACAGCTGATGAAATTTCAAAGCGTAATCAGTTGTTTAGAAGTGAAAAGTATAGCGTCTATATGTATATGACATAGACATTATAGTTCCATAACAACTTCAGATGGTTAGACGAAAAATGCATACATTAAAAATTTTAATAAGAATAATTTTCACACATATATTAATAATTTGGCGGTTATAATTTTCATAATTTGATTTTTAAATATTTTCTTTATTTTTTACGCATTTATTTACTGAATATTTAATGTCACCGACCCGTAATTCTTAAATTGTTTATTTTGTCATGTTATTAACATTGAAAAAAGTATCGCAACATATTTTAGATTATTATAGGTCTAACACAGTAAATATTATTTAGTATTCTAGTAAATCTATATAAATGAAGTTATCAAGAACTTTGTGATTTCCTTCCATATCAAGCATAAGGAATCCAAAGCGACTTTCAGGTAAAGCTAGTCTGTCTGTTGAGCTTAAACGTTCGCGTGTCACATGAAAAAGTTGAAGCGAATAATTATTGATTACAAATCAACAATTTTGGCGGGGGAAAAAAAAAAATAATGTTTATGGACTTGGTGAAAAAGTACGGAGTTAAACTTGGCTAAAAGAAGCAGACTAATTACAAGTAAAAAGATATAATAATAATAATATTTCATCCATACAGCTTTAATATTAGCCTAAATTGAAATTTAGAGAAGGGAATATAAATCTCTTCGCAAATTTGCATCCTTGCCCCAAGATTGTACGTCCAGTATAAGTACAATACGAAGTATTGTACGGTAGTACCGAAGTAAGACGGTGATATTTACACTAACAACCATTTTTCTCTTTTTTAATAGGCCTCGCATGTTCCAAAACAAAAACTTGCACTTCAGACCTTGCTACTGACTTTAGTTACAATTCTTTTTTCTCTCTCTCTGGATTTTTCATGAATGTTTTACAGTTTTTTGTATGTTTAATAAGAAAGTTTTCTCCGTTCAGAGAGTATGGGTTCCTCAGATATTAATAGCATAAAAATATTTGAGCTTAATTAGATATTTTCAAAAGGCTATAGAGAATATTTTCTATTTTTTATATTTTTATATATTTTTATTATTTTTTAAATCAAAATATTGGTATAAAACATATGCATAAGGTATGGCCTGTAAAATATTTAGCAGAGCACTTGTACCGTAAGCTTGTACCGTAACACCAACGATAATTAAACAACTGTCACTTTTAGCACTTTTCATAAGTAGATACTTTTTCTTACTGAAAATAAAAAGCTTTAAATAAACGGTTTCCTCTCTCTATTATAGCTTTAACAATATTTAATTAGTGTTTAACTCTCCCGGACAATTAACTGGAAACACAATCGCCACAATTCTACTGAACTACGTAGGCGTTTCCATCAAGCCTCTTTTGTCTCTCTGTCAAGTCGGACAAAAACCAACTTTTATCAAAATCAAGTGACCTCATTAACAAGTGAATCTTCGAATACCAACTGAGCGTTTTTGCTTTTTTCATCTTCTCAGAGGCGTATTCTATTTTACGCGTATAATCGACGCATTAGTCACGAACCAAGGATAACCGGATGGTCAAAAAAACCAGGTAGAGGGGAAAAGAAAAGGTGATAAATGACAACTCTCATACCGAGCATCAAAACTCAGACAGGTCTGAGTTTTTATTTTATTTTGTTTTGTTTTTTTTCTTTCAGTCTCTTCAATGGCCACGTCAAGTAATTATAAATAGCCGGGGATGAATTACTGGGCAATTATTTCTAGGAATAATCTGACATGAATTATTTTGGCTAGATCCATCAATATCGTAGCAGATGGCGTCCGCAAAAGTGACAATGAGAAATGGTACTTAAATTGCGCTGCAGATGTTACACCTGAATCTCGGTGCGTTTTGTGTTGTTTTTTTATTTCTCGCCAGGCCCTAATATACACTTTGGGAGGGTTGATGAGGACTGCGTAATAAGACATAAGCAAATTTATCAACGTCCGACTGAGACAGGACGCTGCACAGTCGGAAAACGCCTCTCGAAATTGTAGTGGTAATTTTTATGAACGTTGTGACGAATGCGTAGTGTGCTCGACGGTTTCAGACTATGCTTGTCCTTGTAATTTCTTTCCTTCTTTTTTTTCCCATAAGGGGAATTGCAAATATAAATTAGGCGGAGACCGAAGTATAGAAACATCACTTATATTTTAACCAATGGTGTCTCTGTTCAGTAGGGGGTTGAACGTGGCATCGGTTCAACAAAGTATTTTCCTCATTTATTACCTGCTAACTGAATTATAGTCAAGTTAAAAACAGTTTTTTATTACATTGCTAGAAATGAATTATGAAGTTTCATTTAACATTCATTTAATGTGAAAAGGAAAATTTAAATCATGGCATTAAATTGTAGACGGTTTTGTTGCATTCCAAGCAGATACTTTTATTTTCTCTCTTGTATATTGGTTTAGATAAATGTGCTTTTAACTTTTAAAAGCTGTGAAAGGCATTTCAATAATACACCTGTAAAATAAAATACCACACGCATTAATAACCTGCATTATATATTAAAAATCACACACATAGCAGTTTAGATTGCATTTTCAAATTTCGACTGAGCTTTAAGTTTATGGAGAATTGGTGTTCTTCTTTCTTTCTTTCTCTCTCTCTTTTTTAATTTGCGAATAGAAAACGACAACGAACAAATATACTTCATATTGCAGTAATATTGAATCTGGAAAAAAAAGAAGAAATAAATAAAAGAAAATATAATATGCACACTTTAAATTTGCAAACATTTAACAGTTGTGAACAGTATGTACAAGTTTACAATGTTACTCCATTACGTGTACACTTCACGTTATTTGAACAAAGCATGAAAACAAAATTTTTAAGTTATAATTGAAATATTTTCAAGGTTTACAAAAAATAGATACCATCGAATTTTTCTGTATTTTTATTCATGTTTATTGCGAATGAATAACTGCAATTACTCAAATGTTTACATCACTAATGCCATGGTGTTACTAATAGAAATGTCTAGTTAAAGAATCGTTTGAAGAGAAAAAAAAAATAGATTTGGAAGTTTTAATTGATCTTCAGAGACCAATCGCTTAACAAAAACTTAGCAAAAGAGGCAGGGAGAGTTTTGGCATTCATTTCAATCATGGACGGGGATGTTATCATAAAAATGTTTAAAAAATAAATAAATAAATAAATAACAAGCGATAATAACACTAGCCGTAGTAAAAGCAATAAGAATCTTTGATTACACACAAGGGAATGTTCTTTTTTTTCATAAATTAACCTCTGATAAAATGATGAAAGGGGAGAAAAAAAATATCCTCCTTCATATTTTAATATTTAAAAAAAAATCCAAGAAAAAAGTCTGTAAAGTTTTTGCATAATTACGACAATTTTTTTCTTGGTATTATTAGAAAATGTTTACTTATTTATTTATGCTTAAATTATTTAACATTGTTATAAAGTTCGCAGGATTGTTTAGCAAACGAACAACGCTAGAAATGATAAAGCTTCTCAGAAAACTGTGTTTTAATTTGTATTTAGAGAAAGAGATTCAGATTTTGAGTGCATTATTTAGAGCACACTTTTTTTCCCCCTACGTTTGTCTTCCATAGCATAAAGTTTCGATGCAGTATTTAAGCAGTTTCTGAGCCACAGTTTCTTTGATATGTTTAAGTATTTTTTATGAAAAGTTGAAAATTGATCATAATAGTATTTTGATAAGTATAAGGGCGGATGTAAAACTTTTGGGTTGAAGAGTTTATAAGAGTGGATTGGGCAAGAACGGTTTTATTATATTTAACCCTATGAAGTAAATTAATTGCAGACTTAATTTTAAGATTAAACGGCGTGCGATAATACAGTTTCGATACACTTAGTTTCAAATATAAAACATTAAAATATAGAACTATTTTGTTTAAAAGAAACTATTGAAACATAAACTTATTACAACGGCTGGTGGTGTCTCAGGGAAATAAAAATACATCCTATAAGGACCGTGAAATTAAGATGGAATGGTTTGAAAAATACCTCAGCAGAGAGAATTACACATTGGCGAGAACAACAACTTGGCTGAGATAAATAACGCCAATCCCCGAGCAACCGTAAAACTTAATCCAATAAAATTAAAATTAAGGAATAGCCAGCAAATAATTTTAAAGATGAGACAAGGCAAGAAAACAGTAACTTACGCCAACAGGATGCCAAAGAGGGGAAGGAAAATGCCGTTGCTATTACAAACGGACGTAATGTAATCTATTTTTAGCCCAGAACGACTCCACAAGGTCTGATGAGACAAATAAACAATCAAGAAAAATGCATACGGGAAAAAGCTAATATACAGATTAAAAGCCGAAGTGACAGCAAAATGAGAACAGAAATGTACTTTAGAATTCTTGATTTTGGATAGATTAAAATTAAGAAACATAAAGTAAATGATTATTAAATTAGATATGTGATCTTCATCACAAACCCCATATTAAATCTAGCTTTAACCTGACAGCTAATATTGTTCCCAAAACACAGCGGCATTACTTACTTCTCTGCCACGATTTTAGAATGCTTCACTCAGGCTGAAAGTATTTAAAGACTAATGACTTTGTGGATTTGTACTAATGAAGCAATCAGGTTAATCCTGTGGTTACTTTGTGCGTACTTTTTGAAGATTTGAAGAGTATTCAAAACTCGTATCAACGGCACAAAAAAAAAATCGCTTTAGAGGAGTTCAAAATTCACGGAGTGCCACGGAATAGGGCAATCTAAAAGTAACCACAACAGAAGTACAGGTCTGGTTATAACTGAAAACGCAGACGTAATCTTTTATGATTCATGGTACATCACATATTTAAAAAAAGATTTTTATAGATACATTCAAAAAATTTCAATCCATATATTTTTCTTCTTTCCACATTTTTTTTTTCTTGTAAGAAGTATGTTGAACTGAAAAAGTTTTGGGAAAAGTTTGAAAGCTACTGTATTCTTCAGTTACTTAGGAATGGATGAGAGACTTTTTTTTGTGAGGCCAGACGGAGGTTTAAAACTATTTTGAAAAAAAACAAACAAACATTTTAACATTACAATATAAGGATTTTGCGAAACAAGACAAGATTTTCGGCTATTTTGCGAGACGCGAGAGGGATATTATTCGTCTCGCTTCCATCACTATTACGATGAAGGCTGTAAAGAAGGTTAATTAGTTAGGCTGTTTTAAATTATTAACACTGCGTTGTGATACATGATAATCCATGTTCGATGCACTTATAGTTGCAATGTAATAAAAAGACGTTACATACTGAAAAACTATTTTATTAAACATATACTATTGAAACATTATTATAACGGGCGGTGGTGGCTCAGCGAAAATAAAATGACGTCCTATATGGACAGTGAAATTAAGGTGGAATGACTTAAAAATTACGCCAGCACAGAATTACACATTGGCGAGGACAAACACTTGGCTGAAATCAATAACGCCAATTCCAGAGCAGCCCTAACAGTTAATCCAATAAAATTAAAAATGACGTAATCGCGAGCAAATAATTTTAAAGATGAGGTATGGCAACAAATAATAACTTACGCCAGCAGGATGCCAAGAGGAGAAGCAGAAAGTACGTTGATTTTGCAAACGGACGCAATAAAATCTATTTTTAGCTCATAACGCCGCCACCGGGTCTCATTTCGAGAGACAAACCAAAAGGAATAGTGCATACGGGGAAAAGCAAATATACAGATTTAAAAGCCGAAATGGCAGAAAAATGAAAACAGAAGTGATTTAGAATTCTTGAATTTTGGATAGATTACATTAAAGAAAGCCAAAGTAAATGATTATTAAATTAGATATGTGATCTCCATCACAAAGGCCTATGTTCCTTTTGTAAGAATCGCTATAACTTACTAAATATCAGTTGGGAAATCCTACTAATATTATAAATGTCAATGTTTGTATGTATGTTTATTACTGTTTCGCGATGAAATGGTTTGACGGATTTGGATAAAATATGGAATAAAGACAGTTAAAAGTCCTGGATTAACATATAGGCTAAAAAAAAAAAAAACACTATTCCTACAATATACAAAAAAAAAAAACTATCTTTTATAGAAAGAAAGGAATACAAATGAGTTTTTATTTTATAGAGCACTCGACAGATGGCGCAAACTTATAGAATACGCAGTTTTTAATAAATAAGATCATTTTATCGTCTGCTATGCCTTGATAACGAATACACCTGATTACGTTTTCCTTCTGACGTAGATTTATAAGCGGGTATAGGCCAAGCACACAAATCCGAAATCCGTGTTACACAAACAAACAAACAAAAAATAAGTTTTTGAAACTTTCATTCAGTTCGAATTGCGCATTTTTCTGCGCATCTTTTCCCCCCATTTTATTTCTATTGTATTGCATCCAGAAAAGGAAGTTAGAAATATCAATTTTAATTTTGTTTAATCCCACTCATGAATAATGACACACTTTCCAACTTAATGGAATAAGGAAAGAAAATAGGAAAGACGCATGTAGATTACGCAATACGCTTTTAATATCTAACACTTTAGTGCGTATTTACAATTTGAAAGCGTTTCAGATTTTCTAACATTTTTTTTCCCTTTCCGTTTTTTTATAACGGTCAATATATTTAGAAGCTCTTCAGAATTAATATAGGGCGAAAATAATTCGTACCTTTTTGTAGATTTTTATCATCAAATCATCTTATTTTTGCAACCAGGGGCGGCCTGACACGTTAAGCAAGGTAAGCATCGCATCAGGGAGCCGGCTTCGAAGGGGCATCATTTCAAACTCAAAAACTAAGTAGAGCATAAAAGGGGCGTCTTTTTTACGTTAGCAGGTCCGCCAATTACCTTAGGGCCGCACCTGTTTGTAACTATTTTAATTTTAAATTCGATTCAGAATCTGAGAGGTTTTAGTGCCATGGAAGTCGGTGAGAAACAGGATTTATTAAGTAAAAACTGGTCGCCGAAGGCGGCCAGTTTTTAAATAATATTGTTCAATTAGCTAAAAACTAAATGTAAATGACAGTGTCAAACTGAAATATATGGAAAACTGCTTATGCAGAGTGTCCCATAACTATTATTAGAAAATTTAAGGCTAGGTAGGGCATATAATAAGGAATAAGAATCACATAGAAATGTCGGTTCGAAAACGTCATCTCCACGTAGGTGAAATGCTACCACGTAAATGTAAATAATAGAGAACTTTCAAACCATTGTTCGTCAAAAAACAATGTATACTTCTCAGAAAACACTGTGTTTAAAATTGAAAGTTTAAAAATTCTGTTTCATTTTATGGATGAAATAGTTTGGACAAGAGCCTATTATTTATGAACCTTGGTTAAGAAATTGGACGAACACTTCACCACTTTTCCCAAAATGATTATTAACAGGTAAGTGAAAACGACGTTTTGGACCTCACATTGCTGTGTGATTCTGATACCTTATTGTGTATCCTATCTCCCCTTAAATTTTGCACTAATAGTTATGAGATACCCTGCATAATATGCTTTTAAAATGCTTGTCATAAAAATGTATTTTTTTAATGCTGATACTTAATTTTTCCCTTGAGTATAGTTGTGCGGAAAAAGCTATCAAACATGAAGAATTCAAAATTACTCACTTCAGTCATGTTCTAGCATGTTAACATAAATTGTTAAAGAAGAAAATGAAAAGGAGTAAGCCATAATCACACGAGCGATAATAAAAAGCAATAAAAGCTTTGATTGCACGCAGGGGGATGTATTTTTTTCATAAATTAACCCCTGTTAAAAACAACGAGAAAAAAAATGAAGACATTTTTTATATTTACAACAAAGAAAAAATTTCCTCAGGAAAAAAAAATATTAAGAGTTTTTACTTAATTACTGTTATTTTTATTTTAGCTAATCTATAAATACCCACCACGTTTATTTATTTATGCGAGAAACGTTTAACGTGTTAATAAGTTTACATCTCGGTTTCCAAAAGCAAAATTAATGGAACTGAAATTAGCATGAATAAGCTGTGCTATCTTACGAAATGGCATTCTCATTTATGAATTTAACGTAAAGCATTATGGGCGTTAAGTAGCGTTTAACTCTTAAGATTTTCTATGTTAACTAGGAAAACTAAAAAGGCTATTTATTTAATTCATCTAAACTATTTTGTGTATTTTTCATACTCATATTTTATATTAAATGAGGCTTTGTAATAGAATATGAAGTTAGATTGGGTTGAACAATGATGAAGAGAGGATCTACTGTGTCCTTCGAAACGTACGAACACCCCTCCGATATGATTCGATTTTTGAAATATGAATTGCAGCAGAATAACGTTTATTTCAATAAATAAATAAATAGAAATAAAATGGAAAAAGACGTTGATTCTTTTAAACTGCATTTCATTGGCACAATAATTTTAAAAAAAAAGATGATCAATATGAAATATTGATGGCAACATCAAATATGTATCAAAAACGTATCAGTACAAATCAGTTTCAGATATTAGTGTACTACATTCAAAAGACAGTCCGGAAAATGTTTTCTTAATTTCTTTTCATCGAGAAACTGTTCAAGAGAAAGCAGGAGGAGATGAATCAGAATCTTCATATTAGTTGCTGAGAGATATATAGATGAAGCTAGATATTTTGTGCTTAGTAATTGTTTGGTTTTTTGATGCATTTTCACTAAAGTAAGGGAGAATTTGGATTTAAATAAATCAGTTGAATTATTTTTTCTTCAGATTTTCTAGTTCCATTAGACATATCACTTTATATCTAGTGAATATTTTTTGATTATTCACAAGATATAAAGTGTGTATAGATACACAATTTATATCACTTTGTAACACTAGATATAAAGTTGGTAAATGCTCTAAACACTTGTCAGATTTGCTTTGTCACTAACACTTGTCAAATTTTCTTTTCTGAAAAATATAGAAGGCTTTTAATCAAATTAATTGGGACAATCTGTCAAGAACTGCAATTTTCTGATCAGCTTTTTATATCACATGAGGGTTTTTCTTGCAAACAATAATGGTATTTTTGAAAAATTAGAAAAATAAAAAAGATCCAATTACTTCAGAAATGCATAAAAATTCAGAATGTTTCTTCTCAAGCTGCTACATGCAATCTTTCAAATGATAAATCTCAACAGTTATAAGACATTAAAAGTAACGATTTAAATATATAGTATACAGGTGTTCAAAAAATAAGCTACAAAGTCGGCGATTATCTAGAAGAGGGTATTCACAGTATGGTATGTCTGGCGGAGTCTCCAGACCTCAGTTCTATAGAGCACTTGTGAAATGCCTTTGGCAGAGTCATTGCATGTCGACAAGCCCCTCCAAGGAACCTTCAGGAGTTAAATTCGTCGATTTTGGAAGAATGGAAACGACTGCCGCAATCCTTGGTCAATAGCCTCATTAACAGTATGAGAACTTGACGTGACGCTTATTGCACGAGGTCGCCAAATCTCGTATAAGATGAAGCAATGAAAAATTATGACACATCGTACTTTGACAAATGTTGCTATCATTTTACATCAGTAAGTCTACAATGGCAGATACAGAGAAGGGGCACAAAGGCATGTGCAACCCCCCCAGATAAACTAATTTCACAGTATAATTTTTTTAAAAATTCAAATGAATGACAAGATAAGGGAGACAAAAATGTTTGTGCCCCCGTCCAGAATTTTGTACTGGATCCACCACTGTCAGCCTACATTAAACTCCTGAGCAAACCTTTTTGTTAACATTTCCTGCCTTACAGCGTAAGGTATTAGTGAACCATAATTTCGATACATTAAATAAATTTTTTGTCGAAAAAATCTCATTTTTTTGTTTGTAACCTTATTTTTGAACACCGATTTATTTTGCAAAATATTTTCTACTGAATTTTTTCTCAGAAAACTTTGCCAAGTGATTTTTACGATTAAAATATTGTTCTTGAAAGTCACATAAGACATATGACTTTGCCATTTGTAAGAGTACATACTATAACTTATGAAGAGGCATTCTGAGTTTTTTTTAGTATATGATGTTAATTTTTTAAGGTTAAGAGCAAAATAAAAAATGTAGTTTTTTTTTTTTTAATTTCTTCAAGAGCAGCCTTATATATGTTCATTTTAAAATTACTTTAAAAAAAAAAAAAAAAAAAAAAAAAAAAAGCAGAGAATTAAATAGATCATCGCCAGTGTTTCATTGCAGACTTTTGACATGAAGTCAAAAGACAAATGATCCAACATCGTTCTATGAGTTCAGTTTTTGAACATTATCCGGATAATATATGCACGGAAAATGTCTTTAAAAAACTGAAAAAAAAATTGGGCGAGTTATTTTTGAGTTTTAACAAAAATTTGGAGCTTAGCCAAGGGGGAAGCATCAGAAAGTCAAGATGCTTGTTAAAAGATTTAATAGGCATGATAAATTTCCTTCCTCAAAATTGTAAACAAAATGATGGCCCTGAATAATGTTTAAATTTGTTTTTAAGAGGATGATCGTGAAAGTTGAATTCGTAATTTGCGCTCCAGAACGCAATATAGCTAACTATATTAGTGCCCGAGTTGCATTGTTTTTCTTATAAAAAGTAAACTACATGGATTTATACGAGAAATTACTGTAATTTTGGATGATATGATGTTTTTTTTTTTTTAGAATTTACCCCATCCATAACATATAACTTGAACCAGTCGTTTCAAGGGCGCAAAGGCCAAGGTTTCTCTTCTGTGCCAAAAGTTACTATTCCTCATTTGTCTTTGGACAAATACAGATGATTGGCTAGAAATTAAACGTATTTTATAAAATATTTTACCATAATAAAAGAAAAGGAATTGTGGTAACAACGAAATTGAAACTGAAACTGTTTGCTTAATAAATTGCATTACATGAATGTAAAATACGAATCCTACGCCAGTTTTAGATAATAGGGAAACAGCACTTTGCGGTAAAAACAATTTTGAAGTCTGCTATATTTAGTAAAATAACCGTCTTACTGCTTTTTAAATGTATTTGTTATGCAATGTATTTTTATTTTTAAAATAACCGAATTTTAAATATGCATTTTTAAAAATATTTATTTATTTATTTATTTGATATGTGCTACATAGTATGCGTTTTTATTTTGATGAGAACAATTGCGATTTAATTTGTTTTTTTTTGTAAGATTGTAGAGCAAAATCTGAATATCAAGTACATTTTCATTAAAATCAGTACATGTTTTACGCTGTATTTTTAATGTTTTCTCAGAACTAAAATAGAATATAAACTTACTAAAGATTGAAACAAAATAAGTTAATGTGAAAGTACATTTATAAGCTTCCCTCTAATTAAATTATATAAAAAATTTTAAAAACATTTTATTAGTGAAAGTTTTAAATCGGTACTACAGGTCTACAGTTTGACAATGGAATTCATTATATGCATGTAAAACCTCGCTATAACGATATTCGATAAAACGATAAATTCCTCTATAACAATAAAATTTTGTGGTCAAGCGGAGTTTCCGTGTAATATAATCTCTCCTCGAGATAACGATACATCCCTCTGAAACGATAATTTTATTTGATTCCTTAAGTATCGTTGTATCGAGGTTTTACTGTATAGTTTATGGTAAAAATATATTCACAAAATGCATATTAAATGACACTATAGCTGGCAATTGTGCTTGATCTTAACAAGTGTTTCAGGCGCGTCACCATGGCACAGTGGTTGTGTCACTGAAAGTGGTAGATGGTCGAAGTGTGAAGGGTTCGGGTCCCATCGCGCAGCTGTCGATCTAACAGTCTGGAGTTTTAGTAGGTTTTCTCCAGATGTAACGTGAATACTCGTTAGAGCTCCTTAGAAAGTCCTCCTACCAAGGCACCCCGATCCTTGGCAGATCGCCCTAGCGTAGCGTTGCCATAATCACACAAACAAAAGAAACAAATCAAGTGTTCCAGCAAAATATCAGAAAGCAGATTCTATTTACGTTCTAACATATAAAGCAAGTTTTTATATTAACCCAGGCGCAACCCTTTCCCAATGCTGAAAAAAGGGCAGCCGTTGCCATCATTCGACTTAACTACCAGCAAGATGGCGAACGATTGAAACGTTCATCGCGTGCCACAGATCTAGAGACCCCCTTTTTTTACGACAGCTGGCTGTGCCGGCACAGCCAGCTGGTAGTTAAGCTGGTAGTAAGTCTTGCTGGTAGTTAAGTCGAGTGATGGCAACGGCTGCCCTTTTTTCAGCATTGAGCAATCTATCCAGCTGTTCTCGCATTCTTCCATTCTTCAGCAGATCTCAGTGCTGTTAAAAAATAATCGTGACAATTTTTTTACGGGAAATGAAGTGCTAAAAAGTAAAGGATTCTCGTGTGAGCTATGTCATCCGCAACTATTTTTATAGAAATCAAATCTATTCTTCGTGACTGGCAACAGTCAAAACGTCAGGTGTCGCTGGTGTTCCCAGAGCGGGAACACTGCGCGTTAAAGGGTTAAGCGAATAGTCAAGACATTACAGCAGTGCACTATCCTTTTCCAAGCTTTTGTCCTAGTAAAATGGATCTTCTCTCGCAGTTGCTTAAGTGACTGTTTTTAATCAAAATTTCACTGGTACTTTTTAATTAAGCTTCCCTCTAATTAAACAGTTGCATTAATGAAGAAATTGGAAGGATTTGGGTCTTTCGGTGACGAAGTATAACTAGTGGCGTGTAGTATTGAACTGAGATATTCTTCTTCGCGAAGAAAAAAAATAATTAAAAGGAAGTAAATGGTATGAATATTGATTAGGGTGGAAAAATTCGCCAGACTGATGAAGAATGTGATGAGAATGGAATATCAAATTTATACGCTGAAAGATTAAGTGTATTCAAAAAGATGTACCTGTAATTTTTGGTTTAATGGTTACTTTTTTACTTACGTGATGAAGGGAGGTTGAATTATATTTAAATATCCTCAGTTTTTAACCGTGAAAGACTTTTTATTTTCAGTATCACTCTGATGATTGTTTTTGGAAATTTGAATAAACTAGATTCTTGGCGTTAAGCTTCCACTATTTCTTTATAATTATTTTACTGTACAATAAATATTTGTCTGTAGAAACAATAAAGGGAATAGAATACTTTTAAAATGTATGTAAACAAAACCCATTTATTGATATATGTCTTTATTAATTTGCTTATTACAATATTTGTAGAAAAGATACGGTTAAAGTACCTAGGTGCAAATGAGTTTTTGTTTGAATTTTTTTCAGAAAACAAATTTAACATGGATGTGAAACGAAAAACGTATCCAAGGTCAAATTAATCACACTTTCACCTTTGTTATGGCTATTCACTTTGTTACCAGACGTTTTACAATTTGGACTCAAGTGACGCTACAAGGTTAAAAACTATGTTTTTACTAAAATTTTCTAGTGACGATTTTTGACTACCATATTTGCTATGTAAATATTCTAAAAAATAAAGGTTTTGCCCTAGAGAAAGGTTAGTTTACACTGCTTTACTAACAAACTAGAATTAATATTAGAAGACACTGTTTTTAAACTTTTGATTCGAGTGATTGAAATCGAAATTATAACATTCACAAGTATTTTTCAGATTCTTTTAACAACTGAAATATATTTGTAATAGTATTTTCTTTATATAATGAATTCAAAATGCATGTACGACTATATTTGAAATGGAAGATATATATATCTGAAAAGCATTTACGCATGTTATGATTCTAATTAGCATAGCTATGGGACTAACAGGGTTAAATTAAAATTAAAATGAGTTATAGGATATTTTCTGTATATGAGAATTATTATTCATACGTATATACAATAAAATACTGCAACTTAGGTTGATTAGGTCCAAAACAATGACATAATAACACACATTCTGGGTCTTTCAAATTTTGACTCACACACTCATACACATTTACAGACGAATAAAAGAGGTTTTTGCAGTGAAAATTTTCTTTCCTGCAATGAAAAACCTGTAAAAGTATACGCACGTTTATATAATGCGATACCAATAACAGTTTTTTTTTATGTTTATGGAGGTCAAAAGGATAACCGATAATTTCAGTTCACAATTTGACAATATTAGGATTTTTAATATGCTATCAGAGATCAGCAACGTCGCTCTGTCAACAAAGTATCAAAAACAATTTTTTCTAGTAAATTTAAAAAATATAACTTCCTTCGTGTTTAAAAAGAAGGGTGGGGGAAAGTTAGCTAGAGAGAGAAAACGCAATGTTTTATTTTATCCGTCTTAGGAATGTACTCTTTTCTGATCTGTGACCATCTTCGCAATCATAATCACATCTGTAATCCGAAATATCAATTAATCACAAAGAATCGAAACTTCGTTACCTGTTAATTAAGTTAAGTGAAAATGTTTAATGTTGTATATTCGGGTCAAGATATCGTTGCCCTAGCAACTCCGTCGTTCTGTCTCAAAAGTTTTATCTTCGTCAAAGTTCGGTGAAGATTAAAGCCCCTTCTATTGATTCTTAAGTGACTAACCTTCAGCAACGGTTTCATTAATACTTTCTAATCAAGCTTCTTTAATTAAAGACATTTATCGGGAATAAAGAATTTTCTATGGATATAATATTCAACCACGTGGAAATTATGTTCACATTTGAAGATTCAGAAAGGACGTCGCGGGGAGGAAAGCTTCCAGAATGGATTCGATGTAACTGATGTATTTATAGATGAGCGGAATGAATATGGCGTAAATGCAATGTGCGAATGATTTTTGAAACAACTGAATAATTATTTTCTTGAATTGGCGGGTATGTATCAAATGATTTTATTCGAAGGGATTTGTAAGAACAGTAAATAAAAATTTAATTGGCTGGTGATTTATTAGCTTTGTGATGATTTTTACATTTTTAAATGTTGCCAATGAGTTATTGCATTTCCTGCTTAGTCACAAAGGTGCATTTTCTGTCTCGATTTAAATTTTGACAACGGATGAGGTAGATGTCATGTTTTTCTCGTTCTGCTATATTCTTTAGTCACCAGATTCCAGAAAAAAAAAAAGCGTTCAATTACGGGAAACTTTTCAAACTTGATTTTGTGTAAACCTTCAGCTCTGAAGTGTGGAAAAAATGGAATATTCTAAAGGTTTTTTTTGTTTTTTTGTCACAGGAAAAGGATCGCCAACTCAAAACAGTAACATGCGGCAGTTATAATCTGTCAGTTATCGGATCTAAAGTCCTGCAGTGGTCTGGACACTAAACTCCGTTCCCGTAAGAGCACTGAAAGAGAAGCAGCATCCGGTTTGGAGAGTGATTGGGAGGGCGACCTCCTCTTTTGGCTGGACTACTGTGGGACCGTGTACGCTAGCAGGAGCTGTTGCACGGAAAATCCGTCATGGTTCCAATATCCTCCATGTTCAAATGATACAACTGGGAGTATCGATTTCAAGTGGAGTTTACCCCTTCATCTGCATTGTTTCAAAATTAGGGACCAACGAGCAGAAGTCCAACCCCCTATATTCTTTAGTCTAATTAAGCTGCTCAGTTTATGCCTGCTGATTCTTATGTACAGTCGGGTTACAACATCTTACAACACTACGCTGAGTGACATAAACGGAGTTTTAGCCAATCACAGGTAAGACTATGTGATTGAGTTTGGCTGATGTAGTATCCAATCACCAACCTCACTATTATCCAAGCGATCTTATTGGCTGTTTGAAAATTATAAACTTTTTAACACAATTTGTCTTATTCATTTCTGATTTTTTATTTTGCTATAACAATGGCATAATTAATACTTCATGTTTTTCAAATGCACTGGATTCTACATAAGCTGCAAAAGCATGAACTATTTTATGTTGGAGAAAAAAGCATGGTAACCATGGTTAGCCGAAATCCTACTCCTCGCTGTTTCGGTGGAGATTTTATTACAAACAGACAGACGCGCACAGATTTTATTTGTATAAAACAGGTATAGACAACCTTTGGAAAGCTGCGGGCCAAACTTAAGGGTGTTAACGAAGTCGCGGGCTAATCTTCAGGATTTTAACGAAGCCGCGGGCCGTAATTAGGATTTATATGGGATTTTTAATGGTTTATATGAGTTTTCACATGTTTCGAGGGCCGGATCAAAAGCCATGGCGTATCAAAAGCTTTTTTTTTTTTTAATGCTACAAGAAAATTGGGATTTAGAGGAACCTTTTATTTTGTAGCGCTGCTGCGAATTTCTCAACAAATTGATTTAAATATTTGACAATTGTACGGACTGAATTATTCGCCCTCTGAAAAGTTAAATTATACTTGAAAAATAATGGCGCGTTATACATTTTTTTTTTTCAGTTTTTCAAGCAAAAACACTTTGAAACTGTCATATCTGATTTCTTCATTCTTGAATCTGCGGAAAAATGTTTCATTGGTAACCATTTTGCTCTGAAGGGTTTCAATAATAATAGGACAGGCAGAAGATTTTAGTAGAACATTTCAAATGAGTTGGCTAGAACTATTATTTCTGTTCTGTCCCATCATAGATGAAAGGTTGACAAAGTTTTTCGGCGAAACATGACTTAAGACCTGAACACTTATGATTAACCCCTGAAACGACAGTATTTTACATTCATGAATAATATAAGTTATTTTATTTATTGTATCATTATTACCAAATCTGACTACAAGATAACCCTCTTACAAACCTTGCCGGTCGTGGCGACCTAATCAATTTTTCAACATACCTCATTCGTCACTTACACACGGCTTAAAATATTTTAACCAACTCTGCCTTCTTTCCAGAAGCTCTTTGCATTTTACCCTATTCATTTATTTGATTAAAACAACCCCCTTCTCCTCCCTTCTTCACCGACGCTATCAAAACCCCCTTTTAACAGACAGCGAAATCGACTTCAAATTCTTTGACATTCGTATGTTCTCCCACCAGGATGAAAGGCAAAGAGAGAAGGTGTGCGTGGGGGAAAGTGGGGGGTTTGATTTATCCTCTGTGGTCAGCGACCAATTTGTATTTGAAACGGGGGGGGGGTTGAAGAAGACACTTCTGAAGACTCGACACTGACACCAAACTTTAATCAGTACTTGGCCAGTAAAATTAAGGACTGTACCTTTTCCGAGCCCTGTAATTACCAGAGAGAAATCCTATTTCTCCTTTTAAAATGCACACCGTACGGATATACGGCGGCGGGACTTAATTATTAGCATTTAAACGGAAAATGCCTTGTCAGTCTCTTATAGCTTCTTGACAAGGCATACTAATCAAGTGACAAGAATGCGGTGGAAAGAGGTGGGCAGCAGGGGATGGGGGGGGGGAGGATGGGGAATCGATTCTCGGGGGGTGGGGGGGTTGGGTGGGCTTGAAAAGTCTTTTGGAGGAAAATTGAAAATGAGCATTTGGCAGCACCTTGTCCACCCCCCGAGAAAAGTTGAGAAAGAACGACTTGGGAAGGTATTTGTTTGAAGATTGAATTGAGAGTCTTTTGTGAGGATGGTTTGGAGCTGCGGGGATGTTAAAATGGTTATAAATAAATATAATTGCGTAACAAGGTGTGCTGAGTAATTACGCATTTTTGAAGAGTACGTTATTTTGTGGAATTAGGAGCTGTAAATTAAGAGTTGCTATTCGAACTTTTTCCAAGTTCTACACTAA
This sequence comes from Cheiracanthium punctorium, assembly GCA_038373885.1. Lineage (NCBI taxonomy): Eukaryota > Metazoa > Arthropoda > Arachnida > Araneae > Cheiracanthiidae > Cheiracanthium > Cheiracanthium punctorium. The sequence continues at coordinate 258,629 of JAWZYV010012008.1, forward strand.
GTCCTAGCACACTGTTCTGAATTAAAGGGTGTCCTTTCCTTCTCCATTTAAAACTCAAATTAATGTGCAGTGGAAATTGTTTGATTGGCATGCAAATTTGTTAAGATGTCACCATGTAATCTCTATAACATTCAAGAAGACTTCAGACTGAAAGTTTTCTTGGTACTGAACATTGTGCATTGTGGATCGCTTTTAAAAAGTCTCAGATCTTGTGTGTCTGCTGACAAAAATGGTTTAAATAAATTCAGCAAAAGAAAAATACTATTCCTTAAAAACAAAGAGTTTACACTAATAGGATACATGTTCGAATTTGTATGGATTTCTTGGTGCGGGAGGAAAGGTGACTCGTTAAACCAAAAGAGCTTGTTTTTTACCTAGATAATATTTGGATATGCCAAATGCATATGCCAAATTCAATGAGAACAAAGGGAAAATGGGCTTCATATGGTATTCGAAGTTAGATTCTCTTCTTTGAGATTAGGATGTGTGCTTCCTTGCTCCAAGGGACGGTCACACATGATAAGCATGAAAAAACTGTCTCATAAAAATCTGTTCAATGTTCTGTTTCAATACGAATGAAAGATGATTATCAGCAGCATTTCTTTGGTAGATTATTATTCAGAAATTAAAAGCATCAGAAATGTTGTTTAGAATCACACAGAAGTTCAACAAATGAGGTTATCCTACTCATTGGTGCCAATTCATTCGATTAGAATTCTGTATAAACCTTCTTAAAAACCAAGTAAAATTTTCCCATTTCCTGCCTTTTGTGGCTCTTGTCCTTGACCCTTTCGGTACGGAGGAACTGGCCGCGGTTATATATTTGTGGTACTAGGAATTTTCCACAAGAATGGTTGAGCTGTATGGAAGCGTAAGCCCCGAAAACGAGTTTTGCGGCATCCATCGAAAAATCAAACATTATATTCTAACACAAAAATAAGTGCTTACAAAAAGTGGTTAATTATATATTCCGCAGTCGGTGGCAGCTAGGGAAATCATAACTACATAACTTTCCGTGAATGCAGATTTTAGTGGAGCGGCGATAATACTCAGAGAACGTTCCGTGCATGCTGCCATTGGGCGGCGGTAGTACCAAGAGAACGCTTTGAGGATGCCGCATTTAGTACCCAGAGGCATTAGTACCCAGAGAACGGTTCGTCGCCCCTGCCAATGGGCGGCAGTAGTGACGAAAGGGTTAAGCTCAGTAATTCCGCCTACAAAATCAAGGACTGCAAGTTCAAAGAACATATGAAGGGTCAATAAAAAAAATAATAAACATATCATTATTCCCGATTGCAGAGAATAAAACAGACGTTTTAAAAACAAAGCAAAGCTTTGTGAACGTATAAAGGGAAATGTCAATATCTTACCATTTGGGTTTTGGCGTTCCAATACTTCTCCACCTCAGAGATTTCACCGGGGTCCTCGTAGATATTCTACTGAGCTTGCTTATGCACATCAATGAGTCATCTAAAGAGGCCTACGGATGCTCACTTATTGGTTTTAGCAATGACTGGCCATTTTAGCAATCCAGGCAGCGGCGGGCACCTTCCGATATGGATCCTGCCGGGGCGATCGTGATTCTACCGGGCCTGCTTGTGCACTCCGAAAGTGCACTACGGACGTTTCCTCATTGGTTAGATTCGGCCGTTAGATGACGTATCTAAGTGCTGGAACCAATAAGTGAGCATTCGTAGGCCTCTTTGGATGACTCATCGGAGTGCACAAGCAGGCCCGGTAGAATCACGATGGCCTCGGTCCTGCCAAGGGCGGATAAAAGGGGGGGCGGAGGGGGCGACCCCCCCCCGAGGAAAAAAGAAATTAATGTAAAAGATCCTATTTTACTTCCATAAAATGAATGTATATGTCAATCTTCTAACTAACCGCCCCCACCGACAAACTAACCGCTCCTCCCCATGCCCACTGTGTCCTCCCCATTTCTTCATTTAGCTAAATGGGCAATTAGAGCTATTATAAGAATACTAACACGATAGAGATGGCTCTTCAAAAAGTCATGACCAACTTCGATCTTAAAACTGTCCTCTGCTTGATCCCATGATTAACCTGGTATTTTCCTTTCTAATATGCTCCTCCTGTTCTTATTTGAGAAGCGTATTGTAAGTCTCTCAACATTTTTGAGGCGAGAATGTATCTGGTTGAATAAACGGAGTATGACATTAAGAAAACAAATGATTTATTTTCTCTTAACTGTATTCATTACACAGGATTTCCCCACGAAACATTTTAAGGTGTCTTTTTTTTTTTTTCTATTGCGTTACGAAATTAACCTTATTTTTGATAATTTCTTGTATAAAGAACAAAACTTCTACTTTCTCATAATTATTACATATTAGCTATAAATAGTTTTGCATTTACATGCTCAAATTTCTTTTCAGACACAAGAAGTATATTTAGAGATATTTTGCTAAAAATTAAGTAAGCATAGTTTTAATTATCGAAGTATTTTACTCATGGATTTAGTTTCTAACTGTAATCAATAGATGGCAATACCATTTTTGGAGAACCAAACCTCGGCAGTAATATCGATGTAAAGTAACAGTAAATTAAAAAAATAATTTTAGTTGAATGGAGAATATCAAATTACAGAAACAATTTTTTTTTTCTTAATAAACTTCACTATCGAAAATTTATTTGTAGAAAAAGTTAAATTTCTTCTTTGTTATAATTTGCACAAATTCACTACATAAACGTGTTTAAGTTTACATACTCAACTTTTTCCAAGGATTTTATTTTAATACTTGACTACAAATCAAATAAGAAAATTTTAAATTTAAATATCGAAAACCGCCCACCATTTTGTATTTTGTTTCCAGCAGTGATCAACATATGGCGATGTCATTTTTAAGAATCAAGTAGGAACTTTGATATGCTGAATGTGAACGCTTTTGGAACTGTAACAGCAGTGTTTGAGCCTCGAACGTGTCGAACGATAGCAATCTGAACGGACTTGAATATATAATTTTTTTCCGTGTAGCAGCTTATTACTCATAAGATACTATAGTGGAGGATGAAAATTCAGTGCTTTATTAAAGAGGTATTGGCTAGATGCCGAAGCAAGCTGGTTATTGTCAAATGTTTGATATCAGGTTAACGAAATAAAACAAATGGATCATACGATATCTTCTCAAATGATGAGCTGTAATCTGCGCTGAACATTTCTCTCAGAACTATGCAATTTACTCAAAACATACATCACATTATTGTGCCCATTACTGCATTTCTTATAGTTTATGAATCACATTTAAAAGTTCTCAAGTATTTCGATGAAGTAACTTTATTATATCTTTGTGCTAACTTGACCAGTAGCATGCCGTAACGCCACTTAGTTAAATTGGTACACCAAATAATACTTTAATATTAACTAAACAACAATAATAAAACAATGAGACGCAATTCTGAAATAATATAATGAACTGATCAAGTTTGAAGTAATACTACAAACTGTTTCATATCACGCCAACAATAAGTTTTTGGATTTCTCAAGATAGAGGGTATTTTGTAATGATGCGAAGGGCTATCTCACACATAGACTGAAAACCTTTGTTCTGCCTGGCAAACTCCGTATGCAGTAATGGGAAATAGGTCTGTCTCGTCAGCGTCAACAACTTAAAATATCTGTCCCATCCCGCCTCGCATCCATCCCTGTACACAGCATGATACTTCTCGTGGTAACACAAACTTTTAGAAAATTGCAAATATTTACTGAAGGTCCTCCTCTAAAGCTGAATTTTGAAATCGGAAGATTCTTCCACCACGTCTTCTCACTGTAAAAGTTCAGAAGATGATACATTTTCTAAATCTTATATTCTTTGTTGACAAAATTCTGTCATAAAGATTTGTCATATGATTTTCAATTGAAAAAATAAAATAATAGTAATCGTGCGGGTCACACAAGTGTTATGGCTTTGTCACGGTGTCTCGTGTTCCGAGGTCCTTGGAATACATCTTACGATGGTCTGTCTGATAGGTCATTTGAAGCTACGAAATTGTCTGAAGTAGTCACAAGAATACTGTTCAAAAAGCTGGAGTTAAAAGGTAAATGATTCCCAACCTTCTCTGAACAACCACCCTCTTTATAGAAGACGAATACTCCAAAGGCCCAAGTCTGTACAGTTAATTTCAAATGAAACAAACTATTGTTGCATATTATATGTACCTAATTCATCTGTTTATTTAACTTCAAAAAATCGTGAATAAAAGTGCATAAAAGAGTAGCAGTTCATTTCAGTTCTTTCTTCGTAGTCCGGAGTCTCAACAAACAAGTGCTTTCAAGTGCTCAAGTTATGGTTTAAAAATGATGATTATACAAACCGCGCGTTTGCATACTGACTTACTTAAGTACTTGTCACCGTCAACCTATTCTAAGATAAACGGAATTAGCGTACCTAATACTAATTTTAAACTGCTGAATTAGGCGGCAGTAATAAGATAGTTTATGTAGCTAGATAAAATATTTATTCATGAAAACAGGTATTTTCAAAATATTGTATTATATGATTTTCCTAAATAGATAGGTAGACCACAGTCGATCCTCTCTACATTTCGAACTTCCCCTTTTTTTAATCTTTGGAGCCACTCCCACCTCCATGGAAATCTCCAGCGCCCTCTGGTAAGCAATACCTCCGAAGTTGGAAATCTATGGCTTCGGGGGTGCAAAAGGTAAAGGGGTGGACTTTTCTAACACAACAAACGATCGTATTAATAAATAGCTTCGTTGTAGTGTAACTTTACAAGGTTTTTCATTAAATTTATCCAAATTAATGTCTGTTGAGAAATTACATTTGCATCTAGGCATTTCTGAGTTAATAGACAGCATGGCAAGAGCAAATTCTCGTGTATTCGAGGTTTTATATCTTGAATGATCAGTAATAAATATTGCAGTTGTTGACGTTAACAAAAACAATTAAATTCGTGGTTTGTGATTGTATGGTGTGTAAATTTTACTTTTCTTGTCAAGTAAATTAAACTAAATTTTTCTAAAGTCAAACGCGCTCTAAGCAATAACTTCAAGAGAAGGTAATCTCGTGACTGAATTTGCAGTGCTTTGGGACACCTGTAGTACAATAGACAAGATCACTGATACGATACGATAAAAGATAAGTGTATCAAGAAAATGCTTCCGTATTTTCGAAATTTTATTAAAATTCGCCCGCATGAAGAGGCAGATTATTCTAGAAAATATGAGCGCTTTCGAAACTGTACGCAAACTGGTTCCCCACCAGTAGCAGCTCAACAAGAGATACTCCACTCGGTATTTTATTTAGCCAGGAAAATTTTTCTTTCCATCCCAATATTCAGATCCCGGCATATCGCTTCCTTCCTAATCAGTTCTAATAACTTGCCTTAGCAAACCTCACTCGTTAAGATGGGGTAGGTAATTAAAAAGTATTAATGAAAACATGATTAAAAGCAGTCACTTAAGAGGCTGTAGCTGAGACTTTAATCTGCCTTGTAGGGTGACGAGAAGATAAAAGTGTCGAGAGGGCTGGGGCGGGTGTTACCATGGCAACGATCCCTTGACCTGCTGCATTTTCCTGGGTATACAGCGCTAAACACTTTGATTCGACTTAATTGAAAGTTTTCCAAGATTACAAGCCTCTGGTGACAATTCCTTTGGAGACAAATATTTTTGGTAACAATTATATAATTGAGAAAGTATCAATAAAACGCGGTGTGGAGTTTAATGGTTTGCTAGGGTGACTCGAAAGGACGTTTAGCTTATCACTGAAAAAAAAAATCACTCATAATATGAAAAAATAAAAAAAAACCTCTTCTTACTATTGTATGTTGTTCACATAGTTAAGGTATCTGCCTACGTTTAAAAAGCCGTTTTTGCGAAAAAAAAATAACGATTTTTAAAAAATTGTTTTATGTAAAAGAAGATGTTTTTAATATTTCAAAACTGTCTTACTTTTGTTTCTACGATGAATATGAGGGGAGATACAGCTGTTTGAAATGCTACAACTCTTAAAATGATAAGCTGTTGAAAATCTTTAAATGCGTTGTCTGGAAAATTACGTTTTTGGTTACTTTGCTTCACAATAAATGCAACTGCTCTAAAAGCTTCAAAGTTATTTGAATGAAATTTTATACAAACATTCTATTGATATTAAAGTGTGCATTGAACTAAAAGTTAAGTTATGTTTGTAACTAATAATTTTACAGGTACTTTTAGGTAAAAAAAAGTGCCTTTTTTCTTAAAAATTTCAACGTTTTGGTACATAATTGGTCATATTTCAGTGAATTTTTAATATACAAAAAAAAAAAAACTTTTATTTCACTGCACAGGAAGTTTTATAGGAATATAAAGTGCAAAGAAAATTGCTAAATATTGAGAAGAATTCGGCGTACAAAAGTTGGCGTAAGTATGAAATTTTGGTAAAGTTTCTTCAAAAATATTTTTAAAAGTTATGAATATTATTGTTTTCATCTTGTTATATGACCGTTCAAATAAAAATGCATAAATTGACTGACAATTTTTAATTTTTTTTAAAAAGTTCTACGAACGTAGGCAAATACTTTAAAGAGAGAAAGTTTTACGCCAATTCAAGAATTAGATTTTTTTGCGATTGTTTAGTTATTAATTTTTTTTCATTGCCTTTTATGTTCATTGCAACTGCAATTAACATAATTTTAACAGATCTATAAAGCTTCGAAAAAATAAAGATGAATCATAGAATAGGAAATTTGGTCAAGAAGAGTCAAGAAAGTTAGGAAAAAGCCAGGATCTGAGTCAGGGAAATCCAGAGGAATTCTGTTACTTTGTAATTTAGAGCGTAACGGCTCTTAAGTGATCGGTTTATTCTTCCCTCTTAGCAAATACAAAATGAAGTATAAACAAAAATTTAATTTCTAAAAGAGGGAGAGGGAGTAACAGAACAAAATGTTAAAGGGTTAAAAACATGAGGCATAATATACACTGGTTATCATTAGGAAAAATCACGAAAATGACGATCGCTTGTACAAATTAATGACTGACCTATACAACAGATAAATAGGCTATAGAATAACATAAAAGGAAATTACCAGACACTTATGACGTTATAGAAATCAGCATATGTATACAATCAGCAAATTGAAAGTGTCAGTTTCACATAAGTACTTTCAGTATGAGATATGATCCCCCCTAAAAGCAATATATACTACCTCAGCAATGTGTGATGCTAAGAATTATGCGGTCTATCAATTCCGTTGGAATTGAGAGCCATTGCTTTCGCATGGAAAGCAGCTGCAAGTGTGGCGAGGATCTGACGCGGAGGACTGAGAGTAGCTATAAGTCTTCCTAAAGCATTCCGGACAAGCTCGATTGGATTTAGGTCCGGTGATTGATCTTTTCACTCCATGAGCTGAATTGTTCGCTGCTGAAGATTATCATCCCCAATGCGAGCCTTGTGAGGTCCAGCACTGAAGTCCTAAAGCAAAAAATCATCTCCTACTGCCCCAACATAAAGACGCACATAAGCGTCAAGGATGCCATTTCTACAGCTTTGTACAGTCACGGCACCACGTGGAAAGACATGGAGGTCTGTGCGTCCACTCAATGAGATTTTACCCTAAACACAGACACTCCCTCCTGCGCATGCATTTTTTTCAAAAATGTTTTAAGGATGGTATCGGGTTCCAAGTTCTCTCCAAATCAAACAATGCCTACTAGTGCTTTGGAGGATAAACCTGGAGTCATCCGTAAAGAGAACCATTGATTAGCGTGAGGTGAGTGGTGAGCAAATGGATTGTCTCCTCGCGTACAGACCACTTTCGTTAAGCCTTCTATGCATGCTTGACGCTGACAATCTCCCCTTCCACTTATTGTTGAAAGGGGAGATTTGAGATAAATTGAAGCAGTAGTTCTATTCCATCGTCCATGTAACGACAAATGTCGGTCATCAGCGCTGGTCGTAACACTTCCCCGCCCTTGGCTGGACCTCCTGGATGCCGAATCTGTAGTGAAAAATTGGTGCTAAAATCTATGAACCACGGAGACTGACATTTAGCCATTGGCCACTTGTCTGATTTTGTCCTTCCTCTTGTCTCCGAATAACTCCACCATAGTTTTTCGAACAAATGATGTCTGGAGATCAATCTTACGTATTGGCTATCCCCGATTTTTTCCTTACGAAAACAGCCAAAAAACTCAGGCTATATGCAATTTTATACTTCTAGCAAGTTATTTATTCTAGTTGCAACGTCCCTAACTTGCATTTGCAGTTTACTTATCTGACTTTTACTTACTGCAACAAAATTCCATACTTACGCCAACTGTTGTACACTGAACTCTTCTCAATATTTAGTAATTTCCTTCGCACTGTATATTCCTATAAAACTTTCTGTGCAATGAAATAAAAGTTTTTTTTTTTGTATTTTAAAAATTCACTGAAATACCAATTATATACCAAAACGTTGAAATTTTTAAGAAAAGAGGCATTTTCCTTTTTTTTACTTACTGCAACTCTTATCTGACAACATATTTCAATTTCATACGGATTGGCTTATTTTTGACCGAGTTATCTCTGTTTTTTTAAAAACCAGTGTATTCTCAAGTTAAAGCAACTGGGGTTGCGAATTGATCCCAACCCTGATAGGCCAGTTCAGACCTTGTTTTTACCGTGAAATTTTCGAAGACACAGTGAGACAGGTAACTTGATTAGCGGTTTAACTCTCAGACAATGCGCAAATTGTACAGGTTAGATGTCATAGTAATCCTTGTACTTTGCATACTGAATACCATTTCCTCTGCTAAACTGAAAGAGAAATGCGCTCTTCGGAGTTAACGCAGTTAGCGATGTGTGATGCTGTCAATTATGTCTTTCTGGATACCCTGTCGATTGCAATAAAAAAGGGAGGTTGACAGTAGAAGTTACGGCATTCCAATACTTCCGAAATTTTTAATTCCACATTTCACAACTAACTGTTTTGAGTTAATGCAAGATACATACGTATATGTCACGACGAAAATGGTCAAAATGCATTCAGCTGCAATCGAAATTTTTTTCGTACAAGGGATTTTTTTTGGGGGGGGGGGGAGGGGGAAGCGGTTTATAGAATTTACCAAATATTTTCCACCGCAGTCTATTTTCTAGAGAAATTTCTGATTTCTGTGCTTTCGATTTATTTCTGGAAGTGCTATAGAGAAGACATAACTGTTTATTGTTTATAAGAACATTTAGCACAGTTTGTGAATAAAGAAAAAACCAAACACAAGTACGCAGTACAGTTTTGAAGACGTGATATAAGTAGTATCTTATAAAACACTTTTAAGAACTGTGTGATGGGTGTAATCATTATCAAGAATAATCTTGACTGTTTGGAATCTCTATTCCAATCCAAAAGTTAAGAAAAATGTATTTTGATATTGTTTCTTGCCTCTTATGCAAACTGATGTTGTTTATGAGATTTTTGCGCACTTCAAAGTTATTTTTGCCCCGATATGAAGTAGGAACGCCTGAATATTTGCACCCTCAAAACAGCTAACGACATTCTAGAAAACTTCTGGAACCACGGATTTAGCTTGTATGTGCATCATAGGACTGCAGTGATCAGAGATCAAGGGAGCACATTCAAATATTATAGGCACCACAGAGCTTTCATGACCAAAGGACAATAATAGTTAATGATATGCTTTCATGATAACTTCCGACTTTTTAACAATTTAAAATGTGTTTGTGTTAAGTACAAGGTCTGATAAACTATTTTTTCTTAAATGGTTTTGAAAGTTATCTAGATGTATGTTCAGTTATCGCTGCTAATCTGTGACAGAACTTATTTATTTTATTTTGGTAGTGCATAAATTGAAAGAAAATAAACAGTTGTATTTCAGAATGTAACTATAAATCAGAAATTTTATGCACAGTTCTCAACGTATCTAAGAAAGAGAAATTTATTTTATTTCTATTGTCAAATATAAAGTTTGTAAGATAATATAAATATAGATATACTATTTTTTTCTTTCATAATTTTAAATACATGACTTATTAATATTTTTATTCCCTTTTCTTTTGAGAGTAACAGTAACCTGAAAATAAAAATTATTATTTTACCTGTAAACACATACATGCTCAGTTCAAACTATTTATTGTGTTAACTAGGCCGGTATTTAAAATTTTACTACGGAGTATGAAGCTATTAAAAGGCCTTTATGATCGATCTGACTGAGAGAAATCTAATTTTATCCTGAAGAAGATAAAATATTTCTGGAACAAATAAATTTCCTAGTACCTAATCTGTTACATAAATGCAACTGTTTGATTTTATATTTTACAACATCAACAGTGAGATATTTTCTGTGGTTAAACATTTCGTTTGGTAAAATCTAGTTACAAAATTCAATACCTGAAAAGGCTATTAATATCAACATTTTATGACAATAGATGGCGCGAGTTGATCTGTTTCCAGGTTAAAAACTTTTCTCAGCGGTTTCCTTCAAATATATTTTTAGGCATGAAATAGTTTTACATAATTTTTAAACTAAATGGAAGCTTCTGGCGAGTTCAAATAAATATACTTTTGAAATAACAATAAAACTATTTCCATTTAATATATTTTTTAAACTTTTTTACATAAGAGAATTTGATTATAAATATTTTCAGAATGAAAAATTTATTGAGAAAGGCGCAATAATCTTTCAAATAGTGTTCAGCAGGGGTAAATTTAGTATTTAGTAAATAATATGCATGATAAATGACTTATTATTAAATTTTCCATTTGATGAAGGCTAAATGATTTTTTATTTGAAAATTCGTGAAATTTTTGTCTGTCACGAAGTCTAAATTTTAAATAAATTGAATAAGAATAAAACATAACATTTTCACGCAGATATAAAAGAAAAACCAAAAAAAAAAAAAAAAAAAAAAAAAAAAAGAATGTTATTTTTACAACAATTCGATATTCTTCTAAATTTTAAATAAATTGAAGAAGAATAAAGTGTAACAGTTTTATACAGATATAACAGAAAAATGGGAAAAATAAAACAGATCATTTTTACAACAATTCGATATCTATCTAAATTTTAAAGAAATTGAAGAAGAATGAAAAAAAGAGACAGAATATAATTTTTACAACATAATTTTATTTGCACTTTATTTTATTAACAGTCAAACTTAATTTTTTTCACCTGCCAAATAGCATCCCGAATTTCTAAGTATAGTTTTTATCTTTTATTCATCAATATTATTTTACCACTCATATCACATGCAGTCAAAAGTAACAGTCACGAGTTATCTTATGTGTTAACGCTCAGACGTATAATGACTGAACGAATCCTTATAAAAAAGTACTCAAAACTATCACCATCAAGTCATTTATTTTTAGTAATACTATTTCATGAATTTGATTAGTGAATAGATATTAACAATTTTATACAATTTCAAATAATCCACTTGCAGTAAATTATTTTGCCTAAAAGTTGATTATACTTGAATTTTGTATCTTTTTCATATTCCTTGACAGCTTTTTAACTTGTTCACCACCCGACTTTAGAGATCTTAACAAATCTAGGCAGCATTGCATTACATTCAAAGTTCTGCTCTTTTTAATGTATGCTACAAATTTTCTTATATGGCTTTGGTTTGATGTGTGGATATTTTATCAATTCTCACTCTTAAAATAGATAGCGCAGACACATTGTTCGTACCACAGATTGCATTCTAAAGCAATGCTAAGAACACTTAACATACTTTTAAAAAATGTGCCGCGAAAGCATCACTGCATTTTAAGTCAACCCATTCAGAGAGCAATATGGTATCCCTGTAACTACTTTGATGGCGCAAGTTGCAAAACCGATCGAAGAATATAACTTTATTTCCTCTGTAAACAGCTTTTTCTTCTTCTTTTTTCCCTAAGCACCCATCAAAATAATTTTCAAAGTCAATCAGAAAGTGAAACTGAGAGAGCGCGGTCGGAGGGTGTAGGATTATCCTACAAATTTATATGAAAATCCTAAAAACTTATGAAGTCCTTTTTTAGTTTTAGGTATCAGTACTTTTAATAGAAAATTACGCATCTGTCTATCAAGCCCGACAACAGGATTTTCGGGGACCGGAACAGGTTTGCGACCTCCCACCGCCCCACAAAAAAAAAAAAAAAAAAAAAAAAAGTCAATATTTTGCTTTATAAATTTGTTTTAAACAGTTAGGATTAGTGCACTTTAAATTTACCATAGGCCACATGCATTAAACCTTATACATGATAAAATTTCCATCAAATTTCGGTCCCTGGAGCAGTTACCCCTCCTGGCTGTCGACGGTCCTGATATCTATCATCAAAAGTCATCTAAATGTTTTAATTGTACACTGTTAAAGAACCATTAAAAATTTCTTTGTACAGAATTTAACGGATCTAAGACTACACATTTGAAAAGGATGGAATCACGGTGTTTTTCCTAGCATATCTTTGAGGGTAGCGAAATTTTGAAACCAGTTATAAAATCAGTAATGGTTCATAGTTCAGTGATTGGTTCTGCTACTTAAAGAAAATTAACCCATTGTTTAAAATTAACCCACTAACCCCATAGCAACAGTAGGTAAATATGGGGGGAAATTCTGTACTAAAAAGAAATGAAAATCTAAATTACATTTTTTACACTAATAGCTGTACTTTTAGGTTTCGCATTTACTTACATGCGAACAGTGCAGCAATTGGAGATTATGTCACTCGGGGAAAGCCTTAATTTTGGCACCCCCCATCTTTGAAATCTTTATGACTTTGGCGGTCCCTCTCAGCATGGCACCCGAGGCACGTGGCCAGTTTTCCCATCCCATAATCGGAAAAGTTATGTTAACTGCCAGTTATTATATTACAACAGTTAAAGCTAACATTCTATATGTAACTCAAATTTCATGCATAAACTTTAAATGCCTTGTTCACTCACGTAATAGTCGCACTTGTTTTACCAATTTTAAATTGTGAAAGTCTAGGTGCGACTGATACGCGGGGAAATCTACACAACATTGTACACTCTAGTGCTAAAACCTTACCAGTATATTCAATTTCTCGATAAACGCATCAGTTAAGAAATTTGAAGACACCTAATTATTAAAAGTACTTTAATTAGCAACACAAAATAAATAAATAAGTAATGGAATACTGTACTTACATGTGGTTCCAAATCGCCATTTTAATTCTAAATTTAAGTTGCCACATAAACACAAAAAATCGTCGTGGTAACTGCATATGTTTAATTATCACCACCTTGGCGGAGTCGGCGTTAAAGTTGAAATGAACCCGAGAAAGACAAACACGGTACACTCATGGATTATGATGCAAATTCCAAATAGTATTTAAAACGGTGAAGTATAGTTGGAATATGCTTGGAGGAAATTGTAAAACAGTTTTAGTAGGCGAGTTTTAGATAGATTTCGATTCCATGGATGTGTTTTATGGAACAAGGGCAAAAAATACGGTACACTCATGAATAATGATACACTTTCCAACTTAATGGAATAAGGGAAGAAAATAGGGAAGACGCATGGATTATGATACGCTTTTAATATATAGCACTTTAGTGTGTATTTAAAATCTGAAAGGCCTCACCATGGCACAGTGGTTATGTCACTGATAGTGGGGTAGACGGCCGAAGTGTGAAGGTCCTGGGTTCGAGTCCGCTGCTGTCGATCTAACGGTCAGGAGTATTGGTAGGTTTTCTCCAGATGTAATGTGAATACGCGTTAAAACCCCTTAGAAAGTTCTCCTACCTACGCACCCCCCATCATTGGCAGATCGCCCTAGAGTAGCGTTGCGATAATCCTACAAACAAATAAAATCTGGAAGTGTTTCAGATTTTCTTACTTTTTCTTTTTCTTTTGGAAGGGGAGGGGAGATGCGGAAACGCTAATCGAAATCAAAATTAATAAAATATCATTTTCTTAAATTTAGAAACAAATGCTTTACAAATCAAAAGATTTTGAGAGTAAATTGGGAAGGAGCACGTGCCCCCTGTTCCCTCCCGACGTTACGCCTATGTCTCTGGAGATTTTGCACGATTCATAACACTATCTTTTCTATTATAGCAGTTCAAATACTTGTGTGCTATCAGGATGGATTCAGCGCTTTGTACTCGTTTTATTCTATTAATTTTTAATATTTCAAAAAATGATACTTAAATATGGAAAAAAAATTTTTTGCGTATGACTTTCAGACGTACAAAAGTATTTCAATTTAATTTTAAGGCATTTTAAAAGCAAAACTCTAATTATGCGACTTATCTTAATTGGTACGTAGATGTTTTGTTATTTGAATCTGTCTGAAAAAAAAAAATTCGTATAAATTGCAATTTTAAGTGCCTTACTTTGAAGTTCACTGAAGGACTTTTACAAAATTTGGCTTATTGCTTAGTAATCATTAACAATTATTTTTTTTCTTTCAAAATATGAATATTAAATATGAAGTATATGGTTTTTGGCATTTTTATTGAAAAGTGAATTTCCACTTTAGACAAATATTATGTTCATTAGACAGAGGACAAAGAGAAAAAGCAATTGAATTTCAGACAAATATACATATTTACTAGTATTATGCCTTAGTACATGTTCTTTGTATGCATTGTTCTTTAAAACATACATTCATGCAAAGCTAATGTACAGAAATCTGTAATTGTTACAAGAGCACTATGAAGCAGATGCTTGAGTAGTTACGCTGCCCTAAAAACCAGGGGCGGCCCGACAAGCAAGCAAGGTAAGCATCACATCGGGGCGTCATCTTCGAAGGGGCGCTTTTTCGAACTCAAAAACTAAGAAAAACTTCATCTAGAGCATAAAAGGGAGCGCCTTTGTTACGTTTGCAGGGGGCGTCACGTACCCTAGGGTAATTCCTGCTAAAAACCCTCTATTTTTATGTTATGTTCAAGTTGCCACAAGTTAACCTCAATGTTCTACATTAAAACAAAAAGGAAAAAGGAAAAACAGAATTTTCAGAGAATCAGTTGACTTGGGATCAATGGGCTTGAATCCAGGATACACCAGTACAGTGCCTTTCTTCTGTACTTAGAAGTGAATTATTTTTTACTAACCTGCTATAAGAATATGAAAAGTCCTCACCATGGCACAGTGGTTATGTCACTGGAAATGGTAGACGGGCGGAGTGTGAAGGTCCTGGGTTCGGGTCCCATCGCACGTCAGTCTACCTAAAGCCCGGGTTTCCTGGGAGCGGCAGCGTCCAGCGCTCGCCTTTGACAACCGCGAAAAAGTGCCCGAGGTGACATCTGTGAAAAACTGTCCACAGCTGTCGCGAAAGGGTGGTTTCCTGCAGGCGCGCGAGCGCGCGGCATTTTTCTGCGTCCACTTTCTGGAAAACGGTTGTTGGGCAGGCATTCTTCGTTCTGAAAACGCTTCGCACACTGAAAATGGCTGAAAGTGTTGAATATGAAATTATCGCTCTTGTATTAGATGAAGAGCAAGAAGAAGAAGAAATCATTTCATCGGCTTTTGTAAGAAAAGTGACCCATGAAATATTTAAAAAAAGAGAGGATGAAGGAACTTTTAATATTTTAGTTCAAAGGCATCTAAAAGACGACGATTTCTTTTGATTTTTTTTTTCTTTTTTGTATTGACTACATACTTACATGTTATATCTGTTATTATCTAAAAGCGTTTAATTCTGACTTTGAGTACATACAAATGTATGAAACGTGCTAATTTATTTTCGTTTTTACCAAATATAACATGAAAAGGGCCCCTAGATTCACTCTCGCCCCTGGAACTCGTAAACCCAGGTTGCGGCACTGGATTGAATCAAGAAACAAAAAGTAAAATAGGATGTTTTTAAAAAATTTGTTTACCTAAACACAATAAAGAATCACAGGGGATTTCTAGACACAATCGAAAATTCGTTTTTTAGTATATTTCAGGTACAAAGTCCCTTTAAATACAAAATTAATACTTAATGATGAATTAAACCTTATTTGTTTAGAAAAAAGAACGTACAAAATGTATTTTGATATTTTTCATATCTCATTCAATGCATGTGTGTAATAGCAAACAGTATATACATTTGTAACATGTAAATATATTTTTTTATTCTTTTGTATCGTTGAGTATATAATTATGAAAAAAAAAAAAATGTGATTTATGAAAATATGCGACTGCTAAGTTCTGTTTAATCAAGCATTAATTAGTACTTATATTCTCCATTCACAATAAATAACTACTTATTAATACTCATTTAATGTGAATTCGTTAAAATCCAAGGTACATTGGATGGTGTGTATTTCTTTTGTGCGTCCACGAATTCTCCACGGGCAGCGGCGTTCGCCGAGCGTCCACCACATCTGGACGGAAGCGGCGATCGCCGAGCGTCCCCTCCCGCCGCTTTCACGAGTAGCAAACCACTTTTAACAAACGCGTTCTTTGGACGCGAGAGGCACCGCTGAGGTCATTAATCACTCTGGTCGCTGGACGCCGGCCGCCTCCAGGAAACCAGGGCTTAACCGTTCGGAGTTATCCGTGGTTTTTTTCCGAAATTGGCATAAATACGGGTTAGGACCCCTTAGAAAGACCCGCAAGGAGGGTATCGCCCCTTGTCCTTCTGACGAGGATTTATAAGCGGGCTTCGAGCCAAGCACACAAATCCGAAATACGTGCTCACAATAACAACACCTACAACAAAACTACATATGAAAAAGATGTCTGGGAAATTCGAAGCAGTAAAAAAAAAATCTAACTTTCCTGAATAAGGAAATAAAACATTCATCGGCGAAGCTGAATGTAGACAAGGATGGGTTAAGGTCATCCTAGAAAAATGTTAGTCCACTCTAAGAAATCTAGACTTTTTTTTTTATTGCAGGAATAACAAACGGAGTCTTCTGTGATAGAGTAGTTAGTGCTCACCCTAGTCTAGCCAATTAAGCGTTGCCAACCCACTTAAGCCAATGAGCGTTGTTAAAGATGACGCCACCATAAGAACATTTCTGCATTTTGCTTATGTAATGTAATGGCTTATAAAAACTCAATTGTATTCAACTAAATATGTGTTCAACAACAAAAGCTCAGCACGAATAAATTATCTTGATAAATGTGAGTTCCGTCATCAAAAGAACATTCTTTTATTCGTAACATTGTATCGTTTTTCATTTCCAGCGGCTACTTTATTATAATTCATCTTCATACGAAAACTAAACGAAAAAAAAAAATACATAAATAAACGTGCAAATTCCAACAAAAATGGAAATAATAAATAAGTATTTTTTAAAAAAAGAGCATGGTCAGCCGCTCCCTCCGCCCCCTTTTGCATCTGCACCATTTCCACTCTGTCGCTTTGCAGTTTAATGAGCTAGCTTTAAGAAAAGCTCATTTATTGCTAACACAATCGTTCACGCGTGCTGTCATATCTTCCCTTCTTCCACAACCAAACAAAGAGAGACGTGTACGTTTGGTAATAAATACGCTGAGCCATCGGACCGTGGCAACGCTATGAAAGTGATGCATAGCATTGAGCACGTGATTAATTTATTTACATTAATGAAGAACACTCCTGCTTCCCTCCCCTCCCCTCTCCCCTTGTTTTTTTTTTTTTTCTTCCTTGGTCCGGGTCCTTTCCAAATTTCAGTTCTTTAGATTACTTGCGAGAATGGAAAAGACAAAAGAAAGTGAAAAACAAACAATCAAGAAGAGGGGGTAGGGTGTAAGAGAGATGGGGGGGACGAGAGAGTAATAATGACAAAGTTGGGACAAAACTGATTAAATAACGTAAAGGAGTAAACGAACAAGCAGAGGAAGAGAAGGAAAAAAAAAAAAAAGAAGGGGGGGGGGTGGCTGATCGTCAAGGAAATTCGAGATTCTCCCGCTTTTCTAAGAAATTGATCAAAGAATTGATGAGGTGTTCTTATTTATGTGTACATTACCTGGTGTTTATTTTTCGCTGAAGAAAATATTTTTCTTGTGTGAAAAATGACAGCCGAAAACTCGTCAACGCTTGGCGCATTTATTTTGCGAGCTCTTTCATTTTTTTATATTTTTTCCAGCTTCCCCCCTTTTTCTTTTCTTTCGTTATTCGAAATCTTTGTATGCACCCGCGTGGATTTAATTTTAAAAGGATTAATTATTAGATTGTGTTTTCGGAAGAGATGGAAAAATTTTGACTGAAAGAATTAATGACGAAAGCGTGGAAAAGAAGACAGGTGACTTGGGTATTATCTTTTGGAGGAGAGTTTTTCTACCTTTTTTTTAAGGGGATTGCGCTTTATTTATCTATTTTTTTTTCTTTTTCCAGCATAATCTTGATGATTATCTTGTAGAATTTAAAATCAAAGTAAATGCCAAAGATACTGGATTCAAGCACTGTTGTCATATTCCTTTTTTTTTTTTTTTTACAGCAGGGCTACAAGCCGGATATATATTTTCATTCCATTAGTTTGTTTAGATATACTATCTTCTTCTTCTTTTTATATCTTCTCCACCATGAGGAACTACTGAACCGACTCGAATACTTTCAGAGGTCTTCCAGATTATTTCTTATATTGTGGGCTGTTTTAAAATTAATAATGTCAGTTCTCCAGAGCATTGAGGTTTGTTGTCAAAATTTAGATCATCATCGGAAAGGAGGTAGCTTCCAGCTTCTCCCACCTACCAACGCACCTAAATAGAGGACATATAGTTCCCTAGATTTAACTTGCATGTAGACTTTGTACAGATGGTGGTGTTCGGTCAGTCTGGATCCAAGCCCGAAACTTTAGGTTGAGTTTGTCTGCATGCAGAAAATGCCTCAGCTGGCTACAGAGAGAAAAGGTGTCAATTTTAAACCCGGCTAACATTATGGAACTTCCACATATTTTGATAATTTATAATTTCTTTAAGTGATAATGAGTAGCTGCCTAAGTTTTAAGCTTTGACACGCTAATTGTCAAGTGTTTAACAAGGAATTTAAACTCAATAATAACTCCCTCCTTTCTCTGACGTACGTAATTGCCTGAACATGATGTGAAGTGTAAACAACTTTGTCCTTTTGCAATGTGTTCAAAAGACTAATCGAGGAAGCTTGCGTAAATTTTAGGTATATATTAAGACTGGTGTGCAGGAGAATATATACCATAGATATAATACAAAGAAATGTATATCTATTGCAAGACATGGAGAAAAAATCTGAACAGCGCTTCATGAGTTCATAGATAAGCTGTTTCAAAATATACGTTAAAGCGATTATCTTTTAAACCGTAAACAATAGAAGAATGCTTTCAATTAGAAAAGTTCTTCAAATGAAGAGTAGCTTCAAAAAGTGGCAATATTTTACGGGGAGGCCGTATAGATATTAAAATACAAAATTTAATTTTCCTACGGTCCCTCCGTTCCTATCCTTTATAATTAGAAGAATGTTGCCCTAAGAAAAAAAATCCCATGTCTGTGTGTTCAATAGTCTCCGAGTTATTGCGATTAAAAAATTTTGGCATTTATCGCCAAGCACCAAAAGGGTGTCTCAAAAGTGAGAAAAATGCAGTTACTTTTCAAATACGTTAATTTATGTTAATAGTCAGTTTATAGATACAGTTGACTCCTCAAACTCTTAATTTAGCTAAACTTTTCCTATAATAAATATTTAGCAGTTTTTAGTGAAAGTTACCACACCATAGTAACCAACACCATTATTTTGACATTGGCTTTTACGCTTTAAAATCCCTTCTCTATCAGCGTGACGTAATTTGTTCATGACCTAAAAGACTATATTATCGCTAATTTCATAAAGCAGTACCGATCATTTTAGGTAAAACTGTACTGCTAATTTCACACATTTGAACGCGTTTAACAGCCTTTCCCAACAATGGGATCATTAAGTAATTTTTATAAACTCATAGTTGGTCCCCTAAAGCAAAGATTTTTTCATTTGAAAACCGATGCCAACACAGTAGGTAAAGTGGTGAAAGTAGTCAATTTTAACATTAATTTTCTCGCTAACTATTCCACTCAGAGATATGGGATTTTTGAAATTAATTTTCTTAGACAAAGAAGAACATTTTTCTAAATATAAGTGATAGGAAAGGAGTGAGCGTATAAAAATTAAATTTAGTATTTTAATATGTATACAGCCCCATACTTGCCATATCTGAAATCTACTCTTTATTTGATGAAGTTTCTAAGCGAAAGCATGTTTCTATCTCTTAAGGATTAAAAGATAGTCGCTTTAACATCTATTTTGAAACACCTGGTATTTAAAGTGTATTTTAAGCAATAAACCTACTCTACATTACTATACCCATAGTACTTTATTCGATACCCAAAAGTACGATCGAATTCAGTGGTCGCTCCTGACTAAGCCCGCATGCTTCGAACCTATGAAAAAGTTTATATGTATACATATACAGGGTGTTTAAGAAAGGACTCTCCAGCTTTGAAATGACTTAACTGAAGGACAGCAAATGTAAAACAAACTGTATGTTTGACAGGCAGGTCTGGAATTTGTTGTTCTCCAGTTTACAGAAAAAGTTCCAAGATTGCACATCAGAGTGCGTTGAAATCACAGAGGAGTGTCTTTCAAATAGTTTATGAAAGTGCTTCGTAAACAGAAATCAAATAACATTACAATGACTTTCTCTGCAATAGCATGAAACATGACGCAACCCAAATGGTAAGTTCGAAGTCACTCGTTGCAATATTTCTACTGAAATGAATGTGCGTACCTCGCTTGGGGACATCCAAGGATATCCTCATTCCCTATCAAGGATTGGGGATATCCTCAAACTTGGGGACAACCTTAACAATACAGATAAGGTTGTCCCCAAGTTTGAGGATTGTAAAAGTAAACAGTGTTTTTCAATTAGCCCCTCAAGAAGAAGTCACTTGGATTGAGATCCGGGGAATATGGAGACCAAATCCATACCAATGCCTGTCACTCGGGAATAATTCAGAGCAATGACGGGTTCAATGAAGTATCGTTTAGGGAACTTCCCATTTTGCGTGTCAGCAATGAACTTTCTGCACCTCTGAGTACTATTTCAAGCTTAATGTACTTGTGGCGCCACTATTATCCAATATTTGAACTGCTTCTGCAACCGGAGTATAACAAATTCCAGACCTATCTGTCCAACATACCACTTGTTTCACCTTTTTGTCTCTCACTGTTTTGCATTTATAACTTTCCAAATTTGAGGAGTCCTTTCTGGAACATCCAGTATGTATCTATGTATATAAATTAGAATGTTCTAAATTCGCAGATCTTTTTTTGTTGTTGTTGTTCTATGATTTCTTTTTTGATGGAAATGCCTTTAATTAAATTGAAAATACAAACAAACCACGAAGAAGAATTTTATTCCTTGTGGGGTGCATGCAACGACCAGAGCCCACGAAAAACGAATTGTGCAGGGTGGCTATCCGAACAAACTGCCACGCAAAAAGCATTGCTTATAAATCATTTACAAAAGGTTTAACAAAGATCACATGCAAAATTAATAAGAAAAGAATATTGTGTTGACACTAAAATTATTCTTATTTGAATCAATATAGATAATCTGTGTAAGTAACTCATCTTTTTATTCCATACTGTACGCACGCGCACTTAATGTCTTTTCACTCACTCAAAGTTCTTTAAGTAGCGTCTGAAGACGCAGGCCATTAATAAAATATCTTTTTACTATTCCCTCTTCTTCCCATTTAAAAATATTTTAAACTAGACTATATATACCCTTATCATTTATCTAACCAGCCCTAATTGCCGCTTGCATAGTTATACATATTCATAGTTTTGCACGATCGCTGCATCCGATGTAAAAGAAAATAGAAGAACAAATACAACACCACACTGACAATTATAAGCCATCAATATTCACCATAAAACCTCCTTTGAAAAGCAATTAATCAAAAACTATTTTTAAATATTTAAAAATGGCCGGCACAGACTCGAAAAGACGGCGCTCTCCCCCCCCCCTCACCCCCCTTTCCTTTTCAAAACAAGATCTTCAGCAGATTGACTGACGTTTTTGCTTCTTAAGCCAGCACATGATGAATAGAGAGGGGCCGGGATTCCTGATGAATAATTGTCGCCGAAACTATTAAAATGGCTACGGTCCGATGAGCTCGCAAGGGTTATGGAGTAGCTCTTTTTTTCCTTTACTGCGCCGGTTCTGACCTTACATTGAAAAACACAGAAGTGGTTCGTTATAATGAAGATGCGCGTGAACATGCAACTCCAGACAAAAAGCAATGCCGTGATCAGTGCTGGATACATTTCGGCGTTATGATGGTCCACTATTCGACCGGTCAAGGCAGCCTCGTTACGTATATATACGCGCTGATAAAAATATCTCGTTTTATAGCATCCTGTTATTAATAATAACGACTCTCATGGCCGGGGCAATTTGGGTTTGATGGATGCGATGGTTTGTATTTGTTTTATATGTCATAGCTTGAAGTGAAGTAAACGATTTGCTTTGCGTTCTTTTTGTTGGTTTGTATGAAAATGAAGTTCGCAGGATAAAAAATCATCCATCCGCAGAGAGTGCATTGTAACAGACCCCCCCCCCTCTCCTCCTCAGGGAAAACAAGAAATATAAATCATAACAAGTGCATGCATTATAAAAGGTGTCTTCCCACCCGCTACTGATAACCATAGAATGGGAAAAGACCGGTATCGAAATCGTAGAATTTCAGAATTCAATTTAGATACAGTTCCTTATTTATTACAGAATAGAAAATTTCGGACTTCGGGATAGGCATGACTTTTTCTACACTTGACGTATTATTTCTGGAGTCCTTCAATAAGGAAGACAACAAAAGGGAGTGGTAAACACACAGATATGCACATAGGGAGGGTCATTGTTGTTTGCTTCAGTTTTATTACACAAGCAGTCATTCTTACGTCAAATTTGGCGAGATTTCAGGGATAACTTCAAAACAGCTGCATATTACTGATAATGTAACTGTGCGAAACCCCCTGTAAAAGAGCTTTAAAAGTTATTTATATCTTTTAAATAAAGAGTAAGAGGGTATTATTTTTTGAATTGTGCATTTTGACGCGTATTGAATTGTGCTAGAAAAGTATCATTATCGGTAAATTGCTAGAGACCACAATATATTGGAATTCTTTGGAATGCTCCTTTAGATAAACTACAAATGATACAGACATTGTGTTCGACAGAGAACTTTATTTTGAAATCCTTAATAACATATATCGAGTTCATACAAGAGCTAAAACATTAGTATACGTACACTCGAAATTTTTGAGAACATATATACTCATATTTGAAAGCACACCAAAAATCCTAACAAATACATTACTCTTAAATTTTAAAATTTACTTATTATATGTACTCATTTTTTTAATAAGAATTGATATTTAGCATATTTTTGTTATATTTTTGTTATATTTAATTCGAATATATTGAATATCAACTTTGTATGCGTTTATACAAAAATCAATATTCAATATACTTTTATTAAATATGCAATTTTTGAACATGTTGATTCAATTTATGTCTTATGCGTAAATACAGTTTTTATATTATTTGATTATTTTCTGAAAATTATTTCGTTTTGTTACAGTCTTTATATTCAAAGAGCTGATCGGTGGAAAAATGATTTTAGAATGTTGTTATCATGACTATCTGCAACTCTTGAATTGAGATAACGTTGCAAAAGCGTAGCGTTCCACTAACTCTGTTTAGAATGCCGCATTAAAACTTTCAAAATCTAACGATATTTTTATTCTTAAAAATGTTACGTTCTCCCCCCTTAAAAAAACGAAAAACACTGTCACTCTACGCTTACGAAGGTTACTCATTGTTAGGTGAGTGTACAGAATATGTAAGCAATGAAAATTAACGTACAAATGGTTAAAACACAAATATTTCTACTCCTGCGAAAGTACTCTTACGATATCAAAAAAAGGTTTTGCTAAATCAATACCAAGGACAAAAAGAAATAATAGCTTTAAAACTATACTTACGCATAAGATGATAGTTATGCATGAATTTTAATTAATTCTTCTATCATTATATATGATAGATTTTATGTTCCATTGAAAAAGCCGCAAACGTTACAAGTTCTCGGAGATCTCCCGTTGAAGCTGAAGCGACGCGCGCTTCCAAAGATAGGCTCTGGGCATGAGCAAAAATCCGGTGCAGAGAGGTTGAGAAAAATAAGAACTTTAAATACTCGTTTTCTTTCGAGTATACATGCGCACGTAGCATAAAGATATAATTCTACTTTGTTACGAATTATATTTTTTTTGCGTAGAATGTGCATAAAAAGATATAATTCGTAAGTTTAAAGTATGCTACTAATTTATTCTTATAACTATTTCAATAAAATATTTCCGACCATGCCATGATGTATCTACTTCAAATTTAACCAGAAATGTCAGTTACTTCTCCCTGTCGATGGCCAGCAACTGCTGATTGTAACGAATTTTGTATGGGGAAAAAATGCACCATTTTTATCAGTCCGTTCCGCAATGTGCCCAAGTGTCGTGACACTGCACGTGCACTACTAAAGCCTAAAACGTTATCCATTGATTGTTCAACAACAGCGGTGGCGGTCTTCAGCGACATCTAAACGGAACGAGTCGATCTGCATCTTAGACCCGGCTGAACTCTAAGATGTTCAGTTTTCTCATATCGAGCTACCATTCTTCTAAGAGCTTGTCGAAGTAATGGTCCTCTGCGTAAACTCTTAAGTTGATGAAACTCTCGAACTGCAGCTACAGCATGTGCTTTTTTTTTTTTTTTTTTTTAAATTCACTTCAGGAAGCAACTTGTGACAACAATGTGGCAGCCATCGTTGGTAAGAATGACATTTCCCCAGTTATATCCCCTTTAATGTCCGGAACAGTAGCTACAAACCAAGAGTTTATACAAATTTTTCTACTTACATTGTGAAATTGCCGTTGTAACACAGCTTAACTTTCTTCACTTTTTTTTTCTTTTTTCTTATCAGCAATGGAAATTACAAAGGAAAAATTCTATTTGACAATTTTTTTTGTGTGTGTGAGTGTGTGTGTTTGTGTGTGATTATTTGTCTTTTAAGCAATTTTCTGTTTTACAGCGCCATCCATCGACGATGGTTATTCGCCATCATCAAGCTAATTATTTTTTTCCGCGTAATCCGTTTTCTCCTGTCTTGAACAGTATTTTCAACGATTTTGCTGTCAACAATCAGGTTCTTAACATTGAGTTGGTCGATCTGTTGGAGCTCAGAGGAGGGGTGTTTTGCTTCTGACCACTTTGTAAGTAAATATATCACAACTGAATCTTAGGATGTTCAAGCAGATTTATCAAAAAGCGACTTAGTCGCTGACTAATCAATGCTACGAATGTATAATTTACAAATTAATGGATTGTTTGAACCCCACATTTGGTGTAATTAACCTTCTCACTAAGCTATTGCCGTGTGAGAAATCGAATTATAATATAAATTAATTGGAGTAAATAGAAATCTTAGTTATAAACTGAACTTGTATCTAACGCAAAAAAGTGTAAAAGTTGTGAAAAGCGGCTTGAATTCTAATCGTGTAAAATTTTTTTAATTATTTTCTATTTACGAAAGCAAAAAATAGTCTGTCGGTCTCAGGTTATTAGGCTCACATCAAAACATTTGCTTCTATTAAACAGCATATGACACGCGAAGTCAGACGGATTCGAACATCAAATAAAGAAAAAGAATACAAAAAATAAATACAAGGCAATACCGCCATTGTTTCGTGCATGCCATAACTCATTAAATTCATAATGAAACACGCGCGTCTTATAATATGCAGATCATGCGGCTAACAAGAAATCGGTTTAATGCCCTAGTAATTTTCTTTTCGGTGTAACTAATTATTATGTCGCACTCTGAAGTCTTATTATGTAACTGCGCATTTGAATGACAAAAGTAATACTTGATTAAAGTCGTTCTTGGAAGACGATTTTAGCACAACAAACAAGTCATTGTTCATATCCGTTTGATATCATACGTCCTGATAAAGATTAACAAATGGAATATTTTTACGAGCTTCAGCTTTCGGATTGGAGTCATTTAAACGACCAATATGCGCAGGGCATACAAAATTATGATATCAAATTTCAAAGCATTTTGCAGTTGCTACTGTCGTTCAAATTAGTCATCAGAAAACTGTGAAATTTTGTGGATCATATAATTAAGACTTAGAAATTGTTTCATTGGGAAAAAAAGTCCCCACAGTAGGGAATATTATCTATCTATATAAAAGGCAGTAGTCAAATATCTCTTATCCATAGTCAGATAAAAAATAAACTACCCGCGCACATAATCCAAAACTATCTTCAAACTCACAATTTCCCGTGACAACAGAATACGTAGTATGTATATGAGCATGTGATGTAGATCTCATATTAATTATGAAATATCATTTAATTTATGTTTCTTTAATGTAATCTATCCAAAATCACATGTATTCTAAATTATTTTTGTTCTAAATTTTCTTTCACTTCGGTTTTTTAATCTGTATATTCGCTTTTCCCGTATGCATTGTTCTTAATTGTTTATTTTTCTCATCAGACCTTTGGGGCCGTTCTGGGCTAAAAATAGATTATATTATGTCTGTTTGCAATAGCAACGATATTTTGCATTTCTCCTCTATGGCATCCTGCTGGCGTAAGTTATTTTTTGTTGTCCTGCGACATCTTTAAAATTATTTGCTCGCTATTCCGTTATTTTAATTTTATTGGATTAAATTTTAGGGTTGCTCTGGAATTGGCGTTATTAATGTCAGCCAAGTTTTTGTTCTCGCCAATGAGTAATTCTGTGTTTGCGTAATTTTTCAAGTCATTCCAACTTATTTTCACTATTCTAATAGGACGTATTTTTATTTCGCTGAGCCACCTCTAGCCGTTGTAGTAAGTTTATGCATCAAATGTTTCTTTTAAATAAAACAGTTTTAAGTAGTCAATGTTTTTTTTCTTATATTGCCAGTAAGTGTATCGAACCTTATTTAATCCATCACATCTCAGTTTAATACTAATTATAAAATAGCCTAACCAAACTTCTTCTCCTCATGACAAGTGTATACATATTACGTACACACTTCATTATTGCACGTCTTTTTCGGTAGCAATGGACGTTCAGGTGGACTGAAAAAATGAAAGTTTAAATTTTGTTTTGGAATACCAGCCAAAAGTTCTGTAAGAAAAATGCTCGTATAATATATTATCAAATTTCAATAACTCCTTGGACTCTCTACAAAGGTTTCCCTTCTTACAAAATATTGAAAAAAAACTGCTTTTTGATTTAAACACATATAGTCAGCTAAAAAAAAAAAAATCCACTAGATAAAAAAAGAACTTTCTGCCCACATAATCCAAAACTGTTTGCAAACGCATAATGGCCCGTGATAAAAGAATAACATAATGCGTAAATACACAGCTACATAACGTGATATAAATAAAACTTTGTAAAATAACACTCATAACAAGGCAATTATCTTAATCAGTATGATGGTTTGACCGAAAAAAAAATATTCGGTCTTCTTCAGCTGACAGCAAAGTCCCACAGAATAGTGGGAACTGAAAGATAAACAAAGCTAACAACATGTTGCCAATAGGAAAAAAAAATAATAATCAACAATCCACGGAGTAAAAAAGAAGGGGTAGAAAAAGGAGAGTAGATAAAAAGAACTTAAGATAAAAACAAATTAAATTAAAGAAAAATAAAATTAAATAAAACAAGGGAAGAAAAAAAACGCAAAATAAGAACATTAAAAAATAGAAAAAAGAACAAAACAAAAAATGAAATATGGAAATACAGTTTTTATTATTATTATTATCATTTAATTATTAATAAACAATCCTGTTTTTAATAATTTTTAAAAATATTTAAAAATAATAATAATAAATGTACAGGTACGCATACAAATAACTGCTGAAGTAATTATTTTGAATGAGCGAAACATTGTTCATGCACACTGAATGTATAATTCGATAAATGAAGCAAGGTAAAAATACTTAGTAAGAAAATAAAAATGTATAGTATGTTTAGAGTAACGTTATTTAAACAGAACTGCTTCCCTTATTCTGTTTTTAGTGATAATAATATAAACTGCGTCAAGCAAACTTGTTCCATATGTTATTTTTAATGCTGTTTTCACGTTTATATTGGAAGTGTAGACATACTTGACAATTTACTATTTGTTTCGGTGCATAGTTTAAGATTTAATACTAATTACAATCTCAACGAATCACGAAAAATATTTGAACTATGAGGAAACACAGAACAGTTTTTATTTTAACAAGGCATATGCTGATTAAGCAGCAGGGGCCATTTATGGAAGAAGCATGCAAACAATTTGATCTAAAATCGAAATAAAAAATAAAACATATCACTCGGGATAAGCGCAAAACGAATAAAATATATCATAGTGCAAAAATTTCAAATTGTCTGTTATTAAATATTGACATACCTGACATTGAGTGTTTTAAGTTATGTAGATACAGATAAAAGAATTGTAAATGTAAATTTTTATGAATTGGTCAAATATTTAGATTTACTTCAGAAATCTCGACTAAGTCATTAAACCCCCAATCGATTAGTATATCTTATATGTAAAGTAAATGAAAAACTTTGTAAAAAACACACATAAGATGTTATAGGTAAGAGGATACGCACGTTTCAACCGCACGTTGCACCATTTTTTGGTTGAAACGTGTATATCCTCTTACCTATAACATCTTATGTGTGTTTTTTACAAAGTTTTTCATTTACTTTATTGTTTAACACCAGTATTTTGAGTGTTTTTTCCATATTGTATTTGTTGTCGTTGGAGTGGTCTGGGGATTTTAGTTTCATTCAGGTGAACGGTTTTGTATTCCTGTATATCCGTGGTGTGGTAGAATTTGAAAGCCTGCATTGCAAAAAAAAAAAAAAAAAAAAAAAACCCTTTCCACGGAGTTAAATCTATACATCAGTCAAAAGTATTGAGGGCACAAAACACCAACGGGGCTCGGGACGGCCACCAGGGCTTAGAAGCGAACAGTGTTCAGGTTGAAGGAGATTTTATATAACCCATGGTTCAAACTATAAATAAAATGAACGTTACTAACTGTTTTTGAAAAATATTATCTTTCGTCTGCCTCGCACCAACCGTTGACGCATTCGTAAATTGATTGTTGGAAGATTCTGATAGGTCCTAATTTTAACCAAATGCTTTTGTTAGTTTAAAACGACATTTTTAAAATCGATTAAGTTGAATCAAACAAACTTGTTTTTCAAATCCACAAACAAAAATACCAAACTGTTTAACCAAACATATTTCATTAAATTCGACAAAACACTTTTTAGCGTGTATATATCATAAAGCTAAAAATATATCTCCTAATATTCAAAATGAAAAACTTAAATGAACAATAGCTTAGTGTCAATATTTTTTTCGAAATTATTATACGATAATTTTATAGACATTAAAACTTCTTTTCATGTCGAAGAATTTCGCAATTTGCATTACACATATTCATTTCTAATTTTTGAGAACAAAAAATATTTCACAGACGTGTTGCATTCAGTCTTTAGTATCAATATACCAGGGCCAAATTAATCCCTCCATGCTGTACAGCGTAAAAATTAGCCTTTCTTCAAACTTCCAGTCTTATAAAAATTAATATTTTTTTACAGTAAATTCCAATGGAAGTAGTTTTTTTTAATTACTTTGTATTGTCTGTCCAGGCGAAAAACTAAATACTCGAAGGAGATTTCTTTAAATTTATAAATACGAAAAACTTAAAAGAAGTTTTTATACAAATTTCTTAGTAATTCAATTTTTCAAGTCCCACTAATTGAATTCACTGTAAAAATGAATTAGTTTATGCTGGTTAAAAGTCAATTTTTTTTTTGTATTATAAAAGAGTGGGAGTTAATAGTTTTTTCCCCTTTTGCACAGTTTTGGTTATTCAAAGCTTTTTTAATGTCCAATCCATACAATGAATAAAAACTATATAGATTATGGTTCGTTAAAAGGTTGCTTTTGTTAAACCTAACGATTTTAAAGTTTTTAACGAATTTAAGTAAGGAAATTTTTACAGATGCCTCCTTTCACTAAATAATCTAGAAGCTTCTATATTCAATACTTGATAAAGAACGTTCGCGTTATCCTTTTAATCTTTAAAAACCAAAATCAGTGTGGCCAATATATGGAGTGTATCGTCTTCAAATACAGAAATCTAAAAATAATTGTCCTTTTTAAGTTTATTTAAATTTTACTGCATTTTTGTTTAGAAAGTGTTTTAAAACAATTTCATATTGCTGTTTGTTATGGGACGAAAATATTACTTTGACAAGAAAAAAATCTGAAAGCTATTTTGTTTATATTTAAATATGTTGTAATTATTAGTTGCGGCAACAAAACCTACTGCAGTGACAAGTTATGTTATGCTGCAATTACTAGTAACTACAGTTTAACGTGAGTTGCAAATTTTAAATAATGCAAATTTGTTCAGTAAATACCAGTTTCTTTAATTAAAAAAAGTTTTTGAAACTCCACTCAAATATACGTTATTAATTTATACTTTAAAATATCTTAAATATAGGGAGCTTTTGATAAGATCTCTTTAATTTAATAGTTTTTGTACTTTTTGAATGGTGCACCTAATTGATGAAGTTTGAACAAAAACAACAACAAAATGTTTGTGTGATTATGGCAACGCTACGCTAGGACGATCTGACAAGGTTGGGGGGGTAGACCCTTGATAGGAGGACTTTCTAAGGGGTTCTATCGCGTATCCACGTTACAACTGGAGAAAATCTAGCAAATGTCCACACCGTTAGATCGACAGCCGCACGATGGGACCAAAACCAGGGACCTTCACACTTCGGCCGTCTACCATTTTCAGTGACATAACCACTGTGCGATGGTGAAGCAACCAAAATAAAAAAAATGCTGCACATTACATATCATTTTTTAGGGGGGGGGATGTAATAATGATGATATACCTCATTTTTCTTATATAACATGTATATAGAATAAATTTACTTAGAGTAAAAAAATCTGTCAATTTTTCAAAAAAATGTTTAATTGTGCCCTCCTCTTCCGTACATGATACAGAACGCAGCTGTATTTCGACGTGACGTTTCAATGACGTCATCTAAGTGACAGCCGACTGAACATCGTTTCTGCGGAGAATTTGCTATTGTCTTCCTATTGTATTCAACCCAGAAAAAGGGTATTAGAAACATCAATTTTAGTTATCCTTAATAACTTCAAACATAAAAATGCCGCAACCAATTTAATACATTAAAAGCATTCAAAAACTTGAATTTAATACCATGTGACAAGTCTTGTTTTTCCTACTGGAATACTTTATGGAAACCCAATGCTGTCACACAAAATGGGGACCATTGGAAGAAACGTGGGACTCGTCAAAGGGATTTATAGCATTTTGAGGGAACATTATATGTTTTCCTAAAGAAGTAAAGACATAAATTAAAAAGAAAAATCATGCCAAAAGCAACGAATATAAATCATATTCCAAAGGTGTGTTATTTGAGCATAAGCTACACGAATATACACTAGCACGAATATCTTGAAAATATAGCGAAATTATAACGAATAGTTGCTCTCATCGTCGTAATCTCATGACAAGAGAGTCTTTGCAACGATGAAAACAAAAACATAAAGCAAAGAAAACAGGGAAATATTTTTATTACTTTGTTTATAGAGATAAAATCTATGATAGCTATTTTGTTTGCCAAGTGCGAGAATTATAAATGTTACAATTTTATTTTCTTTTTTCTGGAGATTATTCTATTATAAGCTTAAATAGGATATATTAATTTCACTTTGAGACTGAAATTGATTAAGACGTATAAAATGCACTTTAAGTATACTGAATGTCAACAGATCGTTATGCATTGGAAATGTCTTGAGTATTGCATAATAAAGATTATCTTGATAGACACTATTTTTCAGTAGCGTACATTTCACTCTACACAGCAATAACAAGCATAAATTTTATAGCGGTCAGTGAATATTTAGAGAATGTTAATTGGTTAAAATAGAGACTGGAGGTTGTAAACCCGTATATTACATTTTGTAAAAACAAAACTGTTAATGGAAGACATGAAAAAGTGGCCCAAAGCTGTCTGGAACTATCAATTTTACTGTTAGGTATCTCATCTCAAGCTCTCTATGGCAAGGTAGTAGTAGCCAGGAAGGTTTTTGGGGGGAGAGAGGGTTTGAAGAATGTGACAGTCTTTAATAAAAATACGAGATTTCCCCATGAGATCTCATGTTAAGAAAAGCGAAAATTTGAGGTAAGGGGACAGATCTCAACTTCCTCCCTGGTTTTGCTCTAATGTTCTGTATTGAAGCATACTGATTTTCGGGAAACTATTTTTTTCCCAAAGATTCCGTTAAATGGGTGGGTTAGTTTCGGAGAATATTGAGAGAGAATGTAATCAAAACATATTTCATTTTTCTATTTTATTTGCGTTAGAAGTGATAGTTATTGAATATTAAGTAGGTGCTTGATCCCTTGATTACCTACGACTTCTTCTTTGACTGAATTTTTCTCCAACACATTTTTGTGCCACAAAGATATCGAATATCTACAAAATGGTAAATCCGCCCTTGGAAAATCGATAGCATACTCTTGGATGCTTGTCTTGTCTTGGTATGAGAATGGTTAATTTATGTTCTATTTGTGGTCTATAAAACCAGAGGTATTCTCCATACTATAAAATTACCGTATTTCTGTGAAAACTCACAAAATGCCCCAAACTAGAAAAAAAAGAAGAATGAGGAGTTTTTTTTAAAATAGCCTTTTACTGAAACCCATAAGTCATACGTCAAATTCCATGCAAAATTCACTGGATCCTCAGCTTTTGCATACAGCATTTTGTACTTTATCACGAACCATAAACTTTCCATTCACCCGCATTATTTGGAATTTTTTTTCTCTCCCTCGTGCGATCGTTCCTTGTTTTCTTCTGATCTCGCCGCCTCCTGTTAATTCGAAGTGCTAAAGACTACCAAACTCGACGATCGCAGCGGCGACTTCAAAAGGTTTGGAGCCGTTTCCCAACAAGGCTCGATTTCCATGAAAGTCAATGCTGGAAAAAAATTTCTTGGCCCAAAAGAAGAAGAAACGGACATAAATCTGTCCGGTTCATTGCTGGAAAACGCATGCACTTGTTTTACGATTCCCCAATAGCAAATACCTGGAGCTTTTTAAGACACATTAAGGAGCGCTTTAAAGCCTGAGATAGTATAAGCGACGATTCAGAGATAGTTGAACTCTTTTATCTGGCATTAATTAGAAGATATCAGACTGTATCTGTTTTCCTTGTTGATTCGCTAACTCTTACTTTGCTTTCATAATGCTTCTTTTTTATATCTGGCTCAATTTTTTTATGTTTTTCAAAGCAAATATGCAATGATCGTCGGGTCAAGTTTAAAAGTCTAGTTCTGAGGGCTAAAAGTTTTAGCCAGCCTGAATCTTTATACCTAAATAGCAGACGGAGTGAAATTTAAGCTAAATAACAAATTGAAGTCTACTGAAAAAACACTCAAAATACTGGTGTTAAACGATAAACGCACATAACGAAAACACACATTACCGAAAACACACATAAGAAGTAAAAGGAAAGAGGATACGCGTATCCTCTTTCCTTTTACTTCTTATGTGTGTTTTTTACAAAGTTTTTTAATTACTTTAAATTGAAGTCTACCTTGCTGATTTTATGTCATGAAGCTTTACAGCTTTACCAAACTATTACTATACGCTTTAGTTAAATTAACACAGAATCACACTTTTTAAAAATACCCATAAAAGAACAATATTTAAAAATATTCTACTTTTATTTTTCAAGTTCTCAGTTGGTTCATATCGTACATTATGTTTTCTGAAAGGAATGCTTTTAAACCACCTTTCACTACTCTGTATTCTTTGAAAGGAAGTAACATGAATGCAATATTACACCCTGTACGACAATCACTAACTATTAAATACTAGTCCACACGTGATAAAACAAATGCAACTTTATGTAAGTTAACCGGGATATTAAGTGCTTATTGACAATTAAGTCATTTCATTCACAACACAATAAGTATGTGAACTTTAATTGCAGCTTACTCTTTATTTAAATGTTGGAAATAACATTTAAAGTTAATTTATAGTTTCTATCAGAATTACATTACTAGTAATATACAACTGAATCGCCAAGTTTGACGATGACAAATCGCCAAATTAAAAAAAAAAAAAAAAAAAAAAAAGACGGCTTTGTTGGTAAGACTTCCATAATCGGTGCGTTTAGGATGATTCATCTTTCTTATTTAAACTGCAACAAGATTTAAATACATCATTTCAACTTTGCACTCTAGAGTTCTGTATCAGTCGAACAACAGTTTATATATTGGAAATGTTTTTCAAATCTAGATAGTAAATAATTTGTCATTAGAACTCTTAGGCTACTACTCAAAAATTTCAGTAATGCCAGCAATTGCATTAAACGGCGAAGATAATGGTCGAATTAATAGTAAATAGGTCACCAAAACTCTTTTATTTACTCTAATGATGATTTATTTGTCTAAAGCTAATCTTTGGGGTATTCAAAAACTGGAGCCGCTGAAACGCAAGGAAAAAAAAAAATCCCATTAGCAAAGATAAATGCAAATTTCTTCTCGAAGTTCTATTTATATGATGATAAAGATACATATGCCATATGATCTTGTGTACAGACTGGTTTTGTTTTCCAGTATTGATTAAAAATATTAACAAATATCATTATTTTAATAAATATATGGCTTGATAGCAATCCAATTTCTACTTGTATTCTACTTAAATTTGATTGCATAAAATTTCACAGAAAATGAAAGTTTTTGATAATATTTTTATATAGAAAAAGAATGTGTTTTTTTAAATTTAATGCAGTGTAGTTTTTTTTTAATTTACTTTACATTTTTTAAAAGACTGTTATTTGATTGTTTTAAAAGTCTTTCCCATAAAAAAGTAGGCAATTTTTTTTTATTTATATAATTATAAATAATTGGCTTTCTCAGTATATAATTCTACTGCTCATAAAAAGGGTCTTACATACTTTGATGCGAAAATCTTTCATTAGAAAAAAATTTGTCCAATTCCATGTTGTTATTATTCGCATTATGTGAACCGAGATTAAACATTCAGTTTTAAGATATTCTCTGCGTGGAACTTTAAAGATCATAAAAGTTATAAAGCTTTTTTGAGAAGGCTTTGATGTTCCAAAGTGCTGGAGTATAAAAGGTTGATTTTTTTTTCCATTTTAAGAATTAATTTACTCCAAGTAAATTAGAGCATACTAGATTCATACACTATCAAAATTAGCAAGGGATTTTGATCTGTGTTCTCTAAACGCTAGAAGAAAAGCAGAGCGAGAAAGTTTGAATCCCTGAAATGAATGACATCACGGAATCTCGGCTGCTTTATAATACCCCACGTGCAAATGGAAAACAGACACGTTATGCCCAAACTATTGCTAAGACATAGAAACACTCGAGACGGCAACACTCGGTAAGCGGGAAAATTAAATACCTTGTTTTGCCCTACCACCTCGTTTTGCCTACCCTTCTCCTACATATTATGTTAAGATATTTAGCTATTAAGTATTAATAATTAGTACAAGTTGATTCAAAAATTATGCGATCAATTTCAGAGCATCATAAATTTTTAAAGAATTAAGTTATTTATGAAATTTTCAATGTGATTTCTTTTATTATAGTACACTTTATATGAACGTTTAGGCTAATCCAAAAGAGCTTTTCAAACAATTTTTGGGGGTATTTTACCAATTTCCTCTTTGATTGATTTTTAAAGCCCTTTTAGTGTTATTTACTGCTTTTTTAAGTATCTCCATTAAAAATTAATCGCAAGGCACACAGTCAGGGGATGATGGTAGCCGTTTTTCAGGGGGAAGAAACGTAATTTTTTTTTATCTTTCAGCCATTTTGTAATGATTTTGCATATGACTTGATGCACCATCTTGGTGAAAAATGAAGTTTCCTTGAGGGTAAAAACGTTTACTTTCTTCGATCATGTGCTTCAAAACTTTATTCTGATAGTCTTTGGCATCAGCTTTAGCCTTTGGTTCTACAAAAAATGGTTTTATTAAGCCTTCAGGGGATATTCCCTCCATATCATAACACCTGACAGCCAACTTGCCTTTTGAAAAACAGCTGCGTCTTTGCGACGTTGTTCACGTAAAATATATTGTGTCTCCGTTTTGCCGGTTATGAATGACAGATGAAACAATGCTTCATCCGAAGTTATTCATGTTTTGTATCTGCCTTTGCGTAACATTAAATACAGAGGCCAAGAACGTTTACTTCGTTTTTCTACGGTATTTGCAGGCATTTGATGACAGACTGGTTTCATCACATTTTTATGGTCAATTTTCGTTATCTAACGACAAATTAACGATTGCGATACCTGTAGTTTCTTTGCTAAAGTTCTTTGAATCAGATGATTTTCTACGGCGATAAGTCTTTTCAGATTCACTTTCACCAAGGACTTCCTTTTGTCTCCATTTTTGTCTCCATTCCCCTGGAGCTCTTGATTGCTAGCCAAATTTTATTTCTTTTCAAGGTTTAGATAATAATCCATTAGAAAAAATGTCTTTTCTAATTTTTAAATGCTTTGTTTATAACAGAATTTGAGAGAGCATCCTTAAAAACCTTTAAAATTTCCATTCGGGTTTGAAGATCTAATTTTGGAGTCATAATGTACGCCCACTAATGAATATAGTTAGCTTGGTAATTTAAACGTTTCATTTTTTAAATAAAACTGGTAGTAAAGCGATTAAAATTTAGTATAAATAGTCATGTGCTTTTAAAATTGGTCACAATAATTTTGAGTCAACCCTATAATTTTTGAAAATATGCAAAAAAAAAAATAAATAGTCATATTGCCCTAAAGTGCAAATGTGCAAATATCAACATACGTTTTTAGAGGTTACTGCTGTGCTTTCTACGGTAAATTGAAGTGAATGAATTATTATTCCTTTGAAGTTCGTAAGCTCGTAATTAGATTGGGGTGGGAATGGGGAATTGAGCTCTACCTAACAATCACACTCTACTTCACACTCTACATTTTTACAGTTCTTTCCTTTTAATTTTTTGAAGATGTAATAAAGTTTCGAAACAAGTGTTTTTTTTTTTAACAATCTACTCAAGAAAAGTTTTATGTCTTCCTCAGTTTGCAATATGTTGATTCTTTAAAATTTTATTTAGGCATGCTGCAACACAAATTTATATCAAGGGACGGATGTGTAAATATTTTAGAAACACATATTAATTATGAGAAATAAAAGTAACAACTATTCATGGCATTTTATACGTTAAGTACGCTTGAAAAATATTTAGTGATTGAAGCTCTGCCCACCTACAACTAAAAATATTTGTATTTTGTCGCCCCCCCCCCTTCCGGAACTGGATTTATAATCCTTCTTAATTTTCCTCTTGATTACAGTCCTGGTGAAAAAGCATCTAACCACTAAAAAAGAATCTTGAAAAACGTAAAATGTTACGCAAGCAATATGCTCTATTGTGGGAAGAGTAAATATTCTTTTCTCTCAATCTGAAATTTACAAATTTTTTTATTCAATAGAATATTGAGTATTTACGCCTGTTAAAGCTGAATGCTATTTCAATGCTCTGGATTTATTGCATACTCTGATCAATCCTATTGAAATTTCTGCAAATATACAGGGTGTGTCACAATATCTTCCCGAGTTTGGAAGACTTATAAAAAGATATATTTTACCAATACAACAACAATGTTTACTTTATTGGAGAAAGAAATGTCACAAGTTTTATTTCACGAAAGTCCAATATGTGAACCTTTCGTGACAGCGACGGATTAATGCAATTTTGTCGGGGTTGGGGGTTGGGGAAAGGAAATAAGTCTGTTTTTCAAGAAATACAAAACTCGCAATGTTTATCTCTCCAGTAAAGTCTTCTCGAAGAAAGCAACATTGCAAGTTTTGTTTTACAAATAGCGATCTTCCTCGTGGTTGGGTTGGAAAAGGTTCTGCCTTCTTCTGTGGCCACCTCGCTCTCCGGACCTAATTCCAGGCGACTTTTTTTTTCAATGGGGTTACATAAAAGATCGTGTGTTCGTGCAAGACGAAATTCATGCCAAAGGATCACAATTGCATTTGTTACCATGTTGAAACGAGTGGGAATAATTTGACTTTAGACTTGATATTTGCCGCATCACGAAAAGAGGGCGGATTATAGTGGTGACAGAGGGGCTACCACCCTAATTGGAGAAAAAAACCCTAGAAAATAACCTAGAAAATCCTAGAAAAAAACCTAGGGGAAAAACCTAGAAACCTAGAAAAAATAAATTAATGTAAAATGTCCTATTTTACTTCCATAAAATGGATGTATAGGTCAATCATCTAACTAACCGCCCCTTCCACCGATAAACTAACTGCCCTTCCCCCACCCCGACAAAATTGAATCAAACCGTCGCTGTCACGAAAGGTTCACATATTGGACTTTCGTGAAATAAAACTTGTAACATTTCTATCTCCAATAAAGTCAGCTTTGCTGCTTTATTGGTAATATATACTTTTCATAAGCCTTCCAAAGACGGGAGGGAATTGTGGCACACTCTGTATATTAGAACACCAAAAAATTTTGCGGAGCAATTCAAGTGATTTTTGGCGCTATTTTAACAGAATAATTTTATTAAATCAGCAAAATTTTTATTGATACTTTGTTTAATTAGATAAATAACATTTATTTATTTAAATAGTCTTTAACAAAATAGAAAATAATACACCAAATATTAATTCTTTGTTATTTTAAGGAAACATTCTGTTGATCAAACAAAATTGTTTAAATGGCACCCGCTTTATAATTAATTTTTATTAATAAAATTTTGTTAAATTTAACAACGTTAATCCCCCCCCCACCCCACAGCTTTGAGACTTGCAAAAATTTGTGTAAATTAAATATTTACGTTTTCTGGGGAGTTTTGACATTAAATTCATTGCTTAAATTTAATCAGCATTCTGTCAAGATCTTTGGAATAAAGATAATGAAAAAAAATTGAGAAAAATATTAATTAAGATTTAATATCCATTAAAATACGTTAACTAAACTAAACTGAAAAATACATAGTTCTGGGTGTATTTTCTAAGTACTCTTTTAAAAGAAATTACAGCCGCGTGTTGCTCATCAGAGATTCATCGGTTTTGAATTGATTAAAAGGAAAGAAATGCAAAGAAACAAAACAAAGGAAGAAAAAATTGCAATGTAAAAAATATCTTTATTAATTCCCCTTCATTTCATAGATTTATCTCAATATCTTATCATAAAAACTAATTAAATCCTTTCAAATACTTTTAAAAAATATTTTTTCCACTCTGAAATAGTTTTTAGTGTACTTTTGATAAATAACCAAGTTTTTATCCGAAAGTATTTTTTAAAATGGCATTGCCATCGGAATCGTGGCAGTTAACGTCCCAAATTCATTTAAAGAGACTTTAACAAAAAAATTAGTCTTTAAACTTCCGACTTCTTGATGGCCAAATCAATGTTCTAAATAATTTGCTATAGAAATTAGGGGAGGAAAAGAAAGAAAAGATGAAAAAAAAATCACAAATCAGCACATCAAAAGTTTTTAAAAATCCATTCAGAGAACGAATAGAAAAAAAAAAAATAAAAAAATTCGCACTTCTATCAAAACTGACATAAGATTTTCGGTTTTGTCTTTCATATTTTTTCAGTAGACAAGACCTCTGCACCAACGACATTAAAAGAAAGAAAAAAAAATTAAAGTTGGGGGAAAAAAGGCATTAGATCCATAGAACGAGTTATATGGTAGAGAC
Organism: Cheiracanthium punctorium; assembly: GCA_038373885.1. Classification (NCBI taxonomy): domain Eukaryota; kingdom Metazoa; phylum Arthropoda; class Arachnida; order Araneae; family Cheiracanthiidae; genus Cheiracanthium; species Cheiracanthium punctorium. The sequence continues at coordinate 298,372 of JAWZYV010012008.1, forward strand.
TTGAGCATACAGCATTTATTCAGTGTTCACATTTTGCAGGCAATTACGGAACAAGTGAAATGTAACGGGAGAAAAAAATAACTGCATGAAAAAGGAGAGAGAGTTGAGGCGGTTTTTGAATTGAGAAAACCGAAAAAGAAGAGTATGAACTTTTAAGCAGAACCTGGAGAGAAAGGGAAAAAAAAAAGAAGTTCCTTTCACAGTTCTTTATCTTTTCTTTATTTAATTGCTTCAAACTGAAAAGAATTGTACAGTGGAGAATGGTAGAGCGAAAAAAGAAAACGGGAGAAGTAAAAAAAAAAAAAAAGCAAAGAGCTGTACAGGCTTCAGCCGTTCCTTAAAGGTAACCAATTTGCAATGGCTTATTTAGAAGACAAAATGGTTGACAAAAGACCGTGCCACACGGACTGCTGTCCTTTTTTTTTTTTTTTTTCCTCCTCCGCATCAGCATGGGAAAGAAGAAAAATTGGTAATAAAAAAGGCCCGAGAACAATTACTCAGTTAAACATTTTCTTTTATATGGTTCAATTGAAAAAACTAATTGAGATACCATTTAATGCACACACAAAAAAGTCGAGCTTAGTATAAAAAAAATAAATAAATTTCATCTGACAGCGGTAAAATCCTATTTTAGACTAATTTGTCAAGTTGTCTGCTGCCTTACTCTCGTTAATGTTTGAGTTGGATCGGGACATTATTAACTAAAGGGAAACATGCTCGGTCTGTCAGAGAAGAGGTAAGAAGGAATCGATGATGCCATTAATATGCAGAAAATAAAGATTATTTGATTATTTTTCCTACTTCAAGATGTGTCGGGTTTTAGAGAGAGTTTTCTAAGTCTTAAATGTATTGCATCACATTGAATTTAATCAAAGGAAATTCTGTTTTATTTGATTAAACTCGGGAGTTATATTCGTCACATATTGTTTTATAATTTTGTCATGAAATTATGTAATGAATTTGCAAGCAGGATAAGTGGTCAGAAATTTCTCTTTATTCCCTTGTTCTTATACTTAATTTACAAAACACAGAGAAATTACACAATGTATCTTGTTATCTTGACTGTGATCTAAAATGTATCTTCTGTTTCATCTGGCACCACTGAGTAAAAAATCCCAGATTATTTTGCAAAATTTGTTTTTTTTTCATCGTACTCAGTTATTGTCACTAGAACCATTGAGAATTGCAGATTTACAATGAAAGCTTTTAAGGGCCCCTTAAGGATGTAAATGACTGAAGAAAAATGTATTTAAAAATTTTAGAATAAAATTAATCACACATCCTCTTAATCTAGAATTGTACTAAATATTCTTATTGGGCTTCATAAAGTACTTCCATATTTATTCATTAGTACCTTAAAAGCTTGTAAATTGCAATCTGATATTTATTCCCAAAGAGAAGAATATTTTTCCTGTTTGGTCTAAAATCGTGATGAAAAATTTCGGAAAAATTTGAAATCTCCCACAAATTTTGTTAGAGATTACGAAATTAATCCTGGTGAGACCAATTTAAATATATATGACGGATACATACATACATACATACGCACATACATACATACATACATACATACATACATACATACATACATACGCACATACATACATACATACATACATACATACATACATACATACATACATACATACGCACATACATACATACATACATGCATACATACATACATACATACCTACATACATGCCCAGTGGTGTAACTAACGGTTAACGTGTTGTGCTGCCGTGCCATAGCTCCGGGTTTCGATTCCCGACCTGGGCAAAATCGGTTTAGCCTTTCATCACTTCAGTGGGTCGCTAAAATGAGAATCAAGCTTGTTTAGCAGTTAAACACTGAGGGCTTCGCGTCAGGCTGACCACCTGGCCGAGGAATATGCTTCCAGAGCCCATGTTCGCGAAGTCGTGGTTGGGCAGCGCAGGGCTTGGCCCAACAGTGGTCTATTGCGCCAATGTTTAAAATTTGTAGCGAACATATGTATATATATATATATATATATATATATATATACATATGCATGTATATATATATATATATATATATATACATATGCATATATACATATACATATACATATATACATATATATATATATATATATACATATATATATATATATTCGCTACATTTACTTTCAAAACAATTTTTATTTATAATATAAATTCAACAAACGCCTGTAGAAACTAAATTTAAACAAATTAACTTAAATTGTTACATAATTTTCATCCTTAACATATCTGAATCACTACACTTCGTTTGGAAAGTAAATGGTATTTTCAAAACTGGCTGCTGTTTCCTTTTTTTTTTTTTGTGATTAACCATGAGCATGCTTACCTCTCCCATACTAAATCCCTGTGCAAATTCTCGTGCATCTGCAAACCCAAACTACTGCTTCAAAAAGCGCATCGATTTCCATATCTTCCTGTGACACATCTTTCAGAAGTTCTGGCCCGGACCTATCACCATAACTCATTCCTGTGGAATCTCATCCTCACCTTAGTTGAAACTTTATTGGGGAATCAGACACAAGATGAGCGGCACATCGCCATGTTTTACGACTCCTGCAACGATGTGCTTGCAATAACAGCCTTGTATAACGCTCATGATGCCTTGCATACTAAAAAACACGGGATTGCGGAAGTGTGTCGTAATTTGTGACTGCCATTACAATATCGGACTATATAAGTCTTGGCGACTGCTCGTACCTGCGAACTTGACCTGGCAGAAAAAATAGGGGTTATTTATTGGGAGTGTCGTGCCACCGAGACGTAATGAAGAGTTGTAAGTTGGTACTTATATCATTCTTCGTATTCCTACAAAACACGTGGCGTGGGCGTTCACATTTGCGTCTGTCAGCGTTGACTGACGCTACGTTGCGGTTGTGTTATGTAGGTGGACTGACGAAAAGCGACTGAGTGACTATATAAAGGAAGTTGTTTAGTCTGAATTGCTCGGGCTTATCAGTGTGAGGGATGGAATAGAGAAGTGTCTCAAAATAATTTTTTTTTCTTGATTTAGAAATGCTGCGGTGAAGAAATGTAGCAAAAGTGTGCCCACATAAATAAGATTTTTATAATTTAATCCTGCAAAAAATGTTTTCTTTGGCCATTTCAGATATCTAAACATTCTCTGATGACAGATATCTGATCCCTTGTACATTAAAATTAATGTAATATGTCTTAAAAAGAAAGTCATTGGTGACTGTTATTTCGAATATTTTTCTCATAATCTTTTCATTGTATACAATAATTTAAATATTGTCAGACAAAGTGTCTTTTGTTACATTGTGAAGCTTAATTGTAAATGATTTGAAAGTAAAAATAAATTAATAAATTACGAAGCAGTTAAAATTCTGCCGTCATAAACCTTCATGACACAAAATTTTCTCGCATTTCACGAACTTTCATCACATTGTTCATTTCATGTAAACATTTTCATCGCATCGAAGATGTTAACTGTGATGAATAAACAGATTACAGTTACAGTAATCACTGATACTAAGATAATATTTATTATTGGTATTAATATTTATTATTGGTATTATATTGTTAACAATTATGATATCCAGTTGGAATTAATTAATTAGGTGAGGATTTTTAATACTTTGCAAATGCTTTCTTCAATGAACTTCTTACAATACGATCTTGTAAATCATTTATCAAGCCTAAGATATTTCAGTTACGGTAACACGTTTTTTACAACCATATTTCCTATTCATGCTAATACCGGTTTTTTTTTAATTTTTGATATGGCGTGTAGCTAACATTAAAAAAAAAGTTTTTTCGTAACGTGAAAAATAATAAAAAGTATAAAATTACAGTATACTAGGCAGAAATAGCATTTAAATAAATGCAGTTACGTTTTTTATAACAAAGTTATCGCTTTATACGGTGAAAATCGAAATAACGAACAATCATGTTTAAATCTCAAAGAAAATAATTAATAATTAATTATAGTAAATGTTATTTACTAAAAATAAATAAATAAATAAATGCCAGAAACTACAATAAATACAAGGCAATCTTAAATTTAAGAACAGAACAAAATTGAAACACTGTGCTTGAAATAAAAATAAAATAGTTGCATTCATTTTATTGAATCCTTTAAAAGGATTTAGACATTCGATTTCACAATTTTTTTAAAATCAGTTATATCTACTGATTGCTTTATTAACTACATTAGACTGCATTCTCAATGCATAAGAATTCTTTGGACTTTACGGTTTGCAACTATCGCTTTCACAGTTTTAATGATGTGAATGAATTTTCTGTACATTTTTACTTTGTTTTATATTTATTATCGGTTAAACTATCATTTTTAAGGAATCAAATCGTAGTTTTAATTTCGGATATCGCTAAATTAATATCGTGAACTAGAAAATTCTTGAAGTCATCTGACGTGGAGAAGAACTTTCCTTTTCATCAGAATTTTTATTTTCTCTCTTTCTCTCTCTCTCTATATATATACAGAGTGTCCCCAAAATATGAATCTATGCTTTTATTCCTTAAATAATGATTGTAAGCTCATACAAATTATAAAGTTAGAAAACAGAACTTTGTTAATCGGATTATTTTAACCAGCCAATATAAGAAAATATATAGAATCAAATAAACTGTCGTTATAAACGGGAAAACATTTAACACAGGAAACCTTAAATCGTACACATCGGTGTCGTTCGCTTTATAGCTCTTACACCGCACTGCACAGATATATACATAATATTAAACCTGAAAACTGCCTTCATAGAGATAACAGAGAAAATATTTATTGTTTTTATGTAAGAATTTCAATTTTAATTTTAATTGGTGTTCCAAACTATTTTGTATTTAGCTACATACCTTCCATCGGTTTAAATCATTATAATATACATATTAAGAGCACAATAGATAATAATTGCAGATTTAAGCGATGGTAAATTTCCCCTGTCAAACTTTGACGTGAGTAAAACCAGTTACTTAATAATTCAGAGATATATATTTAAAATACTTTTCAAGATAAAACGCTCTGAGATTTTTAGATGATAACGCGTAATTGAAAAAGAAGATAAAAAAGATCCTTGACTAAACATTTTCTGGTCTCCGACATATTTTCAAGACACGTAATTTAAAAGCGTGTGTTCCAAATAACCCAATTCCCGGGTACGAAATTAATGTTCGCAATTACACTGATTATGGAACAGATTAAGACCATTTGCATGCATGATAAATACAGAAATTAGACGAGCATCGAGATCGTCTTAGATAGCATTTGCACTTCCTCTCTCTTCCCAGAGAATCGCGTTTGAGCAATTAATATTTCCCCCCTTTTTATCACTTTTTCCCAAATTACACACTTATTTATTTACTCACTTACTTATTTATTTTTTTTAAAACCTTTTTGCGCTTAAATCTGCTAATCCAGCGTTTCCTTGATTTTCAGCTGAAAACTAAAAGGAATTTTTGATAACGTTAACTGAAAACCATCTCGGCGAAAAATCTACGATGTTATCTCGGAAGGTTTTAAGAGGGATAAAAAAATAAAAAATAAATAAAAAAAGACGTCATCTCCTTTAAGACGCATCCACAGCGGGACAATCACCGTAGAACAAGACGCGAGATTAGAAATTTTCTAACTGATTACTTTTTTTTTCGATTGCTTTACTCGAAGAGGAAAACAGAAAAAAACAAGAAGGTGTCACGAAGAAGTTCGTTGCATATATATGTATATGCGGAGAAGCTGTTTTTTCATCAAATATTCAAATGCAGAGAGAAGCAAGTCTGTAACTGCAAAGGAATTCACACTTCGAGTGCATTCTTTTAATTTTTTTAGTGCATTTTTTTTGTCTCGCGTGTTATCTGTCGTAATTCAATTCAAAACTTAATTTACATACAGTATTTGGATTTTTTTTTTAACATTCACTCCTGTTATTTATTTATTTATGCATATATACATATCTTTTTGAATTAAAAGAAGTAGTAAAAAGTTTTCGAGAAGCCAAATGCAGACACATACTGTTCGAACTTATCTTTTTCATTCAACATTTAATGCATTTCCCCCCAATAGTATTTTTTATTCCTTTCTCCCTAATCATTTAAGAGGGAAAAGTAGTTCAAAGCAACCAAAACACCCCCTAATTGTTTTATAATCGTAAAAGTAGCTATGTACAGGAACAAACAAAAAAAAAATGCTCCAAAAAAATGAAAGAGGAATAAAAAAATTGCTGAAATTTTGATCATAAGTCAAAGCATTAATAACTTTTGCTGACAAGATATATTCGGTTTTTTGACATTTCTTCAAATAAACTGTTCAGCGGCCTTTATTTAATTAACTTCCCATTTACCAGACAACTTTATGTTGTGCTTCTACATCCCCCTCCCTTCCCTTTCATTCTAGCTCGGCAAATCTTTAGAAATGTAAAAATCGATTTTTTAATTTTTTTTTCTCTGGCAGTGTTCTTTTTTTCCCGCTCTTTATTTATTTTTTATTCCGAATAATTTTTACCGCACATTTCTTGCTCGTAGGGAAGAAAAATCGTAAAATATGTTATTCCGATCTTCTTTTGAGTGTTTTCTAAATTTTTAGTTTGGTTCATCCTTTTTTATTTTGATTCTTCATCTTTTATTTCCACTCTCAGTTTTATGCTATCGTGAAAAAAAAAACCGGACATTTTTTTCTCCCCCCCCTTTTTTTTTGTATAATCATATCCATTATCTGTTTTCTGTCTTAGGTATCGAAACTGAGATAGTTATCTTTTTGATAAAAACATACACATCTCTCCCCTTTTCCTACTCTCTGTCTATTTCCTTCTTTTCAACTGCCGGGGAAAAAATGGGGGAGAAAATAATTTCTGAAAGGGGGGGGGGAAAGAAAAGGGAAAAATTAATAAGTAGCTAAAAACCAACATTCTGATTCAGAATTGAACTCAAAAATAAAAGTATTTAGTCTAACGATTTAGGAGGAAAAAAATTTCGATAATCGTGATAACTGTGTTTGAAAAAGTGTTGCCAAAAGAATAAAAGAAAAAAGAAGAGAGAAATTAGAATATACAGACTACCCTCTTACAGAGCAAAATTTTTATCAAGGAAGGAACTGATTCATTTATAATTTAGAAAAATGGCACTTTTTTACTCAATTGTATCATATTAACGACATGATACTGAAATTGATTATTTTGAATGTTATTGGTATTTCCTATTTGAATCATTAAGCCTAAGTAAGCAGGTTCATTTATTTGCATTATGAGCGTTCTTGCAGTGATATGTAAATATCTTGAATACGTAAAAGAAAGTTCAGTAATGACACGCTAGGCTTTATTGTAATTTTTTATTTTTATTTATCTATTTACAATTTTTTTAACAGTTTCCTTCTGTGAAGGAAGATAATCATCCATCTGGTATTCTCAGGAATGAAGAATTAATGTTGTAGGTATGCTCTTTGTCTGTTGCAACCAATAATCAATTTGGCGTACCAGTGCATACAATTGAATTTTGCAACCAGAAACCAACGGTCTAAAATCATTGATTACCAGAAGCCCAAAAAGCCTCACTTAATGTTGGAAGGCTTATAGGGAAGTCACAAAGGAGAATTTCATAAACTGGCTAGTGAAATAAATCGCGTTTTAAAAATTTGTAAATTGAATATACATATTTTTTTCATGCATGCAACAGAAAATTTATAAAAGAAAAATTTTTAAATAAAGAAATACAGCATTAAGAGTAGCGGAAAAAAACACTCAAAACACTGGTGTTAAACGATAAAGTAAATAAAAAACTTTGTAAAAAACACACATAAGATGTTATAGGTAAGAAGATACGCACGTTTCGACCAAAAATTGTTTTGGCCTTCATCAGTCCAAGCCCTTCGTCGCAAGGAATAGAGTTCCCTCTGTTCCTTGCGACGAAGGGCTTGGACTGATGAAGGCCAAAACAATTTTTGGTCGAAACGTGCGTATCTTGTTACCTATAACATCTTATGTGTGTTTTTTACAAAGTTTTTTATTTACTTTAGCATTAAGAGTATATTGCATTGTGCTTCTAAAAAATTTCATTGATGTCATTAGTGAAACAATGCAGTAGATAATAAATATTAACAGAGAGTAATTAAATTCCAATTTTATTTATTATTCATTTAAGACAAATGCTGGATACATAAAAAGACCATTTTTGTAACATTGTGTTGTTCCTTTGAAAACCCTTTTCTGCATATCCCCTAATGTTTATGGTACCGATTTCATCAAGATTTAGATCCACCTATCGTCAGTTTAACGCGCATTGTGATTAGACTTTTTCCATGAAGCTTCTTTGTCAAAAGTACTTTTTGCTTAACATTGAAGGATTTATCCGTATTTGTGTATATATATATATATATATATATATTTGCAGTGTCCTAAAAACATTGACCTCAGCTCTTATTCCTTAAGTATTGGCCAGAGAGAAACATAATAAATTACAAAGTTACGGGCAGAAAGGTACAGAATTCTATGGAACCAATTAAAAGTCCCAGATTGTTAAATTTGAGTCAATACCAAATTTAAATTTTTATACAGCTCCTGCTCCCCTACAAAATTTTCCCGGTTTGTAAAATATGCCTCATGTGTTCATCGACTGACGTACAAAATTTAAGCCTTTTATCATACAAAGTCTCAAAGAGATATTTTTTTTAATTGGCCAGGGGATGTGCGTGAATTTAGATAGAAACGTTTACAGCTAAAGTGCAAGCGCGAAAATTTAACCTAAAACGCGAAAATTTAATTTTTGTATGTACTTAAATTTAACCTGAAACAAATAAATAAACATGTATACCACCAGTCTCCATATTTTTAGTGGTTTTTTGAACATTTGCAGACAACACGTGATTTTGATAGTAACAGGTTATTTGCTCTGTACACATTGGCGGATCCAGAGAGGGGGCATAGGGGCACCCTCCCACCTACTCTCAGACGAAATAAGTTTACACTATGGAAGGTTGATTTATTTTGTAAATTCTAATGAACTTACTAGAAACAAGGGACCAAAAAAGAGAAAGAAAGAAGGAAGGAAGGAAGGAAGAAAAAAAAAATTGTGCCCGTTTTCAGAATTTGTTTCAGGATCTGTCACTGTAGTGTACATGAACACATTATATATACTGACATAACAGTGGCTATTATTAAAAATAAATAATAATTAGTCCGTATTCCTTTTGTCACAGCTATTGAAAATGGCTGACATTTTCATAATTGTCCAGGTCGATGAGCAACCGCACACACACACATATGTATTGTACATCCCATTTCTAAATTTAAAATGCTGAAATAATCTGTGATGATTTATTTTCATGCACTTGCAATGTACAAAGTAAAATTTTGTATAAGAGATTTTAAAAGTTAAAATATCTTGTTCAATTCATTGTGTTTGCAATAGTTAATAATCTTTAACAAATTTAAAATAAGGCAAAAGCTTTGCCGTTTACTGGAACTACTATAAAGAGGAATTTAGTATGTTCTATTAAAATTTTGATATTAAATAATTCAAGAAGAAAAATAAAAATACTGAAATTCATGCAATACATGGTCAGATCTCATATGATAACGGATTTTTCAGTCAAGGAAATACTTTCTAAGAAAATCGAAAATTTACTTTGCTGCTGATAAAAGTGTGCTTGATAATTTGATCAACGTAGTTAAAATGTTTTATTTTTCACTGTTTCTAACAACTATTTTAAAATTTTTAATTCAGCCAAAATAAAAGATGTATTCTAAGAAAAGAGTTCGTCTTTAATTTTTTGAAGATGACTATTTTCTAGATAACTGGAAATGTTCTTTGAGTGCTCAAATTATAAAAATTTAAAGGAAATAATGTATTACTATGTATTCCATATAAATAGAAATTGGATATTTTATAATTTAGGCAGCTTCTGAATTTTTATAAAAATACTGAGCAAAACAGTTCTATAACTTTGGCCATGTAAATAGCACATTTGAACTCAAATTTTTAAGTGAAGAGAAAATCATAACTTCCATTTAGGAATCTACCACAAATTTGAAAGAATTACTTGAAATAGTATTGCAGACCATGTAAAAAAAAAACCCGAAATGTTGCATATAAATTTTAAAATATAGTTTTTACATTTATGTTCAAAGGATTTAAACGGTCATACGAAACACGTTTGAATTTTCATTACTGTTGCACAAAATCTATACACACATTTTCATTTGTTGACTTGAGAAGAATTTCAGTTAAATCACGAAAGGTTTTGAAAAGTTTTGAATACATAGTCAGGTTATAAATGAAAATAACTCTGACGCTCTTAAAATCTATAGTACAAAAGAATAGAAAGAAAAGAAAAGGAAATTATAATGTTTTTCAACTTACTTGTCACTAATTTAAAATGCTGAAATTTATTTTGGCAGGTTAACTAGTATTTATCATAAACTGTAAAGCCGTCTTATAAAGTTTTCCAAGGGAATGGAAGGCAAAAACTACTTAAGCGGGAAAACTTCTTAAACAGGAAACTAATAATAAAATAATTTCAATATAGATATTCAGGAGAGAATTTTTATATTGATAAAATAATATGTAGAGTTTATAGTTTTACTTCAAAAATTTTAAATTTTTCGCATACTTAAAATATTACTCAATAAAGTAAAATATCAATACTAGATTGCCTTAGAATTTCCATATTAAATCTATAAATTTTCGTATTGAACATCATTGAAATCGATTTACAGAAAAAAAATCGTTTATACTTATTGTTTTTTATCTGAAATTTTTAATTGATTACAAAATTCTTAAAAAACAGTTCTTAAAAAATTCTTCAGGTACATTTCAAGGCAGACAAACGTGTTCTAAAAGTAAATTTAGAAGTAAAATTGAAAGAAAACTTTTTAAAGTGGGAATGAGTTTGAAACGAACTTTTTAACCGGGTAATTTTAACATTGTGAAAATGCGGGGGGGGGGGGGGATAAAACCGATTATTTCAACGCCTTAAGCGGATTTTACGGCATATACAAGACGCTTTGAAAATATAACTTTTAAAGGATACATTTTTATTACATCTGTAAAGTCAAAGATTTAGAACAAAAATACAAAAATATAAAATCTGATCAAAAGAAAAAAAAATCGTTGCATTTTATAGAGCAAAATCTCTCTCCAAAGGTATATAATGCTGATTAGACAAAGAAAAAAAATTGGTGATTCTATATTTTTTTTAACAATAACTTCCTAACATTTATGTATAATCCTTCGCACAAAGCAAGATTTCATTAAAAAGGGGAAAAGGAGATTTTATAAATGCGTTAAATAATCTTTTCTCAAAACATGCTTCATTGAGAATATTATTCTGTTTGTCTGTTTCCTTTACATTGAAGTTCTTAAAATTTCTATGACATATGTAGATATGTCTTGATGACATTGTAATAATCTTATATAACACGGAGATTCATAGTTTAATTGATAATTACTTGCATTGGAAAACAGACATTAAATCTTATATTTTTAATAATAGTTGAAAAATAACTGATCTGTAAAGTATACATTTAACAGTTCTGAAAATTTCTGGTTGACATCTTTTAATGATTTTGAGAAAAAAGGTACATAAAGTTTGTGAACTTAATTTAGCGGAGATAAGACATTCCTTGTACCATTAAAAATCTCACTAATTTTTATTTTAAAGAATATATTACGTAAATTGCAGCATATGTAATAGACAAACTAAAAATAATAAATTTATTGAATAATGGACTATTTGGGTTTTTTTTTTCCTCAAAATATAATGCTACATTCTGTTTTCAGGCGGTCAATTATTGAAAAATTTGAAGTAAAGTACATGCGTGTAATATAGTGTATGCGTAATGCAGTGCACATCGAAAATAAGCATGGCTTCACGGGTGGGAGAGATTCTCTAACTTGCTTGTGCTTTTGTCTGAACTAACTGTCCAATAATAACATTTTTGTTCCATTGATAGACCGTCAGAGAGTTAACATTAACTGATAGCTTTCCTTATCGAGATAAGTATCCAAATATCCAGTAACAAAAACATGTGTTTAAATTTTCAACATTTAGGTAGTTCGGTTTTAATTTCCAGTGGAAGTATTTCATAGTTCAGCATATTTACAGTGGCATAGTGATGATAAATACAACAGGCAATATCAAAACATCGTATTACAGCTTATTCGAACTTTCAAACATCAAATTGAATCAAACCTTAAATCCAAAATGACTAAACAAAACCTCTTTAGATTAATTTCTAAATCAACATGCCCACATCTTAGCTTCGAGGCTTACATCATCGAAATTTGAGCCAACTCCACTAACGCGCCCATCAAAGTGCATTCTGACGTAATTATCTCCACAAAGCCTTGAAACACTGCGAAGAGCACATTATCAAATACGCAACCTGCAGAATCCCGAATTTATCTGTCCAGAAAGCCGCTCAGCAAAGCCAGACTATTAAGCCCCCAGTCTGTGACCGAATTATCTCCAGAATCCAGAAGATACATTTACCAAACCACCCTTAACATTAACTCATAGCAGCTCTTTCCTATCCAGATAAATATCCAGCAACAACTAAAACAATACATTTCGGTAACACCCCCCTTCTAAACATTCCTTATTATTCGTAATAACAGCGCTGGGCATATTTTCAGGTACATGTCTGCCCAAGAGAGAGAGAGAAGAGAGAAAGCGACAGAGTGAGCGAGCGAGAGAAAGAGCGAAGGTTGATTGGGCTAAATATAATGCTTTTGATGGATAGGTGTCTACGGCCAACAGTCATTAGACGGGAAAGGGGGGGGGGGGAATCGCAGTGTATCGGTCCGCATCTGTCAGCGTCAAAGGTGTCTGCTTTCTGTCATAGGGTGGAGACGCAGGGAACAGCCAAATATTGCGGTAATTATCATTAGGTTGCATAAGCAGTTGGATATAAAACGTTAATTAACGGATTGAGTAGAAGAAAAATCTCTTTAACTCTTTAGAGCTATGACGAGATTATAGGTGGGGCAGAAAAGCCAAGATAACCTGCGGACTTCAGAACCCTTCTGCGACTCTACATTAGCAGATGTCGTTCATGATTAACTAGAAAGATAATACCGTGTTTACACGCGTAATAGTCGAACTCGCATAATAGTCGCACCCTTTTTTGAAGCACAAAAAATCGTCAAATTATTTTAACCGCATAAAAGCCTCAGTCATGCATTTGACTTTCTTTATAAACATAAAGATATCGCTATAAAAAGAAAACTACCTCTTTTTTGTGTGCAACTGACCAAAAGATTATTTAATATGCGGCCCTAATCTGGAAAAATTTGCTTTGTAATTTTATTAATACCGGTAATGTTTTAGTATTAGAGTGTACAATACTATGCAATAGATTTCCTCGCATAATAGTCGCACCTAGACTTTCACCATAAAAAAGTGCGACTATTACGCGAGTAAACACGGTATGTATAGAATTTTTTTCGAATCTAAATAATAGTAATACACGCATTGTGAAGCCACAAATTTAAATAGTGATATTGCTTCAAGGATTACCTTGGTATCATCTTGAAATAATCCATAGCATTAAGATTTAAAATTGTTGTGGTTGTAAAAGCTTTAAAAGCTTTTTTTTATGCCCTACCCGTCAACAACCGTTTCTACAAAATTGCGATACCCTAGCTTCATCCGATGTCAAATTTCCACTTTACTATTATATTTATTGAGAATGTTAAGAGCTTCTGTGTATAAAGCAGAACTGTTATGGCTGAATATCATAAAAATTAACTTGCCTTATTATAAAAAGGAATACTATAAACAATAATTGTAACAATAGCCTAGGCTGTTCTTAGAATCACTATTTAACACGTTGATAAATGTTTATAAAAATTCTATTAATTTAATTCTCCAACTCGATGGCCATGCACCTTGGAAGAACGACTGCACCAGGAGAAAAAAAAAAAACTGTTAACAAGTGGTTTACAGCGAGAAAAAAACGTGCACATCAGAAAATGTTTGACGATTTTGTTCTTCTAGAAGAAAAATAAATAAATAAAATCAGCAGAGCCTTATTATCGCATGGGCAAATCGGGACTTTGCCCAGGGCCCCCTGCTCGAAAGGGCCCTCAATTTCAAATGTTGCTCTGAAATATTCCTTTTTATGTCAAAATTTTATGAAAAAGAAAACAAATTTCATAGATGGGGGCCCCCAAGTTTATCAAGGCCCGGGGCCAGAGGCGTAGCTAGGGTTACCAGCGCCCGGGGACAACTGAAGATTTTGCGCCCCCCCCCTCCACCTCCCCCTAAAAAGGGAAAGGGCAAACCCATAAAAGTTCTTCAGAAAACTGTAATATCTGAAAATTAAAAAAATTTTTAAATAAAAAAAGTGATTAAAAAATACAATTATTTAAAATACGTTAAATCCCCCACCCCCTTCCTTTCTTGATTGCATTTTTGCTTGTTTGCCGATTACAGCTAATTTCTTTTAACATCAAAACCTTCTGTACCATTTGTCCATAGAACGCCATACCATTTACCCATAGAAGCCCATTATCAACGTAATTCGTTATGTGAAAAAAGTGATAGAAATAATCTGAGGACAAGTTTTAAGAATAAAACATTTTAATTCATTAACTGACAATTTTCTATTTTTTTAAAAAAAAATTCCCTTTTAACTCTCCACATTCAGACGGGCTTTAGTCCCTACCATTGGGGGGTGGGCATATGTCAGTGATACAAAAATGTTTTATCCTTCTTCAGCAGTCGAATTAACTATATTTAATATTTATGTCAGGTCAAAACTAATTTATACTTGCTTTACCATGTATCTGGTATAGTGATTTGCACTTCGATAGATTATGCACACCAGCTAATAATGAATGTACGTATGATGGTATTTATTTTCTACAATTCGAATATTTTACTGACCCGATTACCAAACGAATCAAAATGAATTTTTTTCGGGCTTTTTTTTTTCTGGCATTTGAAATATAAGACATTTTGAATTCTTTTCCAGTTACTGATATCAACTTTTTTTTTTTTTTTTTTTTTTTTTTTTCCGAGAAAGCGAAGTTATAATTTTTATGTATATTGTTTATTTGCCAGGAGAGGACAGTTCGCGTCACTGAATGTGTCGCTTAGAGCTACATATGCGTCCTTCCCGGAATTTCCCGCCACAATTTGGAACCTCATCAGAAGGTGGGGGGGGGGGCTTCTGAATATTGGCACCCCTCGGAAACTGCTAGCGACCGCTGAGAGGACTTTCGTAACCAAGGATTTAACGTGCACGTACACCGCATGTACACTGTGGTCTTTAGTGGTATGCCGGTATCGAACCCTCAACCTTCCGGTTACGAGTCCAACGCCTTAACCACTGGGCTACCACGGCCCACGGCACGTACATTGTTAAAATATTACAGGTTAGAGAGTAACTTAGTAATATTATTTCATTCGCTTTAGTCGTAATTATGTGATGAGCGAACGAATATTTCCGCATATTGAAATAATTTTCGCAAAATCTCAAAATCTAATCAACATTTTTGTAAAATTGGAACCCTAGAATTTAAGTTGTGTTGAAACCTATCATGTCACCAAATTTCGTTTCATTCTCTGCAGTCTTTATTTCGTGATGCTGGAACAAAAATTTCAGCATTTTAAAATGATTTTCACAAAATCTCAAAATGTAATCAAAATATTTTTTAAATTCAACACCTATAAATTAAGATTAGCAACTACCTATCATATCACCAAATTTCGTATTAGTCGTTATTACGCGATGCTTGAAGAAATATAACCGCATTTTGAGAGAATTTTCACAAAATCTCAAAATCTGATCAAAATGTTTGAAAAATTGGACACCTATACTTTATGTTGAGCAACATCATGTGACAAAATTTCATATCATTCGCTTTAGTCATTATTATGTAATGCGTGAACAAGTTTGAAACGATTTTCGCAAAATCCCAAAATCTGATTTTTTTTTTTTTTTTTTTTTTTTTTTTAAGATGCTTATAGTTTAAGGTGCATGACCACCTATCATTTCACCAAATACCATTTTTTCACCTTTGCTATTACGTGATGTGCGAACACAAATTTACGCAGTTTGAAACAATTTTCGCAAAATTTCAAAATCTAATCAAGATTTATTAAAAATTCGACGCTTATGTTTTAAGTTGAGTGACCATCTATCATGACACCAAATTTCATATCATTCGCTTCACTCGTTTTTACGTGATACTTAAACAAAAAAGCGTCACGGACAGAATGACAGACAGACAAACTTCTTTTTTAATTTTTGAATTCCAAGAAGTGTACAGAAAAGTCTAATTTTATTTATATAGATATTTTACTTTGGGGCTTCACGTACTCATCTCCTCAAATGGATGAGCCGCCACTGCATCCAGAACGTAATTTATGACTCAAGTACCGGATGATAGTACATAATAGGTGGTCTACGCGTAGACATAATGAATACACTGAAACCTCTGGACGATAGTCTTCCGGCAACAAGGTAACTGAGGAGTCAAAAAATTTACGACTGATTTCTTGCACTTTCTAGATAAACATACACGGGTTATTGAAAAATATTTTGCCTCATGTTCAATTTGAAGACTGAACTGTGGGCCACAGCTTTAATGATTCCAGCTTTGATTTTTGATAATGATTGTATAAAGAATAAATTTTTATTAATGAATGTTAAAAATCAAGTTTAAATTTATCTAAAATACAAGATTGTTTAAATAATTTAAAAAGAATAATTTTACACTAGTATAGTGATCGGTGAATCTTTTATACGTTCTTATTAGAAATAATACTGCATTTTATTATACTAATAAGAGTTATATTAAAAGTTGCGTTATTAATTACCAAACGGGTGGATCGTACACAGGAGCGCCCCGACACAGTAAGCAAGACAAGCAAGGGGCGCCATCTTCGGAGAGGCGCTATTTTATAACTCAAAACTGAGAAAAACTTGATCTGAATTTAAGAGAGTATTTTGGGTTTGAGAATGCCATTCTCTATTACCGATTAATCATATATATAGGCTTTTTTTTTTTTTTTTTTCTTTTTTTTTACCATGGCTAATGCATAAAAGTTTGATTTGTAACACCATAAATATCCAAAACGAAATCCTCCAAGATCATTCTAAAAGTTTGGGAAAACTTGAGTAATGTTTTGACCTTGATAAAATACTGTAAACAAGAATTCTGGAACATCCTAGGAATATAGTCAGAGACAGAAATGGCCAAATATAAAAAACGCAGTTACACGACTCAGAAGCCCTCAAGAGAGAAGAAAAAAGGAATGGGGAAGCTCAACTCGATTTCCAAAGAAAATCTTCTGAAATAGCTACAAACATTTCCTGTACAAGTCATTGTGAAAAGTTTGATTATAACTTTATAAAAAAATTCATTTGTGATTGTTCTATTTTTTTTTCTTTTTCTGTCAACAAATAAAAATACAAACACAAGTCCTTTTTTTTCTTCTAAAATTTCGTAACATCGATTTGGCGCCCCTTTGGTGCTGCGCCCGGGGACAGATGTCCCCCCTTGCCCCCCCCCCTAGCTACGCCACTGCCCGGGGCCCCTAGTGGTCATAATCGGGCCCCGAAAATCAGTCTTCTACAAAAATTTTGTGTTATTTACAGTAATAATAAAAGGACTAGATTATGAAAAGCATGCGATCAATTTACAGCAAGAGCCTGTTTTCTTATGTACTCTGTCAGATGTTCAATCATGCAAACCTGTTATTGCTTTGGGTTGCGATGCATATGGCAAGTCTGAAGTATCTATGTAATAGCAATACGTCTGTTGATCTTCAGTTATTCCAAGAAAAGCTTTCTCAGAACTAATAAGACAATCTTCAGTTGAAAAAAGATAACGCCTTTTGAAAGCTGGTGATTTTTGCAAGAACAATTAGACAAAGTAGCAAGAACAAGTAGCAGAAAAGTCGTGCCAATCTGAAAACTATGACTGACGAGGAACCTTAACCTTACCTAAAGTATGCTCAAGAAGTATCCCAAGTGCATTTGGAATATTCACGAGCGGCGAGAAGCACACAGATAATTAGGATTTTATCTTTATGGGAAAACCCGCCTCTATCAACTGATCCAGAAGTATACACTTACACCCTTGTATTACACGTTCACGTGGAAATGGGTGATGCTTTGCATATTTTGTGAAGGGACGAAATCTAATTTTTATGGTGTTAAGTTAGCAACAATCAATTTTCGAACAAGCTTTTTTTAAGTGAAGCGATCTGGTAAAAAAAAAAGTATAGGACTCTCTAATGTAGTTTCAGTATAGAACAGGGACATATTTTATTCTATTCCTCGTGAAATTTATTTATTTGTTTTCCTTCAGTTTCAATAAAGACACAGACAAGTCACGTACATAAATCAAAAGTTGTGCGTTGCTTGACAGCAAATGTTCTTCAGATCAGCAACAGCAATGAAAGATACAATCTCTTGCAGAAATACTGATAATCAAAGAACGCAGACACAGAAGTTTTACGAAGTACCATCATCTATCCATCAACAATAGAATTATCTAAACTTACTTATCATCGGTAACATCATCAAAGTACTTATTTTCAGCATAATTTCGGAAAAGAAAATTATACTTCATTGGACGGAAAAGTGGAAAACAAGAACAGGGAACTTCTGCGTCTCCCGTCGGTATCTAACGGTATCGGACACGCAAAAGGCCCCATATAATTTCATGGACAACACTTCCATCTTCCTCACAGATACCCCCCTCTTACCAGTCAACTCTGCCCAGAAATATAGGTCCACGTCATTTTTGATGGATGTCTGCTCTAAGCAAGTAGCTACAACATAGCCCCAAACGTTTTCAAAATAAAAAGCGTCCTTATGTGGACGGCATATTTCGGTAGGCAAGGAGGAATTACAAAATGCCCTATTGTATATGCTCTCCGTGTGCATTCAAATCGCACACTCCCCTCCTGCATATATTTTTTCCAGGAATAATAATACAAAAAATTGCTTATTTTGTGTTCTTTACCCACATTCTGACGCCTTGACTGATGAGACAGTTTTGTTCCTGCGGAAAGACTGAACAAGAATTTTGTTGTGTATTTTTGCGAACTCTTTTCTGGTCCTCTGTCTTTTTCTGTTCAAGCCGCCTAGTGATTAGCATGGTCTCCTATTTTCTTTCCCTCTTTGGAATTTTTTTTTTCTTTCCAAGAAGGTTTTTGAAGGTTTTGGTCTTCTAGGGGAGGAGTTAGTGAGTTGAGTCTAGTCTTGTGTCATTGCCGTTTTTGTTAATAAACATGTTCGAAATAGTTACGATAATTAAGGTTGCAGAATTTCTCATGGCACAAATAATAAAACTAACTTAAAAGTCTTTTTTAGTTGGAATGGGAGAATGAATTGCAAATCCTTCAGCATTCTTCATATAAATGATGCGGAAATTTTAGGTATTATTTGAATGATTACTGAATAACCACAATTGAGGAGCACGCTTGATTTGTGATCGTTTGGAATTTGAACTTCTTCAAATCAATAAACTTTCAATTTAAAATAATTATTTTTTCTCAAAATTTGGCACTTGAGTAAGTTTGTTGATACCATGAAAAAACTTTTACACAATTTTTTTCAAAACTTTCCATCGCTTATGCAAAGATTCTACTAACGTGGTGATATAAGCTATGAATTATAAGTTACCTTTCGACTAACCCATCATCTGAAATTTTCAGTAAATTTTCTTCGTATATTGAATGCGGATCAATAGTTTTCGCTAAAGAGTAACACTATGATGAAATGTCATAAATTAATTGTTTAAATTTAGATTCTTTAAATTTCATTTTAGGCTGCATCGTGTAGAAATTGTTGTAAAAATATCTTAAACCGAGGATTGACATTATTTTTTAAGAGATATGGAAAAAAACAGACTTCAAAAGTATAACACGTATTTAACTCAGATGGCATTCAGTACACCTAGTAGTGGCTAGAAAATACACCCCTTAAACGTTCGAGAGGTAGAAGACAAGTGCTTGGAAAACGAAAATCAAGTTGGACAAGATTTAACACTTGGCACCTTAAAAAGGAAGATGCAACTTTTTCAGAGTAACCAAATTCAAAAACTGGAGATTATACGTGTTTTATAATATTACAGGTCAACAACAAAAGTGAAATAAAAGAATATAAACTACAATCGAATCAGTCAAATGTGAAGAGAAATAAGCCATTAAATTACAACAAACATCTTATAAATACAATAACTATTTTTATAATATAACTTGATAGATAGAGTACAGGGGCGTATTGATTTACTTGGAAGGTTTCAAACAGCAGAAAACAATTTATATGGAAATTTAAAATAACAAAAAAGAAAACAATGTCATCGTCATCTTTTGTAAATACCATTCTTAAAAAGCACGTATCAGAAACCTAAATTTTACCAAAACCGTCATTGTCACATTTACATTTCAGAAAAAAAGGGATTGACAAATTATTTTAAAAACAAATTTAGAACAGCTTATACTAAACTGTCAATCAACAGATCACAAAAGTTAAAAGTTATAATTAAAGTGAGATATAGTAAAATGACTGCTTAAATTAAACCTAGAAATCATAATTTAAAAGGCATAAATACATTAAGACTTATTAAAAGAAGAGTATTGTTTGCAAGAAAGAAATCTTGTAAATAACAGTAATTATGCAAAAACAGTAACAAAGGGGAAAATGATTTTTCTAAAAATAGATTCAAATTCAGACAAGTAGGAAAACAAACATTTGGGTGTAAATACTTGTACATGTGATCCGTATCAATTTCCAAGAAATAAATTTCACCTTCACTGTTTATCTGAATTAAAACAAATCGAATTCATATTTATGTAGCTGATGGGAATTTATTTGAAGTTTAGCTTAGTTAAACTAGATTAAACAAAACTTTAAAATGAAAATAATGTTTTTAATATGCTAAATTTCAAAAATTTTTATGCTATGAAAATGAAATAAGCAAACTCGGAGATTAAAAAGAAATATTATTTCGACAAATATTTGACGGTGATAAATAATTTACTCTTGCTTTCTTCAGCAATCTGACAGTGAGGATTTTGCTTGAAATTAGTTTTAGTTAATTTTTGATATGTGTTGAAGGGATGTTGTTATGGCAACGTTACTCATGGGTAATCTGGCTAGGATGGTAACGTGCCTTTGTCGGGGGACTTTCTAAGGGGTTCTAACGCATATCGGTCCCGAACCCGGAACCTTCACACTTCATTTGTCTACCACTTTGAGTGTCTTTTTCATTCGAACAAGGTGTGGCGTTGGGCGGGTTTTATTAGGTTCGGATTACTTTTGAACTTCTTTGTTTGTCACCCCTGATAAAATGCTTTATTACTTTATAATGCAGTGCGTTCTTCCTTTTGAATATTTTATTCATCAATCAGTATTCACGGGCTTTCCCTTATTTTAATTTAATTCAAATTTTTCTTGCTGTTATGACCTGAACCAGAAAAAGTTATCATAATAAAGTAGTTAAACGTTGCAAAACTCACCAGAGATTTTTTGAATTTTTTTTTTAATCAGTTAACCCTTCAGACCCTGTGTCGACAATTGAGAGCACAAAAACTACCTTTACTATCATGGGCGCCGGCAGCATAGGGCAAGGGGGGCAATGCCCCCCCTGGATTTTTGTATGCAGTGTTTTCCCTTGCTTTTTTGCTCTTTCCATCATGGTAACCATACATTGAAGTAGTCTTTGCCCCCCCCCCTGGGAAATATTCTGCCGGCACCCATGCTTAGTATACAGGATCTATGTCTTAATTTGTGCTCAGAAAGAAAATTAGTTTTCATCATCAATTTAATTGTTGTGATTTTTTATTACAAATTTAACCTACG
Source organism: Cheiracanthium punctorium (assembly GCA_038373885.1). NCBI lineage: Eukaryota > Metazoa > Arthropoda > Arachnida > Araneae > Cheiracanthiidae > Cheiracanthium > Cheiracanthium punctorium. The sequence goes on from JAWZYV010012008.1 coordinate 320,180, forward strand.
TAATCAAAAGAAAAATTTCTTGATTCAATGAGATTTTATTTTATCAGATAAGATAATTTAAAAAAGTTGTGAAATAACACACAAGTACCTTTTACGTGTGTTATATAGTTGTCTAGGTTAGCAAATACATTTTATAAGCGCCTTGCACGGTCAAGTTCATGGTCATTTGTTCTACAGTTTTACTGCATTTCGTTATTTAAAACTATCAAGAAATATTTGTTGTGGTTATGAAAATTAGTTACGTAAGTGAATATTCTACGATGGTATGACTTTTAACTCATAATTTTTCTATTCTCAGTAGTGCAGAAAACAAAACAGATTAACTATATTGGGATGATACTGATAAAAACAATTGTTATGAAATTCCTGCCAGTTATTAATGATTTATTGGTCAACTTTTTAGGCAGTTCTGATAATAATCATTAATTATAATTCATATCAGTATTTTCTTTAATATACAAGTGCTTCAATGTTTCACTATGAAATGGTTTCAAATTAGCTGCGTAACCTTTCTTTGGAGAATAACGTTTCTAAAAAGAAAGTTTATGTAGCATCATTTTGTTATAAAATGTTGAATTGTAGATAGTTTCTGATTTTTTAAGCACTTTCAATTTTTACAATTTAGAGTTTTAAATATAACTTGCACAGTCACTTCCAATTAAATTTTGAAACAATAAACAACAGACATTCAAGAAACACTCAAAATTAATCATAAATTTGTTTTCTTCTTGAAATCTATGAGAGAAGAAAAGTAATAAGCTACAACATTTTTTCTCAGAGTTCAGAAAGCATAACCAACAAAACAGGCGGATCAGAGATTCGAATCTCCAGAAATTAAGATTCAAAGATCTGAATCAGCTCGAAACTGCGTGGTATCTATAACAGGCTGACATTATAAGGAATTCCTCCTAAAGGAATAATGGGTGGGTTTCCAGAACTTCTTACTCACGACTTCTTTTTTTTTACCTGGATGTCTGTCCACAGTGACGAAACAGGATGTCGAAAAAATTATCTTGTTTACTCACGACTTTTTTATTTCATTTTCAGGAAAGCTGAGTGATTTAAAGTCACATTTCCGCCACCCTGACGGGCTCTTCACAATGGACATGTTCATAGGCGTTCATATATTTTAGCGTGGAAGTCTTGGGAAAGGATCAACCGAAGAACGTGAGCCGACATTAAATCAATCAGCTCTTACTGGCATAAAGGCATCGTAAAAGATACGGACATTCTTTCTCAGCCATTTTGTTGCTTCTGAAGTAGTTTGGTCATTTCATGGAAATGAAGAAGGCAGACACAAATAATACTTATCAGAGTCATATCTAAATTGTTTTGGTATGTTACATATAAAAAATGGGACTGTTTGTTGAACTCTGTCATCACAGAAAGCAAAAGTGAATTTTAATCAATAAAAACTTTTTGTATTTTATCAGATATTTATTTTGATTATGTAACTTTTGTAATTATCCCGGTATCTGTAATTATTAATATATTAATTTTGTTATTATTTTGCAATAAACTTTTATAATTATCCTAATTATTTTGTAATCGCCGTATTATCCCGGCTGTCCGCCAAGACGAGCGATTTTTCGTCGAAATAAATGCCGGACCCATGAAATTATTGATGGTTTGGAATTCGGTTGGCAACAGTTTGCCAGCACATTTGACGAAAAAAATAGTTTGGCGAGAATGACCGCCGGGATAATACGTAAGTACCTGTATAAGTATTAAATTAAAATTAATTTCTATTTAAATTGCATCATGGTTAAGCAATTTAAGTTAATATTTATTCATTTATTTATTTAATTTGATTATTCATCTGTTAAATCAAAATTGACATATTTCTGTTTAAATGATCAAAAATATAGACTTGCAGAAGAGTAAGTTTCAGATGAGCATACTTATATAGTAACATGTAATGCATTCGGGAAGAAAAATATTTTTGTCATTAAATAAGATTGAGAAATTATAGATACAGTTAAGTCTAGATGATAACCTTTTGTTTTATAGAGATTTTAAAGAGAGTTAAAATTTATGTACTGAGAACGTTGAGCATATGTTTGTTTTTTGCATTAAAATAGATTTATGCTTTCTGTAGTTTTACACAGCAGTTTTCAGTGTTAATCTGAATTCTGCAGTTTCGCGATTTATAGTATCTCGAAGGCTTAATATTTACCAGCAGAATATACGAAACATCAAGTTTATACTGTAAAAGTAAATAAATATAAGAAATATATACATAAATGAATAAAGCTTTTATTCAAAGGTGGCCTAAAAGGTATATAATGATTTTTAAAGAAATTTTCAACTTAAGACACTTACTGCATTATCTTACAAATCTATTGCACTTTACCGATGAGCAGAAAAAATGTAAAATAATGTAGAATTTACATTAGGCGCTTAACTAATGCGCTAAAAGATCGAGCCGCTTAACTATTTACTTATATGTACGGCCAAAAAATGTGCTATTCACGCTATTGACATATTTGTAAAATATGCCAGTAGCGTGAGTATTTTTGACAATATTTTGAAGAAAGCTTCAAAGCCAAAATGCCCAGCGTATTTAAAAATGTGAATGATCTATGATAAATTTCACTACGCAATATTTTCACTGACATTTACTTCACAATTATTTATTGAAGTTGGTAAAAAGTTATGTCTGCGTAGAAATTGTCGTGTAGTTCATCTTTCAAGACAGTTCCCGGTAAATGTCTTTTAATTTTTGAAACTCTCTAATTTCCATAATCGCATAAGCACGCTTTCTTAAATAACAGTTTCAGCGACTCAGATTGTTTAGTAAAGTTTAAAAATAAAGTTTGATTGAGGAGGTATTTTTTAATTGTTCCATTAATGTTGTTACTTTAATAATTTTTCTAGAGTCATCTAAATCGTCAACTGTTGGATATATTATTTAAGAGCAATGAAAGTTATTAAATTGCATTACTTATTAATATTATAAGAAATGGTTATTCTTCATTTTGATAAAATCTGATGGATTTTTCAATTACGTGCCTTAAATAGTGGCTCTTGTAGAAGCAAGAGAACTGTAGACAAATGTAAAATTTGTAAAACCAAGACACGGATAAAACGTAAGCATTATAATAAATACATACTCATGAAAAGATTTTAAAGTTTTTGATTTTTTTAAAAATCGTTGATCTTCTAAAAAAAAAATTAAGGGGTGAAAATCGTTGTGGAAATCACAAGAAATTGAATAAGCGGGGAAGTGATACATCATATCTTTTTGTCACCATTCTCTAACAATCACTAACATGGCCGCACAACAGCCTCTACATAAAAGGCTAGACATCTTTAGCCCCGCATTTTGTTTGAGATAGTAGGGGTATACATGATGTATTGGGTAAGAGGGGGTCTAGGCCGAATTTCAATAATATTATGAATACTCCATCAAAGGCTTCGATGCTGTCAAACCTTGAGTACGCCTATGTGGGACGGTTGCTAGCTATCACACCTATAGAGAGCCTTTTCCGCCTGCCTCAATGTTTTTACAAGGCAATCATTTGTAGGCTATGTTCATAGATGAAACTTCTAACTTATATTTTATGAAGATTGTTCTACCTGAAAAGGGAGCATTTCGGTTGACTTTTCACCAGGGGGAAAATAAACTTACAATAATACAATTATGAGAATTTTCAGAATGTTTCTTCGGAAACTACATTGGGAGCTGACATTAATCTAAAATTTGAAGAGTTATTTATTTTTTTTTAAATATTATCAAACTTGACACTTTTTCGGAGAAGACGCTATTTTCTTAACTTTCCTTCACGATCAGAAATAACTGACATAACCATAATTAAGAATTTTCAGAATGTTTTCTCGTAAACTACATTGAAAACTGACATTAATCTCAATTTTGAGAGCTATTTGGTTTATTTTAGATTGTTCAACTTGATACTTTTTCAGAAAAAGACGCTTTTGGTGGTCTTTCGCTGAATATCGGATATAAAGTTACAATGCCAGAACTATGAAAATTTTTACTATATTGTGAATAGAAACAAATCTCAAACTTCAAAAGTTTGTTTGATGAATTAAAAAAAATGTTAAAATTGGCACTTTTTCAGAGAAGCTCGCTTTTTGGTTAACTTTCACTCGAGATAAGAAACAAACTTACAAAGCCAGAACTAAATTTTCAGAGCATTTCATCGAAAGCTCTGCTGTGGACTACTTCGAATTTTAAGAACTAGTCAATTTTTTAAAAAATACATTGTCTTTTAAACTCAAACTGAAAATTGGCAGACTAAAAACTTTTCTATTAAACGTAACTTTGAAAATAAATATGTGTCACTTCATTTTACGTTTAAGAATCTTTTGATGACAAAAATATAATATATTTTTCTTTTATAAATTTTATAATTTTGAAACTCGTAACCACTCATGGTTTACTATTGTACATGATTGATCTTATCAAGATTTAAAATAAAACTACAGTAGAAGAACTACTGAAAAATTTATGATGTTTCTTCAAAAACTACGTTACGATGTTTTACAAACATTAAGTTATATGAGTAATTTCATTAAAAAAAGAAGTAAGGAAATAAATATTATTTCAGTTGGAAATTCAAAGAACCTCAATAGTTTTATCACGTTTCAATGAAATTCATTTAAAAAAATCCACTTGCGTTCCTGTCAAATACTTATTACAATATTTTATAGCAAGAAACTCCATTTCCAATTTTTTTCGGCGAGAAGAAATAACTACCAATTTTTGTACTAATTTACCATTAAAGATGTCGCAACATGCATTCCTAAAATCAAAAACGGCCTGTTTTTATAGCTGTTCGTCAAGTCCTGTGATGAAGATTGCTCATCAGGTAGCACACCCTAAATGGACCATTTCATTAAATTTTACCTGTTTGCTTCTATTTTGAGAAAGACACAACAGCAGAGATTGTTGAAGTAAGCTGGGCAATTGAAAATTAAAATGCGAACTAAACGAATGGGCAGACGTTTTCTTTTTTCTTCATGTCCTAATAGTTTGGAACTTCATTTTAGGTCTTCGTTCATAAGCTCAGTTTCTATGTTTTGCGTATGTTTCATGACTGTGTTTCTTTTTTGATCTAGAAAGCATTCGTACTTAAAAAGAAAATGCTAGTTGTTTCTTTTATGCTTGCCATCTATTTAAATCAGTTTGATTTACGAAATTTGTAAGACTCACTGTGCTGCTGCTTGGTGGTCATGTTCCGCTTGCTTGCGACCTACAGCCGGACTATAGAACACTTCAACGTGACGTTTCAATGACGTCACGTCGGTTTTTTAGCCTACCATGGGCTGTTGGGGATATTTTGATAGGAATTAAGCAAAATAAAGGCAAGCTTCAGAAAAATAAAATTTTCAATTATAAATCTTTACCTGAGGATACAGTAGACAATCGTTTAAGTTACCTGATGAGTGTTAATCTAGATGAAACCCGGGTGAATGTCTGTCGGGTGAAATCTGAGTGATAACCGGCTTTGCATCCTTTCTGCGCCGATTTTCAGATTGTATTTCTAATGTATTCAATCCAGACAAAAAGTATTAGTAACACCAGTTTTAGTTATCCTTAATCACTTCAAAACATAATATACCACTGGAAAATCAATCAAAGGTTTGCTTAACCACTTCAATCCATTACAATCATTCAACAACTTGAAATTATTACCATTTTTTATTGTTCAATATCGTTGTTTTTCCTATTGAAATACGTTACAACTGTCACTCAGAGGGAAATTGCCGTCTGGTTTTCTTGGCTCGTCGAAATGCTCTTTAATGGGACGAATATCTATGATGCCACCTATGGACTACAATGGTACACGGCCGCTGATTAAGCTAGTATAAAAAAGCATTTAAAATTTTTTTAATATCGCAGATCTTTCATGCATTTCTTTGCCTAGAAAAGACTTGTTGATTTCAACAACATTTTGTTCAACATCAAAAATATGTTCGGTGTTATTTTAGCTAAATAATTGAGTTGGATCAAAATACACTGGCCTCCAAAAGTTAAGGTACAGCCGTTTTCTGAGTGTAATTTGCAAATGAATGAATGTAGAAACAAAAAAAAAAAAATGGGGGAAATGTGCACTACAGAGTTATTTATTGAATACAACATAGAAATTTATATAGGTTAAAAGCAAAAATAATTTACAACAACAACAACAAAAGGCAGTTTTGGTGGTAAAATCCATTTTTGTGAAAAACAACAAATCACAGTTTTATGCGTGGTAAAATGTCATAGATACGCAACAAAAAGGAGTTATAATAAGGAATGTGCCCACTCGTAAGTTGAATGCATTGGCGGAATCGATTTTCCACGCTGTCAATTAAGTTGTCGATACCGAAATGGGAAGTGAAGATCAAACACGGAATAAGCCTTGTTCTAACTCATCTAACAACCTTGGAGGAGAATTTAAAGTAGCAACTTACCTTTCAAGATAGTCCCAAAAATGTCCTGTCTATTCAAATCTGGAGATTGAGCTGGCTGTTCTATTCTCTTCAAACCATGACCTTCAAGACAGTCCTCAACAGCCACAGCTCAGTGAGGTCGTACATTATCATGAGTCAGAATGTAATCTTGCGAATAGCACCGGCATATGCGCGGACATATGGATCAAGGATCTCATCCCGATATCTCATACTAGTTATGAGTTCCTCCGTGGAAAACATGCAGGTCAGTGTGACCACCGAGTGAGATCCCTGCCTAAACCATGACTTCACTACTTCTGTTATTGTGTCTTTCAACAGTATTGGACTGATGGTGTGTGGTGTATTATTCCCTCCAGATCTTCAGGGGCCCCGAATTGCTCTCCAGTGTGATTCTGGATTCGTCTGTGAAGAGTGCAGAAGGACACCGCTGTCTGGTCCTTTAAACTTGTTCTTTTGCCCAACATAAGCGGGATCTTCTCCGCCGTCCGTTGAGAGAGACACACACGACTGTTCTCCTTGCACAGAAACCTGTATTGTGAAGTCGTCTTTGTACCATACTAGCTGATATTCTTCTCCATTATTCTACAAAGTGATCTGCAATGAGCTGCGGCACAGTAGTGCTTCTTCACCTTCGGGCCGAAAGAGCTAGAAAAACGGTCTTCTGCAGATTTTGTAGTTCGTGCTCAGCCTGCAAAATGTCTTAAATTGATATTCCCAAAATCTCTGGATCCGCATTGCCCCATTGATCGAAACCCATTGAGACTCCAACTTCATCGATTTGGAACAACCCTCATCCGATACCGTTGGCTTCAGTAAACGAGTAAACGGCTTTTCCTAAACATTGATGGACTCTACTGCCTATTTTCAACGAATCTGACAGCAACAGATGTAAATCAACAAAAGTTACACTCGTAATTACGAAAGCCTCATATTTGCATATTTTTCTCTCATTTATATATACCTGTTTTTTTTTATATAAAATCAAAGTGGTAGTTGTCGTTTTTGAGCATTTTTTTTTTAAAGTTCGTTATTATCATTTATATAAATTGTATTTTATTGTTATTGCCATTTTTTTACGGTGAACTTCGAAAAACATGTTGTACCTTAACTTTTGGAGGCCAATGTACATCGTTCAATGAACGAAACCTTTCTTGATTCATGAGATATGTTAAAATGATGCCAACAAAATTATTTTTAATCGAACAGTACACTTTCCTCATGCGGTTTCCTTATCTTAAGGTACAACAGTGAAAACAAAATTTATGGAATTGGCATGGTTCAGAAAGTTTGAAGGTTTACAAACACAACGAATTAAAAACAATTTTAATGAAAAAATCATATTATTCAATGAATACGTCAAGGATTTGATTGCCATTGTAGCAGCACTTTTCACAAGATACTTCATCTGATTGTAATCTATAAGGAAAATCTTAAAGTTTACAAGTCTGACAATGGATATCTCAATTTGACCAACTTATTGAGCCAGGAAATTTTTTTTAATCAGTTCAAGGAAAAAGGACTTTCTTTCTTTCGTTATGCATGTTTTAATTCTTTAAATGTCTCCAAAATATTTCACGTTTCGATTCCTGTATAGTTATGTTACCTGCCGTACGACTGAAAATTTTTTCAGCTTGTCAGAATATAAAAGAACTTTTTTTATCAACCAGAGATTTTCATAATGTAGAAATACCATGACTAGTTTTAACTAAAGAAATTTTTATCGTTTTGACAACGAAACTGAGAATGTAACTTTTTCTGGCATTCAAAAGTCAAGGACTATCAGCGGTGGGAACATGTTTTCTTTGAAGAAACGGGGTAGAGAGAAGAATCTGGAAAGTGATACATCTTAATTTTTTCTTGTTGCCATATTCTAACAATCACTAACACATTCCAAATGTAAGGGAAGGCATTTTTGCCCTCATGCCATTATTTAATAGAGGGGGAATACATGATGTATTGGGTAATAGGGGATCCAGACCTAATTTCAATAATATTCAGACCGTTCAATCAAAGCCATTGTTGTAGGTCTGTGATAATGCCCATGTCAATAAATAGTGGTAGCCCTCTCTTTTTCTCTGATACTGAACTAGCTTTTTTTTTTTTTTGAGGTGTAACTCTTAAAGTTATTCCATTTCTTACTGGAAATATGAGTGCAGGTGATCCTGAATTTTAACTATAGACTAAAAGGGGAGACAGACCACAGTAACCACTTTACCCCCCCCCACACACACACACACATAAAAGAAGAGCTTCTTCGTGAATCCATTAATGATCACTATCAAGCAGTGATCAAAGGTGACTTTCAAAAGTTAATCAAATTTTCAGTGATAGTTTTCAAAAAATATAAGATGTTTGTGTTATAAAAAAAGAAAAACTGTCAGTGATAATTGTTAAGCCAAACTTTATTCACAGTACTACATTCATCATGAAATCACATCATGTTCATCAAACCACACTCTAAAAAAATAAAAATATAAACAAGTTCATTAATAAGAAACAAGTATACCATCACTTTTTTAATATAATACCATAACTTCTTAGTATAACTTCTAAATAAAGCCATGTATGTCAATTGATTTACATGGTTTTATTTAGCAGTAATACTAAGAAAAGTTATGGCATCTTTGTTTGCAAGATATTTCTAGTAATCCACTGAATTTTTTTTTAGACTGCAGTCTTTGGAAATTGAACTAACATTTGAACCCTTTCCTAAACTGATTATTAGCTCAATTATGAAGACTGTATTTGAGATCACATATCCTTTCTTGGGAGCCTCACCATGGCACAGTGGTTATATCACTGAAAATGGTAGACGGCCGAAGTGTGAAGGTCCCGGGTTCGGGTCCCATCGCGCGGTCGTCGATCTAACGGTCTGGAGTTTTGGTAGGTTTTCTCCAGATGTAACGTGAATACGCGTTAGAACCCCTTAGAAAGTCCGCCTACCAAGGCATCCCTCATCTTAGGCAGATACCCCTCGCGCAGGTTCGCCTTAATCACAAACAAACAAACAAACAAGCCTTTCTTGGAAAGTGATTTCTTTGTGTTTTATACTATTTCTTGTTCGTTAGTACATTAAAGACCACCTTGTGTTTGAAACTGACTTTCATTCCAGAATATTACTCTGATGAAAAAATGTAATGTGATGTGAATAAATTATTTCTAAACGCAGTAATTTAAATTCGAATTCTTAACCACTCCTTGATGTAGGATCTATATATTCGCTTAAAGAGAGTAACTTAAGTTCGAATAATAAGAAAATGTTAAAAGAGTTTAGCTCTAAATATTTACAGCGATATGAATGGATAAAGTTTCATAAACAACGCATATGTTTTGCACAAAAATGTATTTTTATGTTAAATGAGTGTTGTGAAAAACTAACATTTCAACCCTTTTCTTAAAGTTCTAGGGATGTGAGCCATAGTTATTAGAGTACCCTGTTGCGTATTTTAATACATTGCCTCAACTGGTAATCATATTTCTTAAAAGTAAAAATAAGAACAGTAATTTTTTATTCTTACGATAAACACTTTCTATAAATGCTCTTTCTTGAATAACTGCAGGAAAAAGTTATGTCCTGACGAGGACAAGCTTCAGTGTAAACCATTAAAACACATCTCATAAATAAAATATGTGATTATGAGACGTATTTGATCACAAAATATAGTTACAATGTATAAATGCCGAATGTCGTACCTAAAATGCCGACTAAATCAAAGGTTTGCTGCATTAATTTAACCTGGCTGATTAACATCTGAAGGTTTTCTTGCCGACAGAGTGATGCTGCCCAATTTTATTATTGTTCACTTCTGCATGCACGATAGCACACATGATGGATGGGACAAAATTATCCCTGGTTTGTTACTATGTATTCTGGTAAGGTTTTCGAAAGCGTCCACTTGCAAATGCTAATGGAAATATAATGCTACGTTTACCCCTTCTCAATCTTCTGTTTAGTTTCTTTGTGTCATTGAGGATATTCAAAAGTTTGAGCTTTGGAGGTTTCGTTTATTTATTGAATTGCATTTCACGCAATATGACTGTTATTATATGCATGCGACTTAAGAAGTTGCAATGCATAGACACCAATGAAAAAATAAGCAGTGATTATGGAGTGGTTAAGAAAAATAAATATTAAAAAATGCATTGTATGCATATGTGGAGTACCCTACTTTTGGGGGACATTCTCTAATGTTATTTGTGAATGATTTTTGGTCGTGGTAATCTTATTGCATGCAGTATTTTGATGGATTCGCAGTCCATGAATGTTTTCTTGACTTAGCAGTAGATAATCACAAAGTTATTGGATCTATTTAATGACTTTGTTTATATTTTGGAAATGTTTCAGTCTGCGTCTCCTGGATTTTATAAGAAGAATCCGACAGATCTAATGTCTTTCAAAAGGTATAAGATAGTCGGAAGTTTATGTCTATTTTTTTTTTAATTCTCGTATTGCACTAAGATTATTTTTGACAGGGGGGGGGGGGTGGTTAAAATCTCTTTATCTGTTTCTTTCAAAAGCTTTAAAAACAATGTTTAGGTTTTTTCGTTATTCTTATAAACATCTATTTATGCATCTCGATTTTTGATTCCAATCTACTGGAGAGTTTATTTACAGGATCATCCAAAAGAATTTCACAAGGTCATGGCCAGTCATGTTATTCTTTTAAAATGCATGATATAAGCTTCTGACAAGATAATCTACATTTAAAAAAAAATTTCGACGCAATTTGATTATTTAAAAATAAGTAAATAATTCAACAGTCGCTTTCAAAATGAATATCTTTGATTTTTATCTGTATATTTGTTAAAGTAACTCCATTAAAACTATCTGCTTGGAAAATTTAATAATATTTATTAGAGTTCTATTTAACCCTCAAATGCATGAATTATAAACATGTTCACGGCCAATCATGTGATATTCACATGTGCAAGCTAAATTTCTTATGTCAATTTTGTGAATAACTAATTAATCTTTCGTAAAGCACACACTTTGAAGGGAATATCTGATATTTTTAATATTCACTACACTAAGAATGTGTTATCAAAAACTATATTTTAAATGTAAGGTCAACATAAGAAGTTTGGCTCTTACTCTAATCCGGCGGTAAACGTGTTTTAAACATAAGATGTAAAAATGCATCGCTATTTATTTAAGAGTTAAAAAAGTTAGAATGTAAGGTTCATTTAAAATGCACCATTAAGTTATTGTGATTACATTAAACTGATTCTAGATATTGAAATTACGTCTGAAGTAGTCAGTGCCAATAATTATGGCAGACGTGAGTTTTAAATCATAAAAACATTGAGTTGTTAGTTGATGTAGAATTGTCCCAAGGTAACTTGGTTTGAATAAATTTTAAAACCTTTAAAACCCAGATAAAATGTAAAACTTAAATAACACGAATAATACGAATTTTAAAATGTTGAAGTTTGCTTTCAAACTGAAAAACAGTCTGTTAATGTGGTTTTGAAAGAAAAATTCTAATAAAATATTTCTGTAATTTTTATGGTTATTTTATTTTTAAATAACTCTTCAATTTTAATGTGGTATTCCACTTTTGAAATATATTTTTTATTTGCCTTCAAACAAAGCAGATTGTTTAAAGGTCTCTCTTCGCGGAAATATATATAATTTATGTTTTATTTATTTATTATGAAAAAATTTTAAAGGCATCTTTCGATATTTGTAAAATAAATATAAATGTTGTTTTACCACCGAAAAAAGTAATTATTTTAGTTTGCAGACATATATATATATATATATATATATGTATAAAGTTGTTATACAAATTTCTTGTATTTTTATGTTACACAAAATATAAACACGGCCTAAATATAATTTATTTGGATTTAGAGAATAAAGTAAACCTAAATTATATCCACTCACACTAAGCATCTAAAAATGCATAAATCATATTCAAGTTTTCATCTAATTTTTTTTTTTTTATATTCAACTAACGAGCAATTTAAAAACTAAATATTTTGCGTCAGAGAGTTTAAAAAGTAAATACATTACGTGAGAGATTCAAAAATGTCAGCACTTTTAAAAAAGGAAAATATACAACAGCTATGAAACGCTCGGAGAATATAACTTCAAATTTACAAAATTTACTTCATGAGTTAATTTTAGCAGATTTCGTCAGGAAACTCTGTGGTTAAAAATTTTCACTTCTTTTCTTCTGAAAAAACAAAATACTGTGGCACGCATAGCATTTGTACCTCTTATACAAGAGCAACGAATACATAAGTAACATATACACAATTTATAAATTGTGCTACAAAGAAACTATTGAACGGCTTGTTTTTATATTCATTTTCATATTTGCTATGAAACTGCATATACCATATAGACAATATTGGAAAGGTTTCTATACATTTGGCAAAACTTATCTTTCTTGTTAATAAATTTCCTGTGTTCTGCTTTTTCAGCAGTCTTTTTTCGCTTCAAAAATGAGCATTTTGCGGTGACATGAACAGCACGAGAAATGACAGTGACAGAAACCCAGTTACTTTCAGTGACAAGAACATCTTTCAGAAGTGGGGAGAAAAAAATTACTTTAATAAAATATTTAAACAGTGTTTATACTTTTAAATAATAAACTATATTTTGCATCCAAAGAGTGTATATATATATATATATATTTTTTTTTTTCACCCTCCTCAACATAATTTCTGCTTCCTATGCAAATTTCCGGAAGGCCGTTTTTTACGCGCGTAATACGTCATGCTTATCTTTTTGATCCCGAAAGCATTTTCTTTCGTCAGAAAGGTGCTTTCCTAAAAATAATTCTTGCTGTTCCAGAAGATATCACTCATCCAGGTTATTTACTGAAACTTTCCGCGACTGATGTGCACTCGTGGCCTCTTTTTATCCGTGCCTATTTGCTAGCGTCAATTTATCTCACTCAGTTAAAACAAATTGACGTTATAAAGTGTTTTCTTCAACGCGTGTAATTTTTTTCTCTCGCTCGGATTCCATTAACTTCCTTTACCCTGCTGATGTATAATTACTATTTACGGTACGTACATCAGTGATTCTCATTTGGTGATCAACGAACCCATGTGAGGTTGCATCAATTTTATCATACATATACAAGGAGGCGTAAAAAAGCGAGAGAAAGTTTTAAGATTTCTTGCGGAAATATTTTTTTTTAATAGTCATATCATCTGTAAAAGTTTTTATACTTAATTTAAGTGAAAGAAGTGCTGCCACCATATTTTTAGTTAACTTAGTTTAATATAGAGAGAAGTTTACTTTTAGCAAATGCACTGTATGCATAAATTCCACTTGATTAACCAGGAAAAAATAAATTATAAGAAACTATTTTTTCTTGAGAAATGTGTAGTAATTAAAATAGAAGTTTTTTTTTTAATTTATGGACATGGAAATGCTATTGCGCGATGCAAATAACTTAAAATTTCGCTAAGCAAAAATGGTACAGAGAATTATTACTTAAGCCTAATTTATTTTTATTTGTTTCTTATTTTAATAATAATAATAAAATAGAAAAGTAAGAAAGATAAATAATTCCAAACGCATCACTTATAAAACACTTTCCGACACAACAATCTTTTCATTGCCAAATTTGGCGCTGTATCGTCATCAAACTTGGCAAGATTTGGGGAATAACCTCAAAAAGCTGTATATCACTATTCATGCAATTTTGTGAGGCCTGCAAAATAATTTTAAATGCTATTTTAATCCTTTAAATGAAAAGCAATTTGTTATAAACGTTTAGAAACTGACTGTTCTGTACCTTAAATGGATGAAAATCTCTAATGGAACGCTTCTAAATTGCCATTGAACATAATATATTTGGAATTATTTTGTGTGCTGTCTGGTGAAATAACTAAAAGTACTACATACACTATTTTCGATGGGGAGCATTATTTTTAAATTCTTGAAAATATGTCTGTTACCTCTAAATCTCGAAAATCATTAATGTACACATTATCTAGTTAAAATATAAATTAACTGATTTGCTTTGTTAAAATGTGGAGTCAAGATTTTTACACTGACGGCTTCCGCTTAGTTTAAGTTCAAAACATTCTCTCATTGAAAAACCAAATGCTATATAATTCAAGGAGTCATTCATAGATTGCACTAATAAGTAAGTATAATTTTATCATGCGCTTTGTAATTTTCGTAATTGTAATAATATTTTAAACCATTTGATTTGTTGTATTATAGTTTTCTAATTGATCGATGAATAATTCGATCAAATTATTTTTTGATTCTTTTACTAATTATAATGTCATCGAAAAAGAAATACATTTCAATTAATTCGATCCTACAGAAGCAGTACTGTTGTTGCAGCAAAGATCTTACTTTCACTGTAACAACGCCTAGTGTGTAATGCGATCAAGGTAATTTTGTCGATTACCTAGGTAGTTTGAGAAATGAAACAACTACAGGCTAACAGATGACAATAATGAACCTGAACATTACCCAGATAATTTGTAGATTAGTTGATTTCTCAACTTTAGCTGTAACATCAGATTTGATTTGTTTAAAATGGACGGATATCTCTTAAATACGCTTTAAACAATGTCTGACAATAGAGCGTAATGTATTGGAACTGTTTTGTCTGCTCCCTCGTGAAAGAACTGTAAATGATGCACACAATATTTTTAATAGGATACAGAATGTACAGTACACGAATAATTATTATGTATTGTTGGGTATTCGATGCACATTCATAATAGTTAGATCAAGTTTAAACAGATAAATGCATGTCCCAAAATTATAAACACTTTTCAACATTGTTGGAATGTGTTAAAAAGAAAATTAAGCTTAATTTTATTTTGGCAAGAGGCCATTTTTGATTAAAATTTCAGAACTACTATCATTAGTCTGACTCTCGCTTTACTATTCACAGTTTGCTCTGCTCAGTTTTCAGAATTTATGGTTGCTAGTAATTGTATCTGGCTATTATGACGGATTATTTTTTCAGTATTTAATAGCAAGAATAAAATGGTTACGTTTTTGAACGTGAACATTGAATTAAAAAGGGTGTGTTCTTGCTTGATTAAAATGCTTTAAGAAATGCAGCTTTCTGAAAAGATTTTTTTTAAAGAATTAAAGTATCTTATTAGTGGTAAGCTAAATGTTCCATTAAAGATAACATTCTGTAAAAGAAACAATTTAAACGACAATTCCTTCCTTCTATTTGTATTCAACAGATCTTGTGCATAGTTTGAAGATGATTTAAAAAACAGCCAGAAGTATTGAAACGACAGTTAAATTCGTTCTTGTCTTCGTATTGATAGCTGTTTTGTCAAACTTAGTACAAAGATATACTAAGTTCTTAAAATTTAGGTAACATAAACTACTTTTAACAAGAACACAATATTTTTCACTTTGGGATTCTTATATTGAAGTATAACTCAAATTGTAAAACTCTCGGCTAATTTGCACTCAGAAACGAAGCCTGAAAATAAAATCTATAAATGTAGGCTGAGAATATATTATATTGCTAGCTGAAATAAAATTGAAGAGAAGTAATAAATAACCAGAAATTTCGGTTGATAAACTGCAAGCAAGTATTACAGGTATTTTTTCTAGCGCAGTTATATACTATGAAGTTCTTTAGTTTATGATTTTGTTTAACTGACAAAAACATCATTAAATAATGTTTATAGCTTTTTCAGTATTTGAATTTAAACTCTCATGTTTCAGATAACCCCAATAAAAGTTTCTGAAACTGATCGACGTTCACAGAATTAAAAAGCTTCACCATCATTCAGTTTCGATGCCTTAAGGTTTTGTGGTGGTCAAAGGAATGACACGATGCAGGAAAAAGCCAAGTTGTTTATCAAGCATGTCTTTCAAATTTTCTTCTGCAGTAAATCTTCAAACATACAGAGAACATGTATTGATCGGAAATATTCCCTTCTTTACAATGTACGGATATTATACTGAATGTAAAAACAGACATTAAAGGTCAATGCGATAGGAACTATCGAGAACCAAAACTGTATGGTTTGTCTTGTTGAACTTCAACAAGTTTCTAAGAAAAAGTTACATTTTTTTTTCGCCATTTTTACTGACGATATTTTCTATATGTTATTATTTGACTGATTTCTGTTATTTACAGAAGTTTTAGGTCAAAATGCTTCAGCAATAAAGGATTTTTTTTTCTAAGTTAATTATCGTCCTCAAAATGCAATAGATTTCAAGTACTATATTTAATGCATTTAATAGCAGAAAAAAAAATCTGATGCA
Source organism: Cheiracanthium punctorium (assembly GCA_038373885.1). Lineage (NCBI taxonomy): Eukaryota > Metazoa > Arthropoda > Arachnida > Araneae > Cheiracanthiidae > Cheiracanthium > Cheiracanthium punctorium. The sequence continues at coordinate 336,825 of JAWZYV010012008.1, forward strand.
TTTTCATATCAAAAACATTTTTTTATTTTAATATAAAACGTGCCTCATTATGATATTAAGTATTCGCCTATGGGTAAATTCATAAACGTCTCAATTTCTACTGAGCGATTTCGTGCTAGCAACTTTTGAATAATTGCGATCCTCAAGATGGATACAAGCCATAACTTTTACTTTAATTACCCAACTCCACTTATCCTCTTTGCAATCAGTATATGGTCCCTCTTGCATAATTTAGAACACTTAATAAAAATAGATATCACGCATAAAACCGATTGTACTAAACTCCTAATAAAAAGTATAACAATGTAACAGTCTTTAATCAGGAGAAATGAGGCTCGTAAAAAAATAATTCCGGAGGCTGATTCCGTTTTAACTCCAAACCTTGGATACTTAGTTGCTGTTTTTTTGAATCGGAGAACTCTTGCCGATCCATCATCATTGCTGACAGAAGTTAAGGCTGTAGACTGCTATTATAGCCCTTAGTTCTGCCTGCAATCTGGCAATTCGTCCTAGTCGGGTTTCTCGAACTGTAATTTCCTATCCGCGGCGCCCCAGCTTCTGCAATGCAAATGGCAGACACTTTTATAGATTGTCCTTCTCTCGTACAGAAAACGTCCAAATCAACCATGATCTTTTGTCTGATGTTTTTAGGTGGTGTGGAATTTCTTGTGGTGTTTTTTTTTCCTCCTTTCTTTCACTGGCATTTGCTGTCGAGGTTTTGGTGTTTTCTTTAAAAATGTTACCGATTTCGCGCAAGAATAAGTAAAGGGGGGAAAAGGTTTAGTTACAGTAACTTGATTTTAAATGGGTGTTTACTATGCTCAAAATTTCTGGTATTTGTAAGCACTTTATAGCTTGTGAGAGGTTGATGCGTTCAAGTTACATAAAGAAATGTAAAACGCATGTTGGTTGCTCATACAAGTACATATATATAAGTAAGGATCATCTTTTTTTAAATCATAGAGTGGTAGAACAACTGTGAAGTAATAGGGTAAACTCTGAAAGAATCCAGTCTTATAATATCAAACGACTTGAAGAAATAGGATGAGATGTCCCTTTTATTCCGTTACTCTTTTGGCTTACAAGTAGAAAGGGTTCAGTCCATTGTCACATACTATTCAACTTATACATACTTTCTACTTACACTTTAGACAGACGCTATCAATCAGTTGATAATTCAGACAAGATGATGATTTCCTGTAATTAAACCTGCCCGTTCAACAGGTGTTAAAAAGCATTTGCTCTATGGCGTACTTTACTAATTTGGTCTTACGGGAGATAAGACAAATAAATAATGATGATATTAAACTTTGGTACATTTATCAATAATAAAGTCTTGCTGGTATTTAAGTAGAGTAATGGCAACGGCTGCCCTTTTTCAGCATTAGGAAAGGGTTGCGCCTCAAAGAACACGGAAAGTGAAGCAGCACCCGGTTTGGCCTATACTTAGGAGGAGGAACTGCTGTGGGACTGTGTAGTGTACGCTAATGGGACGTCGTGCACGTAAAATCCGCCGTATCTCCAATGTCCTCCGTGTTCAAAGGTTAACTCTGGAGGCGCCGATTTCAGGCGATGGTTGATTCCTTTTATGAAATTAGTTCAAAATTAGGGACCACAAGCAGAAGTGCAACCCCCGTCGGGGGCAATGGCACTTCATGGTAGTACAATCGTCTATCCGTTGACCCGAGAACAGTAATAACAGAACAGTGAAGAATGATGGAGCTGGGACATATCCTTTTTAGTAACTTGAAAGAACGTAAATGCAAAACTGGAATAGAAATCGACAACACGAAAAGGGGAAAATGGAATTTCCATAAAATTTAAGTTCAAAAATTTAAACTTCGTGTTTTGAAATCTAAAAATTTTTCATTCAATGTTGAACGGTTGGACAGAGCCATAAAAAAAAGCCCACCAATTATAAGTTCATTTTTTTCCCCCCAAAACTAGTGCAAATGATCAAATTTAATTCGTGTATTTTTTTAAATTATTCCAACAGAAGTCTCGCAACTTGATACATTGCATCCGAAATGTATTTTCCCGAAATATATAAATATATTGTTCAATTAACTTTTAAAAATCATAGGGCAATATAGTGCGACTAATTACAGCAGAGTGGAGCGATAGAAGCGGGAGCAAAACGACAAAAAGTATTTCAATGATCTTCTAGGCAGCAATCATTTGGTCTTGTGGTTAACGTATGAAAAGACCACGTAATGGTCCCTGGATCTCTTCCAACTGTTGCCACAGACACATTTAGCGTCTTGCTAAAAATGTAGTCAGGGTAAATTCCTACTGTTAGGAAGTGGCTTTTATAGATACTGACATTTTTAACATATCTGCCATTTGAAGGTTCAATATTACCTAAGTATTTACCAAAGTGTTGTTTAATGTTTTCCAATTTTTGGTCCAAATTTTCTATTTTATTGTTCGACATGCATAAGTTTATGTTTCAATTTGAGCATCAAATGTTGAAAAAATTTTCGTCATCTAACGAAATCATCTTTTCTAGTTCCATGTTTTGGGGAAATGTGCACCATATTTGTGACAGAGTACATATATTTAGATTATTAAGTCGTCGGTAAATTATTATAACAAACTAAAATTTAACATCTCAGTAATTTAAGACTATATGGCCAAAGAAGTAACTGACGTGAATTTGTAAATGATTTTATTCTATAACCTGGAAGCCAAATTCGCAAAAAAGCGACAGTTTCATGCACTGAAATTTTTGGACAAGAAAAAGTTTACCGCTTCTTTCAGTACATATGTACTGTGTTGAAATTCAAAGATGCCCACTGAAGTTCCCCATCTTGATCATTGCACTCTCATGATGCCTAATTAAAATTTTCAAAACTTTTGTTTTTACTGCTATATTGTAGTTTAATTTTGTATTTAGTGCGTGTATTTAAAATACAAGTTGGAATTCTACAGTGGAGCAAACTGCATCAGACCTCTATAAATTACAATGTAAATCATTAGCTTTACCGATCTACTCAATTGTTTTGACAAAACAAAAACAAAAAAACTATATTTTACGAAAAGAGCTAAAATATTGTTCTTTCCCTAATGTCTACGAAAGCAAAACAATACTTCCAACATTAATGTACACAAAGTCTAAAGCACTCGAGGATTTGTTAATTATAGAAGTGGTGTGTGGATTCTAATACTAATAAGTTTTTTCACTAGCGAATATTTAGAAGTTATTTTTTTAGAAACAAATTAGTGTAATCTGAAACGTATGCTCACCAGTAATCGAATTCAAACCCTTCTTTAATTATAACTATCCTGTATTGTTTCACAGCATAAAATTTAACTATATGGGTCTTAAACATCCCGTTATTTTAATAGTTAGTACTTGATCGGAACTGTAGAGGTAGCTAGAATTGTTACTGATAATTCAAATGACAGAAAAAATAAATCTGGATTCTAAAAGTTTTATTTAAATAATATTTGGTCAAGATATGTTTATCTTACTGTTACCAGATGATTTATTTGCGAAAAGTCAAACTCAAGTTTCAATTGCCCAGCTATTAAAACTTGGAATACTGTTGTTTCTGTTGGTGGGAAACGCATTCTTTCTGGCAGTGCTTAGTTTTCAAAGTGATAAATACACTGTGCCGTCTTGGAAAAGAACGAAGCTTTGTAAACTATTAGAGAATCTAAGCTAATGTACTACATGTCAGCTAATCTCTCAAATTATTTGTATTTCGCTCAAATAAGCTAGTTTAATTCCCTTATTACGTAAACACAGCATAGACCTAGTGTTGAGAACCGAAACTCAAGTAATTGTACGCAACTCAGATTTAATAAATATATTTGAAAAATGCATCCCTACTTCAGTCATATGCAAACGGCATGTTGATCATACAATTACGAATACTATGAAATATCTTTTTGCAAATTTCCGGAATCGTTTTTATCACTATTTAAATTATTTTTTGTGTTTAAATAGATTCTACGGTAAATCGCATGATCATATTAAGATTCATAATAGTACATACATCCAAAAGCATATAACATGGTTGAAATAAATGCTACTAATTGAAGCACTAAATTGTACAAGGACATTTATATGTTCTGAAACTTGTGTTCTGAAGTTTGATGTCAAGTATTTTTTATCCTTTTTTTTAATTTATTTACTTTACAGTTTCATTGATAATTTTTTTTTAATTTTTTAATAATTACTTCAACATTCGCAAAATATTAATTTCAGAATCTGGTGACAAATTTTCATAATTCATATTGGTTTTCTTTGTGGTTGTGTTTTTTGATTGTGGTAAGTGACGCTATTAGATCTTCATTTAAACTACTCAACAAAGGTTAGTGCGCAATTTACATTTTGCAGAAATGTTTTACTGGCTTTTAGTATGTAGAAGAGGAAAACTCCATATGAAGCTGTTTCAATGCAATAATAATACTAATTACACATATAATTTATCAATTCGCATCTACTTATATGTAGGGTGTTTTCAAAATATAACCCCTTCGGACTTTCATAACTGTATGATGCATTTCTGAAATGCTCTCCTATCTAGAAACGAATTCAAACTCGTTTTTGGAAGCCTAGCCAAATGTCTTTAAAATTATAAGTAACCCCTATTTTTACCAGATTAAAGTCAATTGTAATTTAAGTTTGTGCATAACTCATCTTTGCATTGCATTCAAAGAAAACTACGGAAATCTTCAGACAATTATGTTGGCCGTGGCAATGCAAGAGACTCAGCTGCACACACAGAATTGCTGTGGCGTATTATACACTGGAATGGTTATGATACTTCAGCTATCTTAACCCCTTTTAACCGATGGAACTTTAAAGTCTCCTCAGTAAAATTGCTCAATAGGACCTAAATTTAAATAAGAGTCTTATGGGAGCTTTAGATTCCACGAAGTTTAATAATTTATTTAATAGGAGACGTTCTTAATACATAAAATCAATTAAGCTGAAATACATATTACATGAAAATGTATAGTGAATAAAGTTTCAAACTTATTTTCATAAAATAAAGTAATATGAGACCTGAAAGATTAAAGATATTCCTTAACGATAACATTTTGCTTTATGGTATATTTTTTTCAGGTCAAACTAGCTCTTTTTTTAAAACCAGCCCCTTCCAAGAAAAAGTTAAACATATGCAAGAGGAAGACTTAATAAAATTTTAGTTATCAGAATAAAGAAAGAGGAACTTTTTTTTAATACTTTTTTTGTAAAACTTTGTTATTCCTACATCAACATTTTCATAGACACCAACCATATTCATAATTTTTCGCAACACACACATTTCATTTGCAGAGGCTATTAATATTCAAACTTCACTTTTACAATCTTTCAATTCAATCACATTCGGAAATGATAAAAAGTATACTTAACTACATTATTTTCTATATGTTCATTCACATAAAGCACAGTAGTTTATCCAATATAATTATCATAAGCGTGCTTAACACTTACACAATGTAATTAATGAAAATATATGACTATCCATCATATTTTGTCTATTTTTTGAAGAAACTACATTGTCTTTTGGCCGGAATAAAAATTAACTAGTTAAGACAGAAAAAAAAACTAATAATGTTTCTTTTTCATATTACTGTTATTAAACCTATAAATTCTCATTTGTACTTTTAACCGAATATTGTATTTTTTTTTAATTCTAAAAGTTTAATACATTTTAGTTTTATCACTTGTAAGTGCACGAAATGGAGTTTGCAAAGAGGTATTTCAATTTCTTATTTGGCACCTCAAACTATTTTTATTTTTTATCTCGGTCAAAAATTTTATTTGTTTAAGAACAAATTTAACTGTTTGAAAATGTAAACTTTACAATAATTTCATGTGTGCAACTGAAACCCGTACTCACTTCCGCTTGTACAACACATTCATAAGGAAAATGTCTATCCAATTTACAGGTTGGGCAAAATAAGACGAAAAGCTATAACTGTGAATAACTTGTTTACTTTTTATTAATTTCCATTGATATTTCACAAAACTAAAAGGCAATCATAAGAGATTTGTTAACACTAATGAGTGGAATATAATCTCCAGTAGATGTCCACCCTTACTGCTCGTACAAACCAGTGCATTATCAAGACTCAGTTCAGTGACGCGTTCAAAAAGCTTTTCTTCTTCCTTCCCCCCCCCCCTTTTTTTTTGAAAAGGGGGTTCACCCTCACATTAGAGTAGTATAGCTACATTAATCGACAAAATAAATACATTCGAATCCCGTTTTAACGAAATCCATTACAATGAAAATCTCATTAAAGTGAAGATTTCTGTAATCCCCAAAGCAAATTACAATATAGAAATACAATATCGTAGTGCTAATTAGATTATAATTAATTTTTAGAGTTAATTAGTTGATACTTTGTTTGTTCTTGGATTCATTCGTTAAATAAAGGCAAACTTGTAACATTACTGGTAACCCTCCTCCAAAATTGCGATTTCTGTCAACAAAATGATAATGACTAATAATGAAGTATTTTTGTTAAAAATTCTGCCTTTATTACGGTTTGGACCTCCTTTGAAATTTTTTTCTGGGTGCTGCATTTTTTGTTCCAGGGTGTTTTTTAACTATACACTTTCATGTTGTCCGTCGTTGCTGTCTTTAGAAAACTTGCCGTTTCGAGCAAGTGATCAGTTGATTAAATAATGCATGCATGCAATAGTCACACTAAATTTATATAAATACTTTCAATTAGTTATATGCAATTGATTTACAGTTCACTAGGCCATGGTAGGGCCTAGTGAATATGGTAAATAGCTGAAGTGTAAAGTTGCTGAGTTCGGACGTTTCACGCGGACAGCGTTCTAGCGGTCTGGAGTTTTGGGCTGTTTTCTCCAGCTGTAACGTGATTACACATTAGAACCCCTGAAAAAGTCTCATGTTCCAACCACCCCTTCTAAGGTAAATAGCCCTCGAATAGCTTTGTCTTAGAACACAATATACAGATTACAGTTCACTAACAGACTTGCAGCTGCAGAAATTGTCTTAACGAAATATATATATATATATATATATATATATATATATACAGTGGCGCACCCAGGATTTTAGTTTGGGGGGGGGGGCTGGGCTACATACAAATACTGCTAAACTCGGTCATAGTGACCTCGGTTAGTTACAATTCTCTTATAACGTCAAAATATTCGGTATCACTTGACTGTCCCATAGAATACAAACAATGTAACTCATTATAGAGTCATAAATAATTATCTGATCTTTTGAGCGACGTTGTAACCGTGTGTAACAGTGTTTCAACTAACTGTAAGCATTTAATTAAAAACTTTTTTAAATAAATGTCTTTTTTGGTTAGAAATAATTTGAGGACAATTAAAAAAAGAAAGATAGAACTAAAAAAATTAATTCATTAGCGACAAATTTCATTTTTTAATGCTTTTCACTTCTAACTTTCTACCTTTAGCGGGGGCTTCAGCCCCCATAGCCCCCTCCGTGGGTGCGCCTATGTATATATATACATACACACACACACACACACACACACACACACACACACATATATATATACATATATATATTATTGCAAAACTGACAGTGGGAAAAAAGACAGAGCCAAACAAAATGATAAAAGAATGAATGGAATGGAAATTACAACCTCTCGGACATCCTCAGGAGCCATCCATACCCAGAAAATTATAATAAAAGTAAAACGAAATAGTAGGATTTCGGTTGTGTGGCATATCAAAAGAGATATTTCCTCCACACGTTTTAGGCTTGATCCTACCATTAAAAAAATAGGAAAGCAACAAGAAATTAAAAAAAATCCAAAGAAAAGAAAAAGAACAGAAAATTCGACTTATCATTCTAGATTGGAGCAAGCACATGGAAGGCAAGCATCAAGTGTTGCCAAAAATAAAAATCGTAGTTAGTGAAAAATCGATGTTGCCATAAAATAAAAGTGTAACAGAGGAAAGAGGAGTATCAAGGTGTTGCCAAAAACATTATATATATATATATATATATATATATATATATATATATATATATATATATATATATATATATAATATAGCTTAACTTACGTAATATGAAATCCCAAGTAAAATATTAATTGATAACACATAATAACAAATATAATACGAAACCATGAAATTATAATTGAAAATCCAGAGGTATAAATATTTTAAAACAGGGCCATCAAATATTCTGTTTATCTTTTGCTTAAAAAGAGAGAGAGAGATCTTGGTGAGAGAGGAGACAAAAATTTTCAAGCTAAAGGTGTGGGGACGCCAGAGGAGCGGGGCCGGTAGCATTTGCTACTTTTGCTATATGGCTAATCTGGCACTGGTACAAATATGGGATAGTAAGATCTTGTATAGAACTCGACATTTCTGGTTAAAGTGCTCGTATTTCGGGTAAGCGCACATTAAACACATAAGTGTAAGCAACCTGCTAATATCCTTGGTATAAGTCAATGAAGCATCCATAGAAACTATTTATAAAAAAGTTATTCACAGTTATAACCCCTTTTGGACCACCCTGTATAAATCTTTTAATTTAATTGTATTTAATTCTTTAACCGGGGAGCATTTACCTCTGTCTCTTGAATTTTTATCTCATCGTTTCTAGCTATGATAAATATTTTCTTATTAGCATGAAAAACAAAGTCGTTTGACGTATATATATATATATATATTTATACATACTTTCTTAATTTATTTCGTGCTGTCATCTTGTTTCTCAATCATTTCGTTTCGCGAAAAACAAGAACACGATTCTAAGTCATCAAATTGAAGACAGATAAAATCAGCCATTTCTTGCACTATAAAAACAGTGAAAAATCGTTTCCACTGGAAAATGCATAAACTGCCAAGCCACCGCGCGGATATATCAGATTAAGAATCTGAATATGCAAGCAATAAATTACCGACTCCGGCGAACTGATGGAAAAGCGTATGACGTAACGCAAGCCTTAGACCTATAATTACACTGCAGCCAACCTCTGCGTAATGAATCCAGTCTGGGGCTATTTAATTGGGGGAAAAGACAATTATTTTAAGGGAACCTTGCTGTTTGTGTTATGATCATAGGTGGGGCCGGCGAGAAAAAAAAATATATATATGCGAATATATATCAGTCTCCTCTGTGACATGCGGAATGCTGACTGTCCGTAAGAGGCCCGCGTTCAGAACGCTGACGTTTATTACCAGTCATTTGGCATTACCGATCGGTTTTTACCGTGATTTATGACTGAACGCGCATGTTTGATGTGGCAGCCGTAAATACCTCGGGGATTTGGGAACCGCGGGAGATATTAGGAGAATTAATTCAGGCTGTGGAAATAGGCGCTAGGTGGTGTGTGTGTGTGCGTGAGGAAGTGAATTAATAATTCAAAAATTCGAGGAGATAAATCAAGAAAGTGGTCGTGTTAATTATTGTCTGGGGGTGATTTTTCATTGGTTTTTAAGGTCATAATCTATCATGGAGGTTTTTCTTGATTTTTTTTTCCCATTTTCTTATTATGTTTATTTTTGAAGATCGGAAAATTGTTGGATGGGCTAGGATTAAAACAGAAAGATAAATAAAATTTTAAATGGTTCTAATTGTACCGGTTTTTAGAATATTGCGACAAACCTTGGATATATTCTTTTAATTTTTAGTTATAATTTATTTTTTACGTAAATCTAATATACATTCGGGGTAAAAATAGCATCTTTAATATACTATTATGTGCATAGCAAACAGTTCTAGGGGCACATATCTATTGGGTGAATTACTTGGATCAATCAAATTCGTAAAAATTTCGGCTTATGTATTTTTGATAGATCTTGAACGAAAATCATTTAAAACTCCTGGCAAAAGGTCAGTTACCGAAGTACACAATTTTCGCTTGATGCCACAGAAAAACCTTGAGGGTATATCTGTGAGACAAAACCAAGAGACACAATTTGAGCGGAAAATTTTAATGAAAGTTTTTAAATAGACCAGACTATTGCGCAAATACAAGGTCACTTTTAGGGTTCTCAGATTTCATATTTTTAGAATGTATAATTTTTGTAACAATACTGTAAAGAGCTGATGCACAGTTATTTCGTCTTCTATGTTATGCAATGAAGCGTGGCATCGCGAAGTGTCTCTGAGGCAAACGTTAAACTTCTTTTTATCAAGACTTTCTGGAAACCACAAAATGACAGATGGCATGCAATTATCTTTCGAATCCACCGAATTTATAAAACTAAGGAAGAAAATGGCCTTCCGTCCCTCTCAGTCACAGGTCTTTCACAATAACTCTGCACCAGCCGTAATGCACTGAAAACGGGCTTCACCGCATGACAGTCCCCCCCCCCAAAAAAAAAAAAAAATGTTGGCAAAGTACGCGGAAGTGCAAGTGCAAGAATATAGGGTGAGACTGATACCCAGTCTGGACTGGAACTGAAGACAAAATATTTGCCAAGGCGCTTTCTAGAGTATGAGTCTGACATTTTACTTGTGGAACTACAAGAGTCAAAGCCTGAAATGTCTTTCATATCTCCCTATTCCGAAGCATCAGACTAACGCCTGAACAATATTGGGGCATGGGAACAACGAAGAGAAATGATTTTGGAAGCAAGCAATAACGAATATTAAACTGGTTTGAAATTTAAAAATATTGTTTAAAGAATGAATACAAATGTTCTACGGTTCAAAAAAATATTTATCTAAGATCAATGAATCTTGAAATCTTTCATTATATTAATTATTGAAAACATAAATATTTACGTCTTTGTTGGTATAGGTCTAAAACTTATGAAATGAGCAACTTATAAAACACATTTTTATAAGTTACTCATTCCATTTCTAGTACTCAAAAAGAGTTAATACATAAGTAAATAAATATAAAGGAGGGACGGGGGGGAGGGGAGTGGGAGAGGGACGAGCTTCTTAAACTCACCCTCCTGAGAAGGTTGCTGAATCCCAGCGATCTAGAGAAATCTCGTTGAATGAATAAAATCTCTAAAAGGATTTGTTATATATTCCGTGTTACTAATATTATTATTAATTATTTACAGTCGATTAGTGAATAATATTTCACTGAATTATCAGAACGACAGTTAAGTTTATGAGGTAGAATATAACTAAACTGAGCCATTTTTTGCGAATGAATGCTTCAGTTCTTAAAACTGTGTGTGTATATCGAAAATTAAATTTTAATCTATTGCTTTCTTAAAAGGGAGGTTTTTATGTAAAGCTGTATCATGAATAGTTTTAAAGACAAAAACTGTGAATGCTTTTGCTGAAGCTTCATAAATAAAAATAAAATGAAATAAAAATTCTTTCATGATTTATCCACGCACCAGATTGCATTTAAGGAAAAAAAAAAACATACTTTAGTCATTTAGTCCAAATTTGAAAAGAACGGAGACAACCAATAAATTAAAATCTTAAAAAGCGCAATATGCCTCTTACAACGGATTTAAAAATATTTTAAATGGAATTTTACAGACGTGAGATAAAATTATGGTCAATCTTACTGGTGATTTAACAGCATACGCAATGATTTGAAAATTTAGGGGTAGAATTTATGTTTGAGTCATGTTTTGGAATCTTTCCCTGTTCGACATTCTTATCTCAGAATTTCAGAGTTATATAAAATTGAAGGTCTCTGTCAAGAATCATTTTAAAATTCCAACTTTTGAAAACCTCTACTCTCTATTTTTTAAGGTAGAGTACTAGAAACCTAATTAAAAGTCTGAGTAATAATCCTTCTATTGTACATTCCAAAATCATCTTAAGTCTTTTAAACGAAGATTTATTTTGAATTTTGTGAAAGTTTCAATGTTAAGCACTTAAGTAGGAGCTTAAAATTTTTATGTACAGAATTTTATGGTATCGATTAAAATTTTCAGAACATTAAATCTATATAAATACAAAATTTAGATATTTGTAAGGTCCCCGTACGAAACATTTACCAATTACTAAAATGTGTCCCATATATTAATGTGATGATGCAGAAAATTTCAGCTTTTCATCACAAAAGGGCTCAGAGATATGTTTAAACAAAGTTGGCAAGTGGCTATACAAAGCTAATGATAAGTATGTATATTTGCAATCATTGCATTCTTTCAGAATTTGTGTACGGCCCCTAAAACGCGATCCTCCAATGTGATTTTTTCCCTTCGAGAGCCATTGAAAATTGGCTTAAGTCAGCAAATATTTTCTTTCAAATTCCCGACACTTTTAAGGATGAAATGGTCAAATTTTGAATAGCCCCTAACTAGTATAAGGAGCCACATTTTACTAATTGGGATTGTTTCGTACGGGGTCATACAAAAATTTAAATTTTGTATTTACTCATTCTCCTGCAAATTTCGATTTTAATCTTTTGTATTTACTCAGATTCATTCTCCAGAAAACTGAATTAGTTTACTTTTGAGAATCTGTATGTAATACATTAAGACAACATATGCTGGATTTAGCTATAATTTCCAAGTTTAAACAAATGGCTACGTCTAAAGAATCTGATTTCCAGTAATAACCAAAAAAATTTTCCCTTGTGGCATTATTATATTTCTCTGATAATCCAAAATAATTGCTACAATGGATTTTATAATAATTTTAATGAAAGGGTAATTTTTTAGAAAATTCCTGAACGCTGTGATCTGATGGAGTTATTTAAAATTGTTATACTTTTGGATATAAATGCGCATTTAATGTAAGTAAGCATGAAAGAATATTATTGGTGACTGCGGAAATTAATGCAGTTTTATTGAACTGTTTATAACATAATTGACATTTACAATGCATGAAAAAGAATATCCAGCCGCTTGGGTTTCTCCACTGATCCACTGAAGACATTTTCTCTGAGATACATATAAACAGATACACAAACACTAATACGGTGCTTACAGCCTGCGTTTCGGCTCGTATATTAGCCATTCACAACCTATATCGTTTCATTACTTTTGAAATATTGTATCCCGGACTCTATGCCTCAAAATACTCCATGCGGCGAAAATCTATTAAAGAACATTTCGCTCAGCGGGGGAACATTCTGGAATGATACGATTCCTTCTTACTTAACCTTCTCTAGCAATTCTTTAAGTCATGGAAACAAAAAAATTACATTGTAACAAAATAAACGGTTAGCAGTGGAGAGAATTTTATTTAATAAACTTTTCTTGGCTTCATTCGGAGAAAAGAAAAAGTAATGCTCAACCAATTGAACAAAGCATATTCCTATTGTCATGCGTTTTGAGGCATATCTCGATGCGGCTTCATTTGTCTGATGGATGTGCACGCCATAACAAATGCAATTTCATTACGAAGTGATGCCATTTATCATAATCTAAATAAAAGAGCAGAATTTAGAACGTCTTTTGTGAGGAGAATAATAACAATCCACATCTTTCTCCATTGCTCAAAAAAAAAAAAAAAAAAATCACGGGACATCGGGACATGTCAGCAAAAGAAGTATAAGGAGACCAGAGACACTTGGGCAGTCTTAAGAACTTATCAAACTTGTAATATCCACGAGTAAAAAAGGGTAATGTTTTTTATATGCACGTCATTTTGCTGGTTTCCAGAGTAAAATAAAATAAAGTGAAAAAACTCAGGGAAAAGAATCACCAGCCAGTAAATTTGTCATCTCCATTCAAATCCCATGATTTGTTAATGAAATATGGTCCTGAAAGTCAGCTTTGAAAAGACGCACGTCATATCGTAGCTATGGCCCATCAGTCAAGCTTTTGTTAAACTTCAAAGCAAGATGGATTATTACAGGAGACGCTGTATCACTGCTTCTGTTTTCACTGTAATAATTTATCGGACAAAAATGACTTGGAATACATATATCTGAAAAATTTTTATCACTCATGCATTTTTTTTATTAATCTGATTCTCTCCACGTGATGCACTTTTATTATGCACGTACATCATAGATCACAGGGACTTATATATCCCCCCTTCATGATGTAGAAATATCGCGGGAGTTTTATACTCCCCACCCCTTATTTTTTATTTTAATGTTTCCTGCTTTTGGAATCTCGAAAGTTTTTCTATTCTTTTTTTAACACACATTTGAATCAGAGGAGAGTAAAAAAAGTTATTGTTAGTGTTGAGAGTGTAATACCAGATGAAATAAATACTGGAATTTTTTAGTCATTTTTTATAGGATGATGCACAAAAATAGTTTGTTCTTTGATGTTATGAGCGCATAAAAATTTTGTGCGAGCCTTTTTTTTTTTTGTCAATTTATTAACAGATGACTTTAAATTTTGATAATTTCAATATCATATTACTAAAAAATTAGCACATAAAGTTCTTTCTCTCTAAATTCATAATACACGTTATGAGAAAATTTTCTTAAATGACTTAAAAATACCAAGAGAATTTTAATACACATTATGGCGGGTAGCATTACTTCTATAAAAAAATAGACAAATTAACAACCAAGCGCTATTTGACAGTCAAATCCAAGCCCGTAATCGTAGAGATCGGTGAGCTACCCACCACACAATTTGGAGCGGTGGATCTTGGATGATGTGGGGTAGGGGGGTGTTTTATCAAGGCTTTCCGATCCAATAATTTTTTGAAGCATCAAGTAACAGTTCAAACTATTTCAAAATGTCCATGGTAAACTATTTTATTGGTATGTACAGTAATTTTCTTGCCGAAGTTCTCTAGTTTTAGTAGTACAGTAGTCTAGTTGAATTTTACTTGGATACCGTAAAGTGCATAAGACGGTTTTCTTACTTTTAGTTCTGATATATCTAATGAAATTTGAGAATATTATTTATGAAAAGAACAGAAAGAATGCAATTAAAAACCTTTTTAAAACGAAGATTTCTCGAATATAATACAGATTTCCAGAATGATTCAAGCAATGCAAGAATGCAAGAAATTACTTAAAGAGCATATGCTTTAAAAAAAATACAGTTGTTTTTATTTCATTTCTTTTTAGAATGGAAGAAATATTTTGTACATCTTGTTATGATTTCATCAATAAAACACAAATTTAACCTAATTTAATGACACAGTATTGAAAGTTGCTAACTTAAATATGCGACCTGGACTCTGAATTTTAATTTTCTCTTAAGAATATTAATTTTGGTAAATTATTTATTTTGTTGAATGTTTATGTAAAATTTTTGTGATTTGTAACACACTACCTCTGTGTATGTGTGTGCTTCAGTTCAGAATAAAATTACTTACTTAGGGTTATTTTTCATAAACTTAAAAAAAAGATTAAGTTTAAATGCTAAGTTATTTTAAAATTTATTTGCATTAAAGCATAGTACAAAGCTCTTAATACTTACTTAAAAATACATTGAAAGTAATTATACTTTTATATGCCTGAACATGCACTAAAAATATTTTCGAGTAAGACCAGAATAAAAATCCTATGCCTTATTTTCTTAAGTTGCTATACGGATAAATCATTCCCCGTACAGTACACTATTTCCTATATTTTTTAAACTTTCTAGCAGATGGTTCTGACTCCTAAATCCACGAAAAAACTAGATGAGAATTCTACATATAAACCCAGCATAAAAAAAAATAAATACACAAACTCTTCACATCTATCCTGCCATAAAACCCAAATGATATGCCATTTTCGTCACATAGACTTCAATTCCTGAGAAAAAGAAGGAAAATACATAACGCTACGAAGGAAGCCCAAAAAAAAGGGGGGAAAAATCCCAGGAATAGAACCAAATAAACATCTTCCCGAATTGACGATTGCTAGATGTCCAGCGCAAGCTTCTCCAGCCACGGGCCCCCTTCCCCCTCTGCTTGGGTCCCCGGGGCCCACTAACTGTCGGCCCGCTCCGCCATTACTTTGATGCATAGTTGACGGCTGTCTGTTTTGCAGAGCCAACAAAGAGTGACAGAAGGGATATATATGTGTGTTGGGGATTTTTTTTTCCCTTTTCATTCGTTCGCTCTGGCTGCGCGAGCGTGAATTCGCATTTGTGTAGGATAGCCGCTAATAAATCACGAGAGGGGTGTGCGACCATTGCTCACGCGTTTCGCTGACTACCAGGTTGTCGGGGGGCTTCCACAAAGTGAACTCGTGGAATGCAAGAGGAGAGGTTCGTGTTGGTACTTTACAGACTTACATAGGCAGTATTCAATCGCTGAGTGGCATTTTAGTTGTTAAATGGTGTTTTAGGAATGTCAGGTAGGATTGTCCAACTTAATAGATCTCTATGGTGGAATTTTATTTAGAGTGAAAAATTCCACTCAAGGCCTAGATAGAATAATTTCCTTTCAAAGACCAAAAAAGATTTTACTTTTAAAAAAAAAAAATATAATCAAGAATTTCCTATTATTTTCTGTTTTCTTAATAATTAGCTATGTCAAGTATTATTGGCCAACTGAATACATCTTTTTGGTAGTATTTCATTTAAAGTGCAGAATTCCATTCAAGGTCTGGAACAATTTTCTTTCAGGAATCAAACGAATTTTGCTATCTTTCACACACAAAAAAGGCAAGAAATACCTATTCTTTTCTGCTTTTTTAATAACCAAGTTGAATACCAAACTCAACTTGCGATGAAAGGGTCAAAATAGCTCAGTTGTTAGGGTAGCTGGACATGTGATCGGAGAATTTGGAGTTCAGTCTTCAATCTACCTTGAAGACAGGTGAAGTGCATGCTTATTCAATGATTCCGCAAATCTCGTTAGTCATTTATTTGACAGTCTAAAGATTGTGGGTATTTAAATGGTCTTTCTTCTTCTGATTGAGGTCTTCGTACTTCTGTTTGGGATATTCTTGTTTTGATCGTCGTACAGTCCCATTCTACAGGCACATTTTCGAAAATAGAAATTCCATACTTCGCTTGCAGATTGCCACCGAATTACTGCTCCGTTAAGGACATCAATAGAAACACCTGTAGCAGTCTTACAATATCTTGAAATTTTACTCGTTTTAAGTTAAAGTGATAAAAAATCTTTGTTGGATTTATTTACTTTTTGCGGTTTATAAATTTTAAGTCTAAAACATTTGAAATTGTAACACATGAAGACTTTTTTAATTAAACGTTAACAATATTAAATTGAAACGAAAATAATTACACACCATTTTAACAA
The DNA here is from genome assembly GCA_038373885.1 of Cheiracanthium punctorium. Classification (NCBI taxonomy): domain Eukaryota; kingdom Metazoa; phylum Arthropoda; class Arachnida; order Araneae; family Cheiracanthiidae; genus Cheiracanthium; species Cheiracanthium punctorium. Next base: position 353,852 of record JAWZYV010012008.1, read on the forward strand.
CGAAAAGAAAATAATTACACACCATTTAAACAAAATAACATTTCCCCTTGTGATTAATATTTAACTACAATTAATTATTTCTCTCGCTTTGCAATATAACTAGAAATCAAAATTGTTTTCATTTTATGGATTCGAAGAATGTTTATTATTTTGAAATATTTAACTATTGATTTTCAAAGAGGAATTGCTAGTTTCTACCGATAGCTTTAAAACTTTTTCGTATATTCTTTACTTAAATTTGATAAAACTTAACACAAAAATATGCGGATGTAAAGATCATATTTTAAACCAGTGGAAAGTAATTATATTTTGATTAAAGCGCTATTAAATGTTCGAAGTTGCTGAAAAACTTGATATACAAAGTGTTATGTATATGTTTTGAAAAATGAAAGTGGTTATGAAAATTCTGTAACGATGGCAAAAACATTTTAATCAATTTGATTCAAACTTAGAGAAAATTAGAGAAGATTTTATTTTAGTCACGCTAAATATTTAGAATAGCGCTTTTTTCCCATTCTGTTAACCATTTGAAGTTTTCCTGTTAGAATATAAAAATTTAAGTTCCTAAATATTGGCAAGAGCCAAATAAATATCCTATGCTTAGTTTCTGAAAATTAGTTAGATGGTATTGCTGACTTTGCCTTTACAATCGAGAAAAGTTATTTTAGAGATGTAAATTGTTTTGAGGTAAATATGCTCAACTTCTAAAATATTTTGAATTTAATAACATAATTCTAACAATTTTCCGAGTCAAAATATATAGAATAAATAATTTTGATACTTCAAATATAATTCGATTCTGATTTCTGGTTATTTAAGCAGGCACATTTTGTTTTGCAATATCCTGAGTAATAGAATACATTTTATCTCGAAAAAATTACGAAATACTTTTTACAGCTAAAATTATTAAAAAGTTGATGCTTTGAACATATTTATAATTTTTTTGGTTACAGGGTCTGTATCATTTTCCGAACTTTCGTATTCGTTTAGAACATCATAGCTTTTGAAAAAAAGCAAATAAATAAATAAATAAATAAATAAAATCTTAATTTTTAGAAATATTTAATCCCTTTTTGTTGACCAAAATTTATATTTTTATCATCAGTTACTTTTAAGAAATATTGTTGAATGTAGTTATTAAACGGAATTTAATATTTGTGTCATAGTAAATTAATAAATTTCCAATCTTCTCTTTGCTATTACTTCATTATTTGTCAGTAGTAAACGAAATTAGCATTTTACAAATAATGCGAGACGGCTATTTATTAAAAACAAGTTTTGCTGGTTAACAGGATATCAAAATGCCATTTTATAAAACAAAATGTTTAAACTAATAAGAAAATATTAAAATAAAAAAATAAATCTGTACTACTTTACCAGAATTGATTAATTTTCTTGATGAACTCGTAATGTTAATGCCATTACACATTACATTTTACCACTGTAATAGTTGCTGCTGAAAAAACAACTTTGCAGGTAAACGCGTCCATTTTACAATTCCTATAATATCAACGCTATTTTTATACACTGAGAAATGTAACACATTTTCAACGCAACAGAATACCTGTAAAGCAGAAATTCATTTTTCTAGTTAAGCTATTGTTTTTCATAAATAAACCCGAGCATTTCCATCTGATAAGGGAAATAGTGTATTGAAATAAAAGCACCTGTTGTTAAATAATTTCATCGGAAAATTAAAGATTTTTCACTGAAACTTATCAGCATATCTGATTACTATAACATTAGCATCGTTTGTTTGCAGTGAGGATGGTTGCAGATTTTCTGTGCAGTATGACAACTGTTGCTGAGAAACTAGTTTTACAGGTTAACAAAGTGTTGAATTAAGTACGGTTGTTTTCAATTGTAAATAAATAAATAAATAACTCTCGTTCACTGTTTTCAATTAATTAATTCTTTCAAAAATTTGAATTTTTATCTAACAATCTTACTAATTATCCGAACTAAAAAAAAGAGAAGTTTTTTTTTTTCCTTTTTGCTCGATTGTGTGTGTGTGTGTGTGTGTGCGACATAAAAGTTCATTACGTACATGTTAATACAGCGCGTCTCATCAGAAAGGTTGTAGTTTTCATCTCTGCCAGAATAAATATATAAAACACTGCCTAAAATACCAGTTATTCCCACTGGAGGAAGCAGGACTTTTCTAACTCTCGTTACTGAAAGAAGTTTACTCTAATCCAGCAGTCAAATTATTTCAGTCCTAACGTTAACATTTGTATCAGACGGTTTGTATCAGACGGTTTGTATCAGACAGGTTTGTACAACTTTGAAGTAATTTGCTTCATGAGCTGCTTGAAATGGATCAAAATGTATAAAAGAGAAAGAACGGTCTCAGGTAATCCGACGTCGGTGTCGCTCTCTCTGCTAGGGATTTTTACGAATGGCTTTAAGAATTAGTTGTATCCACTTAAATTGTTAAATTCAATTATCCAACGAAAACGCAAGTCTTTTCTAGCGTTCTTAGACTTAGAAAATGAAAATAAATGAATATGAAACAAATACAAAGTTTACACAAAGGCGCTTTAAAAGTATTTAGTTTTTGAAAACAAGTCTTGCGGTTTTGCATTTTATTTCCTTCGCATGCAGTGCCAGATCCCTATAAGAGGCAGTGATGTCTATTGTCGGAAAAATCAGAGCCGTAGACGATACCTATCCTCAAATATAAATTCATGGATTTATGCTAAATGATAAAAATAATTTTTTAGATGCCGGATTTTAGAAAAAAAATCACGTCCAACAAATGGAAAATAAGAAGTACAAATTTCTGTATTTCATTTTTAGCACACGATAGTAACGGTATAGGGAGCAACCATTTTTCAGGAATTTTTTGAACTGAAGAATCATGGCAGATTAATATGAGAAACTACGGAAACATTTCACCAGTGGGAAACGTTTTAATTAGAATTAAGTGTTGGTTATTTTTATTTGCTTTACTTTGTTCTACATTGTTTTCCACTAGTTACAGCATAAATGTGAACGCCATCCATCTAGAACTGTTTCGGATCTTCCTAGCAACAACATAGTCTTTGCCGAAAAATTCGTTTTACAGGTAAACAAAGTGCGTCCATGAGAGAGTAGGGCTAAAATCTTTAAATAATGAGTCTCTCCTTTTGGAAATCTCTATTTACTATTAATATCTTTATTATTATTATTTTAACTGAATATATTCTCAAATAGTTTTTTTCTGTTTTCTATTTCTTCTATGTCAAATAACCTTACCCTAGTAAAATGGAAGGACAAAAACGTTGAATTTTTGGGATCTAAGTTTAAAAATATAGAGCCTATAGAACAATCAAAAGGTTGATCTTCTTTTTACTAATGATAATAATAATAAAAATAGTAATAAAAAAGAAAGAATTAAGGAACAGGAAAAATTGTTAGCTGCAAAGTTTCACGACTGCTGCATACAACCAAGATATGGGCGTACTAAACCTCTTGGGTAACTTTTCCAATCCTATAAACTAAAACTAAAAGAGGAAAATAATATTGATCTTCTTTCCTTAATATATTAAACGCTGTTGCGAAACACACACACACACACATATAAATATAGATGAAAGAATTGTCATTTTCAACACTTTGAAGAAAATTCCACATTCTGAGAGACAGTCATTTGTTTGATTTGGACACGTGGATTGATCACGTGTTTAATTTTGGAAGGTCATGAACAATACAAGTGCAAAGTTTGCAAAAAAGAGCGCACTCAGCTATAGCGGGGAAAATTTAAAATCATGCTACTAAAAAATCGACTGTCATTCTCCAATAAGAATATGTAACAAGTGAGATAAAGAAAGGTAGGTTTGTAACAAGTAAACATAAAAAATTATTTTGGAATAAATTAGCAGACATTTTATCTGAATGTTTAATTAGCCGAGTATCAGAGGTCTATTTTCTATAATAAGCAGCACAAAATTTTTATTACATCTTTAAAATATTTGGAATTTAAAAAAATATATTAAATTAAAATTATAAACAGTATGTATAAATATTATTTGCTTGAATTTAGTTAAACATACTGCTTCAGTATCAAGAAAAGAAAAACTTAACTCCAATTAAGAACTAAGTTTCCCGATTTATGACTTTTAAACATAATTTCTTTTAATAAAGAAAATTAAAAAATTCAAACTATCCTTGAATTGAGGAGTAATATGAATTGTAAGAAAGAAAGGAAACAAAGATAAAAAAGAGGTATTAGATCGTGTTTCACTAACGTATTTCATTTAGCAGCTGTTAATGAGTTAATGCTTTCAAAGGTGCAATAAGTAAATGAGAAACTATACAACTATTGTATTTTCTGCGTTATTTTATTTAATTTATTGTACTTTTGGCACACGTTTTAATTGTATGCATTTCTTTCTTCCTTGCAAAATGATAGTTGTTGCTGAGAAATTGGTTTTACAGGTCAACTTAAAGCAACCATGAGTAAGGTTAATAATCTCATTTGTTAAATAAAAACTTAAAAATCTGTAGGTTTTTATCTTTTCATTATTATTGTAACTGTTATTTTTATTAAACTTTGATATAGTATTTTCTGATATAATATGCTGATATAATATTTTGTTTCCTAATTATAGCGAAAGTTTTAACTACGTGCATAGAAAAAAGCTTTGTATCTTTCTTACAGCGTCATTGCTGCTGCTGAGAAACTGGTTTTACAGGTTAATATAAAGCGTCCACGAATAAATGCTTTCATGGGTAAAATAAATAAAAAATGAATTGTAGATTTCTTTAAAACTTGTGTATAATATTGTCTGCATTGTTTACTTTAATCATCTTATATTCTAATTGTAGTGCAAGCTTTAATTACATGCACTGAAAAGTATTTTGTGTCTGTATTAAGACATGACAGCTGTTGCTGAGAAACTAGTTTTACAGGTTAATAAAGCGCGCACGAATAAGGTTTAGGTTTTCATAGAGTTGCTTTATTATTTTTACTTTTTTTTAATTTTACTTTTTTAAATTTGGATATAATTTTCTGCATTATTTTTTCTAATTGCAGCATTAGCTTTACCTATATGCATATGGATTTTTTTTTAACCTTTCTTGCAACACTGTAGCTGTTGCTGAGAAAGTAGTTTTACAGATTAAAAAGCGCACTCGAATAGTTTTTCATCAGAAAATAACAATTCTAGTTTCCTCTCCGTCAACTAGAAAACAGTATTTTCTGTGATATTTTATTTCCATTACCTTTTTTACTTGTAGCATAAGCTTTGGTTATATGGAATGAGAAATGTTTTTATTTTTCTTGGCACGTGACAACTTTTGCTGAGAAACTGGTTTTACAAATCAATATAACAATTCTCCTGTTAATTTCAAGCGGAGAAAAGGAGACTATTTCTAACACACACACACACACACACATACTTTTCTTGATACTAAACTAACTACCTCCAAGTACCTACACTTTTAACATTGCTAGTGGAGGTAAGTAAAAAATCCTGAAATTTCACTATAATAACCGTAAAATTTTTTATGAGAAATTAGATTTGCAGGTCAACACAAATAGAGAAATTAGTAGCCTTGAATTTTTGATTAAATAAATAAAAAATAAAAATAATAAATAGTGTCATTTAATTATATCGCAGTTGGTACAATAAGTACTGAAATGTTGAAATGGGAGAATATTAAGGGAAAGAATGGATAAGATAAATGTGGAAATAATATGAAACATAGATTTTTAATAATTAAATTATTTTAACTCAGGTTCTAAAGAATTAGATTAATTGTACCTATCGTAGTGGTGCATAAGAAACGGTACTGCTTTGCACTAGTGTTAAAGTATTAGGGTGTTGATATATACATCTTTTTTATTTACTTAACATTTTAGTGCACATATAAAACTATCGACTATGGAACTTACAATCAAACAAATGTTTGGAATTTATTTTACATCTTCCCAATTCTAATTTATGCCACTAAAGCTTGCATAATATTCGTTTCTATCCACGTGAAATTTTCAAAATAAACGTTGGGGCTCAATAAAATGAACCAATAGCAATTTAATATAGCCAATTTATAAATCACTAGTCAAACAACTGATCCATTTTATTTCCTATGAAATAATGTGATAATTAAAACAGCAAAACTGTAAAAGAAATATAATCTCCATTTCCGTTAACCTACTCGTGGTTCACACAACCTACAGCTTAAAATTCACTTTTTAGTATCCTCATACTCTTAAAACATTTAAAAAAATTGCATCCAAAACTCAAAAGCAGAAATATCAGACGCTTTGATTATTTTTATGCCAGCATTTGTTTTAAAAGAGTATCTTGCTATCCAGTAAACACATTATTATTTGTTGAAGTACTTTTCAGCTATGTCTATTCGGTACATTTTTCTTCTTCTCAATACCCCCCCTCCCCCCGAAAACGCCGTTTTACCCCCAAAATTGCAAAAATAGAGATTCTAGCAATTTTCAAAATTAATGGAATGTTTTATACTATGAAACCTGTCTAATGGGACCATAACATCGGAAATAACGTGACTGGTCAACTTGTAAACGTGGTCATCTTACGAAGCTAACAAAGTGTGGTGGTTTTGGGCAACATTTTACAATAATGGTCACTATGGAGAGGTAGTTTCTTTACCAAAGTAGTCACTTTACCACGTTCATCAGGTTCCACTCTACTTTCTAACAACAAAGATGTGTAGAAAATTTTCACTGATTATATTTACAGCAAATAAATATGTTTATATAATTTTATAATATTATGTAAATTAATATTTCCCATTAAATAAAAGCATATTACTTTGTATTGAAAAGAAAAGAAAGAAAACAGGCAATGCTCAACGGTTAAAAACATGCGGAATGTTTTTTCACTGACGTTTCATATAGCAGATAAAACTGCGTGAATCGCAAAAACTTTAGAATGTTTTCTCAAATATATGATAGCATTGGAAAACTTGCTGAAACAATATTTATTAAGAGAAATATTGTTAAATTAGAGAGTTTTTATCCGAAGGTTTGTGCACCTGTAAGTGTTTATTATTTGAAAGAAGTAACGCACTACACATTTTGAAACGATAACATTTCGAAAGCAGAATAAAACGTAAATAAATGCAAATGTGGTGTAAGTTCAAAGCATTCTCCACAAATTTTATTGGACAAAAGTACAAAATGAATTGAGTTTTGCAAATTGTATAGAAAATATCAAGAATTGGATTACATACTTTAATGAAGCAGTACCAATTCATCAAAAATTACAAAATGGGCAATTTTTCACCTGTACTTGTAACATCCAACAAAAATGCTTAAAATTGTTTAAAAAGTATTTCTTTAAGGATTTTGCAACACTTGGAGTTTTCTTTCTTTCTTTTTTCTTTTTTTCAAATGGCACTGGAAATAGACAATAACTTAAAGTTGCATTACATGTTAAGCAGAATAAAATGTAAATGAATGCATCGTCCATTAATTTCAATAAACATATTCGAAATGTATGGACGATGAACTTATGAGTTAAAAATCATTATTTTAATATCACAATAAACAAATGAATGAAGACAGGTTTACAAAAATTTCATTACTACAGATATTTATTTTTAAAATTTGAGATATGAAGTATATTCACAGCCTGCCTGTCAGACAGAGACAGGGGGAGAGTTACAAATAGTAATGTGCCATTCCGATGATTTCTATAATCGATTACTACTATTCGAATAGTATCAAATTCATAATCTATTAATCTAAAAGTGAATGTTCGGGATTTTCACTATTCGAATAGCATTCGTGGTTTCACTATGTGAATAGTAATCGCAATTTCGCTATTCGAATATTCGAATAGTATCCGCGGTTAATCGCGATTTCAATATTCGAATGGTATTCACGATTAATCGCAATTTCACTATTCGAACATTCGAATAGTATTCGCAATTAATCGCGATTTCACTATTCCAACATTCGAATAGTATTCGCAATTTCACTAATCCAATATTCGAATAGTAATCACGATTTCATAATTCGAATAATATTCTAAATTTTAAATTTCAAATGCCAAGGGCTATTAGAATGAGCTATGTGCTGAGCGTTTGAATGAATTCTTCAAAATCGATTATCTCGAATGGATTTAATCATAGATTAATTCGAATGCTTTCATTCATTCATACCCGTCACTAGTTAGAAGCACATGTACGTTTACTGCACATCAACCTTCTACAAGAGTCACAGGCAACATTTCCTGTTACATTTGAAGACAACATACGGCCCCCCGACATCCGTGGGGAGCAGACGGACTGCGAGACAGCCAGTGCAAAGATTCATGCGCAATCTTTTGAAGCTCGATTTCTCCAGCAGATTTATGTCCACAAGCTGATGGAAAGGTTTTAAACAAGGATCCCAAAAAGTAACTTCCCTCCCCCCATGCAGCCTGCAGCCTATGCTTCACTCTCTTCCCTACACCCTCTTTCCCTGCTGCCACTTCGAACCTGCTTTTCCGTTCTTTTTGGGTAACGCTATGTCACCCTGTTACTCCATAAATATACTGGTATGGGGTCAGTCACTTTTTTTTTTTTTTTCATTTTTTTAACCTTTCCCATCTGGCAAAATCGCTATTGAGCAATGGCTTGTGTACAAGCGAATAATAAATAGTTACGTAAGTAAATAAAAGATGAATTCCGCGCACGGATATGTTGTAAAAAAATTAATTATTTTTCACACTGTGTGAAGGATTTATTGCGCTTATAATGCTGTATTGTTAAGGTATGAAGCGGGAAGAGATTTATTCATGTGTTTTGTTGCTTTTTAAGGAAAAGTAAATCAATTTTTTAAAACAAGTTTCACCGAAGTTCTCTTTAAAAAGAAAATTACTTTTTAGAAACTCCTCGGAGCGTATAAATACAGTCTAAATTTGCACTTGAATTGTAGGAACAGGAATTAGTTTTGAAGAGATTTATGAGAAAAGTTTAATTTTTTATGGTTAGGGATGCTGTTTAATGTTTTCAAAAATAACAAAATGTACTATACGGGAAAAAAAAATAAATAAATATTATCGAGATGGAAAGGATATGCTGACAAATTGGTAATTTATCAGCATAAAATCAGACACATTAATTTTTTCAAAATGAAACAAGCCATGAATTTGAATTTCCGGCACAACGCATTCAACTTTAATAGTACGATTTTAATTTAGGGAGGTGATAATAAAACAAGCTTACATTAATGCGGAAACACAATATTTTAATAAAGATTCGAACTTCAAAATCTGATAGACAATGTCATATATGAAACACAATATTAATAATTCGGCATGTATGTTTATGCAAATATATGCTCTCATTTAAATTTTTTAATCAGTATTGCATACTTGCAAAAATTAGTGTTAATAATTAATGTTAAATCTTCAAAACTCATATAAGGAAATGTTATTTTGATTTTCTAGAACTTCAGAAGTGATCTTATTCTACTGCATGCTAATATTGTACAGTTGAAGTTTCGAGATTACGTTTATGTTATGATAAAAAAAATTATTTGAACTTTTGTGTATACATGTGATTTTTGTGTTTCATAAATTGGGTGGTACATTTTTAAAAAACTTTTCCACAGGTAAGTTTCATAATAGGTCCATACTCTCAAACCCCATCGGACAGGATTTGATACATAATCTTCCTTTTTTTTACTTTTAATAAATGTTTGTATTTATATGTTTAATTATTTGTATTACCAAGTGGTAAAAAGCACCGCTTAGATGGTGTACTGGCTTAAGAACCACTCTTTCACACATTGGATCCGGGTCCGAATACCGGCTTGTGCATGGATGTAAACTTGTCTGTCCGTTCACAGGGGGTAAAGCTAGCCGCCCACTGGGTGCCCCTATAATAAAATTGCCACAAAACCTTCGGGCAGTTGTAGTGAACAATGCCTAATGGGCGAGTGCCCGCCCGTTAAAAAAAATGAAAAAACAAATAAATAATTGAGAAAGCTGTATTAATTAACTTTGTTTTCTACGTTGTAATAAATTAATTTTAATATTTTTCAAATCCACATACGAATGTTTGGAACTAATTTTGCTGTTTAAAGTCAAATAATTTTAATTTTAATAACCATCTGTGTTTGCAAATAATTTTCCCCTATGTCTATCTAGTTGATCAAAGTTCTCTGCAAAGATAATTAAGATTATCTGCAAAGATAATAAGCTGTAAGGATTTTTTTACGATTGTAAAAAAAAAAGTAGTTCGCTAACAAACAAAACGAAAGTTATATGCATGACTGTGAAGCCAATGCTTTTGACTTTCACGATGAGTACTACTTTAGTATTACATTCGTACCATCTTAACTTTTGCTTTAAATCATAAAAGTGCCTATTCTTATGACATTATTCAGTACTATATAAAAAAAAGTATAAAAAAATTAAGAATTCCAGATTTTAACGTACACTCGAGTGTTTACTTTTATTAAAAAACATGACATTAGGTGTTTATAGTCCATGATAGATTTAACAAATATACTTCAACAGATAGGATATCCACGATACTATTTTGCACGTTCACGATCCTTTTAAAGATTTTTCCTCGAGATGTTGATTTCTTATCTTCTGTTAGTTTCCCCCTCTTCGTGGTAGACCTCTTTAATTCGAAAAGTCGATACATTTTTTTTTTAACATTTATTACAAACGATACATTTACTAAAGAACACTGTCGATACAATTTTTTTTAATTTTATTAGAAACGATACATTTACTACGCAAGAATATTGTCGATACATTTATTAGATTTATTACAAACGATACATTTACTACACAATAACATTGTCGATACATGTTTTACATTTTTTACAAACGATGCATTTGCTACATAAGGACATTATCGATACATATTTTTAATGAAAAGAAAAGATATTAACATAAAAGCAAAACATTCTAAAGTATTTTTTGCATAATTCAAAAAATAAAATTGCAGAATACAATAAATGAGACATCTTAAAAGTATGTTTTAAAACTTGAAAAGTGAAAATTAAAATTGTCACAAATTTTCAAAGTTTTAAATTAATAGCTCACTAGAGCTTAAACAAACAAAACAAGTCAATACACCTAAACGTCTTTTTTATGTTTTTTGTTTTTTTACGCATTTCGAATCAGGCTGGAAATTGTGTACTTTCAAAAAGCCTTCAGAAACGTGTCGTGTATTCTACGTACCCATGGATGTCACAGATTGCATAATTTACAACATGTCCCTTTTGTTAACAGTAGATAAATGGTACAGATTATGAAAAAAGGGATCAGATGTTCCCCTTGCGAATGGGACATTTGTACCATTCTGCCACTCCGATTCAAAGATTCACCGGAGTTGCTACATTTTTCGTCAAAGGGAAGAATACCTAGAAGGTGTGAATCTCCTATTCTTTAATCCCAGCAACACATCGAGATGAAACGCAAGCTATGTCCTCGTTCTGTTACCCAATATTTTTTTTTTCGTTCAGCAGTCAAACAAAATATATTTATCATCACCTTCAAACGTTTGAAAGCGAAGCTTACAGCAAAGAGATTATGAAAAACTTTCTTTTTTCATAAAATCTACACGACATGGAAGAAAAAAAAATAATAAAATTCCATACTCGCCGTATCTTGTTCCAGGCTGGACCGCCTATAGGTAATATATAATCATATATCGCATACAGGCTGCCTTTGTCAGTACACTGTCATCTGTATGGGATGACTGATGGACTGACAGGCGAGCCTAGTTTTGCATTTGAAAGGATACCGACAAGGGTTGGGGGGGGTATGAAAATCCCACAGGGTTTCAGGCAACCCCTAAGTATGGCATAAAAAAGTGAAATATAAGCTAGCGTTGCTAAGTCTAACAGAGCAGATGCACAAAAACTTTTTCTGACAGTCCATGTTTTATAGCGTTCGGTGGGTAGGACTTTTTTTTTCCCTCCTCAGAATTTCGCTTGTAAACAGAAGTAATATTGATATATAGTCTTCGCTTCATTTGGTTTTTATAACCTGTAAAAGTCACAGTTCGCGTAACCGGGGTCACCTTATGCTCACTTGGCTAAAGGGGCGTTTAGTGAAACAGATGGAGTTAATGTGTGACACCGGTAAACAAAATGTACTGTGCGTGCTCTCGTTGTGTAATTTAATTGATAAAAACGAATAGAGTAGTATCAAGGGCGTACTCAGGGGGGGGGGTTCCTATAGGTCTGCCCCCCCAAAATTATCACGCATATATATATTGATATGTGTGTGAGAGTGTATTTATATATAATATGAGGATATTCAATAAGTCAGACCTCCCCCTCCAAAATTATTTTCTGGGTACGACCCTGAGTAGTATATATTCTTCGATGACAGTTTATTGTAATTAATAGCTAAATTATATGCATACATTCTTCGATATTAGTTAATCTATAAAATTTCTTTCTTATATTTACTTCAGTGCGTTCGGGGGAGTAAACTAATAGTTCTAAATGACTTTTAATAAGTGAGCTGGAATTTTCCAGAATTAAATAAAATGCAAATGTAATGTTTCAAATAGTAAAAATATTTGACGAATGTATCGTGAAAACTACTATCACGCCATTGTCTACATTTATATTTTAAAATGTTAACGACGACATTATACAACAAAAATGCAAAATATTAATCTGAAAAGTGCAACGTTAATAAAATAATTAATTTTAATTTATAACATGCCAATTAATAATTAGAAGAGTAAAAGGTACATTTTGATTCTCAAACGACAGCTTTGCAGCTTTTTGTGTCGTCAAAGTAAATTTCCTATCTCATAATTTCATTTATAAACAGAAGTAACTCTAATGAACGGGCTTCACTTGTTCTTTCTATGACTTGTAAAAGTTACCGTTAACGTAACTGAAATAGCCTTATACTTACGGTGATAAGGCAACTTTCAAAGAAACAGATATATTTATTGTATTAATACTTAACAAATACATATTTGAGCACGTAATGCTGTATTCCTCGTGTAAATTATATCAAAATGTTTCATAAACTTAAAATTAATTAGCCGATAATTTAATTATGAATTTTAATGATTTAATATCTTTTATGAATAATAAAATTGATGCATAATCACCAGAGCGATACAAATTACTGCTTAGTTATAAATTTATGAGTTTTAAAATGCTGGTATTTATTTGGATTATTTTACCTCTAAAAGACTTTTCTTAAGTCGGATAACGTTACAGTCACAGATTTAAAAGGGATAAATAATGAAAAATGTTGATCTAATGTAATCCACGAACTAATAAAATTTTTCAGATATACACCCGAGGACGTATTTAAAGGTAAGGGGATGCTCAAGGTGTCCGTAATACCCTACCCCCCCCTCCCGAAAGTTTGATTTTTATTAACACAATGATAATGCCAAGTCTTTTTTTTAGGAAAATGCCGTCTTTTGAAACTTTTTTTCTGCATACGTCCCTGTATGCAGCTTATAATCTTAGGATAAGTTGAGTAATCCTAAAACCCTCACACACATACAGTATTCTTTCAAATTCTGTGACAAATAAAATGTAATGAGTATTTTTGTTGTTCACTTTTCTAACAATAAACTTCAATAAATTTTCACTTAAATGTTAATTCGTTAATACTGTGACTTGCGTCGATTAACTAAATTCTACGTTTTAGTAATACCGTTCAAAGTACAGTTCGTATCTAATTTTATATCAATATGTTTAGCAAATTAATACTTGATAAATTGAGTTTAGAATCTATATGCCAAACATTAATCGCAAAATGCTGTAACATAAAATCAGTTTTGAGTTAATTTAAAATAAACAAATACATATGAATTTTCCATCTCTACTTGAGAAAGAATTATTTATTTCTTGGTGCTTCGGGCCTCACACCTTCTTGCATCCAAAACACGGTATATTGCCCATCAATATACTTCGCACAATCACCGAGTCTTAAGGCCTTTACCCCCTACGCCCTCGAGCGCGGAGAACTGTGTTTCCACTAATTCCTCCACCAACATTTCTCGGCAGAATGCTACCCATGGGATAAGTTTCTTTCGCGAAGAATATAGAATATCCCATTTTCTGTTCGCAATTAAAAGCCTGTACACGAATCGGGTGATAGTTATGAACGATTTCGGCCATAAACACATTTGTAATGAGGCCATATTGGTGTGCAGAATGCGCTATCAATGAGAGGGTCTCCCAAGGGGATGTGTGTGTGTGTTTCCAATAGCAGATAGGTATTGGATGGCTTCAGGGAATTTTTGTCTGAAGCAATTTTTTCCCTTTTGATTGTCGGTAAGCGGCTGCGATAAATCTACAGCAGTAAAGTGTTTCCATTATTACTTATTAAATAGCAATATCGTTTTGGTAAGACATAAGAAACGCCTGGTCAAAAGATGAAATGGATAATTAAACTTTCTTCTTCAGCAGAGAGATCGGACTAATGGCAGTAGAATGTCTATAGAATCGGTGTTTAGAGTCTTTACGAATCAACCAATTTTGGTAAAACGAGAAGTTAGAAAAATGCTTTAATAAATTTAAAAAGGAAAATGAAGCTGTATCTGTTTAAGGAAGAGTGTGTGTAATACAAACGGTAACATAGTATGCTTTTTGTGGAAAATAATTCATGTGTTTAAATAAAAATTCATAAACACTTCTATTCAATTTGTATGTTATTATCGAATGTTGCTTAAGGAATCTTAGGACATCTGCTTTTCAGAAAATAAAAAAAGAAATTCACAAGGAATGTATTTCTTCTGAAATGTTTGATGTGAATACAAATCTGACCAACATTCTCAATTTTTAGGCACCCACTATAAATTTAGAAGTAGATGTATAATTCGATTATAATTTAATATAATAAAACTTCTATGAAATAGGAAGTGTTGAATAAATTTTCCAAGACATGCATGTCCGTGCATAAGAGAAAAAACAAACATTTTAAGACTGTTTTCGTATAATTTTTTAATAATTCAAATCAAGAACAGTCTTAAATAGAATCAAATTATTTTACTCTTGAAAATATTTGAAGCACGTTATGGCAATATTGTGTCGTTTATTTTTTTTCAGAAAGTTGCATGAAATATAAAAGTTTACTTTTATGAAATTAGATGTACTACTGTTTAGAGCGATAAATTGTAATATGAATGATGAATTGACATGTGAAAGTCTGTTTCAGGTATTTGAAGAATGATCAGTGCAAAAACAGCCTGATAAATTTTATCAGGTATAACAAAAGTAGATTTTCAACTCGCATACCTTACATTATGCACTTTTGCGATTTTGCTCCGAAACCAAAACGCCCTAAAACTTCACAGACGACCCAGAAAAGTATACGTGTTTTTAAATTTCGGAATTTTTTTAGCGAACGATGGATTTACTCTCACACATGTACCATGGTATATCATGAGCAGTTTGGATGAAAAAACACAGATAGAAGAAATTATTAGAATCACTTTTAGTTCCCGAACTCATCAAATTTTATTTATATTACGGTTTTTTTTTTTCATTTAAACTGCAATTTCTCTATCGTAAATTTACTCTAATTAATTATGTTTCAGATTTTTTTTCTATGTAATTTGTAAAATGTAAATAAAATGTAGTAATATAATGTGTAAATAAAATGTAATTTGTAAAGTTAAAATAAAAGATTATGAAAATGAAAAAAAAAATCGGTTCCGGTTCTTTCAGCCATATAGTTTTTTAGATGAAACTTGTTACAAATTTCAAAATTGTACATATATATATTTTCACACTCAATTCATAATTTAAAAATAAGAGGGGGGGTTGCCGAGCTTTATACATTTTTCCTATGATGTATTAATACCAACATGACCATAAAATATCTATCATAAAATATTTTTATCTCTTTCTTTCAGAAAGACAGTGATGTCGCAGCTCAATAGAAACTAATGAAAACGTTTCACTGGGAGAAATTTATCATGGCCACCAGTAGCGGATTCAGGGGAGGGGCTAGGGGGCTTCAGCCCCCTGCCCAAAAGAGAGTGCTAAAGGGCAACATTCTGCTTCATTATGCACTTTGTATATGTAAAGTGATCTTTTTTAATCATTTAGCCCCTCCCAAAAGTTTTTACATTGGTTTAGACTAAAATTTTGCTTTATTGTATACTTTGTTGGGTGAAATCAGCTTTTTGTCAAAATTTAGCCCCTCCCAAAAGAGAATTTCTGGATCCGCCACTGACGGCCACTTTCCGACAATCGAAAGAAAATGTGTCTTTAGAGAACTACTCCCTGAAGCCGCCCAAACCCTATATACAACTGTGAAGCAATCCCTTCTGGGAGCCCCCTCTCACTGATAGCGCATTCCGTACACCAATATGGCCCCATTACAAATGTGTTTATGGCCAAAATCGTTCATAATTAGGGCCCGATTCGTGTTCAGACTTTTAATTGCGAGCAGAAACGGGGATATTCTTGTGGAAGAAACTTATCCCGTGGGTAGCATTCTGTTGAGAAATGTTGGTCAAGGAATTAGTGGAAACTAACTGCTTTTCAGAAGGTACCTGGGAGTGAATGCCTCGAGGCCCCTGCGATTGTGAAATGTGTACAGATGGGGATTATCCCATGCTTTCGAGTGCAATTAAGAAAGAATTAAAGGGGCTCGAAGCATTGGAACAGTGCGAGAAATGCAGTGAATAATTGCTGTTGCAGTAGTGATAGAAATTTTCGATGAATGTGCTTGCTATATGTGTTATAGAAATTAATTTTTTTCCATAGATTTTCGAAAATTGCAATGAAAAAGATATACACCGAAAAGCCATTACATTATGACCACTGTGCATCTATAACAATGGGCTCTCCCAGGAACAAAACCACTCCTCGTACACTGCTTATGTTAGCATGTATATTGCAGCTATGCATTGTCTTTCCAAACATAGCGCGAATCGCGATATAATAGGAAAAGCAGCTGATTTTTCGGACTTCGATAAAGGACAAATCGTAATGACTCGGCGGCGACTAGGAACATCAATATCAGGAACCGCGCTTTTAGTGGCTGTTCACGTACAGTTGTGAGCACATATCGAAAGTGGTGTATAGATAGTGAAACAAGTCACCGGCCAGCAGTGTGTCGTCGACGGCGTATTGATTTAAAAGGACAGCAAAGATTGCTTCGCAATGTTCGCCGTGAAAGAAAAACTACAACAGCCCAAATCACAACCATCTACAACTTTGGCGATCCAGACAGTGTTTCTCAACACACTATGCAGCGTACATGGCTGCGTATGGGCCTACACAGCCGGAGGCTGAAGCATGTCCTTGCAATGTCGGCACGTCATCACCAGCTGCGTCTGTAATGGGCCCAGAAACATCGGAATTGGACATTAGAAGAATGGAAGAATGTTGCATGGTCTGACGAATTACGTTTTCCGGTCCATCACATGGACGTGCGTGTGCAAATACGCCGATTTCCAAAGGAAAACCTGGCTCCCGGATGCGTAGTTGAACGAAGACAAGCCGGTGGCGGAATATTATGGTGTGGGCTGAGCAATGTTTTCATGGACCACATTAGGACCCATAATCCCCATAGAACAATCCCTGAAGTCTGTGCGCTACGTAAATATCGTTGCAGACCAGGTTCAACCGATCATGACAACAGTATTTCCGGCGGGGATAGCGTTTACCAACATGATAATGTGCCATGTCATAAGGGTCGAATTTTTAGGGAGTGGTTCAAGGAACATTTCAGTGACTTTCAAGTCATGTTTTGGCCTCCAAATTCACCTGACATCAATCCAATAGAGCTATTGTGGTAACGCCTGGAAAACCAAATTAGTTGCTACCTGCCTCGCTATCCCCTCGCAATGTGCGGGAATTGCAGGACCAGTTGGTGAGAGCTTGGTACCAGGTACCTCAGACTGCCTATCAGCACCTTGAGGAGTCAATGCCACGCCAGGTCCTGGCAGTTTTGAGGGCTAAAGGTGGTCCTACGTTTTATTAACGGGGTGTTCATAATGTAATGGCTCTTTGGTGTATATTTGATAAGAAAACAAACAAAATTTTGTTGGGTATCATGTTATAGTAGGATATTATAAAAGTTTAATTTTTCTAACAGTTTTTTAATATTTTATAATTTTTGCATTACATGTTTACAATATTTTTACTGTGTTTTTACAATATGGTGTTTGCATATTTTATGGAATTCCTGCCATCCTTTGGGGGGGGGAGAGAATTTAAGTTTTTTTTTTAACCCATTAGCGCCCAACTGTTTTGAGCACATTCTCCAAATTATGTTGATGCCGTAAGTAAAGAAGAAATTTTTTACATTTGTAGAGCATGAAGAATGTATTCCTTTTTCTAAAAATATTAATAAAATGATGAATAATTCTCATTTTACTTTTATCGCTGAGTATTTTGTGGAAATCAGATTTATTATTCAAGAAATTAAAATAAGAAAATAAATTAATGCTTAAATATTTTTGCGACTTGCACATTTTGCAACCCTCTAAAAATAGATTGCTGGACGTTAATGGGTTAAGTTCAACAGATTTGAAGAGAACTTGTGAAATGTTATTTGTTTAAAATTTTACTTATTTATTTATTTACTTGTTTTTTTTTTGAGAAATGACAAAAATAAAACCAATTTGGATTATAAAGATATTTATTTTGTCACAGTTATAAAAAGAAAGACAACGGTGACCATTAGACGTAAAGCCAATCGTCGATTGTTCATAGATTCATACTATAATATCTATTGCCATCTTTTTTTTTCCTGCAAGATCTCACCAAAACAATATCATAATTTATTAGGAATTAATAAAAACATTTCACAGTTACAGATTTATCACGGCCACTTTCCGACAATCAAAAGAAAATGCGGTTCAGACAACAACTCCCTGAAGCCATATCATACCTATCTGCTACTGGAAGTGCCCCTCTTGGGAGCCCCGCACACTGATAGCGCATTCCAGACACCAATATAGCCCCATTACAAATGTGTTTATGGCGAAAATCGTTCATAACTATCCCCCGAATTCCTGTACAGACTTTTAATTGCAAACAGGAAATGGGATATTCTTCGCGAAAGAAACTTATCCCATGGGTAGCATTCTGCCGAGAAATATTGGTCCAAGAATTAGTGAAAACTAACTGCTCTTCACGCGAAGGCGGAGGGTATGAAAGCCTCAAGGCCATGTTGATTGTGAAATGTATATAGATGGGAATGTGCACTATGTTTCGGATGCAGGTATGATTGTATAAGGCCCGAAGCGAATTGTAAGAATCGGTGAAACATGCAGAATATTAATTGCTGAAGTAGATATCGAACTTTCTGATGTGTAGTAATTTTTAATAATAATAAAAGCAAATACATAAATCTGGACAGTTTTGAATGAAAACTTATTCATTTGTTTATCAAATACAATAATTAGTATAATAGCAATTAGTTAATGAATTGTGAAGCATTATAATCAAATATGTGTAATAGCTTGAGAACGTTACCGGGCACAGCCACTCTATTCAAGACACATATCGACCTTCTTGAAATCAGATGATTTTTTAAATACCACATAAATAAATGCTACATAGTTAGATAGAGCATTAAAAATTGAACCCTTTTGAAAACTTGCACCTTTTTTTGAATAGTTTACGAAAGATCGAAATTTTTTAATTTGACGAAAAATGAAAAATAAATGCCATTTGAATTTCTTTTGGACGTTTATTCGTCGTTAAAAATAATTTTCTGTAAGAAATAAATCATTGTTAAAAGCTTCATGAAGGGAGTTTGCATATGTTTGATTTGCCCTCTCTTCACCACTACCCCCTCAAAACACCACCCACCATAAAAAGAAGAAAAAAAGTGCAGGTAAAACTCTCTTTTCTATATTGTTCTACTACGAGCCAACGGTTTTTGCTATAGTAAGAACATTTTTTTCGTTTCACTTCAATTATTGTTTAATTACTTCAGTTAGCTTGTGTCCTCTCAGAACTACTCAATAAAGACGTAATGTGATTTTAGCCTAAATGTATGAAAATAAAACGTAATAAATAAGACTTGTTTGCCAGCAAAGCGTAGCTCGTAATATCGAACGTGTTGTATAGAGATACAGCTGTCCTCCCTAGAGTTCCCCAACCACAATTTCTATCCTCACCAGAAGGGGAAACTTCTCAATATTGCCACCCCTCGGAATTTGCTAGTAAAGCAACCACCGAGTGGCCAGACCCCTTATAAATGGCAACTCAAAAATTCAGACTGCCTCTTAACAGACTGCATTCATTACAATGAACCTGTAACACCTTCTAAAAATATATTGCAATTTCTTCAAGCATGTGAATTTTCAAAAACTATCACTGGCAGTTAACCGTGATCTTGATTATTTTCTGACTAATTTCTTCAGTTAACAGTTAGAGACGATATATTAATTTTAAAAATCTATTCTGAAAGTGTGTTGTAAATGTCAATACTTTTGCAAAGTTTTTGTAGATGTAATTTTAATTTAACTCTGCAATGATAGGTGTTTTTAGTAATAATAAATTTAATAAATAACTACAGTAACTAATGAGCTTAACAGTAAATTAAATTTGCATTTAAGACCGAGAGATTACTACGAAGAAGAAATAACTCAAATTTAAATTTTTATATAAGCAGGCAAACAGGTATCTAATATTAAAAGAAAAAAAGTAAAAACTAAAGAGCTGTATAAAAGCAGATAAATAAAAAAAATTACTTTAATGTTTATGTAATATAATTTAAATTTTTTCACTGTAATTGCTCTTCGCCATTCCATCAGCTATTATGAATGAATGAATAAATAAATAAATAAAAACTCCAATAAAAATATTTCTTTTTAATTGATTTTAGAACATCTCCTAGCGAAACACGATCTGTAAAATATCATTACTCTTGTCAAGATCACGGACCGTGCTAATGCCTCACATCTAAATAAGTTGCGATTATTTGAAAATTAATGTTTCAAATTAAATTTATATTCTTATTATAATGAGTAACGCATTGGAATTGAAGTTTTCTATTTCGATGAAGTAATGTTATTAGAATTTAAAACAATGAAAGAAGAAAGAAACTAACGCGCATCTAATAAATATTTGAAAAGCGGAAAATTATTCAAAGAATTCTAAATATTATATTAGAAGATATTTATTGTTCGCTTAAGATCACCTTCAAGCAGTCATGTTTTGAGAATTAGCATGAAAAGAATTATTTAAAATCATCATTAAATTTTATTAATTTGATAACATCTTTATTTTATTTAACTTTTTTTCTTGATTTGAGATTAATATGAATTTTAAAACCTACTGATATATTCATTTCGGTGCATAATTGTTAAAATATGAGGTGTAATAGATTTAATTCATTCTAATTTTAATTTTACAAAACACAAGTCTTTTTAGAACGTTTTACACTTAGCAGCCTCATTTTATTTGCATAACTAGATTATGCTTCTTTCAAAAGCCTCGCGAAACGAAGTAAAAATATCCATATGTATTCTTTTACCATTTTAAATATTTCCAAAATATTCATGACGCCACTTGAATAATTTTAAATCCAGAACATTTCGGAGAAAATAGAATTAATCA
Organism: Cheiracanthium punctorium; assembly: GCA_038373885.1. Taxonomy (NCBI): domain Eukaryota; kingdom Metazoa; phylum Arthropoda; class Arachnida; order Araneae; family Cheiracanthiidae; genus Cheiracanthium; species Cheiracanthium punctorium. The sequence goes on from JAWZYV010012008.1 coordinate 375,339, forward strand.
AATTACCGAATCTTCTGCATACGTAATTCAAATTTATTTATATTTCAAACTTAAACAGTTATTTCGCAGAGATGGATAGCCTTAATAAAAAAAAGAGAGAGAAAAGTGTAAACTTAGAAAGATTAAAAAAAAAGAGTCAAAATTTAATTTCCACATCCGTGACATTTAAAATTCAACATTTCAAGCTTAATTATTTAACTCATTTCCATCAAAAAATGCTGAAAGCTTATCTAAGAATTTTCACATTTCACAAACAGTCCTCTAATTTCCCGTCACTTGGTTTATAAAAACACTTCAACTTCCACTTTATTCCTTCAGGGATTCTTTTGCTCTGCAGGAGTTATAAAAAAATTGATCCGGTTTTATTTATCTGATTAGCGTCACAACAGTGTGATGTTGCAAAATTATATTTTCGACTTCCTTAATCTCGTTTACACCTGAGGTTTCTGAAAACCAAACTACTAATAATGTATTTTGCTCCCGAAGAAAAAAAAATATTCTAAAACTTATTTAAATCATGAATGACGGGTTTTAAGTAGTTCCAACGTCTTAAAGATTTTCATAATGTTCTGAAATTTTTTTCGCCATCCTTCTAGTTGTCATATACACTTGAAATTTATCCTATCGCCAGAGGCTACTGAAAAATAATTTGAAACTTGATTCTTTGGTTTTGTTTAAGAATTAATCATCGTTGTCATTATATTTTGGATATTGCTTTTTCTTGCGAAAAGGAACGAGCATGTTTTTCTAAGAATTTATAAAACTGGTTTCTGCGATTTTTCCTTCAGTAATTTATATTTTCAAATCACCGTTGAAACATGTTGATGACACTCGATGTGGTTACGAAACTTTAAACAATTTATTTTTATAAATTTGTGAAAAATTTTCTGCTTTTTTTTTCTAAAGTTATTATCTCTTAAGTTTAAATGTTAAGTATTATGTTTCTGAGTTTTTCTTATCTTCATTTCCGATTCACGCGTCTTTGAATATGTTAGATTGAAATGATTACAATTATATCCTCTGTACGATGTATATTTTTTTCGGCTTGTCATTTATTTTAGGATGTCGTTATTACGGAGATATTTTTAGAAGCATGGGATATGGAATATTTATTTTGTTTATTTGACAATGTCATTTAATAGTTAAATACAATGAAATATTTTCATTTTATATTATTTCGATAAACTTTTATTACTTCTTTGGAATATTATAATGAATATGTTTGCGAAAGTAAATCCTACAAATTGTTTCAAACAAACTTGAATTTTAAAAGCATTTGACATGAAAATGACAATTTAGCGAAGAAAAGAATATTTTACATAATATTAAATCTTTGAAAATAAAATTTTATTAATTTTAGTCAACTGTCGCATTTATTAGTTGTTAAAATTATATTGTTGATTTCTTAAATTTTGTAAATCATCACAAAATTTTGGTAAAGTAATTTAAGAGAATTCATTTTTTATTGTTAAAAATAATAAACTGATTGTTTTTAGTGCAAAGTAAGGTAAGAAAATCTTTGTTTAACTGAATATTACATTGATTCTGCCTAAAACAAACTTCTCGTTTTTTTTGCAATCACGCATTAATAAAATATTTTTAGGCCATAGCTACATAGTTTGCATTTTTAGTTTAGAATTTATATTTCTTTCTGCAAAAATAAAAGCATCGGTATTAACTCATTATTGATAATTGACACTTAAGCCAAATATTTTGACCTCATATTTATTTATATATAAATGAAGGTGCAAAAAAGCGCCAAATTAGAACTGGTTGGCTTTTTAAGCCTAATCACATGTATCGACAAATAGACGGAAAATGGAATGGATATTGAAATGGTGTGCTCTATCATCAGGCGCCACCGCACACACATTTCAATTTAATCGAATAAAACAATAATAGCTAGGTTTCTGCAAGTTACCTGACCAAAATTAGGGTATATATATATGTATAAGAAAAGGTGTTTTAATTATCTTGAATTTGAAAAAAAAAACCTGTATTTTTCATTAGAAAATTTCATAGAAGTTTACTTTTAAAAGTTAAAACTTAAAGATGGGGTGGGGAAATAGGCTTTTTAATGATGTCAAGATTTCAGGCGTTTGACATTCTACAGCTAATGGCGTAGGCGGTTTCGGTAACAACCAATTGAGTGGTTTACTATGAAATGTGACATCTTACGATGATCATTTAAAAAACACGAAAGTGTCTTATAGAATGAAACAAAACCTCACACTGCTGGAATCTACGAAAAAATAACGAATTACCTAAAAACTGCATTAAAATAAAAATTTAATAACTAACCTGTAAACTGAATTTACTTTATTGAGAACTGTTTTCTAAAGCATGGCTGGAAATATGATTAACCCTGTAACACTTTTCCAAAAGGGAAGTACTGATTGGTGCATAAAGACAAGGTATGGAATACTATATTTCTGTTTTATAAACACATCGTCTTGGTACGTAAAACCTTCCCTAAAAATTTTCACCATTACCTTTTTCGCTAACAAGTGCTGTTTCTCTTACAAATTTTTAAAATCTTCATATTATGCATATATTCTTAGAAATTTAAGTAAATATCGCAAATAAATACACGAAAAAGAAAATCACATTCATTTTTAAATTTTCTGGTTTCTTTCTTCACTTTAAAGTAATCTTGTGTTTTTAAAGCAGTAATTATATAAATATTTATTCACTATAAAATAAATATACTCAGTGAGTCAACAGCTGACATCTGTAATTTATTTCTTAAAGTTTCAAACTCTGTTGTTCAAAATTTTCGTTTTCAGTAATAAATGCCATTTTCCTTACGATTTTCCAAAATTTTCATATTATGTCCTAAAATATATCCAGATACATTTAAATTATGAATGACATAAAATAACTATTCTTGAAAATTTAAGAAGATATCGCAAATAAATACGCGATAAAGAAAATCACATTCCTTTTTGAATTTTCTGGTTTCTCTTCTCCACTGCATTGAGAAATTTCCCAGTAATCTATCTGAAAATTTTGACGACACTCACTGAATTATACTGACGTAAATTCCACATATTGCCAATCTAGTCAACATTTGTAGTTTTTACTCAGCTGTGCTTGATGCATAAATCATATTTTCATCAAGATGTCTTTAGATAGCAAATTACCTCTAAGTAGATAAACTCAATTTAGATATTTCAAATGTATTCTAATACGTCTGCTTTAATTTCCCGTGTCTATTATTTTATCTCGATATACTTTTTAAAAGTATCTGTCACAGTCGCAAATTAAATTTTGAATATCATTATGAGACGTATTTCGCCTATTTCATACTCAGCTCATTTAGTTACTAAGAATGCAAATCTGATTTATCGTCTTAAAGCGTATTTTATACATTAAATTTCAGATGCTGTAGTTGTTTTCTTTCAGATAGTTCCTTGAAATGCTCTTTGTTTTATCTGTATTAATGAATATCTAATCATATTCGTTTTTAAATATATTTACAAAGATCTAATGCAATAAACTTTTATCCTTGATACTAGGCAAAATTGAATTATCGTTAAATGTATCATTTTAAATAATAATATTTTCCAATTCCAGTGTTTGTATAATTTGTTGTTTACTTCCAATTTTCAATTTCGTTTTTGATTTAACTCTTGTTTTCTTAGACCGGACATCGTTCTATAATACAATTTCATTGAAAACAGTTAAGATTACATCGAAAACACTTACGTTTGAATTTTAATGTATTAATGTTTGAATCTTGAATAAAATCGAACGTTAATTTTTTTTCTGTCGCTACCAGGTTCGCTAGAGATATTCTTGAGCAACCATGTACAATCACTGATTAATGAACTATTTTCTTAAAAGTGCTCAATGTTGATTTTTCGTGGAATATCGTACAAAATCTCTAAATTTTTAATGTTTAGTATAAAAATGTAGCAAAATAAAACATTTAGAGCCGACGGATATTTTCTCTGCAAATTGTTACTTTTTAAATTTTTATCAAAATATGTTTTTAAAGCGATTTATAGAGCTTTTCAGATAATATTTGAAATTCTAGAATTTTTAGCTGAAAAAAGGGTTATGTTTAATTTTTAATGAGAAAAAAATAATTATCTTGAAGCACTGTTTTAATAATGTTAATAATCTTAAAAGTATAAATTTATTAAAGGCTGTCTAAGTGCAGTAGACCCTCATAAAAGACGGATTCGTATAACACGGAAGAAAAATTGTGATCTTTTTCGTAGAACACGTTTAAAAAGATTTGTACATCACGGTAAGACAGATGTTCCTGTATTACCTGCTACCACTGCTGATGCTGATCATGTGTTTGTGACTCGTACAACACGTATTCTTATAACACTTAACGTAGCTACCGTGTTATAGGGGGGGGGGGTCTACTGTATTGCTGTATGAGATGCGAACTGTTAAACATATGCTTAGAAGACTTAGAAGATGCATATGTTATTTTGATCAAAGCTTCAAAAATTTCATGTTCTGAATGAATTAATTATTTTGTAGTTTATTCTACATGCACACTTTATTTAATTAAATATGGATCGTGATAGCGAATAGACAAGGAATGATGCTGCCAGTTTAAAAATAATGTTGTAAAACTGCAAGTAAAGCGACCAAAATTTATATTAAAAAATTATAGCTCACCAAATGGCATCTAAATTTATGGTTCTAACAAAAAAATATTCAAATTTAGAATAAAACGGGAGTTGAGAATGGAGTGGCAAATTAGCATCATGTCACAAACTCTGTACGAAATCAAAGGAATAAACGTTTGAAGTTGAGTGGGGGGGGGGGGAATGCAGCTTCTTTGCAACCCATGAATTTAAGACGTTCTAGGGGTAACAAAATGACTACTATTTTGGCTGCAGTTTTAAGTTTATTTCACTCAGTTACATTCTATCCAGAAATACGTCTTTTCAGAATTCTCTTTTGTTCTCTCAGAGTTCAGACAGATAGGAAGAAGCAGACAAGCCAAAATCCCCATTATATATATTTTTATATTTTTTTCACTTTATCAATGGATTATCTTGGGATTTCACTTTACGTAAGTAAGCTATTATATATTATATATATATATATATATATAGGGTAATTCCGGGATAGATGGACCACCGGGCGAGATGGACAAGCCAAATATTTATTTAATTCGCCTCTCCATATATGGGGCAACTATCTCAGTGGACAATTAATGAGATTTTGTAAGGCTTGCTTCTATTTGATACTCAAAAAACATAATAATTTTTCAGCTAATTATCATTTTTGCTGTTGGTGAGTCAAATATTTTTTTCCATATGGTTATAATTCTACAGTTAAAAGCTTTATTTTACATGTGATCTATCTAGTTTTCATGATGTAATCTCGGGGAACTTGTAGGCTTCCAAGTAACCTAAAATGGCGATGTGAAATCCACAATGTAGAGTCAGGGTGGGTTATACTTGTCATCCAGACGATTCTGAGACGTGTACCACGTCTAGGCGAGAGAGATGGACCAGGTTTTGTATCAATCTTAAGTCATAGCACATAAAAACAATTTCATATATATTAAATGTCACATAGTAGTTCATGTAAACTTAATAAATTAATTAAAATTAATTTAATTGCAAGTAAGTTAATTTTAATTTTCATGTAATGAAAATAAACATTTATAAATTTAATACAACTTTTTCATTATTTTATTGTTATTCCTTTACATGTATGACCTTCTGCATTATAATTCTTAATTATTCTTATATCTTATTATCTATTATTCTCTTCTATATTATTCTTAATTATATATATATATATATATATATAATATAAAAAGCTAAACTTACGTAGTATGGAATCCCAAGTAATATATCGAGCAAGTGATAGCACATAATAACAATTAGAAAACTAGAACCAAGAATAAAAATATTAAATCCAGTAGCCATAAATATTGTAAAAGACAGAGCTATCAAAGCTAGATAAGAGTGGGAAAACAAGCCAGGTAAGAACATGTTGGTTTAAGCCTAACTTCATGAACCCAAACAAAGATATAGAGATGGAATGGAAAATTGAAATGGAGTACTCTATTATCAAGTACCACCATACTCACATATATATGAGGAGTGAGAAGTAGATATATTGGTAATTCCAATATATATATATATATATATATATATATATATATATATATTGGAATTACCATATATATATATTGTGTGTGTGCCAATTTAAGAAGAATACAATGAAATTATTGAGAGAAAAGGTTGTAAAAACCCAGTTTCACAACAATGAGCATCATTAGAAACTCGGTATATACAATGCACAATAATAAAAAAGGTCTCATAAAAACCAGTTTTAATAAACATCTACTATATCTTTCTGTTAGGAATTAGCTGTTAAACCAAATATTTTTTTTCAAAACGCTGGCATAAGGCCAAGGGGTTACAGTTAAAGTTTCCAATGAAAGTGGACATTTATTATAAATCATTAGCTTAAATAAAAAGAATACTTCTTTTATCCGATTTGAGTCTTTGGCAAAGTGTCAAACATCAAAACGTCGTTTGCGTAGGAAAAAAAAAGAGTTCTTAAATATTATATTTTTGGTTTTATATTTTTCTGAAATATTATGTTTAAAACACGTTTTTAACATTATATTTCAAAGTCAATTTGCTCATTTTTCCTTTAGAGTCCTACTTATATTTCTTACAATGATACAAAGGTTAAAATATAATTTTTCAAAGAAACATCACCTTGAAAATCAAACAAAGAAATTTCATCAGCAACTCGAAATAATTCAAGATGTCTTTTCTGAACCTCAAATTCGGGTGATTTGAAATAATTCCACTGAAAGTCCAATAAATGTTATGAAAGATTCAGGAAAAATTATTAAACATGAAATATATTGCTAAATATGCCGTGTTCCATAAAATATAAACAAACCATTTTCTTAAATTAAGTGTGCCAATTTAGTGTAGCTAGCTTGTGAAAATAAATTCTTATCACCTTTTCTTTACAAGTATCTGGAGTTATTTGTTCATTTTTAGCTGATCAAAAACCAAATAAAAATAACTTTTTTTAAAAGTCAGACATCTTTATGAATAATTCTTAAAAACCTTGTATTGTAGTTATATAAATAAAAGATTGATTGAAAAAAAAATCTAAATTTGTTATTCTAGATTAAAGAATAGAGCATTTCTTGAAAATAATATACAAAAAAAAAAAGACATTTCAAGACAAACTCACACAAAACTTCAAAATAAAGCTATATTTAGTTTGAAACATTCATGATAAAATTTAAAGGAGCACTGCATAATATGCAGCTAAATGACATATTAAATCAGTTCCAGATCACAAATTTTGCAAAATATAATTAATATCTTTGCTCAGTGATAAAAAAATTTCAGCTGAAATAGTTATATCGGTGAACAGAATTATATTATTATTATTATTAATAATCATTATAAAAACTGACCATTGTAAATTTCTGTAGAAAATTTTTCAGTTGTATCTTTCAGTTAAACTAAATGCAGTTTACAAAATTATTAGAAGTAGATATGTATTTATCATATCATTATAAATATCATACATGCTGGGTTGGTAAAAATAAGTTTGATAATTTTTTTAACTTAAAAAATAAAACAGAATAAAAAGGAAGTTTTGTTCTCTTTTGAATCTGTGCTTTATTTTATTGTTCGAGTTAATTTATGCTAATTAAAACGGAATGTCGTTTATGACCTCTTTAGTGACCCCTTCGGCAGCACCTTCTTGTTGCTTTTATTTGAGTTCTTAGGGCCGCAAAAGCTGCTTATGATATTTGTGCTGTGTGTAGAGAGGGTGTCACAGCTGAAAGAAAGAACCAATTCTGATTAGTATGCCAAATTCAAAAAAGTGGGAATTTTGAGCTCAAATACGCACCCCTTTCTGGCCGTCTCAAATATTCCGATTTTAAAGTAGTGATTTCTACCAAAGAGGTATTGGAAATCTTGCTGAACGCTGGAAAGAAGTTATGAACAACAAAGAAGAATACATTATTCATTAATTAGTTGTTATTTTTTATTGAAAAATAAAATAAATTAAATTCAGTAAAACGGCGGGAACTTGGTTGCTAACCTGGTATATAAAGTATTTTTATAGAGACCATCGAGCTCATAAGAATGTAAAAATTTAAAAAATGGAAAATCTAATCAAAAGTATTTTATGATATTTAAATCCCATAGTTCATTTTACTCAACGCCTATGTTTAAAGTACTGCTAGCTTATAACTCATTTAGTTTAAAATAATTTTTATCTGGCTAGCGTGTTTTACATAATATATCTATTGCTTTTGTCTAAAATGATACACTTGAAGCCTTTTATTTTTTTTTAATTTGCTCTTGTTAAACCCTTAAACAGCTATCTCATTCACTGCAAAAGTTTCGGAGCAAAGCTCACACAAAATTTTATGGATGGATCACGTTACTTGTTTTGTTTTTTTTTTATTTAAAGTTATTTTTGTAAAAAGTATCATAAACGAACATCGTTTAGTTTTTGCGAAAATATTGTGCATCCTGGGATATTTTTCCAAAAGTATGATGTGCCCAACATCATGTACATTTTTTTTACAATAAAACGTTGCATCAGGATATAGTATAGAGCATCGTGCGATACTTTTCAAGATGAACTCTATATGCTTTTGTTCCTAATACCTAGTTCAATTTCTTTTCATAACATCAGAAAAGATGCTTCTAAGAGAGCCCTGACGAAATATAATTATAATAAAATATTATAACAAATCCTGCAATTGGAACCCTTCCTTCCTTCCCCAATTTTTTAAAACCACTCTCATTTTCGTTTCGCTCCTTTTTAATTTACACCCACTCACACGAGCTTGTTGTTGGGGGAATAAAAAATCGAGAAGCTCCCATTCCATTCAATTCGAAAAATTTCTCCGTCGCAGAAATCCAAGATGCCGACTTTCTTCCGCAAAAATAGTATCATTTCTTCTTCCGATCACTTTGCCACTCTTTCCCATTTTGAATATCATTACCTTCGACGAATTAAAAGAAGACGGCCGGGCGCCGATTTGTAACAACTGTCACTAGAATAATAACTAAGCCTCCCCAACTGGAAAGCGAAAAGAAAAACGAAAAAATATTATAAAATATTTCCCGCCATTAATTAGTCTTTGTTTGCTGCGGGTCTTCTTTTCTTGCAATTTTTCCATTCCCCGATTTGCATTCTTTCAAATGAGTTATATCACCAGCAGAGCGATGATTTCTTAGACATCTGCGGTAATTAATCTGAATTTTCGTTTATCCCGAAAATAAGATTTTTTTCCTCCCTTTTTCCACTCCTCCCCTTGCCCCCCTCTCCTTCCCCACGCCCCCCTCTTCTCTCTTCTCTCTCTCTCTCTCTCTCCCTTTCTTTAATCTTGGATAGAAACTTTTTCGAACCGTTAGGCTAAAAATCTTTCATATACCCTTAATGACAAAGACAGAGCGTCCTGTCGTTGACAGGTTTAATTTATTCAGAGAGCTGAGCCAATAATTTGAACTATCTCAAGCATACTTTTTGTGGTCAATCATTTATTATGTACTGTGTGTCAGCGCGCCCCAAAGCAGATCTATACAAAAGTGGTAAGATATGATGAAATGACGACAGAGAAAAGTTAAAAAGGCCTGCAGGGGAAAAGAGAGACGCGATGGATAATATATCCTTTAAAGGTTTTTCTTTTTCTATCTCTCTTCTTTTTTCTTTTTTTCCCATCTCTCTCTCTCATTGCGTTACTGTATTTTCAGCCGTAATTAATGGATGTGGCTAAAGTAAAAACTCTTCTCCCCCATTTGCACTTGGTTGCACGATTTCCGAAATTTTTTTTAAGCCTTTCCTTTTGTTTTGCGGCGAGTCCGAGTTCCCCCGAAAACCACGCTAAATTAGGCTTATCTTTGAAACAAAACACAGTCAGAAGCCTCAATTTATAACTCCGCTCGTGTCGTATTAAGTTTTTAAACAATAAAACTTAATTTGGAGGGAAATTAAAGTGGATACTAATTATACTATTAATTATATTTAAAAAGATGGTTTTCAGCTTGTGTCGTTTACAGCAGATATTTCCTCTCCGTGTTTTGCAAAGCTCGTATGAAGAACCTATGCGAAAAAGTTTGCTGTATTCTTTACTTTTCCCCCAAAATGCGATTTTTCTGCTCATTGCAGACCTGCAAATGTGTTTTTTGCTAAAAAAGAAAGCATGACCATTAAAGATTTTTTTTTCCCAATTTGTTTCAAGTATCCTAAATAGTTATCTTTATTAATGAGTTGCTATTTTTAGATGGGAATTTTAATAGGTTTATATATTTTTTTTTCACACAATGCATTTAAATCTTATGCATAAACAAGTACTCATTAAAGAAACATCAAATAGTAAAATAAAAAAATAATTTCTATTCCAAATGAAATATTACCTGCAGCTAACAAATGATATCAGTACATAATGTCAGCAACATCGGTCGCAAAAATATAATGTGAATGCATCCAAAACCATTAAAATTTATCAGAAAAAGGACACATTGTAAGTACGCAAAATTACTGAGTTTTCCAGACTTACAGAATTTTATAAGTAAATTTTAGTTCATAGATGAAAAAAGTTACACATTTTTGCAAAACAAAAGCAATTGATTGAAGGATTTGCTTCTAAAAGTGGTAGCTTCAATTGGTCAAGTTTGCGAAAAACTGTAAAATGCGTTTGGGGAATCAACTAACAAGATAAGCAGCTTTGTCTCTTAAATAACACAAGAACTGGCTATTGGAGCTACATACTTTTGATATCAAATGAAAGAGTTTTTTTTTTTTAATTGCAAGATAGCACGTGTAACTCCAAACTCCCATACAATAGAGCTATAACACGATGACACATAATCTAAAAGCAATGCACAAAAGACGAATAAGCATTCCAAGTTAATGTAATGTTTAGACTCAAAGTCGTAATCAATCAATAAATTTATAAAGTATAATCTGAGTTTAGTTAAAAGAATTCTTCCATGAATCTACCAGTAAAAAGTATCAGTATTCTTAAGATATGATCATGATCTATTTGCATTTACATGAGAACTTTGCGAGTTAAATTTAAATGAATCACTTTAATAACTGCTCACGCAATTTATTGAAGACATTTATAAATAAACTAAAAAGAGAGCATTCTATACTCTTCTGAGTAAAATTTGAAAATATTTTAAAATTCACATGCACACTAATGCACTCAAATGCTGAAATAAAAATAATGCTGAAATAATGATAATGCACTAATTCTGAAATAAAAAGGGATGATAAAGTGATGTTTTTAATTTAATTTTATAATGTATTTAATAATATAAGTTATGTGTATTAACAACTCTAGGATTTTTAAAGATGCGCAATAAATACATGGAAAATAAGATTATATTGTCAATAGGAACGACATATTTCGTGTATTTTTTATACAGTTTTATGATTTAAGTTTTAGTGATATTTTTGAAGATTTTTCACTCGCTGTTTTATTTTTAATTAGAAGATAAGGTCACGATTTAAACCAGATGCTTTGCATGGTATAGATAAAGAAAGAAATAAGAATAACTTTTTATGGAATTTTTCTATATATTTATTTTTTTACTCACACAAGAACAAAGAAAAATAAAGGATGATTTTCTTTAAATGTTTGCTATCTCAGAAGAGAAATGAAGTCTCTGCTTGAAATTCAAGATAACCTGTTTTAGTTGTTCTGCCAGAATCAACTTTATCACGCTTTTTACCGCTGTTTTTAGGTCTTCTGTGGTATTCTATTGATCTATGTCGATTTAAATGTAGCTGCATAAAAAGAAGTGTGGTGGTAATAAGACAGAACTATAAGGGGGTATCACTGTAAATGGATTTCAATCTGTAGTGTGCATTTCTTTTATGAAAAAAAAAAAAATTCATCGCCAAAGCTACCAAGTTGTTGAACTATATTGATGACTCGTCTTCCTTTATTGTTTTGGCAGCAGTCACATTTTCAGGCTTCCTTGCTGCCTTTAATTTGGTTTTCACGTCCATTTTGTTATCATGTACTGAAGCTGTTCGATCAAACTTAACAATTAATGTTATTAACATGTTTGAAAATGCTTTTGGCCTGTTTTTTAAAACACCAAACCACTTCCTGACAGTTTAGTAGGTCTCCGGTCACGCAAATATAAAATGTTTTGACTAATATAACATGCTCTTCAAATGAATAACTCTACATTTTTTTTTCAAAACCAACCAGATTTCGTAGATAAGTTTATTTTGCGTTCTTGCGCATGCGTCCACAATTTCACGTCTCTAGCTCACCCGTTAATGAGTTATTCAATTATGAATTTCACTCTATCCGACGTAGCACTCGATACTTATATTTTTTTTTTGCGGGAAATAGCAGAGCTACTTGAATTTTTTTAATCCTCTTTTAATTTAATAAATAATAAAAAGAAAATAATTTCATCTTCTTTTCTGCCTTTTACTCCTTCGCTTACTGGGTGTTATGGCACAAATTTTCTTGCACATTTCATGGTACATATATTTATTTTAGGCGTGAAGCATTTACAAAATGTACGAAACATAATAAAATTACTATTTGAAAGGGGTCAGTTATCATCCATCTTCAAATAGGTTTTAAGAAAGTGACTTTGTTTCGATCTAGCATATATTCTACAAATTTACTTCATTTAATGTATCATTAAATACGCACAAAATCTTATTACTTGAATTCAAGTCAACTTATCATTTTTTTTTTCTATTTCAATAAAGCACTTCGCCTCCAATTACATAAAGAAGGCGTTACAACCTACTTAATAAGATTTCAGCTCTGTAATTTCCACCGACACTTTTGTAACCAATGTCAAACACAATAATCTCGTGTACAATAATAAACTCTTTCAGAGAGCAAGTGGATAGTGCATAAAACGAAATCAATAAGAAAATAAATATAATTAAACTCGAAATTACTTTAGAAAATAGTTAAAAGAAAGCTGCGAAATAATTGATAATATAACATGTTTCTTCTCTAATTCGGACTGACATTTACAGTCATACATACTCATTCAATTATTTTAAACTTCTTGAAAGTTTGACATGGCTGAAAATTCCATTTGAATTCAATATTTAAGAAATCGCATTTGTCAACCAGAAACGGGGAAAAAAATAGCGAAGGAAAAGATTATTGGGGAAAATTAACACCCGACTTTTTCTGACTGATTTTAAAGGGAATTTTTAATCATGGTAAGTCTGCAAGGTTGTGTTTTTTACACGCATTAGTACGTTTCTAAAGATTAAAAAAAATTTTGAACCAATCTTAGAAAGCTCTTACCCCCTCAAGAACGACATTTTGTACTTTTTTTTCGTTTCGTTTAAACTTCGTTTCGCTAATGCATCATTTCAAGTATAATTTACAGTTCTAAGCTTGCTGTTTTTGAAAATTAAAAGACTAATAAGTGCGAAATATATCCGAATCTAGTGTACATTAAGCTTTCAGCTCAAATTAAGGCTTTAACTTGTAACATGTTGTTTTCCTTTGAGGAATTTCTTGCACCTTAAAAATTATTTCTTTAATTTGTGTGACTGGACATAAAAAGAATTAAGTAAATTCCAGAGGAGTGAATAAAATTGCTATTGAGTTACAGATTTTTTTATGAATGTTTGCAATTTTTTAGCATATTTCAAAATTTCGGCTTTTTTATTAAATTGAAAAAATCAAAATTTAATGAATGCAACAATCTTACGAAATAAAAGTTATAACTTACTTTTTATGGGATAATTGATTTAATTTAACCAAATTTTAGTAAGTGAAGTATTTGCTTAAATCAATACCTCTTGACACAGATAATCAATTAAAATAAATATTTTACCAGACTTGAAGAAATAATTTGATTCTATAAATATTCACCTGCATAAAAATCAGCGCATAAAGTATTTTGCTGATTTTTTGGTTAAATTAAAGCTACTGCAGGGTTATCTGCCTCGGTGGCAGTATGGTGCAGGTTAAGCTTAATTTCTTTGGCCGTATAGGAGGGAGACAAAAAGGGGTAACAAAAGGTTCAGGGATAGAAAACCATACATGTCCAGAAGATGTACATTTTTCATTGCGTCGTACTAAGTGGAAAACACAGGCAACTCTCCTTTGAGTAATCTTAACTTTAATTTTTATTGTAGTTGAAGTAGTATCGAGAATTTTTATTGAAGATCAGTAAATTCTTATAAAGTCAATGGATGGCAAGAGGGTGGGGAAGAACTGCCAAATCTGCTGCCTACAAGTTGCAAAAATCGGAGCTAAAGGGATGTCCTTTAGTAGCGAAGCAATTACTCAGCCTGCAAAAGCGGCGATGCAGCGCTAACAAAAATACGCCAACAAACAAAAAATAGGCTCACACATCTGGAGTGGTTAAGAATAAATCAGCGTGTTAATTTTATGAGCCAAACAATTAGGCGGTAGAAATTTTAAAAAGGTTACCAAAACGTGTCGATGAAGAATATCGCCAAGAACATCCGTGTGAGAGACTGCTAGCTTAAGCAAAATTGACAGTCTCACTTAAAGAGTTAGCAATTGCAAAGAAAAATTCATTTCAATGTAAGATGAGAAAATCTGCGGTCATAAACCACAAAGAACCGAAATGCTTTGAGCGTATGTGAGGGTTGTATATAAGATGCACCGCGCAAAATACAGGACAGGGGTTATATGCAAATGCCGAAAAATAATTTGTGATGCTGGCATCTCTAGCCCATGTCTTGAGCGGATGAATTTATAAAAAATTATAATTCGTATTATAGTTAACCTGGGATAACCGCCTAAAACTGCACATCGTTAGATTCACAGCCGCAATGGGCCAGAACTCTAGACCTTTGCATTTCAGTCATCTACCAGTGTCTTATCCATTTGTCCATTGAACACATTTGGCTAACTTAGTGAAATATAATATTTTTTGGCGGCAAATTTCATAGAATAGTTTTATTATTTATTTATTTTTTTTTGGGGGGGGGGGAGATAATTTATACCGTCTTCCTTAAAATTGCTGTTAATAAATAACTTTTAGGCAACTATCATAAAAAACAAAAAATTTCAAATATTGGATAAAAATTCAAATTTGTAGAGATACTCGCTGAATGCTTTTTAGTCGTAAAACTAAATGCAAGCAAACTGTTTCTTTCTTTTCTTTTGTGTGTGTGTGTGTGTGTGTGTGTGAAAAATACTGCGTGAATAAGAACAGTAAATAGGGAAATGTGTAAAAATAAAAATATGTCTTATTTATAACTTTCACAATAATATCACTAAAAACATGGTTAAACTTTTTAAGGATTTGATTTATTCAACAAAATAATTCTGCTCCTTGAACAAATTTGGAAAACTTAAAATTACATACTTTGGACGTCCAAATTATACTAGTGTTATATTAATCAACAAAATTTCAATTGACGGAGGTTCATATTTTAAAACCTCCCCTATAATTTTTTTATTATTTATTTATAAAAAGTAATTGTTGTTGTTGCTGCTAATGCCCTCTGGCAACCGCGGAGTGGTGCCAGATCCTCCATATAGAAAGACGATGGTCGGAAAGAGAAGGCTTCCATTTTAATGAGTCCCAGTGGGAAGAAGACCGACTTAGCTCGGGGCTCGGAGTCCCCTAATTTTTAACCAATTCCAGATGAGGGACCAACCATCTGAAATCGGCAACCCCAGAGATAGCGTTAAACATGGAGGCTTTTGAGTGCACCAGCTTCCATTAGCGTGCACGGTCCCACAGCAGCCCAGCTTAGAGAGGAGTTCACCCTCCCAAGCACTGGCCAAGCCGGGTGCGGCTTCACTTTCCGTGTTCTTACGGGAACGGAGTTTATTGACTAGGCCACCGCGGGACTAAAAGTAATTTTTAAGTGGTTTTATATAATGAAGATATTAGGTGATTAGAAAAATAAATAAATAAAATCTTCCAATATTACGATAAAACTTATATTGTAATATCACAAATTATAATATTCTCTGAGATTAACGTATTGCATTTTCAAAAAATAAAAAAATAAAGCTAATATTAATATTTTTAGTAACAAGTTATAACATTAATAATTAAAGATATTTTTAATGCATCCGGCACTTGTAAACTAAAGCTTGTTTTCTCTCATTTCTCAATTTGATTTAAGAAAAAAGAAACTATTCCTGTTAAAATATGATTTTCCAGTAGTGCAACTTAGGTCAAATATTATCTACTCATATCACGTGTTTTAAATGGATGGAAATAACTAAGCAGGCAGCACACGCAGTTTCTATGAACGTCTATAAACGTTCAGAGAACGTTCAGTAATTCTCTGAAAGTTTATTAATGTACACAGAACCAGTGAGTGTTCCTTTGCTAATGATTTAAATAAATATGAGTTCTGTTTAAACGTAAAGACTCTATTAAAAATAAGAAGCAATAAGCATTTCATCTACATTTAATAAAGCAATATTAACTAATGGCAAGTTGTGTTTTTATTTTATTATTATAAATTTTTTTATTTTATTATTATTATTTTATTTATTTGTTTGTTCTCTTCCATTCATTGTTAAAATGTCGTTAAATATTCGAGTCAGCTTCACCAAAAGAGAAATAAATATGGAAATCGATAAATATTTTCTTCTCTTACATACGTACACGGTTACATCAAGGATTTTTATTTACTTTTGAATGTCCGTAGTAACACGTATACGTAGCATACTCTAGAAATAACTTCTTCTTCTTCCCTCATCCACCCCCCCCCAAAAAAAAAAGCTTTTTAAAACGTAATTTTAGTAATATAACTTCTTAAATTATAAAACTGTTTTAATTACTCTCGTCATTTAAAATTTAGTTTTAATTTTCTCGGTGTTCTTTTCCTTTAATTTTCTTCTACACGCGTATTATGAGTCTTCTTTTGAATAAATTTGACATTTAAAGTTGAATACAGTCCAGAAAGAAAAGAAAATCATCACTTTTTAAGTATTCCAGAAATTGCTTTGCTATAAAACTGCAATTATTATTATTATTGTTAGTATTATTATTATTTGAAACTTCAAACCTTCCTTGATTCCAATTTTAACCCATTTTTCTTTCAAACAAATCTGCAGAAATGTAAGTTAATTGATTAAAAAAAAAAAAACTCCTTAAGTGTTAAAAAATCATTCTGGTGATAGCCATTCTTCAGTTATTGGCTTCAAGTTTTGCATTCTTATTATTATCATCATCACTACTTTAATGTGGAGGCTCCTTACTGGCTCCTGTCAGTACGTGTTTTCTTACAGAACGAGTCCCGTTGCAGAGAAACCTAATGTCAAGGGATGAACGCTCCAGCGCCGAAGGTGCTCGTGCTAAATGCATATATGCTTACTTCTGCGTGAAAACCGTCCTTCCTTGGTGATCCCTCGTCCACCAACCAACCCACCCACTCTCGGCAGACGATCATTACTCACACACGTGCCTGTGTCGATAAAGAATGAATTTATAATTTTACCGAAGTGTGTTCATGATGCCAGCAAACATTAACATCAAACTATCGCAAGTTAGTAAGAAGGGGGAGAGAAGGAGGGGTGGGGGTGGGGGGGGGGGAGAGCGAACACATAAGAGCTTAAATAACGATCTGGCTTCAATTACAAGCTTATTTTATTTTAGAGGGATTCTTTTTTTTTATGAATATAATTTTGCTGTTGTTCTTTTGTTCTGTCTTATTACCTGGGATTTGGGGCTTCATTAATAACGATATGGGGGGGATAGAGTTTAATTGTTTTGGAAAAGAAGAGGGGGGGTTGTCGTTTAGGCGCTGCCGTCCCGTGGCTTAATATTTCGATTTTGATGGTTACAGTTAACTAGAGATAAACTGTACGGAAAGAAGCAGCTAATGGATTCGTTTAATTAGAGGAGAGATGATTTTCGGCAGTGTAATACAATGATTTAAAGTGGGAACGAAATTAAATATTTGATGTTTAATGTGAAGGGGAGGAGAATAGGAGTATTTAGACTTAATGGAAGGTTGTGTCATTTGGCTTTTTATGCATTTGTGTCAGTATTAGAAGGTAATATCCGTTATAAATTAAGTATTGTACTAAAAAGTGTAATTTAGAAATGTCTGGAATGAAAAATAAAGGAGCGTCTCTTAATGTTGAACGATGCAAAAAATTGTATTCTAAAAGTTTGGTTGAAACTGCAAGATGTCAAAAATTAAAATTCCATTGTTTAAAGTTGTGTACATGTGCAAATATTCATCAGAAAAATATTAAACTTAACAAAGTGATGAAATAAAAATAAACTTTCAAAGGAAAAAAGGACAGCTTCAAATGTAGCACAGACCACGTCAACTTACAAATTACATATTTACCTGCAATTTACACTCGCAGAACTTTGTTTATAGTAAACATGTTTCACATGATGGTCATCATTGTAAGCAGCTTAGGATTTCATCTGAAATCCTAAAAGGGCTTGAAAGATCTTAATCGGCAATCAAATATCAGGCGTTATTTAATGCAATTTTGCCAATAATTTCATAAATCAATTTTTGTCAACGAAGAAAGCTTCTCATGACTGTAGCAACTCAAGAACTGTTTTTTTTTTGTAAAACATATTTTCAGCATACTTTAAAATAATACGATAGCAGGAGCACCGTCTTGCGAAAAAAAAAAATGTTAATGTTTCACGTCAAAAGGAAAAAATAGCTTGCAACATATTTCACAATCATACGCGCCATCATATGAATATTTAGAATAATTTTTCCCATTAAATATTTTTTTCTGTAATCTCTTTATTAAGTCACCTACAGTGTCACGCTTCTTTAGTGAATTTATTTTGTTTGTAAACAAGTCAAGAGAGAAACTTTAGTTACTAAAACCCAGCATTTCATCAGTTACATGAATAAAACCAATATAGCAATCCTAATCAAGTTTTAATTATAATTTGAACATGCTCCATTGTTTATAAAAGCTCCATTTAAATATTTCCTGTTCTACTTGTGAAAATGGAGTCAGCCTCATATTGAAAAAAGGCATTTTTCACTTTTATCATCTTATTTGCCTATTTGAAAGTGTTCGTCGAGTTCATTGTGCAATATTAAAAGCACAATTTTACATTTTTCTTTGTAGGAATAAAACTTATGATCCAGCTCTTCAAACAACCGTTAGTTTTATTGACATTTGATGACGTTACTCATTAACACATCTGCTACATTTTTCAGATCTAAAATGTTTGTTGTTACCTTTAATCAGCATATATAATTTAGTCTTCTGAAACATCACTGAAGCTTTACTCAGGGCGAGTTTAGTATTTTAGAATTTTACTTTTTTTTTTAAATTAAGCTTCAATGTTGCCAGTTTAAGAAATGAAATCTAACATTCGGCACTTTAAGGTGCACAGGTATTTTTAACTTTAAAAGAGCTTTAATTACCCATCGAGTCTATTTCATCTAATATTTCCCTCTCAAAAGGCAACTTTAATTATTTCCTGGCCCTAAAATGCCGTAAGCTTCAAGGTACAATAGCTTTTTTTTTCTTCATATCCGTAAGAATAAAACAATGACTATCGCAACTAACCTTTAATCGTAAAAATAAGTTCTTCCATTCTAGTAATATATGTAAAGGGGAAAACAATTGAAAGTCGTCTGCTTCAGTGGTACTCGTTTGAAAATAAACTGTGTGTTTGAAAACCAGTGTAACCAGTGAACAGATAAACTGACATAACTACCAGAGATTTTTTGTTTGTTTGTGTGTGGGGGGGGGGGGGCAGTCAAAAACTCGGTGTCATAACTTAAAAATTGAGATTCAAAAATTCTGCCAAAAAGTTTTAGCCCTTTCGCAATTTGTGCGGGTGTAAGTAGCTCCTCGAGATCACACAGTTTTGTACTTTTCAGGTGTAGGTAGAAGAAAGTTTGCTATAATTATAAGTACAACCTGTGCACTGCATGTCCTTGGTATTTACATGAAAAATAATGTAAATTAATTTAACGAGAAACATTTAGAATGAATTACAAAATAAAGGGTGTCCCATAAATAATAGTACGAACTTAAAGGGGAGATAAAATATATCAAAAGGATTAAGAATAACGTAACAGTGTATGATAAAACACGTTTGTTAACTGTTTTTATTTTGGTTAGTTCAAATGAGTTTATTTATCGAAAATTTTACCATTCGAAATGAAAATGATTTATAATTTTCAGTGTTAGTTCCATATATTTTTTCTTCTCCAAAGAAAAATAATAAATTTTAGAAAACCATACTAGGAAATACCACTAATATTCCAACACCTCTTTTTTAAGTTATTATTAACTGGCGATTGAAAACAAATGTTTTCGCCCCTGCATTGCTGTATATTAGGGTTGTAGCTTTTAAAAAAAAAAAACTGCTCCACGGACTTTGAATACAAATTAAGATAAACTAACAGCTCTAGGACTTGAAAAATTTCAAGATCCCTTTTCACAAATTGCGCTAAACACTGTAGTAAACTAAAAACAAACGATCCCTGAATTAATTACTTTTTATTATAGCCATTATCTAAATGGAACTTTGAATTTGAGTATAATGAACGCTTATACAAAATATTAACTTCAACTAAAGTTTCTACATAAACATGTGCAAAAATTAATAACATATTTTACAGTACTTCTGCACTGAAACCAATGTCACACATTTAGTGCATTTATAATAAATGATAAATGACATTTTCAACTGAAAGATTTAAACAGATAAGAATGTCTAACTAGTATTACAACGCACACGCTTATTTACTAGAATAATAAACTACCCAAGTTAAACAATTTCAGATTAAAATAATTTATAAATAACACATGAATATTAATTCACAAAACATGCTTTATATCCTATAAATTTGTAGGATTTCTAAATACAAGTGTACACTTACCTTTACATTCAGAACTTAAAGTTCGAATTCTATGATTGAATTCTTTGATTTATTTTCATAAAAAAAGGCTCAATCTTCAAAAAATTATTACCTACATCTAAAACACCTTGTCATTAAGTCATTATGACAAAACTATAACAAAATTGTTTTTTAATTATAAAATAAATTAACGTTTATAATCCCAAATCGCATACAATCGAACAGCGCAAATGTAAATATTAGGCCTCAATGATTCAGTGATTTCTTCCGATGGCAACGAAGAAGCAGGCCCGGTTGCTAATAACGACGGCCCCGATTGAACCAAGGTGGATTTAAATTGGCATTTAAAGAGGAAAAACGTAGATCTATATTATCAGCATAATTAAAAGGTAGTATTACTAGATTTATTACGATGGTATGGATTAAAGAACAATAAACCCAGTTAATTAATTTTTCTTGAAATTAAAAGTGTTTGTTTATTCATCATTTTTCAAGGGATTTATTACAACTAATTAAACGATAAGTAAGCCTATGTTAATATATCCTTCGGTAGTTCCAACGGAAGAGACTACCTGAACAGTTTTTTTAGATCGTACTTTGATTTAAATAACAATAACAACATTAAAAATAAAATAGAAAAGGCTCAAACATTGTTGTACGTAATTTAATATTTATATTAGATGATATTTTTTGGGACAGTGCAATTGGATTTGGATCGAATTTTCAGAATGTTAAATGATTATCACTTAACTTAAATAATTTAAACAGATATGAGGTGTTAGTATTGTTTTCCAAGTTTCCTTGTATTTCTCTTTCAATTAGAAATGAATTTCTAAATTTTTAAGTTGCTAATCTTTTAACAATAATTACTTGTATTGAAAATCTCTCATAGATGCCTTTAAAAAGCACTTAGTACTTAGTGCACTTAGTTATTTTTACCGTGTTATTTATACGTAATCACTCTATCACTGAGTAGATATTCATTTCACTGCATTTAATTCACTGATGATTAAAAAAAGATAGTATATTACCTCCCAGAAATGTAAAGCATTCCTTTTTAATTTAAAACCAAATAAATTGAAATTTACAAAGCTCCGAGTTATTTTTCTCATTTGTGCAACTTGCATTTATTCTTTTTCTTGATAAAAGTCCTGCAATTATTGAAACGGATAGCTTAATATTTCTGCCGTGTAATAGCACAGTTAATCAATGTCGCTCCGCGCAATGAAAATTTTTATCTTTTCATAAACTTAACTATATTAGTTTGCGAACCTAAATTATAAGAAAACAATAAATCACTTACTATAATTGGAATTCTGTTTTCAATTGCATTTACTTGCACTGGAAATTTATTATGCTCGACTGTCACATTTCTCATGGCAAAAAAATTGTATTTATTCAGCTGTCATCTGTGTTACCCGACCATAATATATACCATTGCGTATCAAGCGATGCAAAACAAATCATTATAATTACAGCGGTTGTTTAAAAATATCCTTTCCTTTGTAATATTTAGTATCGGTTAATCAATTTTATTTCTACGTACACGTCCGGCAAAGCGATGAAACTTTTGTATCGATTTCGTGTGGGTTTAAAAAAAAGAGTGTATTAATATTTATACATCCATGAGTATGCAAATGCTTTGAATAATCGCGTGTATCTCCGCCATTAAATTTTTATCCAAATTTATCTAAAATTTCATATTCTTCATTTCCAATAACAAAAATCGCAGTTGTAACTTGCTCCCCTTCACCCCAACCCCCTTACCGCTCACAGATACCTTCAAAGTTTTAATCCTTCATCATTCTTGCAACTGACGTTTATTCAGATTGCATTTCCGAGAGCATCTTAACAAATAGCAATCCTTTCCGCAAACTTTTTCCTCTAATTTTTTCCTTTTTACTTTCTCTTGTTCTTTTCATCTTTTGTGTTGTTTCATCCTTTTCCCATCGGATTTAAATTAGAAAATCAGAAACCATCTTTTACCCTTGCTGGGATTCTGCCGCGAATCTAATCGTTAACTTGTCATAATACGGCGCGATCACGTGACCCGGAGACCCTTTGATGCATGGGGCCCTGTCTGCGGGGGCCCAAGACAAACGGCCCCTAATCACGGAAAGGGCCTAAGTAATGACATAGCTATGACACCCAACATGCCTTGGGCCTTCCTTATAAGTTCGCCTCAAAGGTAGCTCGCAATTTCTCTAATATCGAATAGTGAATGATTGGCTGGAGCTGTTGGCAGCATTCGGTTAAGGGATTGCGCACACATTTACGAATCGCAAAAGAGGAGGTGACTCCTCCCGCTGAGTGAGTGCATTGCTACCGATGCGTCAATGAAAGTAAAAAGTGACGTGAATACGTTTTTAAAAATATTAGTGCAAATTTGAGATTTGGATTTGACTGAGAGAGATTTTTGAGATGTATGGCACTGTAGGCCTTCATCGCAGTTCTTCGTGAATACAAGTTAATTTTTTTTTCAAAGGATCGTTTTACTGTACAATACATTTACAAATACAAACATCCATGGAGGGAGCTGATAGGAGGGGGCGGCCACCTATCAGCCCCCTCCATGGCCTTGGGTTAGTGGGAATCGAACCCAAGACGTCGCAGCGCACAGGGTGGCGACGGCGAGGCAAATTCTCGCAAATACAAGTCCCCTTGAGAAATTTTAATTATTATATCAGACACGGTTAAGTATAGTGAAATAATTGCAACCACTGATCGGTATCGATACGGAAAAGTTTTTTTTTTGGTAGGTTTACATTATATCATTAATTTTTGACAGCAAGCATCAGGAAGTACCGAGGTTAAGTCATGCAGAATTACTCGATCGAACAAAGTTGTAAAAATTCTCTAGAAATAGGTGCGTGGTCTAGCTATCTCGTGCTGCGGCGATTTGAGTTTGACATGTGATTTGACACCATTAGACTTCTTTCTTTGAGGTCTTCTGAAACGTTGAGGTGTATCGGAACGGAGGTATATCGGCTTCATCGGAACGAGCCTGTGTTCTAAAGATTTTATTTGTTTATTTATTAGTTTGTAATTGGCTGTGACTAATATTTAAATTTAACGCCAAAGTTTAGCGAAGTCAAGCTTCCTAAATAAATTGCTAGTTTTGTTAATTAAACAAACGTTTTTCTTTTGGCCCTTCTCATAATACAAAGACAAGCATTGAATATATTTATTTAATGCAATGGTCTTTTAACTGGTGTTTCTATAGACACTGATACTCCATTAAATGATAAAATGCTCTATAAAATTTGAAAAAATAATAAAAACTATCATTTATGAGGTTTTTTAATGTATATTACTTCTATTTTAATGAACTGATTATAGATTTTTCAAAAATCTTTTATAAGCTACAATGGTTCATATATAACTTTTTAAAATGCATTGTCTTTGAAAGCATCAAAGCTTGAGTTTTAATTCGTAGCAATCAGTGGCGCACATGGGATTTTGTCTTGGAGGGGGTCCAGCTCATAAACCACCTACACATTACAATTTTTCAGGTGGTTGATAGGTATTGTGACAC
Source organism: Cheiracanthium punctorium (assembly GCA_038373885.1). Classification (NCBI taxonomy): domain Eukaryota; kingdom Metazoa; phylum Arthropoda; class Arachnida; order Araneae; family Cheiracanthiidae; genus Cheiracanthium; species Cheiracanthium punctorium. The sequence goes on from JAWZYV010012008.1 coordinate 399,679, forward strand.
CTATCAACCACCTGAAAATATGCGTAACAAAATTTTGCCCCTTAAAGGGAGTGCAGCTCAAAAAGTTGAGACACCTGAAAAAACGCGGAGCAAAATTTTTTATCGTGTTCATGACCACCTTTTATAAAGACACTCAGTACTTCAATATACTTATAATTTAATATGTTTCTGAACTGCGCGTTTATATACTTATCCTAAATGCTAAAACTAAAGAATTGATAAAGTCTTGTAACATATTAAAATGCCAAGAACTACATGATGATTTTCGGATGCAAAGTTGATAACTGTTTTTTTTTTCGGGGGGAGGGGGGGGATACAGACCTCTTGGACCCCACCCTTGTGTGCGTCACTGGTAGCAATGGCTTAACCCTTTGAGGCGCAACCCTTTCCCAATGCTGAAGAAAGGGCAATCTATTCAGCTGTTCTCGAATTCTTCCATTTTTATAGAAATCAAATATATTCTTCCTGACTGGCAAGAGTCAAAACGTCAGAGTTTGGTGTTCCCAGAGTGGGAACACTACGCGCGTTAAAGGGTTAATTCTAGCACAAAATATTTTCAACTCGCAATCATCTGAAAACTCAGGAGGGCGAACAGAGAATAGCCCTAATGGACAGAAATTATTTAAATTTTAATTCTTGTATAAGAATGCAAAGAGTAACAACATTCGTTGTTAATACACACGGAGTGAAAGGTCCCGGTGTATCAGCTGTTAGAAACGGCCAAAAGTCTCAGACGTATGCAAAATTTTCCTTAAAATTGCGGGCTCGCAGTGCAGGGAGCCTGGCTCAGCGAAAACTGACGGGCCGCCCCCTCCTATCAGCACCGACTTTTCCCAATCTCCAGAAATCATAATCTCCTGCGAGGAGATTAGGATACTTTTAAACTCTTCCGCTGCCGTCGAACCGGAAACAATTAGTCCGTTACGTCGTTTCCCTGGTCGTTAAATAGATGGAGTCTAATTTTCGTCAACTATAATAACCGGACATTTTGAAAAGTCTTTAGACACCATTATATGCGATGGGGGGTGTTGGAGAACCGAGAGTTTTCGATTTCCGGGGCCAATATGATTCCAAAATTTCGCGTGAATTATACTCGTGATTACTTTTATAAATTGGATAAGTAAACAGGGAAAGAGGGCGGCTTTTCCCCCCGCGAGTGTCTAATGGGGTAAGTCGTGTGCTCGGAGTTTAAAATCGTAGAACGGGAAAACCGTCGTTTTATGATTGCTTGGAACTTTTATACCGTTTCGGCCCTTTCTCTCGACTTCTCGTTGAATTATAGAGGTTGTGATAGCAGCAAGAGATCAGCAGCGCCCTGTGCGTATCAAAGGGGTGTGGAGGGGGAGGATGTTTGTTAAACACTCAGACGTGGTTCAAGTGTGGGTAATGCTCGCTGGATTCCATTTCCTAAGTTGTTTCAGGGTGAGTGGGAATTTATATGTTCGGATGATGGTGGGGGGGGGGGGGGGAGGCGTTGAGTAATTTCTGTAGTAGTAGTGTTTGATAAAATGGCGCAATTTGGGTGCACGAGATTAGTCAGGAGTTAATTTGGGTAAAGAAAGGAAGTCAAGGGTGTATGAGTTATTAATGCAGTTGAAAGAGCTCTTAAGGAAGAAGTACTCCTACAGTTGCATAATGTTCAGGACTCTGCAGTTAGATATACGGGGTGTGTTCATGATTAAAAAGACTCTATTTCATAGTCTACAACCGTGACCAGTAATCAGAAAATTGTGAAGCTTTGTGTATGAGTGGCAGAAAAAATAGTTACAAACAGAACCAGATGACGTATTACTTTGAAAACGTGTAAAAGTGTTCAGTTCCTTTTCCTTTAACATCTCGCACAATTTGTTACAAAACCCTGGAAAATTCTCGGAGTTCATCTCACCATTGTGTTTCTAAATGACTGTAGACTTCTTTACTAATACGCACTCCTATGACGATATACAGAACTTTTTTATCACTGAAAAATGTCTGCATGTTTTTTATCAAATTACCACGAAATTCAAAATTTTTCCAGTGACTGGTTTCAGCTGTAGAAAATTTTCCAAATAGTATCTGTAAAATATTTTAAAGATGTCTGCAGACTGTAATTAAAATCATGGACATCCTGTAAGTGATAGGAATTGCCAAATTTAATTAATGAAAAAGTCTTGATGGTGGGTTTGGAGTTTTACAAAACTATAAAAAAAAGAAAACATTTCATCTTTTATTAGTAGCATTTTCACAAATTATGTAGAAAGTAGTAAAGTTCTGCTCTACCTACATTGGACATACTTCACTCATATGCTGTTCAAGTGTTACAATACTGATTTTTATTTGAATGTAAATTTATGCGATTCATTAATATAAAAAAGGGAAATATAAATATTAAAAGTGAACCTTTTGTTTATAACTCCTAAGGAATAACGAAGTAACTTAATTTCGACCAATAGGCAGGTTTGACACTAGTTTCTGTATGGGCGCTAATCATTTCTTGTATAGTGATTATGTAAGATGAATTGAAAGAAATTAACATAATTTGTTTTCCTTCAAGAAGCTTAATTTGTTTGCAATAAAGTCACAATCCAGAACTCCATACATAAATTTATTACTCCAAAAGAATCTTTCAGTGACAATCAAATAACTTTACGTAATTATTTTTCTTAATCCACCAAAATTTAATAAGTTGCCTCTGAAATCCAGTCTAGCAGTCACAACATAGTAGTTGAGATCTTAATTTTAGAGCAATTGTAAATGAATTTGCATGTTACATTTTTGTTCCAGATCGGGAGAAAGATAAAAGAAATGAAACATAATGAACTAGGTTCAAATGTGAAAGTAAAATTGCTTTCATAATTAATAGTTATTTAACTAATATTTTCTCAATACCTTTCTCAATACGATAGCTGGATTCAGACTGTTATATTTAACTTAATTTAAGAATAAAAAAGTAAATAAAAAATGAATTGCATCTCGGAAACAAAATGTCGTTTTATCGAAACCAAATTCAATTTTCACGCGTTCAGTGACATACAAATTTCCTTACCAAAACTACGTTTTTTTGCATGGTAAAACTACGAAAAATTCTAACTGAAGAATGCAATAATATTGTTATATTAGATATTTTTTCCTCTCCATCAATAACAGTAATTCACCGTTTTCTATGTACCCAGAGTTCAGCTTATGTAGAAACGAAGGGCAATTAAAGTTAAAAGATAAGTAGTAAATTTAAATGTTATACAGCACAGTATTTTTGCCACCACATGTTTACTTATTTTGATTTGCTTAATGAAAGATACGCTTAGCTTATTTTTCAAACTTAGTTTTAATTTCATTTTTTTATTTTTGCAATTTTAAAAAATAATGCGAACACTAAATTAATTTTTAAATTTCAATTTCTGACTCGTAATGTGTCTAATGTAAGTTTATTTGCTCTATTAAAATTAGAAATTAAGTTATTTAAACTTCTAATATTCCGAAACCGCGTAATTAGAAATAAAAACTCCAGAAATTAGCACATTTATCACAGTTTTCGAAATTCGACGTTGTTCTTGATTACATTAAGTGTAATGGATAAGACGTGATTTCCTCTCCATTTTTTAAAAATAAATATTCTGTATCGAACACTTCAATAATTTATATTAAAAAGTGAAACCTCTTAATGCATGTTTTTTAAATGTTTTAATTGAATTTGTGCGCTAAAAGTTGGTTATTTTTAATAACTGGTGAATTTTAAACTTATACATGGATGTTATTACGTTGGAATTAAGATAATGCGGTTCTTTTTACAGATTATGTTGTGATTTCTACACGGAATTTTGTAATTAAATATACTTAGTAAAGTTGTACGCAGTCACATATGCACTAATAGTGTGTCACCTTGGAGAATTCTCAGTAATTTTAAAATCTGTATATTAACAAGAAGTATATTAATGATGAAATATTTTATAATGCTGAAGGAAATGTTGAACAAGATACATGTTTTCGGATATGTTTGCTTTTTAAAATTATTATTTACATCAAATTCATTTATATTTCGTACGCATTACTATTTTCTTCATAATATCACTTAATTATTCAATTAAAGTTAAACAGCTCTAAAGTTTATTTTCCATTTTCTGATAATTTCTTAATTGCATCTTACACACCATTAGCATTTTTTTTAATTTAAAATGTTGATGCGGGGAGGGGGTGGGGGGAGAAGATGACATAATCTGCATTCAAATCTTCTACAGATATTTTTCGTCTGCCAAATCAAACGGGTAAGGTTTATTTATAATGCGGTCCTTGAAATAAATATGTATATAGAAATAAATATACTAAAAAACGTATGTGCAGAAAAAAAAAGATTTTGTAAAATTCAATAAAATTTTGTAAATTAAAAACGAAAAATAGTCGGTGCTATTTTTAACTGATTATTATTATTATTATTATTATTATTATTATTATTATGTGTACCTGAAAGTAAGGTCCTTTCTTGCATAAAATTCAAACAAATAAACTTTCAACAACATTGAATTACATACAAGCTGTGCCTAAACATACAACTCATAATTGTTTAATTTAAGAGCGGGAATTTTATAGATAATATTTTTTTCTTTCAACAAAAATGAATACCCTACCTCCTTTTTCCTGTCTACCCTTCTTGGAGGATCATATTCTGAATGTTCGGAAATCGATTTTTAGGTATTCGTGAGAGTTTTATTGCAGCAAGAATTGTATGGATATCTCTTTCCTTCTTTGAGATCACGCAGGATTATGAAAAGAACGTTTTGGTCCCTTTCCCTCAAAAGTTACGAATTTCGGAAAATGCTCTCCAATCTAGTATGTACTATAAAAACTCACGTACGTTCCAAATTTTGTATTATTAGCTTCAGTAGCTCAAGGCAAAATTATTATTATTATTATTATCATTATTATTGTTGTTGTTGTTGATTAAAAAATGTTTGATTGATATTCTGCTAAACTAAATTGTTTATTAAATACTTTCGTATTCTGATAAGTTCTGATACAAAAATTTGAGATTTTGTCTGTTGTCACTCATTTTTATCAGTAAGCAGTGAAAGCCACGGTAAAAGTTTATCAAAAGACTATCTTATACCCCACTTACATTCAGCCATTTCCACTTCTATTCTCACTGCCGCTTTTTTTACAGGAAATACTCTTGCAGCAAGTTCATAAGCAGTGAGGGTTTATTTTCTGCTATACTTTCCGGCTGTAATTCTCTTCCACTGCTATACTTTTCTGCTGTACTTTCCTTCTCACTGCCTTCAAAATCCCTTCATGGTGGAGCTCGGGCAAGTGGAAGGGCAGCAAGAAGGGTTATGGCATGATCGGGACGAATGAGGTGTTTACATTCTTCTTACTTCCATTTCTCCTGCTCATTGACGTGGAAGTGAGCTGAGTGTCAACGAGGCACTAGATTGAATGGTGAAGTCCTTGAACGTAAAAGCGTTTACTGGAATCTGTAGGACTTTTACCAGACGTACAATAGGGACACAATCTCCACAATAGGGATGGATGCAAGACAGCTGCAAAGCTTTGTCCCGTTTCGCAAAACCTCTATACAGTAATGATAAAAACATCTGCTTTGTCTCGTCTCGTCTTGCATCCATCCCTAGTTATGAAATTTTCAGAAAAAAAAAATCTCAGAAAGTTTCATAAAAAGCGCATGTTTTTCATTTATAAAAAAAGTCTGCTGTAGTGTAGTTTGTGATGAATAATCATGAATTTTTTCTTCAAGTCCCAGGAGATATTAGTTTACTTTAGTTTGTGTAACAAGACTGCAAAATGTGGGTTTTCGATACAGCCTTCAAGATTTAAGGAAAACAAATTTATTCTAGAACTCATCTAAGAGATTTAATCGGAAAATTAGTCTTTTATCTATTACACAATCAGACTCATCTGTGGAAAGTATCTGTGGTAAGATTTTAATTTTCATAGATAAATGAAAAATAAAATGTAATTTGAATATGCTCGCTAATGTTTTATAGTTCATAAAATAATGTCAGAGGAAAAATAATTCGATACTTTTTTCTTATCTTTCTGCTTCCTTTTTGTTACCACATTCGTATTACTTGAAAAAAGAAAAATTAAACAACACAATCACAGTAAAAAAAATAATAATTATAAATTTAATAAATAAGCAAAACGAATTTATGTCACCTAGTGACAGGAAACAATATAAGGTAAAATAAGTCTAATACTAAATATAAAAAAAGGATACATCCTGTATGTCTTCTAAAAGAATCTTTATTTAAAAAAACATGCTACAAAAGAAGTTAAAGTAATGATTAATATTATATTAGCTATTACATTACAATGCACTGTGAGGTTATTCCAGATTTATTTCTTGTTGAAATGCATGTGAACTGAATTTAACATTATGTTTTATTTTTATACTCGGACTGAACCTTTTATTTGCATGCAGTGATTCTTATGTTTTATTAACACGATCTAAAAATATTCTTAGGAATGGCAAGTTGGTTGGGAACACATAACAAACGTACGTTAAATATGCCCTTGAAGGATCAAATCCTAAACTTAAAGATTACTACCACATAGTTACTGTAAAAATTATCTTAAGTGGTGGTGATATTATACTGCTTTGAATAATTATAGATTTTCGTTTTTATTTAATTTGTGAAAAAAAAACCTTTACGAAATACAGTGCAGTTGAACCTTGCTAAGGTGAAATCAAAGAAGCTTCAAAGTTGCTTCGTATTAACCGGATATTTTCTTATCCGGTAAATTAAACTTGCAAAAGATAAAGAACTGCATTTTGGCAGGGCCAAGCATATGTTTTGTATAAACCGGTATTTTATCTTAAGGAGTTTCGCTTAACACATTAGTGACTGTACTACTTTTATAGAAACAAAACCACAATAGTAAGTAAGTTTTTTGACATTCAGTAAGGTCTAAGTAAGGCAGTGTTCAATACATTCTCGATGCATTGCCATCTCATATATCTGCATTCGAATTACTTGCAGGCTTTCTGGAGTAATAGTTTTTCGAACAACTCAAACTAGCAAGTAACAATAACGAGCAACAAAAACCCTCCCGCATAATTTAAATGCACAGAGTAAACTTTACACACATTACAGAAAACAAGAGTACATCAATTTGCGAGCGAACTAATGAACTCTCACTTAACTTCCGTCCACATAAAACAAACTTGTCCGTAAAATATCCACATTTTTCAGGCCGTATTATCTTTCTTCGCTAATTTTCATCGCCATAAAAACATTTATATATTTCTCCCATATAATATATTTCTCCGAAACACACTACATCACAGTCTCCACTGACATTTTTTTTTTGCTTCTCTCCGCTACCAGTCATAAAGGCCTTTTCTGCGGCAGCTTATCACCAGCATCAGGCATTAGTGTCGAATCCAGGGCTCGGCAATTCAACCTGACCGGCAATCATAATTTCCGGGGCTCTTCCAAAAACTAAAGTCTTAATTTTTAAGAACCCCTCAACTCCCACCGAGAGGTCATAAAACTTGTTTTCTTATTAACTTTATCCGAAGGGGGATGGCATCTACCATTTAGTTCTTCAGTGCTGCCGCCTAACGACTCCTTGGTGTAATATCAATTATGTTTGTTACGGGCCTTCTTTGATCGTATTTGATGGCACAGCTCTCTCACCCAGCATAGCTTTTGCTAATAAGCATCTTTTCTGTAATGTTGTAACTCACATCTCAATTATTCCATCGCAGGAAAATGAGATATATATGTATATATATATATATATATATATATATATATATATATATATATATATATATATATTCCTGAAAACTGGAAGTGTTCATTTTTCTTGTAGGTGTAAAAGAACTGGACTCGTTTCCCGCGTTAATTGTTGGAGTTTTTAACGGGTTATTGGAGTTTGATGAAGATCTCTCTCCCCCACCCAAGCTGTTTGCGAGAACCATTGAGTTATGGTTTATCTGTGTGCCAGTAATTTGAATATGATTTGTGCTTGTGCGTTTGAAATTCGAAAAGCTCGTCTTACCAAATACCAGAAGATTTTAAAAATAAACGAATTAATTAGTTCTAAGTTACCTAATTCATTAAGAAACTTCTCTATGGGTTTATAATAACAATAGATTTCTCGTGATTAGCTTGATTTCAAATTATTATTATTATTATTATGTGACCATAGTATTTAAAAACGAATTACTTAAAATAATCATTATACTTTTTTCTGAATTTCAATTAAAACAAAATAACTTCAATGCGTATGAAAACTGTTGCAAATTGAACGGTATTACTTGGTTTAGGATTTATGATTAAAGAAAAACTATACGAGGGATATCTGCATAAGGAAGGGATACCCTGCGCGAAGGACATTTTAAGGGTTTTAACGCGAATTCACGTTGCATCTTCAGGGAAAGTTCAGAACTCTAGACCGTTAGACAGACAGCCGTACGAAACACCAGAAATCTTGAGGTGCGCACTTCAGCCATCTCCCAATGTTCAGTGTCATCCACTCGGCCATTGGTCAGCTTGAGAGGTGTTGGGCAGATGAACTAAGTATATTTGATTTTTATAAAGTGGTGCTTTTAAAAAAAATATTTTTTGCCTTCACTAAAACTTTTTTTCCGTGCACTTAGTACTTCTAGTAATTTTATTGCAAACTACACTGTACGCATAAAAGCTAAAACTCTCTGTCTGGCAGTCTAAATATTATTCGTGACTATTTGAAAGTATTTTGGAATCCAATACTTAAGCTTTCATTATTCTAGAGTTTTTAACCAACTGAATAGCACATGCTCTCACTTTTTTGAACAAAAATGCACTTAAAATGTCACTTTCCCTTTATACACCTAAACAAACTAGGGATTGAATCAATAAATATAAGAGAACTGATTAACAAAATGACCTGATACAAAACAGAGCGTTTCTTGCTGGTCCATACCTTCTTTTTTCATTCAATTTTTCGCAGCATTCTTATATTTAATTCTGTAATGCAGTTCTAATAATGCACCTAATGTCCCGATAGATACTTACAATGGGAATTAAATGTGTCCCCGTCTCGTTGCCTATGCGCATTCCACTTGCAAATACCGCTGGGTTTTTTTCCGTGCGGTAAAAATGCATTGCCAGCTAACAATTGACTTAAACGAATTGGAGAGGCAGCATGAGGTCCGTGTCAAAACGGTCCCTAATTAATGCAACAAAGCAAATTCAGCAGACAAAAAACATTCGTAAGCTTTATTTTCCGAGCTCGAATTTCCCAATAAATTGCTTTATGCTACTGCGGTTTTGCGGGGAATAAGAGCCACTGTACTGCTTTGTTTTTCGAAGCTATTTTTCAGGTAAATAAAGTGGCTTAGATCAGAATAACATGGTTCGTACGAATAAAAGTATTTAATTATAAGCGTTTACTTTTGCATTGTACGTACACTGTGAGAATGCAACGAAGTCCCTGCAAAATGCGAGTTTATCGAGATTTTTTGTTTGCCATAGTACGTAGACAATTTCGACTTGCATGAACATTTTTGGCATTTCTCTTCCATTACACAAAGAATTCACAGCGAACTAAGCTTTTATAATGTTAGTCATTTGCGATGTTTCAAAATTCTAGTTTTTTTCTTCTCTTTTATGTTATGATTTCTTGCACTAATCGAATTATTTGCCGTTTATATTGAAGTTCGTTTATCTGAAATTTTTAAAAGCTTCTTTTGTCAATCGGAATATTAAAAACTTAAAAATATAGTATTTATTATAGAAAAAATGCTCATTTACTATATTTACATTTTAAATAAACATTGAAACAACGAAATATTTTACTTAGTCAAGCCACAATATCTGATACAAAAGTGTTTTAAAAAAAACTTTGTGGAGCAAATTTAAAACTAAATATGCTAAAAGTTTTACTTCTCCTTTAAATTTAACAAATTGCACCTTTTATTAAAAAATTGATCACCCTTTAACTTCGTAAAGGCGTTAAGTCTCTATGGCCAATTATCTATCGAGGCACATACTACTCCGTTGGAACTTTCATAGCTGCTTTCCTCAGCGAAAGTATAAGACTTTTGAAATTCGGATGCTGTTTTACCACAATTCGGTGAAATTTAAATCCGGACTGCAGGAAAGCCAATTTTCGTCCAGCTCATTCACTTTCAAGCACCGCAAGGTCGTCTTCGCCTTATGATCTGGAGTAAGGATGAATGAGAGACGAGACGGCAGAAGACAAAGATTTAAAACTTTTAGGCGAGACAGGGCGGAAGTTTTAATCATTACGGAGGGATTTTGCAAAGCGAAAGAAAGCTTTGCAGCTGTCTTATAAGACGAATTAGGACTATTTTTCGTCTCACATTCATCCCTATTTATAACTCATACTGATTTATCGTTTATAACGCACCGTTAATAGAAGTAGTTCAACGTTTCACAATACAATGGGCTAAATCAGCTGCATCCTTTCAATGGAGAAACGCTTCACCATGATTTGGTTAAACTGATCAGTTTAAGAACCAAATCATGGTTCAACGTTTCTCCATAGAAAGGTTGCAGCTAATTCAGCACCATTTTATGGTGAAATGTTAGTTACTTTTATTAACAGTGCAGTTCATAGTACAAATTAAGAGGCATCGTAAAAATTTTCAAATGCCTTACATAATTAGCTAATTTGTATTTAAGTACCGAAATCAAGATTTTTTTCGAACTGCGTTTTCAAGATAATGTCTCTAAAGCATATAAGCCCGCCCATCCCACAACTCATCGAGATACTCCAGTAAATACCTTCCAGGCACATTAATGATTTGCATAAGCTTTAAAGATAATTGTTTCTGATTTAAATTAGATGTGTCACATCACTCAAACAGAATTCCTCAAAAACTATCTTGGAATCCCTCACATCCACTCCGCATCTAACGGGCACGAGCGAGTCGAAGACAGGTTCCACGTACATCTACACGCACACGCACACACACACACACCGAGTCGATCTCCTTGCGAACTAATTATTTTCTTCCGATGAAAATTCTTCCCAAGAAATCCCTGAAAATGATCATCGCCGCCATAATCAGAGACAAACTGTTTCCTGAGCATTCAGCCATGGATGAAATGACGAAACAGATGACAGTGACAGGGGCCGCTACCCGGTAATTAATGGATTATCCATGGCACCGAAGATCCTTCATTAGCCAAGGATGGGGGACAGGGGAAGTAAAAAAAAAAACCTTGTGCCGTTGACTTGTGACGACAGAAGTCTCATTACTTTTATCATATTTTAGAAGAAGAAGAAACCGATCCTTTAGCGGGTTCGCTTGTCATTTTCATACACTTTTCCAAGGAGGAGGAATAGGGAAAAGAGAGAGGTAAGGTGATCGGGATGCTCCGAATGTCAAACTGACGGACCCCGGCTTCATTTTTGTTCCAAAGAGGTTGCTCCAAGTACAACGGAGTGGTCAGATGTAAATAAACCAGCGAATATCTTAAAATAAGGCATATGATTGTTTCTTGATATTGTTAGAACAAAGCTTCGCATAGGCTATATACCTAGGATAGAGGGTGCCTTGGTCAGAGTACTTTCTAAGAGGTTCCAATCCAATGCGTATTCACGTTACAACTCGAGAAAATCGACCAAAAACACCAGGCCATTAGATCGACAGCCGCGTGGCTGGCCAGGCCAGAACGCTGTGCGTTCACACCACCCATCCACCATTTAGAGTCTTATCCATTCGGCCATTGGGGGGGGGGGGCATAAACATATGAATCTGAGATTTCGTCTAAGTTTCACACTAATATTAGAAGTAGTTCAACATGAAATGGTGCTAAACCATCTGCAAACCTTTCTATGGAAGAACGTTGTTCGTGACTTCATGATTAAACTGATCAATAGAATCTAAAAAAATGGATTTTACTGTGGAAGGTTGAACTAAATCTCTTAATAGTGTAGCTTCTTTTCAAATTTTGCTTTGCAAACTTTAGAAAGCACTTCGTAGTCTCATGAAGCAATTCGCAGTAATCAGCAAAAAGAAAAACATTGTTTTTGCCAGACAGGGTTTATAGTTTTCGTAAAAAATTTATTGATCTCCAGAATATTCAGGATTTAGAGCGTTTGCAAATGATGGAATGTTATAATTTCTCTTTTATTAAACTTTCGGATGAGAGTTGTGCCCTTAGAAGTTTTGTGAGGCTGAAAAAGTTTCGGAATCTATGAACTATTCCAGGAAGAGTTTAACTCTAAAGAATTATTAATGTTTCACATTAACTAGTTAAAATACTATATTCTTTTACAAAAAACATCAAACCATCTACCTTCCGTAACAACTTTCAGCAACCATTTCTAAAATATCCTGGCTTCTGTAATTATGTATTTTTTAAGACATTTAACTAAATTACAAATAAAGTAATTGAGAATTATGAAGAAAGGTTTTTATGTACCACACAGTGTTTCAGTCTACTCAGTCGCTTAAAGCATCTTCTTTTTATATAACGATAGAAGTGTACGGCAGCAGATCGGTCGATTAAACTAGTTTCAGATTCGAACACCGAAAGGGAAGGACCAAGTGACTGGGAGAGTGAACTCTTCTCTCCATGAAGTCTGCTGTGGATCGTGTACGCTGAAGGTAGCTCATGCGCGTAAAATCTGTCGTGGCTCCAGCCATGTTCAAGCGATAGCACTGAGAATGCTAATAAAAGTGCTAGATATCTCATCTGTAATTGTTTAAATATTACCACTTATATGGGGTCCACTCATAGGGGGTACGTTGGTCTGTCTAGTAGCTTTCTCCATAACGATATGATCAACATCTCCGGCCCTCGAAGCGGTCAGAACAGTAGGCTGCTGACCCGCCCATTAGAAAAAAAAGGTTAAAGTCCGGGGCCAAATGAAAGATTCAATGCTTTAACTTGTTATTTTTTATAAATTATACAATACATTCGGATTAATTCCCATTTATCAGTATGTTACTGAGATTGAAAAACACATTTCCTTGAGTGAATACTTAGGCAGACTGTTCACATTTAATTTGGCGACGAAGTGATAACGTAGTTCTTTTGTGAAGTCTTAAAAGTACTATGGTATTTTCTGAAAATAAGCAAACAGCAGCGAATGAAACGTATTGTAGAGGGTTTTTTTTTTTTCACCTGTGCTTAAATCATCACGTTGACACATGAAGTTTCAGGGTTTAATTTATGTATGGAAATAAAAGAAAAAAAATGCCCACGCACACATACTCATGTATAGAGTAAAACGAGTTTCTAATTTTAATGATTAATCCTTCAATGAGAACGTATATGACAGTCAACATATTCATCTAAACATTGCCTTTAGAAAAAACATTACATAAAGCATCTTCCGATCAGATATAATATTCTTTCTGTTTCTCAAAATACGTACTCTTTCCTTTACGCACTTTAATTCATTTAAATTTTCTTCCCTTGCAATTCAAAAAGTGTCTTTTTAAAATAAATGAAAATTTTATGCCACTAAAATAAAAGTGATGTGTAGTTTAAAGTATTGAGATCAACAAACAACCACAACACTTAATCATGCAATATTTAAAATTTAAATATGTCTGTGAATTTGAGAACTTACATTAATTTTATTCAAGAAAAAGGTATAGTTTAGATTCATTAGCAATCACTATATACGTATATCAAGTACAGCTGACCACGATGGGCATGCACGCCAAATATATGAGAATTGATGTTTCTTCACAGTCAGCAGTATTTCCAAAAAATTTTTTACAATAATCTAGTTTCATCCACATCTGATGAGGACTTTATGCCAGAAGAAATTTTATCGAGAATTTATAGGTGGGTCCTAAAAATCAACCCTAAGTAACTTAGTGTTTGTTACTGTAAACTCAGTTTTACCCATAGTTTTTAACCCGATAATTTAAACAAATGTGGACGTGCGTATTGTAATTGACCCCAATTCCAAAACACTTCTGAATCCAATAACTATCTACAGAAATTAACAGCTTTTTCATTAATATGCCCTTAAAGAAAATATACGTTTGCAACTTAATATTTTCCTTGTTCTCTTGTAGAAGTTTCAACAATTTTTTTTCAAATAAATGAATATTTTAACTGCGTTTTTAAAGAAAAATTAAATAAATTTTATGTTGTATTGAAGAGCAAGTAATATTAATTCCGTGGCGTGATTTCTGGAGTTCGCTTTTCCGTCTGCAAGCCCACTACTATTGTACCTGCCTATAGAAAGAAACGATTTCCTTCCAATGGGTATGGCAGTGAATCTCTCTTACAACTGGAAAAATATAGCTAGCTTTGTGATTGTAGGAAACCATGGCAACTTTGCACAACAACTGATAGAGCACCAAATAATCGACACGTCCAGCAAGTCTGTTAGTGGTTTTATTTGGAAAGCAAAATCCTCTATCTCGTGTACATTGTGGACGAGATGTCTTTACAGGACATCTTTACAGCGATCATGTTCAAACAAACGGAAGTCACTTTTTGAATAAGGCCTTTAAAGTTAGATAACAATTTTGTCTCAAGAAATATTCTTAACCCTTTAACGCGCATTGTGCCCGCTCTGGGAATACCAAACTCTGACATTTTGACTGTTGCCAGTCACGAAGGATAGATTTGATTTCTATAAAAATAGTTGCGGGTGACATAGCTCCACGAGAATCCTATACATTTCAGCACGTCATTTCCCTTTTAAAAAATGTCACGATTATTTTTAGCAGCACTGACATCTGCTGAAAAATGGAAGAACGATTATTTTTAACAGCACTGACATCTGCTGAGAAATGCTGGCTGTGCCGCACAGCAGGCTGCGTCAAAAAAAGGTCTCTAGATCTGTGGTCCGCTATCTTGCTGGTAGTTAAGTCGAGCGATGGCAACAGCTGCCTTTTTTTCAGCATGGGAAAGGGTTGCGCTTCAAAGGGTTAAAGGACTTGATTATTTGAATATGACACTTGAATGCATTGATGTGTTAAGCAAATTACGTTATTTTTCTTTGTATAATAGACAGAATTCTGAATTTCTTGTGCCTTTTTCATAATGTGGTTATATACCGCATAAAATTACCATGAAGGGTATTCCTCAGTCAGTTTTCCCAGTACATTTTTTTAAGGTTTGTCACAAGTGATATTACTTTCATCCATTAAAAATATGGCAACTGGTGTTAAAAAGAAAATCAGTTCTAAAATGGATTATTCAAAAACGCTAACTGGATGCGGAAGGCACAAACGAGAGGAGAACCTGAGAATGTCCCCTGAAAATTTCGCCTTCAGGCAAATCTCGGCTCGTGGCCAAACATGGCTGAAGATTGCTCCGGCCGGGGATTAGCTCGTCACTGGGCACGTCTTCTCAAGAAAAGAGGCAAAGATATTCCAAAGGAGAGAGAGAGAAGGAGCACAAGCGAGCGACTTGCGGTTTTGACATCCCCTGTCCGTGTTGCCTGTATTTAACGCGGTGGAAAATATCCCAAATTAATCTTCGTTTGGAAAGCACGTTTAATTTGCGTTTGTCACGCGGGGCCTTCCCTGATACTGACGATGACGGTAATGACACCGAGCAGAGAAATGCACGCGGTCTTTCGAAAAGTTGTTCAGGAAGAAAATCTACGCGGAATGAAGGAATTGACGGCCCACAAATACCTCTTCTCTCTCTCTGTCTTCGAAATAGTTAGTTCCGAGGCCTGCCTTCGAAATCCCTCTTCGGCCCCCTCCTCTTCTCTTCTCAACTCGACTCCTTTTCGACTGGCACCGTTTGAGTGGAAAGGAGACTGTCCGATTTTGATTTTAAGCAGTTGTATTTAATTTGGGGGTTTTGGCAGTGATATTGTTGAGGGGAGAGTCTGAGGCGGTGTAGTTAAGGTGAGGGATTGTTGGTTGTTCTTTTTTATAAAACTCGCGCAACTCTTAAAAATCCCATTTAACCCTTTAACGCGCAGTGTTCCCGCTCTAGGAACACCAAACTCTGACTGTTGCCAGTCACGACCCTACTAGCAATTTTGCTCGGGCTACCACCGGCCAAGCGGCCAGCCGATGACGGCCCGAGCAAAATTGCTAGTAGGGGAAGAATAGAGTGGATTCCAAAAAAAAATAGTGGCGGGTGACATTGTTCCACGAGAATCCTTTACTTTTTAGCACGTCATTTCCCGTCAAAAAATGGTCACGATTATTTTTAGCAGCACTGACATCTGCTGAAAAATGGAAGAATGCGAGAACAGCTGCATAGATCGCCCAACGCTGAAAAAGGGCAGCCATTGCAATCGATCGACTTAACTAGCAGCAAGGTGGCGGACGATCGAAACGTTCATCGCGTGCCACAGATCTAGAGACCCTTTTTTCTCTAGGATCTCTAGATCTGTGGCAGGCGATGAACGTTTAGATCGTCCGCCATCTTGCTGGTAGTTAAGTCGAGCGATGGCAACGGCTGCCCTTTTTTCAGCATTGGGAAAGGGTTGCGCCTCAAAGGGTTAAAGGGTCAAATTTTGTTAGAGATTCGGGATGACTTAGAATGGCCATTGATAAGCTGTACTGCGGACTTTACAATCTCACTTTTTCCCTACTTTTCTCTATTAAACTTAATTTTTTATTTGAATGAAATGTCATCCTACCTGCGCGATTGCGGGGTCCCGCGGGATCAACAAATCCGCAATCCCGAAATCCCGCGAAACGAAAAACAGTGCGGGATTGCATTCCCTAGTTATAAATCTATAAATCCTTCAGGAAAAAAAAAGTTTTAAACGTTTTGAAATATTTCACTTCGGCAAGTTTTTGAAGACGAATTTTTGCTTTTATGAAATTGTTCTATAAGCTGCATACGCCTATAAGTTTACTCTTAATACACAGGACAGTCTGATAAGAATCAGCAATTATTCTCTTTTAGGTGTCTAATTTTTGCAGCTCGCGCATTTAGAGAGTTGATATTAAATAATTGCTGCCCCTCTAGTGTCTGAGAGTGTGAGGTGTCTGGCGCTGAGGTCGCTATCGAAACTGAAAGGCGGTAGGTGACAGGTTCAAACCCCGGTCGCGCTGCCGTCCTACTCATTCGGAGTTTTTCGTGTTTTTCTCCGTAAACTTCGTCTAAATAGGGGTTAGGATCCTTCAGAAAGTGCCCCACAGAGGGCATTCCCTCTATAGGCAGTGGCGTAGCTAGGGTTTTCAGCGCCCGGGGACAACTGAGTGTTTTGCCCCCTCCCATTTTTCAAAATCTAATGGGGAATCTTTTATATACAATTACCCTTCCTAGCCCCCCCCTCTCTAACCATGCCACTACCTATGCTAGGCTAGGTAGTACTATGCTAGGCTAGTCTATGCTAGGCTATTGACTGCAGTAGGCCAAGGACCCTACTGCAGTCAATCGGCCTTAATCCACTAGCACAAAACGCAAACACATAAATAGTTGTTGTTTTTGATGCATGTTAATAAAATTTGTTAATACTTCAAGTTTTGTTTCAGTTTAAACTTCTGCAATATGTAGCTTAATTCAAAATACCTTCTGAAAAATTTTATGTGCAGATTTCGTAAGCTCACCTGTAAACACACATATAATTATCAGCAGATACTTGAATAGAATTCCTGGGCTTTTCTCTTTCAAAATATTTTGTCTCGGGAAACTGTTAGATCTTCATGGGTAATTTTTCAATGTGCAATTAAACCCACCACCTGTTGACAACTTTCTTGTATCTTTTGACCTTCCTCTACACTTGACAGTAAACAGAGACCATAGTATAGATTTCAGAAATTATTTTCTTAATTTTTAACAAAACAAAAAAACAGACTTAAATCATTTTGCTTTTCAGCTCAAATAATAATCGTATAACTGTTAGGATACTTTCATTTAAACATTCATGTAATTATTATTACATAAAAGGAGTATTAATGATGTGGTCTCTTCCGAAGCTCTCTCCTGACGACGCAAAGAATCGAAACTCGATTTTAAAATCGGCCGTAATTCCAATCTCCTAGTACTCGCTTTGACGGAGTGTTTCATTTAATTTAATTTTCACTCAAGTATTCCGATTCTTTTTACATTATTGAATACATCTCGTCCAATACGCATTCTTCTAGCCCACTCACCGCTGTTTAATCTCCAGAGATCTCCAGCGCATTTTCTCTCTTCAAAATTAATTTATTTGCCCTCCTAATCAACGATTTTCCAGAAACTTAAACAACAAATTAAAACTCTCCCCGGCGATTCAGCCGGACAATGCGGCGCTCTCTTTTAAAACCTTTTGTTCCCCCGGCTGCAAACCATCTTTCCCGAAGGCATGACAAAACAGTTTTCACTCAAACAAAAGGGGCCCTCTCTCTCTATCTCTCCACAAAGGCCGAAGAGATAGGGAGAAGCAGGCAGGCACTGGACGGAATTTCGACCAGTCCAGAAATTCTGTCATTTTCTCTCGCTCGCTCTCTTTCTATATCATGATCTCTTTTCTAGAACTTTTCTCCGGTTTTCCTTTACGGGGGTAGTCGAACGTCACTTTCATTCCGGGTCCCCTTGTCATCCTAATCGTCGGAAACCGTCCGAAGTGTCAGCCGCAGACTGCCCTGAAGGATTACAGGCCGATGGCGCTTGACAGGCGACCTCATCTTACGTTCCCGCCCTGGTCCGGCTGCGGCAGACGATTCTTGCGCCCCCTCTTCCACCGCTAGGGGGGCGCTAAAATCTTCCACGCCGCCCCCTCCCGCCAACATGTCCTTTCATGTCATTTGTCGTCCAAGATATGTCATCTCGCCTTGTCATCTTTACTCTAACCCGTTCTGCAGATCTTTTGTGGAGAGAGTGATGTCCAAGTTTTTCAGTTTTTATTTATTTATTTTTTTTACTGTTCCCTGTATATATCCCGGGAACTTGTCTCAGAGACTTGTCAGGAGGAGCGAAAACCTCTCTTTAACCGCCTGTCACAAACTGTGTCTGTCTGTCTGTCCGATCATGAAACGGAGAGTTTAGTAGTACACTCCTGCCTTTTTATTTTTTTAAAAAAAGTAAATAAGTAAAGGATGATGTTCACACACACACATGTACAGAGAGAAAGGAAAAGACAATTGGAGTTTGTTTATTTTTAGCTTTTCGCTCAAACTTGTATTTATTTTTGTGCGCGCGAGGAGATGTCCAAAAAGGGAAGTCGAAAAATATTTCAGAACGTGATCGCTGAAATGGAAACATGAAATGACTTAAGCCTTTGAAATTATCTTTTCCCGAGAAACTAAAAAAGAAAAAAAAAAGAAAGGGGGCAAAAACAGATACGCATTTGTCAAAAGATACAAGTTTTCGAAAAGGAGTTTAAAGTGATAGCTCTCTGGTGATGCCCTTTTAATAATGAGAGTGAAGTGAAATGAAAATAACATCTGCCTTCGAGTTTTTACAATTTTCTGTTTCAATCGGGAGTGAGGTAATTAAAATTTGCATAAAACTGTTCATGCAATAAAAATGGTGTTTCATTATTCAGAAAAAATTGGGTGAACGTACGATTGTGATAAAAGAATTACATTACTACTATAAAATACAGTCAAACTTCTTTATAACGGAATACTCACGTATAACGAAGTTATATTTTTGATCTGAGTGGAATGATATTAAAACAAAAGAAAATGGAAACTTTATTAAGCATTCTCTGTAGCAAGAAATGGCGATTTCAACTTATCTTGAAACTAAATTTGCTAAAACTTTCTATTAGTGTCTTTATTGTTTTAACCCTGTAAGGCTCAATTTTTTTTCTGTGTCTGAAATAAATATATGTCATAATGTTAGCGATAAATATTTGGATAAAAATAGTTTAAAAAATAGTAACCTAATATTTTACTAGAAAATGACTTTTTTATTTCGGTTTTGTATGCGGTACACAGGGCCTTAGCTATACTTTTTTAGTTTTTATTTTTGAAATTTTAATATTTAAATCATTTCTTGATAGGACGAACTCCAACACACAGTAATTTTTCCCGGTCCAAACTCTTTGCTAACTATTTTTGTTAATTTTCTAAAATAAACAAAACCACATTCGAAGGATTATTATTTGAATTTCAATCCGTTTTGGTTATAATATGAACAGTAAGTACATCTACACGCAGCAGCCGGAATTATATCGTTGCATCTATTTATAAATACTCTTAAAAACCGACAGTACAGGGTAATGTCTGTACTAGTATTTTATAGACTTAGAGAAATAAGTGGTTGTTCCACCTATGGTACTAGGTGCTTTGTAGGGTTAAAAGAAAAACATTTGAAGTTATGATAGATGAATATTTGCTGATGATCTAAAACATTGCGTTTTCACTGCCTGATGCTGGGAAGAAGGAGAGTACCGTTTGTTCGAAATTAAACAACCCTATTTTAAAGTTCTCTAAAGACGAAACTATTTTTGCGAACGTTGTGAAATTTTGTGTGGGACGTAACGAAGGTATGCGAATTTGTTCCAGAGAATACAAAAATAGTTCAGATACACGCCACCAGGGAGCATCCATGGTTGCAAAAAATATTAATCCCAGACCTCAATCCATGGAACTTTTGGTTTTGGGAGAGTTTGAAACATTTGGTAAGTCGTGATAATCTAAAAACTTTGCCTGATTTTAAAGACAGCATTTCGTATATTCCTAACATTTCCCCGAACAGGCTGCGGCCAGCTGTGGAACATGCTCTCTTCTGACAATGATTGCCGTCATGTTGAACATGTGTTTTGCTGTAATAATATTTATAAACTATCATACATGCATGCTAAAAGTGTAATTCATTACAAAAATAAAGCACCCTGGTGGAAAATATTTGAACTAATTTCTTTTTTATTTGCTCAAAAAAAAAGTCCCATAATTTCATTATGTCCTACACAAAATTTCATAACTTTCTCAACAATAAGTTCCTCTGTAGACAACTTTAAAATGGGATCGTTTAATTTTGGACACCCTGTACCATCGTAGCCAAAAAGACTGATACTAAAAATATTATTTTACAAATGTGGACTGCGCATAGAACTTGCAGCACATTATTCGGAAAATTTTCATCAGTATTTATAAATATCTTTAAGTATAAAGTGTCCCTGAACTCATTGAACAAACTTAAAGACTAGGTAAAATACTCATAAAGAAGCATTTTTTGTATGACAATGTGGGGTAGGAAATGAAAAGTACCATTTGGTTTTAGCCTGATGGAGCTCCACCTATTTCAGCAATAATGTTGGTAATTACCGCAGCATTCCCTGTTTTTCTGTCTACACTGATTGATGGCCCCTCATTAAAAAGTGCAGGCTGAAAAGCAGGAAATCCACTTGATACTTTTCATTAATGATCCCACATTTCAACACAAAACTTGCTTCTTTACATGTATTTCATATGTCCTTAAGTTTCGCTCATGAATTCGGGGACACCCTGTATTATAACAAAGAATGCTTTCCAAAAATTATAATGTAAGCAGAGTGCTATAATTAAATACTGTAAAGCTGACTGCTAGAAATATGTTGTGTACTTAAATAAAGGATTTTGAAGAAACGTTTCATTGTATGTTTTGTAAGTTGTCGTTCAGCTATCAAACATTATTTGCATTATATGCATTAGAATATGCGTTATTAATATTTCAGGCTTTATCAAGTCGCCGCTGCATGTTATCAAAACCCTAAACTATTTTAGTGACGAATTACGATAGCAAAATCACGATATTTTTCCCTAAATAAAAACGCATGAGTGAAGTAATACCCAAAATTAAAGAAAAATCTCCCTCCATCACTTCACATTAGGACACGAAGATTTTAAGAAACCAGCGTTAAGTGTCTTTCAATTTGCATCTCCCCTGGGACACACCTGCGCGGTTTCACATTCCTCCGCCCCAAAAAAATGGAATTTATTTATTTGACAGCTCACCTTCATTGTGCAGATTCTTGCCAAGTAAATAAACCTTAAAAACACTCGGAGTCGTTCCCAATTCCGCAAAATGCGAGATTATTCCTTAATAATGACAAAGGCAACTGCAGCCACTGTTTTTTGGTAGAAACCATATGTGGAGAAGTGAGTGCACTGAAGTGAAATCTAGGAAACTTAAGTAAAAGGAAGAAAGCAAAAAAAAATGGTAAAGATATCACATTTGGTGGAACAACATTCAAATGTAAATGGCTCCTCCTGTCAAAAGTAAATTGTGAGTATTTTTTCGAATATGAAATTAAATTTAGGTAAAGAGACCAGAGAGTTATATTCTACGTACACGCCTCCCCCCCCCCCGCCTTTCGTTCGTTTTCTTTCCTTCTTAGGAAGCAACTTTTAAAAATGCATCAATATCTGTGATCACTTTAATATGTGTTCTTCCCCTGTTGTTTAGAATTCGTTTTTATTAAGGATTTAAGTGGAGTTTTTCATCATGTAAGTTCACCTCTTTTTTGTCTGCTTTTTTTCCTAGCTGAAACGCGCCTGTATATCTGTTCGGAAACAGAAAAAAATCGTGAAAAGAATAATACAAATAAATGTACAGAAAAAAACCCTCCAAATCTGCATTTTATTCCAATTCCAAATGATAAAAAATATGACTGCAAAAATTGGGCCCCCACCGCCGTTCCGTAGCATGGCATAAATTAGATTACGTATGCATGATTTTTATCACATTTATCTGCGATTCCAAAAAGGAGAAACAAAAGCAAAGGATAATTTGCTCCAGAGAGCCTGGAAAATTCGAATATTATTCTTCACAAAGCGTTTAAGTCATTTAGCGCCTGTTTACCGATATCTGACTAACTTTTTGTTTGTGTTTCAATTGATACGGCTTATGATTATTTGAATATTTCTCAAGAAAGTGAACTTTAGCTTTTCTTTTCAAAAATTTTAGATTTCTTTTTTTCTGTCTTTCTCTCCGAAATCCTTTTTCCTTATGCGTATTTTTAGAAATTTCTTTGGTAATTGATGGCACGTTATTCCTATTATTGGTTTATCCTTTATAAAGCCATAAATTTTACTGCAAAACTTGAGGTTTATAATACGGTATTAAAGCAAAATCGACTCTATGAGCGTTCACGGAAATTTGAAATCAGGAAAATAATTTAATTTTCTGAAGAAATACCATTAGGAAAATATTTTTGTTTGTGTCTTGACATACCAAAGAAAAGACTACTTAAATTGCACAAAAATTATTGCTTTAAATCACAGCAGTTACTGCTATTTATTTCAAAGAAAACAGCACATTGGCATGCAAACAATTACTCGGAATGAGGCATGAAAGAAAGACTAAAAGACGTGAATTTTGGAATTAGTATAAATGTCAGTAAAGCAATCATAAAATTTCAACCAGTTTTTTTACAATGTTTAAAAATACGTTTTACCCATTTTTACTCACAAACTCGTGATCACTTTTATGAATTCGTTAATTTAATGTACAATAAATCTTAATTATGCACAGTTTTCTATATAATGTGTGCATTCAATATGTCCTTGACTAAAAGTAAAGGAATGATATATAAAATGAAATAAATAAAAAATGTACATTAATTTAAGTTTACCCCCCCCCTCTCTGTGTATATCTGTTTTTTACAATATTTATAGCCTCTGGATTATCAATTATTATTTCATGGTTTCAGTATTATATTTGTTATTATGTGATATCACTTAATGTTTTACTTGGGATTCCATATTACGTAAGTTTAGCTATTTTATATTTTATATATATATATATATATATATATATATATATAATATATATATATATATATATATATATATATATATATATATATATATATATATATATATATATATATATATATATATATATGTGTGTGTGTGTGTGTGTGTGTGTGTGATTCATGACGAAATTTATTTCATTTTTGTATAATTCTTCAGATATATTGCTCAATGAGCTCTTCCTAAAACTTAAAAACAACTAATAATAATAACTAAAATAGCCTTCAAATTATAAAATAAAAATTACTCATCTCCGATAAAGGTAGCTAGCAAGAAAAAAATTATTATAAAAGGTAAAACAATAACTAAGTATTATATCATAGTACTATATAGCAAAAAAATAAAAATTACAAACATAAACATACCTATATATGGGTGTGTGTGTTGCATTCTTTGAAAACATTAATGTGAAAAACTAATACTGTTTTGTATATAAAGTTAATTAGTGAAATAGTTAATAGATCACATATATAGAAATCAGTAAATGCATAACATTAAGAAATACTTATTTAGTTAAAACTCGTTTAATGTTAACAGGCATTTATCAATACGTTGCATTTGTATTTATCTTTTTGCCTTCATGTTATTCCCTCAAAAAAGGAAATACTTTTGTGTACCCAAAAATTAGATGTGGAATTGCGAAAGAAACTTTCATAATGTTAGTGCAGTCATTGTTTGCTACTTAATTGACTTAATACACGAAAGTAAAATCATGTCAATAAAATAGTAATAATACTTTTTTGATAATCACTTTACAGATATTAAAAAAGTACGAAACGCTCTAGTTTCAAACTAGTACATATAGCACTAATACAACAGCTAAGGAAATTTACATTTGAAGTTCATGACTAAAATACATTTTTTAAAATTTATTTTTATTCATGCACTAAATAATAAAATCATACATATTTACAAAACAAAATATTAACAATTAAGTAAATATTTAAATAATGTATAGATATGCATAATAATACTTTTAGAAGGAAAATACAAATGCTTAAATGAATAAGACTATAGTTTATTTTATTTATCGAATATCATAAATGTAATTGAGGAAGTAATACCGATAAGAAATGCATTTGCTTATGCTAAATATTACATTACAGTAAACAATATTTTTAACATTTAGGATACGACTTTTACCTTTACTGTATATATTAAATATCGTAACTACAGTGTGAATGATTCCTTGATTCGTAAGTTTAGCCATTTTACTACCCATATTAATTTAATGAATTTCTTTTAAATAATCAATTTTTTTCTCATAAAAATATTACTGCAGCAATTTTTTAATATACCGTTTGTTATATGTTTTTACTCATGGGATCACAATTAGCTAATGCATGCAAGCAAAACAATGCATAATACCAGGTATTATGGTATTCAAGTAATTTCCATAAGATAATATCGATATATTTAGAGAATTTGGAAAAAATAAGCTTTGTTGTTTCCTGAGGAAAATACTTTTCAGATAATTAACCTGCGTCTATTAACATATTGCAATTTCAAACAGTAACTGCTTATATAAGTTACAGTATAAATAATTGTTACTATCTTTAATGTGGTTTAGCAGTTATTTTTAAGATAATTGAAGTTTAAATAAGCATGGTATTTTGATTATATTAAAGAAAAAGTAGATAAAGCACGTCTTTAAATTTCTATATAAGTTAATATTGAGAACAAAAACTCACTAATATCATCAATAATAATAGTATTGTTGAGGGAAAATATTAATTTCTTATAAGATCAAAAATATCAGTCGATGTTACTAAAATTGTGTATTAATTAATTAATTTCTTATAAGATCAAAAATATTAGTCGATGTTACTAAAACTGTGTATTAATTAATTAATTAATTAATTTTTATATTTCATTAATTTATGCATATAATAACTGTGTGTTTACATGGGTGTGTGTGTGTTTGTTTCCTTTTAATCAATTCACAACATTACTTCTTTATTGTTGCGTAATTGCTTGAAACATTGTAAAATTAGAAAAAAAATCGCCTTTAAATGCGATCAGTTGTAATTTTTGAAGAGCCCTTCGCTTTAACTTCATTACACTGGTCCAGCAAAGTAAACATATTTACAGGGGTAAGAAGAGGGCCCTCGAATACCAAAAATCTCACTCGTGAATATTCGATTTTTCCTGAGAAATATAAAAATAGAAAGAGGAAGAAAAAGGTCGTTTTTAACTAATGGAATTATGATAAAAGTAAAAATTATGTGTAATTATTCTAATTAATTTTTACATTTTTATGGTGAAATTAAAAATTTTATGCTTGAGTACAATAATAAAATATGTCTTTACATTTTTCAGAGAAGTGTAACGAGTTAATAATTTTGTAAAGCCCTTTGCTTCCCCTCCACCATAGTCATTGAACAAAGAAAAGACATTTACAGGGGTAAGAAGATGAACGCCCAATAAATATCATGTGTGAATATTCGATTATTGCTCAGCGATATGCAAAAATAAAAAGAGAATCAAAAGGTTTTTATAACTAATGGCACTATAAAAAAAAACTATAAATTACATTTTCCTAATCACTTTTACATTTTTTATGATAAAATTTAAAAATTGATACTTTCAGTCTAATAATAAAACATGCCTTGCCTCTTTTGCAGAGAAGTGTAACGAGCTAATAATTTTGTAGAGCTCTTTGCTTCCCCTTCACCATAGTTATTGAACAAAGAAAAGACATTTACAGGGGTAAGAAAATGAACGTCGAATAACGAAAATATCCTGCATATTCGATTGATGCTGAGAGATACATATGAAAATAGAAAGAGTAATGAAAAGTTGTTTATAATTAATTGAATTTTTATGGAAGTAAAAATTATCTATAATTGTTTTAATTAATTTTTACTTTTTTATGATATAATTCAAAACTTTATACTTTGAGGTAGTATTAAAATGTGTCTTGACATTTTTGCAGATGACTGTAACAAGTTGCAAACCTTGAAAATCTCTTCACTTTACCTTTACCATACTTATTAAACAAAGGAAAGACATTTACAGGGGTAAAAAGATGAAATCTGAACACAGAACTCTGTCTTCCTCCAGAATTTCTGACCTTTCAACAGAGAACTGGGGGAAAAAAATGAACACTTGTTTACAATTAGTAGAATTTGAATAAATTTCACTAATTGTAAACATGTGTTTTAATTAATTTTTACTTTTTTATGATATAATTCAAAAAATTTTATACTTTGAAGTAATAATAAAATTTGTCTTGACATATTTCCAGATGACTGTAGCAAGTTGCTAACCTTGCAAATCTCTTCACTTTACCTTTACCATTACCATACTCATTAAACAAAGAAAAGACATTTATGGGAGTAAAAAGATGAACGTCGAATACAGGAATCTGTCTTCCTCCAGAATTTCTGACCGTTCATCTGAGTACTGGAGAAAAGAAAAAAAAATTAACAATTGTTTACACAAATAGTAGAATTTTGATAAAATTTTGAAAAATGTTCATTGTTATGCTTACATTTTTTACGATAAAATTCAAAACATTGTAATGTATAAGTAAAATAAAATATTGCATTTCGACTGATTGAAATTTTTATAAAAATACTTGCCTTACTTTCATAATACTCACCAAACAAGGAAACGACATTTACAGGGGTAAAAAAAATTAACATAATACCGAAAATACTCCACGTCGATCGTTGCTCACAGAAAAAAAAAAATATTGCTGATTATTAACAGAACTGTGATAAAAATTTAAAAATATGTCTACATGTGTCATTTTTCTACTTAATTTAATGTTTTTTGATAAAATTTAAAACGTTGTAACATTAAAAAGTATTTTAAATTTTGGATGGCAATTTTTGCTCAGTAGTATGATAACTTGATGCTTTTTTAACATCCATCGCTTTACCTTTATCATACTTATCTGACAAAGAAAGGATATTTACAGGGGTAAGAAGATGAATGTCAAAAAATTTTTATGTAGGGATATTCAATCGTTCTTCTAAGCAAAATGAGAAATAGAAAAAACAAATTATGCTGAGCTATTTCAAAATATAAAAATTGCCTTTTTTATATAGTTCTAAAACTTTTTGTGATAAAATTAAAAATGTTATGACGCATAAATTAAAATTTCGACTGGTTGGTACTTTTTTTAAGTTCTTGGCTTTACTTTCATATTATTCATCGAACAAAGAAAAGACATTTACAGGGGTAAGGAAAAGAACGAATAATGCAGAAAATCCTCCGTTGAAAAAGTTTGTCGTTCTCGAAAAAAAAAAGGGGGGGGGGGTGTTGATGACTGTGATTTTTAAAATGTAAATATAAAATTATTCTTAAAATGACACGTAGTACAAAGTACTGTTTTCGTAAGTGGGTTATATAATATACTTTTATTTATTCAAAATGTACGTAAATATAAAGCTCTATTTGTGATCCTTTTATAACTTTGTTATTTTCATTATTATTATGCTATTTTTCTGAAGTTATACACATTTAATTGAAACCAGTAATGCTTAAATACTGATCTCAGACCTACAATTTAAATTAACCTTTTAAATTCAGAAACTGGCATTTTCTAAAATAACAATTTTTCATTTGTATGAGACTTTCTTATGTATAGAACAAGGGTCATTATTGCATATTAATTACAATTTATTAGATTAAGAAAAATATTTTCCCTGCTTATATATTTTAACCCTGCATCTTCCAGTATTTCCTATGAGCACACCCCGTCAAAAATATGTTCGAGTACAAGCCAAAGTATCTTTGCCGGTTTTAATTCTGCTAACAATCCAATATTTTTTGAGTGGGTTTACAAAGATAAAGTCATAAAATGCATTTTATGACTATGCCCTTGTTATGCTATATCTTTGTTATAGATACTTTGATATAGTATAGTATTACATAGTGTCATATCCTTGTCATATTATATCAAATTCTGTGTCAAAGTATCTGCATCAACTGAGATTTTCCTATGATGTCCTACAACCACTAAATTTACCTCTGTGACTGTGATTAACATCGAAAAGGTGTCATATACTATATCATTTAATCCAAAGCTGTATTATTCTAAGTAAAATAATGAAGTAAATTATTCCAATATAGCTGTATTATACTAAGTTGTATTATACTATAGCTGTATTATACTAAGCTTTATATCCAAAGCTATATCATTTGATGCCTAAATATAGTCATTTATGACTACATCTAGGCATTTTTAAAATTTTAAGAATTTTCTATAAGTTTATTAAAAGCCTCCTTTAAATTTTATTATTTTTAATTTTTTTTCACATGACTTTCAAATAAATAACTGATAAAAACCATCTATAATAAAAAAATAACATTGCTGTGGTACAAAAAAATGATATGAATCGGCGAATATTAAATACTTGATGTGCGGCAGTATTTTAGCATTGGGCTTAAAGTGCGTTGTTTTCAATAAAGTCGTCATTACTGTAAGCGACAGTTCCCTTAAGCTGTATTGTTCGGTTAAATAAAAACACTTTAACTACCAATTAAAAATTTTTATACGGCATACCTTCAATACGCTAGAAATAAGAGGAAAAAAAATTGAGTCGTGTTACATTTTGCTTGTATGAAGCTCAGAAGCTGATAAAATTCGTGTTTGAAATGTGGCTCTATAATTTAAAAAAGTATATTTAGGTAACTTCGTAAAAAAAAACTTACAACTTTCAAACTTTTGAATATTATTTTCTACTTTTACATGCTATTACACCCTCTCAAAAAAGCATTCGAGTATAAGCAAAATTTCCTATTTTGCTTTGCAAATATTATTTTTTGAAAAACGCACAACTCGACAGAAATATTAAAAATTATAATTATACATAATCTAATTCATGTTTTATAATTAATAATTTTTAATATATGAAACCAACGTAGGAAGTTTGACTTTTACTCGAATAATTTTTTGAGATTTTACATTTTTATAATTTTTACAATTATCGTAATTAAAATTGAAAACTATTAAATTTCCATGCATAGCCAATATCTATGTTTTTACATAGAATACTTCATATATTCTTCAACGCAGCAAAAATGTCTGTTTGGAGATTCTTTAACCTTATTTCTCTCTAAGTTGCACGCCTTCATTATTTTTCTACTAAAACATCTCCTCAATACCGCGATATCGCAAGACTTATTCTCATCATGTTCTTCACTTCTTCATTAATTGCCCCCCTCTCACTATTTATACACCCTCACTTTCATCTAATTTTTTTTCCCTCTTCCTTTCCTCTCCCCATCCAGAATCATCCAGATTAACTCTCACCATTCTTTCCTCTTTAATCTCTAATTGTGAGGCTCGGGCTATCGTAAGAATTATTCAGCAGCCGAAAAGAAAGAAAAAGGAACCGGCATTCCACAGCCTAAATTACTTGACGGGTGGGAGGCATTAATTGGGGGGCCATCCCCCATCCGTCTCTGATGGATAGCTCCCTGGGATCCCATGCGGGACGACGGGACACGAGATTTAGTGTCCCAGGGAGCTCCTAACCTTGATCCGTCCTGCTCCCTTTTCCAAGATAACCTAACTCTAGAGCTTTTGGCCCTTTATTAACTGACTCCTCCTAACAGCTTGTTGTGTGTGTGTATGTGTGTGTGTGTGTGCGCGCATTGTATGTGTGTTGCCGTGGCGTATATATGGATGTCGTTCTTTAGTTAAGTACTGGGTTGTTTGTCAGAGCGGGAACCATGCTAATTACGAGGCTCAATATACGAGAGATATTTAAGGGATATCTTTGCGGATATTTCTGCGGTCGAGGGGGTATTTGCAAATTGCGCGGAAATCAAACGCGGAAGGGAGAAAACTTCTTAAAACTAAACAGGTCTATGTGGAAAAATTCGGGAGTGATTATAGGGTAAAGCAGAGGTACATTATTGCAGACTTTATAACAGAAAAAAAAAACAACATATAGTATATTTGTGGGAGAATTTTTGAGACAGTAAAAGTCACATCTAAAGGTCAAATGAAGCTAAACTAGTCTATAGTAAAGGATTCACATATCAAGAATACAAACTATAAGAAAACCGATCTATCAAATGTAAAAAAAATATTTTTCAATGTTAAATGACCTGTATAGAGATTTCACACCGGTTGTTTGATTTGATGTAAACTGCCCATAGTATAGCCATGGAAAGATTTTATGAATTTTTTTTAATTAGATTTTTACCTCTAATGGATCTTCTAAAACACCTGTGTTCATGCATAGCGCTGTATCGGATGTGCTTTAGCGCTGTGTCGGATGCATGGCGCGTAAACAGACACATTCATATTGAACTATTTTGTATTTTTCCTGCAGTTTAACTTTCTCACGAGCTTTCGCTGATTTAAAGTTTAAATGTTTTATCTACATCTATACTATGAATAACTAGAAACCTGAACGTGCATCGAAATATTTAAAAATGCATTGTCATTTAATTTGTATCAATTTGTTCAAAATGCTTTTGTAGCTTAATTGAAAAGAATATTAATTAACATTTTTGAAAGTTTCCTGAGGTTTTCCGATGTAATCCTACAACCGCTAAATTTATAGCCATAAATAACATGCGGAGGTGTCACACATAAGGAAAGTTTTTAAAAAACGCATAGCATTTTACGCCTGTTTACAAAGCAGTCCTCTTGAAGACAAAATTTATGTAATAACTAGTTTTTCATAAAAATTACTATTTTTTTTGTCATTAAAATTAATTGCTCCGCTGCATTGAAACTGATCTGAAATTATCTGAACATTTAGCTAAATTTTCATAACTCGTGGTGAAATCTGAAACAGTTTCATAAATTGCAAAATGTCTATCGTAAATAAAAAAAGAAGAAAAAAGTTTATAACTAACTTAAAAATAAATGCGAAGTCTTTCTTTGTCTGGTTAAATTTTCTCGTCAACTTCCACCGACTCTGGGTTAAAACTTAATATCTCTGCCCATTTCCTCCAAAAGTTCGCAAATACTCCGGGCTATCTTAGTAATTTGTTTTAACTGTGGCTCTCCAGCTGAATAGAATGGAATGTTTATTAACATTTTTCAAAGTGCAGTAAAAAGTTTTCCATTCCGGACTTAAAGGAAACCGCAACAACCATCACAGATTAATATATTTGGAATGATACTTTTTCTTTTTTTTTTTACAACACGAGAATGTCTTTATTTTTCCTGAATTCTTTACCATCAATTTTAATTTTCAGACATTTAGCCCCTGCTTCGCTTGCTATCCATTGTTCGGGATTCAAAGACCTCTAACAATGGTTCTTCCGCAAGATTAACAAAAAATGTTGAAGCGCATGCGGAGAGGGGGGGGAGAAAAAAGGGATTATTAAGTTTTTCCTTCTATCGAATTTTTCCCCAAAACTTGACAAAACAAACGTTCGAAAATTTCTTTGCTATCTCCGAAAATAAATGTCTTATTCACAGATGTACTCTGAGGGCGAGCACACACATACACACACACATAAAAAAATAACAAAATTCTCTTAAATTTATTATTCCACAGCGCGTACGTTTAACATACAAATGACATTTTCAAGTTTCTTTGTTTGCTGAAAAAAAAAAACCTAACTTTTTCCATTAAAAAAAGGGGGAAAGCCAGAGAGAGTTTATTTATTTGACTTCCATAAAAATAATGAGTGTTTTAACAGCAAATGCTTGAGGAAGGAAAGCAAGATGACATCATTGTCTGCGAGAAGCGACTACAAAAGAAAGGTTTCAGTTAGCTAGATATAAAATTCTGCGCTACTGCAAAAACCTCGATTTTCCGCCCCCCCCCCCCACTTTTCATTTTTTAAATACCTCCAGCAAATCTATCTCAAAAATATTAAAAAGCCCGCCAAACCCTTGTTGAATTTTCAGCGCCTAGCATCGCCTTTTCAGGCTACTACCGGAAGCGGAAATCCACCTCATCAGTCACGTGGTGTGTGTCCCCATTCATAAATAAAAACGACACGCGTGTTTTTTTCTATTACTATCTTGTACTCCTCTGCTAATATGTCATTTAATTTAGCAAGGGTTGGGAAAAAAAGGGAGACGGGAGGTTTTAAATACAACTAGTTGTGTATTGTTGATCTGGGTGCATGGAAATGTGTGTATGTTTTCAAAAACTTTTTTTTCCCTCCTCCCTTAACTTTAGGAAATTGAGAAAGACAGATCAGTTAATTAAATTTTCTCTGTTTATGTATTTTTCTGGGTATTTCCCTCCTTTTTCTGGTGCGTTTCGTTTTCCGCTGATAACAGAGATTGGTTTTTGCGAATAGCAAAACTAGGGTGGGAAGTTTCATTAATCATACCAGCGATAACGCATTTTGAAGATTGATGCTTATTGTGTAATATCCACCTCCTATCACTGAAAGCGTGACACTGATTGGTCAGAAAAGTTTTTTGGACTTTTCTGATTAGATTAAAAAGTTTTGTTTCATTTGGTGATATATAGCCTGTTTTTTACGCATGTGTTTAAGTAAGTAAGTTCATAGGGAAGTTGAGTTATAACTGAAAGTTTTATGTAACTGGAGTTTTGTGCATTAGATGTTTTGTGATTTAAAAAAAAAGTAAACCTAGTTCTTTCCTGTTGATAGAAAACGGATTTGCTTTATAAACCCTAAACCAATGAACTGTTAGTACGGAACAAAATTGACGTCACTTAATGCACACTTATTTTTGAGGTGCCCACTGCCTACAATAAATTAAGTTTTTGACTTTAATTTGTTTTCTTTTCGGTGATATTTTTAAATAAACCATGCAACCAACTTAAAATTTGGTATTTAAAGAATATAGAAATTAAAATTATTGTTTTCTAATATGTTTTATCTTATAGTTGTTTTATCGAACTACAATATTAAATTTAAATTCAAAATTAAACATTAACTTTGAGTTAGTTGTTGAGGTCAAGATTGATTTGAAATTCTGTTGGCAAAATTTCGAAATTTATGCCAAATATTGATTGAATTCAATCAAAATCGATTTTTTTCTAGTCCTCCATCATAATTTTCCTTAGTACGACCAATATTTTGGAACTCCTTGGAATGCCTCTTACATAAAGGGTTTCCTTTAAAAGTCCAAAAGTGGGGTAATAAATATGAGAAATACAAGAGGGGACTTAGGTGGGTTACATTTAAATGCAAAAACCTTGATTATGTTTCATTTTTCATTTTATCCAAAACTTTTGGAGAAAATTTAGTAAAGTACAGTTGGTCACAATTCAATGAATTAACTTTACACACTAAAGATTGTTTGATTAAAGTGATGAAACCTATGTTCATATGGATTTCTGTTACTAATTTGAGTACTTATTTTGATACTTATTAATTATTTATTTATTATTAAGTTTTCTGTGAAATCGAAATATGTGGACACCCTCTATGCATGTCATACATTTTGACAATTTGGATGATTTTAGTTGAACTTTACCACAATATTTAATAGAAGTAATTGGTCGTCCAATTATAATTCGATGAATTTAAACATCCTTAAATCAGTTTACTGCATTCTTTATCAGCTGAGATATTAAAATATTATTTTTATATACATCACATATGAAAACTTTTAACAAAATTTACTACGTGACTACGTGATTACTACGAGATTACAACCAATTACAACAGTTGCTATTCAAATTATATTCGATTTCATCAAAACTTTAATTATTTATGTGAGCGTCTTTTAAAGCATGCACTAAAACTTTCCATGCAAACAAGTAGATAATTACTTGAAATGGTAGCTCATTTTCCTTAGTTTACCTGAAAAAGGAACTCAAAGGTTAATTTATTATAAAATAATAAGTTATATAAATCAGTCACTCTATAATTCTATTAGTATTTGTAACATGATTTATTTTAAGTGCCCGATTTTGTTATTTTTTTTTTTTTTTTTAAGTATACGTTTTATCAAATAGTAGAAACCCAAGTATCTGGTCCAGTGTTTTCTGGAAAAATTCAAATTATCAGTTTATAATTAAGAAATATTCACACAAAACACTTTATAAAAAAAATTAGCATGGTTTAATTTGTAATATCATGATGCTTTACTTTTCATATACGTACAAAGGAGTTTTAATTAGATTCGAGAGACTAGACCGAAATCTACTCTCGAAGATCATAATTTTACCAGTTAGACTGGTTATGTTAGTTTGTTTTTCTAGAAGTACAAAAAAAGCTGGGAATGTTACATTAAAGAAACACTTAAATTATCAGAAATTGGCAGCCTGTTGTTTTAGTGTAAATAATGATTAAATTTTGGAAAAAAAAATTTCCTTGCCAAATTCATGGCAAAAATAAAGTTTATTCTTTCATAATATATTATCTCCTTGGCGAAATGTTTTATTTATAACCCAAAAACAACACTTAACTCGAAAACACATTCTCTTCAGCCCCCCCTCTCCAGGCAACTATATTTTTTTGTCGCCTCGCTTTAAATATAAAATCACAAAACACCACGAACGCTTTTTATGGCTTGTGCTAACAAGTTTCTGATGAAAAACTGCTTTTCATTTACGCACATAAATAAATTAATCCCTTATCCCATAAAAAATCATTTAATGAAACGCTGGGAAGTTTTTATAACGATGTATGATTAACCAAAAAAAAGTAAAAAAAAGGAGAAAAAAATCTCAAAATCATATCACCGCGTTAAATAGCACATCCCTCCCCTTAAATACTTTAAAATTAAAAGTATCTGACCCTAAAAGACGTGCAAAAAAACTGCGACTAAAAAAAAAAAAAAATTAACGACAAGGGATAAAAAAAAAGCTCTTCAAACTTCTTCCGGCAAAACCCCTTTCGGCAGTTTAACGCAAAATTGCCGTTCCCTCGCGAGACAAAATTGGTTATAATACATTCACAGGCCTTTACTTTTAATTTGGCAGCGCTGAAAAAAAAAGAACTAAAATAAGAACTAAAAAACCCCTAAGATTTTCGCAATAACCCACGCCCCATAAAATACTGTTGGGGGTGGTAAAAAAGTCAGTGGTTTGGATACTCCCTGAAGAACAGCGAAATTTAAGACATAATATCACGTAGCCGGAGTAAAAAAACAATTATGGGTGATGCTCTATGGTGTCCAAATTCTTCAGCTTTTCGGTTCTTGTATATGCACGAGTTATATGGCACTACAATCCACTTTTAAGAGGGGAATTTTGGAGAAAAAGTGGCAAGGAGATGAAAATTGTTCTTCTTGCGTTATTATTTTCTGAATTAAATATAGAAGCTGCCGATAAATGATTTCGCTGATTACAATGTATCAACGGAAGTTTTATTAATGCTAGTAGGTTTATGCGTATTTGGGAAGGGAGAAATTCCGAGAGTTTCTGCCTGCATTAAATTACGGTTAAGTTTCAATATTTCTTTTATGGTCTTGGAAGTTTAAATAATATTTTAACTAACTGTGTGTTGCGAATCTATTTACTATTGTGATAACGGTTGTCCTATTTTATAGTCGAAGAGTGTGTCTGAGTGTGTGTGTGTGTGTGTGTGGAGGGGGGGGGGAGGAGCTTCGTATGATTTTCATTGAGTTAGCCATATAAGCCATGCAGTATTTTAGCCCTGTTAAAAAAATAAGTATAACCTTCAACTGTTGAAACAGAAAATATGCATTAAGATAATGCACATTTTCTATTTCATTATTAATAATATGATAATAATGATAATATGAATCAAAATATTCAATCCATATTTTCATTTTTAATGCATATAATGCATATATATATGTGCATTTATATCCATATTAATATGCATTAAAATATGCCAAGAAGAATTAAGAAAGGAAAAGTTGCACAGACCTGAGTGGGGGGGGGGGGGTCGGAAATGCAAGTTTTTTTACAACTGACTGAAAAAAAAAACTGCAGCCATTAATCAATATGAAATTGCATACTCTTGATGTCTCTCAAAAATAAATAACCACAGATAATTTTGTTATTTGAATTTTTCTGAAATATATACACTTTGAAAAGACTAATTTACAGCTCGTAAAATAACGAAAATAATTTTAGCTAGCACACGCCCATTTTTACAATAATTTGATAAAAATGAAACGAACTGCTGCATCGACTGAATATGTCTTATAAGGCAGTCATATAAAATACTTTTTCATGAAATGCAACAAATGGGGTGTATTTTAATAAAAACTGAACAAACTTTTGCATTAATCAAATATTTACTGATCCTATGAACTATCATCATCGTACTAAGCGCTTTTTCCATAAAACACAATTCGCGAGGTTTGGTTGGATTGGGTAATCTCTGGAAGGAACCGAACCAAAAAAAAAAATTTTTTTTTTTTTTTAAGTTTAAAAAGTTAGCTGCTTGCATGCTTCCAGCAGTACATCGAAATTTTTAGACTTATTGTGGCGTAGCCAGAGAAAAGGCACGTATGGGAAATAGTTTTCAAATTCTTAAAATTATTTTACACTATACGGGATATATTACTATGTCGTTTATAATCTTCAAGAAATGTACACCCTCCGCTCGAATACTTTTTTTGGAGGGTGTACGGTAAGCCAAAAAAAATAATGGAATCGCAAAAAAATGGGATTCTTCAAATTAAGTCGATGATAGAATGACAGTCTAAGTAAATATAAGATGTTCATATGTTGAAGAATAATGGAAATCTTTTAAGAACCAATTTTTGACTGCCGCCCTTCCTCGCGTAGTAGTCGCCCTCCCACAGGAGTCACAACCCTTTCTGTAGGGCTGGCCCAAGGGGGGTGCGAATGTAGGCGATCGCCTAAGGCCCGCGCTTATAGAGGCTCCGCTCCTGGGCAATTTTATTGCTATCTCATAAGACATGATAGAGAAGAGGCCCCACTGTTGCGCTTCGCCTGGAGCCCCGCACGCCACTCGGGCCGTCTCTGCGCAGATGAAATTGTCAAAATATTTTCCCCTCATAAAATTCACAATCAGTATTTGACCTTCATCTTGAAAATAGAAAATTATCAGCTGTACTTTTCCGTGAACTAGTACTCATGATGGACTCATCTGTTTTGTCATGTCCACTAACATTCTCAATGGTCACTCTATAGCAAAATAAGGAAATGCTTGTGCTTATGCTGTTAATTGCTTATTATTAATTTTATGGCTATTAAAGTATTACCATAGAAATAGAAATGCATTTATTTTGCATGCAACTGACGAAAAGATTATTTAATGAACAGCACACAATCTGGAAACATTTGGTTAAGTATTAATTTTAATATAATGTATTTTGTGTACCAGTACTGTTTTAGCATTATAGTGCACAATAATGTGTACTAGATTTCCCTGCATAATAGTCGCACCTAGACTTTTACAATGAAAAATTGGAGGCGGGGGGGGATGCGACTATTACACGGCAATTATTATTATTATTATTATTATTATTATTATTTTAGCTAAAGCTCTTTTCACATTAATAAGAGATAAAATTGAGAGGGCTACTTAAAAAAAAGAGTTAAAAAAACGTTCAGGCAGAACATTTTGAAAAATAAACAACGCCAAACAGAAAATATAATTAAGTTTTCATTAACTGAAGGAATAAATAGTTAACAGTAATTTACCCATTAGCAATATAATTCTTAAAACATTATTTTCCCAGCTTCTAATTGTTTTTACAAGAATAATACAAGTAATCAGTTTAGAGTTCTGATATTATGAATATTCTATTGGTTAATAAATCTTTATTTATTAAACACCCCCCAATATACATATAAATACATAATAATAATAATTATTATTATTAAGAAGACTTGGCACCTTTCAACTGTCAAAAATCGATAAAACATCGATTTTTCAATGTTTTGTTTAAAATGTAGTTTGGCATATAATAACTGAATGAAATTTTAAGACAATTTGATCAATATAAATGTAGTGAAAAGGCTTTTAAACATTTTAACTGCATTGATAGCCTTTCAAAGGAGACTCCTTTAAACTACGTTTTCTCAGTTCTAATTCTTATAACAAAATCATAGTACTTAAAGTGTTAAAACTTTAAAATGTATTCAAATATGAACTTAAATTTTTTTGTGTGTTCAATAAGATTAGCTTAATAGAATTAGGGATATATTTTGTTATATCTTTAGAAGATAAAATGTCAAAAAAAAGTAAAAACCATCATGCGTTTTTTTTACGTTTCTCCATGAATGTAAACTTAATTTTTTTTCCCATCTCAAACATATTCATCAACAGCAAAACACATTCCTAAAGTTGTTAATCACAATATTATAATTATAATACAAAATTTTGGCAAAGAAGAATTGATAAATGAAGGTAAGAAATTCTAAAATTCTTGATTTTTTAAATAAAATTTGAGTTTTAAAATTTTTTATTAAATTAATGTTTGTTTTTCAAGTGAATATTTTTAAATTCAATAATAATCTTTAATGGAATGCGCATGAGATAAGTAAAAATCCTTAAATTATAAAAAATTCGTCAAAAGGTGCCGAGTCCACTTAAGCGTAATGCATTTCATTATTAACATAGATAAACGATGAGGTTTTGAAATTATTCCAAAGTTTTGCACTTTATCATATGTTAAAATTAATCAATATACTATTAACTTTTTTACATATAAACACTTCCTTTAGTAATATTAACACTAACTTCATTATTTTTATTTTTATTCAGAGGGAAAAAAATTAATTAAAACCTTATATATTATATTTATTTAATTATTCGTTTAAATAACTTGGATTACATTAAGTTTTTCATTGCTCTAAGCTTATTGCGCACGGCCTCGATGTGATTAATATTCCTAAATTTCTCAATTTCTTTTTAAAAAGTGTCCTTAAAAATTCAAAATTTTATTTATTTATTTTAACTTTGAGGATAAAAATACATTCCGCCCCCCCCCGCCCAATTTTACTAGCTGAAAAAGTTTTTTCATATTAAAACAACAAAATTGATTTTAATTTTCAAAGTAATTTCGAACTATTTATATTATAGGAAAATTATTATATATCTTTATTTCTAACGAATTAAATAAAAAGCTGTAAGTTATGAGTAGGAATTTACAAAAAGTGCAGTTAAAAAAAAAAAAAAAGGCTTTATTAAGTTCGGTAATTCTATACCTTATTATTTTTTCCTCCTACATTTTCTACGTGTTTTAATATTTCTATCATCCTTAAAAGATAATTTTAACAATTTGTAAAAATGTTTTCAAAATTTTCTCGCATGGGAAAAAAACGCTTTCGTCCTGTTCCTTTATCATTTTTACAGAGATTGTCTTTCAGTCAAACGTTTAGGAATTTTATTAAAATATTATATAAACTTTTACATTCATATATACTTTCATATATATGCATTTCATATATATTCCCTATTTATTTTAGATTAAATTATTAAACACATGTCTCTATTGAGCGGCTTTTATAAGCGCTATGTAGCGTGTGTATTTTCTGTATTTTTTATATAATACTTTTAAATAATCTTTAATTATATATATATATTAAAATGACGTTAAAAAAACTAATTTAAATATTATATACATTTAACTGTTGCAAAATTCGGAAAGTTCAATTTTAATAGAAATATTCATTAGATTTATTTTTTATTTTATTCTTTCTTTTTTATTAAATAAAATGATTCTATTTTATGCTGTTTAAAGTTCATTAATTTTTAAAAGATGACTAAATAATTCATAATAAAAAATAAATATTATAATTACATAAATATTTTCCTAAATTAAAATTAAATGCTATTTCTGCTTGATTGATATTCCAGAGATCAACAGATGGCGCTAAGAAGCACTGCGCTGGAAATTTGATCTTTAAAATTCATGTTTTAAATGTCGTGCGCTTTAAAATAAGTTGAAACGAGTGTGTAAGATACTGTTAATTCTTTCCTACACGTAATGTAGATGTGTATTTTTAGTATTATAGTGGGTTCCACAAACCTTTTATGTTACAATTTTTACAATATATTTATTTATTTTTGAAAATAGAAAAAAAAGTTGTAGTTTA
Organism: Cheiracanthium punctorium; assembly: GCA_038373885.1. Classification (NCBI taxonomy): domain Eukaryota; kingdom Metazoa; phylum Arthropoda; class Arachnida; order Araneae; family Cheiracanthiidae; genus Cheiracanthium; species Cheiracanthium punctorium. Next base: position 440,146 of record JAWZYV010012008.1, read on the forward strand.
AAGAATAGTTAACGTTACATAACAGAAATAATATGAACTTGCCTTTAACAGTTAGTTTTGCTGGAAAGCACAAAAGGCAGCTTTTGTGTGAAATAATAATAATTTTCACTTTAAAATTGTCCTTCCTATCCTTAAATAGCATTTATTTTAAGGCTGTTTCGCTGGGAAATCATGAAACTTTTGAACAGCTTTTTAACCCATTCCCTGCTGGTGGTTCGTTTACGCACCATTTAAAAATTATTTTTTTTCAAGGCCTTAAATTGGGACAAACAGTTTTTGTTTAATTGTTTCATGTAAATGAAGAGTTATAATTTTACAAAATATTTTTTAATACTAACTGGTACCTATTTGTAATTAAAAAAAAAAATTCAATGTAAGGCAATTTAACGTTTCAATTTTTAATAAGATCATCGATCTCAAAATAGATAGCGCCATATGATGAACACGTCTTCGCTAAAAAAATTCAATAATTTTATTCTTTAAGAACAAAATGGCATCTGCAGGTAAGATCGTTCTTTAATTTTTCCTTGTATTTTTAAAGCTTAAAATTCTTGGTGCGAAAACACACCATCAGCATGAAGCAGTATTAAAATAGAATAATTGAAGTTTGAACTTGGATATTTTCATTCTTTTTTTAGCTAGTTTTTTTTTTTTTTTTGGTCGAAATAGACGTTTTTTGACTCTTCCAGAAGCCATTCATTTATTTAATGATTTTATGTAAGATTTTTCATATTTTCTTGTATGTACCTTCTTATAATGTTTCCTGCTGATGGTGCGTTTTTGAACCATTTTGTTGCTACCACAGAGATAACAAAAAAAAAAATTTTTTGTTTGCATTTATGTGTTATTTAGCAAGCATATAACGTAGAAAAATAGTATCTTGCAAAAACTTTCATCAGAAGTATGTGCGGCAGGGAAAGGGTTAAAAATTTTAATTGAGCTAGAGACTCGGAAAATTTTAGAAAGTCTCTTCAGAAGTTGCACTGTGAACTGGCATTGATAATAAACCTATAAGAGGTACGAAATTATCAGGAAAAATGCTAAACATACGTAATTTTGAGATATTTCCAAGAAGAGGGTAAGTTCTAGGCTCATTTTTTTAAGGCAATTTTTGTACTGATTATTTTTTTCTGAAAGTTGCATGAGACATACAGCTTTACTGTTAATGTCACTCCATAGTGCATTGGATGAAGAAGCATTAATTATTTTTTCGGGTGTTTAATATCATTCGTTTATTTTTAAAGCTGCTCAAAAGTCTTGTGACGACGATCTCTCTTCAGGTAGAACTCCCTTAATAATCATTGTTAAAAATTACCTGTTTGATTTCCTGTTTGATTTTACTGTTTGCTTATCTTTAAAAGTTTTGAGAGCATAAGTGTTACTAAAAGCTTAATTATCGTATAACTTCCAAAAGTAGTATACACTTATTATAAAATTTATGGCTTGAATATTGTTCCACACATAATCAGTTTCCAGTGGTACAAAATTGTGGATTAAAAATATCCTTGGTAAAATGAATGCAAATGAATGTAAAGTTAATGATGTATTAGGTTGTAACGAAAGTTTTCCGCCACTCCAAGTATTGACTGCACATGCAGTTCCCGTTGGTGTCTTTGCCAATATTTTGTAAAACGATTTTTGTTATTTGAAAGAAAAGACTTGTTTTAGAGAACTGTGTTGTGAAATCTGTAAAACAATATCGTTGTGATTAAGTATAAGGTGTCTGAAATGGAACTACCACGCTACCAGATTGATTCATCATTTACTCTCAGTACTGTCGCAAAAAGTCAGCTACAGAATGACACTGAATCATGTATACTGCTTAAGGTACTTCTGTTGAATCATGACACTGTGAAGATTTGGTACCGAAAGTTCAAAAACGAGGACCAGGATATTAAAGAAGCTGAGCGCTTTGACCGGCCTATTGATGCTGATGAGTCCCGCCTACGACAATTTGTGAAAGAAGATAAAACATTCATCCACTCGAGAGCTAGCTAAAGAGTTAGACTTTAGTGCCATGTTCTTTAGTCGCACTAAGCATAAAAAACTTGACATATTAGGTCAATAGTTGGGTACCGCGTGAACTGACTCAAGCAAATCTGGCGGAAAACTTTCGTTACAACCTGATACTTTTGAAAAGTTTTTATATTATTATTATTACTATTACTACTATTATTATTATTATATAGTTTATTTATTTACATTTCTTTTAATGATGGATAAGTGAAAGAAAGGCACAGTAGGATGACCAAAATATTACCAAAAAGAAAGAAAAAATCCAAAATTTAGTTAACCTGTTCTACAATATGATGGGAACAAGCCACTGTCACAATTCATCTTGCAGAAAAGCTGCAACCATTTTTGTTTCTACTATCACTGCTGGAAAAATCAGATAAGTTTTACATTTTGGATGTTAGCAGTAAATTATCATCCAATAATTAATTTATTTGCAAAAAATTAAATCTTAACTTTCTTAATAACATGCATGTAATGAATTTTATTTTATTGTAAAATTTTGGATTTTAAAAGACTTCTTGGAGATACAGTGGGACAGTCCCCACTATATGTAAAACTATGGCTTGTGGAGGCATAGAAAGAACAATGACACCATTAACATTTCCAAAAGACTTCCGATCTTATTCCGTGATAAAATGATCTTTTGAAAACATTTTGTTATTGTTTACTGTTTAATTTGATGTTACTTTATTATTTTTAAATTCATCAAGCATTAGTCACCAAAGAAGTTAGCAACTTTTAAATGCGTTTCATCCTTTTAACTGTTAAGTCTTATGAAGACTGCTTTCATATCGTATGTGTTGAATATCTCAACCTGTTTTTAATTATAATAATTATGCGCTATCATAATTATTATAATTAAACTGTTAATGATTTTGTTTGTGCCTTATTCGTTGTTCCACTGTACACTATTCCTGTCCGATTGCTCCCCGCAAAGAGCCCCAATGTGACAACTTGAGTATGTTTTGAAAATTAGCTTTGTTTCAAAGAGCAAAATCAGGATGAATTCTGAAAAAAGGCAATGAAAGCGAAAAATTGTTAAAATGTTATTCTGTATTTAATTTTTAGTTTTAATTTAAAGAAAGGAAATTGTTATAGTACCCCACCATGAAGTAAAAATTGTCTCACTGTGGAACCCCCCCACCTCTCCACTACATATTAATATACTTAAAGCATAAAGTTTTTATGTGCATTTTAAGAACTTATTTAGTTAATAGGCTTGTTTTCTGAAAGTTAAACACTTTGAATGCAAAAATAGGTACTATAAAGAAGTAACAACCTCTAAATTAGAAAACAAATACTACAAAATAATTTCAAAAAACTTTGTAAAACAGCACCATAAAGGATACTTGAACGGTCATACAGTAGTTTCGAGCAAAAAATTTTTGCTCTTCCTCAAGTGATTATCAATGAGGAAGAGCAAAAAGTTTTTGCTCGAAACGACTGTGTGATCACTCAAGTAACCTTTATGGTGTTATTTTAAAGATTTTATTATTTTATACTTTAAACACCAGTTGAGATAGTGATTTTATTAAAATAAGTGCAACTTTACAATCAAACCTGTCTATTTGAAGACATCTATGTCCCAATTATTTTTTTTTTATATTCTCTACTTTTAAAATGTAAATTTAATGTGTTCGGTATTAATCTCGAAAAAATCTCCTTCAAAACCTCTGTATCTCGAATTTCAGATAGTGTAAATGACAAAAATCGATACCCAAAGTCCACCTTCCTTCAACAACAGATATTAAGCACCAGTGCACAGTGCACTTAAAAGAAGCACAGAAGATCGCACAAAAAAAAGTTTACCACGAATAAGTCATAGCCAGAGGCGTGTAAAATTCAGAATTTAGTTGGACTATTTTAAATTCGTAAAATAATTAGCGATGAAGCAGCATCTAAATTACACAGTTGTAAGAAATTATGAAGAAGCATGGTACTTTAAAAAAAAACTATTTATTTAAAAAGACTCTTGTAGAATAAACATCCAAAACAGCGGGTCATGATGGCCAGATAAACAGTACGTGTTGCTTAAGACAGTAGAGTTAAGGTGGAATGAATTAAAAATTATGCTAGCACCAAACTTCACATTGGCGAGAACAAAAACTTGGCCGAGATAACTAACGCCAATTACAGAGCAAACCATAAAATTTAAACCAATAAAATTAAAGCAATAAAATCGCGAACGAATAATTTTGAAAGAGGGTGGATGATATCGAATTAAAATATGCCCTCCCCCCCAAAAAAAAACCGCCAAGAGAGGGAAAACAGAAATACGTTACGATTGTAAATCTGATATAATATAATCTACTTTTAGCCCAGAAAGGCTCCAAGTCGTCTGAGATAAATGCTCAGTAAAATGCTATTGCATGCGCGAAAACCGAAGTAATGAAAAATGAGAACAGAAATCAAAGAATGCTTGATTTTGAATCGATAACATTTAAAAAACAGAAATAAAAAGGCAATTAATATTAAATATGTGACCAGGGCCCGATTAAGGTACTTCGGGGCCCTAGGCACAGCATTATTTCGACCCCCCCCCCACAATTCCAACAATGACTATCCCTGCCCCCCCACCCCTCTAAAATTTTTAGTATGTACAAAATTTATGCAAATTGAAGAATTATTATGAATTCAAATCCAAATTCTTAAGGGACTGTATATACTTTAAATTTTTTCTGTAATTAAAATACTTTTTGTAATTACATATAATCATAAAGTGCCATATTTCCAACAATATGATGGACTATTTCAAGTTATACATCCTGATTTGGCAGCATTTGTATTGTTAAGTAACATAGCAAACGTACGCATTATCAAAAGTAAGAATTGTGAGATCATTTTTATCGCGCCTTAAAACACCATAGTTGTCGTAGATTTTCATCTGGGACCCTCAGCTTATTTTGTTAGCAATTTTTTTTTCTAAATTTGTAAAAAATATCTTGCTGTTTGGTTTTGGGGGCCCCATAAAAAATCTGGGGCCCTAGGCACGGGCCTACTGTGCCTAGGCCATAATCAGGCCCTGTATGTGACTACAGCACAGGGCTGTCCAGATGACCAGGTCCCCCCCCCCCTCCGAAATATTGATTCTTGTTAACAAAATAATAATGAAGAATTTTAGTGAAAAATTCTGCCTTTCCCACTGTTTGGATCCTCCCTGAATTTTTTTTTCACTGGCCGCTAGACATTCACAGCTCTTGTTAACCTTAGAAAGTTAGTAGAAACAAAGAAAGTTAGACATCAAAAGTTATTGAAAGACGTTTTTATTGTTGAAAGGGACGCATATATATTTTTAAAATTTAATTATCTACGTATGGATGTCTGCAATCTAAATTTCTACAAGAAAAGCAGTTAAAATATTTTATAATTAATTGCATTAAAAACCTCTATAACTCGAAACTTCTTCATCTCGATTTTGATTTTTCCTTTTCCGTGAGATTCGAGATAGACAGTTCCGACTGTAAAAGCAGTATACGTTGAAATTAGTGATCTGCCATTCGAATGATTTCTATAATCGATTATTACGGTTAGAATTGAATCAATAATCAATTAATCGAATAGTGTATATTCGAGAATTTTACTATTCGAATAGTATTCGCGGTTTCAGTATTCGAATAGTATTTGTTATTTTATTATTTGAATAGTATTCGAAATTTCGAGTGGCACGTGCTATTCGAATGCAATCTGTTGAGCGTTCGAATGGATTTTACAAACTCGAATTGTTCGAATAATTTCATTCCTTTATGTCCATCACTAGTTGAAATATATACTTATATTTTAAATTAAAAAAAATATATTCGGAAAAATAATTCTATTTTCGAATTCTCATGAGAAAATTTTCTTCAGAAATACAGTTTTTTCTCAATTTAAAAAAACCGAGCTTTACTTGCATTCAGGAAGAAATGGTAGACTTTCATGATGTAGTCAACTGCAGTTTTGACTAGCAAACACTAGCCTGTGACCGATTTTTCTTTTAAATATACATATGTAGATTTTAACACCCGTTTTCACAGAAATTTGTAAATGGATGGGTTAGAATATTCTATCAGATCACAGTTTAAACTTAATTTTGAATTTTTAGTTGAGGTTTTTGAGTTTTATCTTTATTATAAATTAAAAATATGGTTTTAAATTAGGTTAAATTATGTTTTAAAGCAAACTTATACCAGTTAGATAGTTTATGTTCTCGTGTACACTCAATAACTCTCATAAAGTTATTTTTTCTGCTGATGATTGCATAGTCAACTCTCAGATGAAAAGGAAAAATTTTCGAAACAGGTTCTTTTTTAAAAAGAGCAAAGCATCTCCTGTGGATATCCCCCCTTTTCCTGACCAAAATATTTTAAGGGAGAGTGAATTAGTTCCGACATCAGAAAGATATCAGTATCCCTTCAGAAAACGAAGGCGATTAAATCTTTGTACCTGTTTTATCGAAAAAGAAGGAATAAAATATACTCTACAAAACGACAGAAAAACATTCTAAAAGGAGAACAGCCTTTTTGGTGGTGTCTGCTTAAAGGATGGAAGTGCACTTCCACTTGAATTACTTTCATTTCATCATACTTATCCTGCGGGGATAAAGAATACTGAAGTCTTCTCTTTGAGAATTGTTTTTTTTTTTTTTTTTTTTTCGGAGTTTCAGTAATGTAATTAATTTATTAATGTACTTTAAATTTGAGTGAGCCTTCATTTTTTAGAATTAAAGTAGCAAGGAAAAATAAATAAATGAAGGCTTTGTGTGGGTACAGGCGGTGGCTACATCGTGATTCGACCGGGTCTGCTTGTGCCCTCCGATGAGTCATCCAACGAGGCCTACGGATCTCACTTATTGGTTCCAGCACTTAGATACGTCATCTAACGGCCGAATCTAACCAATGAGGAAACGTCTGTAGCCATCTTTCGCAGTGCACATGCAGGCCCGGTAGAATCACGATGGCCGTTTCAAGCGTATAAGGTAGAGAAAGTTTGTCCTTAACTCCGGCCGGTTCAATTCTATGGTAATTTACGATTCCAAGAAAAATAAATAAATAAATAAAATGAAAAAAATACTCCCTACGCTTTTGTAAATCAACTTGAAAGTCAAAAGCTAATAGCTCGCTGTAATTTTTGCAATCCTTTCTAAAATGACTTGATCCGCTTTTCACCAACGTCAACCTTCACTTTGTGATTGGCTAGAAACTAAAGCACACCAAAAAAAAGGGGGGGTCAATAAAGAAAGGGGAAGACAGAAGGAAAGAAAAAATATGTTTCAAAAGAAGAAGAAGGGGAAAAAAAAAGGTAACAAATACCAGAAAGAATCAAGAACGAGATCTCCTTTGTTTTTTATGAGCTCGACGACATCTCTGTTATTATATCTCTCCGGCGCGTCGTTGCCCCCCTGCATTTTCGGGAGGTGTAAATGAGAACTAAGTTGTGCCGCGCGCGTAACTCAGCGAGAAAATGCAAATGAATGTGGCCCATATCCTTTTCGGCGGATCATATCCAACCGGATAGTCTGTGCGTTAAGTACCCGGGGCCCTGGCAATTTAAAGAGACTAGATATAACCCGCATCCCCCGTTCATAAATAAGTGGCGGCGCTTGCCTCAACTTTCCGTCCATACACCCAAGCCGTAATGTCGGAATATCTGTCACCCTAGCCTGTGAAATACTCGCGCTATTAAAGCAAGCAACTGCAATGAGTTTCCATCACGAGGGTATATAGTAAAAGGAATATCTTTCCTTCGCTCTCCCTTCAACTCATTCCGGGCCACACGCCCCTCCCTCCCCCTCTCCTGCTGGTGGAAACATTTTTCAAAAGGCGTTTTCAACGGTCGTCCCCCGAAAAGTTATGCAGAAACACGTAAAAAGGCTTTACCGCTGTTTGGCCAGCACTCTTTAAAACTATGTTATTTGATTAGAAATTTATTTATGAATTGCAGTTGACACTTTAAAGACATCATAAAAAGAAAGGCGCGCGGGCTTTAATCCCATGGATTCGTCGACAATAACTTCGTACGCTCTCTTGGCTCTCCCTTACCCTACCCTCTCTCACCCCTTTTCCTCATCTTCGATATCTTCTTTTCGAACGAACCCCCCCGCTCTCTCTCTGTTCCCCCCCTCCTCCTCCTCGTTTTTGCTTGCTGCCGACCTCACGTCATGACAAAGTGCTGGTCACGTGACGGCTGATGTATGAGTTTGCCGGCGGTGCTCAAGAGAGGGCGCCACTGACGGAAGAACATCCTTTCCTCCCCCCACCAACCACCCCCGCCGCATTTTCTAATCCTCGGGCGGGTCATAGAGCTGTCAAACAGCAGCGAGTGATATGCATATTTTGAGGCAGGGTTGTTGCTTCTTGGCAAATTTTCGCCATTTTTTAAGCCTTCAAGCCTTTTCTTTTTTATTATTATTATTTTCATGCTTTCTTTTTTTCTTTTTTTTTCCTCCTGGTGGACTAAGTTTTATTTGATTTTTTTTTTTCTTTTCCCCCTAAAATCGACTCCGAATTTATGGGGCTGTTTTCCGTAAATTATTTGAAAGGGAAATAAACGAATGGACCTGCCTAAAGGTTATTAAACGGGAACTGATAATCGCCCGTAATTAGATTGTTGGTTAAAGTAGTTTAGCAGGACCCTTTTTTTCCGTACGCAGAAAATTAATCAACATAAAAAAAAGTTTTTGCGTTTTATGATATCCGACGGTAAAATTACTGCTGGTAAACATTCTAACCAGCTAGTGTTGAGCTCCCATTATTTTCCAGTTTGGTTTTCCAATACGCTCACGATCAGGCGAAACCTCGAGATATATTCTTTATGTATATAAGTAGAGATAATTAAGCATTCTCCCTATATTCATGGGGAGTAGTTTGGGGAAGACCACCTAGTATGGTAGTTAGCCTAACACTTTATAATCGTGGACTCGGGTTCGACTGCTGGATTGGGCTTGCATCTTAAATTGCCCGTCCCGTCATGGAGGTAACGTTGACCGTCTACAGTGGCGGATCCAGAAATTCTGTCTTGGGAGGGGCAAAATTTTGAAAAAAGCTTATTTCACCGCAAACCAAATGTACAATAAAGCAAAATTTTAGTCTAAATTAATGTGAAAACTTTTGGGAGATGCTAAGTGATTTAAAAAAAAAGTCACTTTACATATTCAAAGTGTATAATGAAGCAGAATGTAACCCTTTAGCAATCTCTTTTTGGGTGGGGCTGAAGCCTCCTAGCCCCTCCCCTGAATCCGCTACTGACCGTCTACTAGGTTCTTCCATAATAAACGACCAACACTTTTGGTTGTAGTAGTGGCCAGTGCCCGGATGAAAAGTGACCGCCATGGAAAATATTTTATTTTTATTTATTTATTTATTTTTATGAGGAGGTATCTAAAAAATTTTAGAAAAATTTTGCTTCTCCGCCAGTTGGATATTTTTTTTTTCGTTTTTTACTATGAAAACCCTCTGGTTGGAAAGTTGGAAACCCTATGAAAATCCTCTTAAGTGCCGGTAATGATTGAAATTGGTCATGATACTGTAACAAAAAAGTTATGAGTTCTTTTTATTTTGTCCACCACTACAAGATACCGTGTTTATTCGCGTAATAGTCGACCTCGCATAAAATTCACACACCCGTTTTGAAGAAGTACTTCCTTGTTGAGCAAAACGCCACTGTATGCCAGAAGAGTCCTTTACCTTACTTCTCATAAAAATTCATAACATGTAAAAATCGATAAAATTCAATATGATAAAAAAATCTGTTATTAGTTCTAGAATTAATAAGTGGTGGCAATTTTAAATCTCTTCTATGCTGTTTCTCTTTCTCAATAACTTTAAGGAAAATCGCAATAAACTACAATTCACAGTTTAGGTAAATTTTTTATATTTAGGAACAATCTCAGTTTTTTTTTACAGTATCCTTTACAGTTCTTTCATTACAAAACAAAATTGAGGCATTAGTTTTCTAATCTTATTTTGCTATAGGAGAATACTTGAACGCTTCTCCCTACCATTTCAAACTTCTGCGGCTACTTACAGTTCGCCAAATTTGGCTGCTTATTCCCCGGAAAGTTTTAAAATCTTGGCAACCAGGAGAGATCGCTATCCGAAAAGAGAGAGGTTTTTTTTCCAGAAAGCCATCCTAATCGTGATCCGAGATGACGACTGAAAGAGAAACGTAACAATAAATAAAAATGTAGAGGAGAAATGATAATAACAATAATAATATATATAAAGAATGTGGATATATAAAGGAGGCGAACATAATCTTGGCGTTCATAAAATTTATTTTCCGTATGCATAAAGTTTTCAGTTTATGCTGACAGCGTGTATGCTTTGCAGGAGAAAAACCGAAGATTAGGTTGGCCATGAATAATAACTTAGTATTTTTTTTTTCCTTTCTGTGTATTGTGTGTCTTGAAATTTTAAACCGAGTAATTTAAATGACGTGTGAATAAATATCTGTAATTTACAATGTGTTTGAAAGAATCAAAGGTTTTATATATGTATGTAAAACCTTCGATTCTTTCTTTCTTTTCTTAAATAGATTCGATGTTGTTTGATGCAAAAGGGAATAAAGCTTATTCTTTTCAAGCGTTCTTCAAAAGAATAAATAATTAAACATGGATAAAATGCTCCTTCATATTTATTAATGTTTTATTTGTTTTTATATTTTTTGAAAATAATCAAGATTTTTTCTTGTCTTCTCGAAAGATCTTAAAATATTATTTAAAATTCTAAGTTATTTTAAAATTATTTAAAATATTAAGTATAGTGACTCCTAGTAGAAATAATTTAAATTTAAAAATTAATATAAATTTATTTTTAAAAATGATCGAACTAAATATATTCAAATATATTAAATTAGTTTTTATGTAATTAAATTTAGTACATACATTTTTTCTAAAATAAAAATAATAAAATTCATACATATTTTTAAACAAAAGCTAATTTCTTCACTTAACTCATATTCAGTGATTTTTAATGAAATTAACCGAAATGGGGGGAAGGAGGAAATTTAGACAAATAATGTTACTGAACATCTTTGGATATTTTTGAATTAATCAATTCTTTAGAACTTGTTCCAAAAATTATGCATAATTCATTATTAAAAATTAAATTTAGTTTTTGCATCGATGTTTCATTTTCTATGATTACAAAACAAGCTTGTATTAAATAAATAAATATATCGAAATAATTAAGGAACATCTCATAAAATGTGCTGCAGATCACAAGTTTATCAGTATGTATATGAAAATTCAGTGCTCTTATTTTGAGGATAACATACATTAACACGATTTAATCATTAATTTACTCAGAGCATTTTAAACGTTCATTAAGTAATAATTTTCTATACACACCAGGCTGTTGATTGATGATTCGCTTAGTAGAAACGTCTTTTAACGTTTTATTATGTAATAGAACGTTTTATTATGTAAAGAAATTTTTGACAACGCATCTTAAAATCTTTAAGTTTCAAATTGTTCTTTCTCGGTAAATTGGCATAAACATTGTTTACTAATTTTTCTTCTGTATGACACTGTTTAAGTTTATTTGACTATATATTTTATAAGTTTATTTGACTATATATAGTTGATGTAAAACAAATATTTACATCAACTAGACGATCACTATACCTACATCAAAAATTTTTTAAATTTGTTTTTATTATCTCTCTTCATTTGTGTATGTATGTGGATTTATAATGAATGTAGCATTTCGATCATTTTACTATTATAATTATTTTATTTTATTTCTTTTGATATGCAAAATAAAAGATGTTAAAAACTTATGAACAAATAAATTGCAGTTGTGCAAAACAAGTAACTTCAGAAACTAATTAATATATATCACGAACATTAAACAGTATCTATACTTTTTCAAAACTTTGACGGTAACTAAAACAGCATCTTTGTGTTCGCTGAAATTTTCATCAATATTTTTATCTTAGAAATATAAAAATCTACATGAAAATCAAACAATTCTATAAAATCTTACACTTCAAATCTGCACTGTACAATATTCTAACCAACTAATTGATGATTGTTTACTTATTAGATTAAACATCTTAGATTGTTTATAAAACATTCTACGAATGTAAAACATTATGTTTACAACATTTTAAGTTTTGTGTAAAGTAGAATAACTCAAAATTCGAAAGAAGAGAAAAGGCAAAAAGATGAAAGTAAATTCATCTTGAAATTACCAGTTGTATTTTTTTAACTCTTATTTTTGCTTTACATTCTTGGAAGTAAATCAAACAATAATTATAAAAACTCAATAGTAGATGTTGATTCCAAAATCAAAATTTAAATATTTATTTCCTGATCAAAAAACATTCTCAAATGTGTAACTAAGTTGAAAGCAGAATTTTAGACAAAAGTATATAATTGTTAAGAAAAACGGGATTTTTAAATTTGAAAAATAAAATTAGGAATTACAATGTTGAAAAGAACACTGAATTTATTGTTCTTGCTTGTGCTGTTAGATTAATTAAATTAATCACTCTCCCTTACAATATGTTTTGGCTTGACATCGCAGTAAGCAAGTACCTCCTATGCCTCTTCTAGCTGTAATATTTTTTCTGCTCACAGATTACTTTTAGCGGTCTGACCAAACTATAACGCACTAAGTTCTTTTGTATTCTAAAAATGCTTAATATACGTAAAGAAAAACAAATAAAGTAAAACAACATCGTTTTATCTATTTTAATTCACAAAGAAAATTTTGCTAGGTGCATTAAAGGGATGCCACTTTACTTTTGAGAAACTCGCATTTGTTTCTGAACGAGCTCAGTATTCAAGCAGTTGAATTCAAATTTTTTAGAAAATAAATAGAAATCTCTCTCTAGATGTTTACTACAGTACTTCTCAAGAAAGCTTTAATTATTGAGCTTCAACATAATTTTAAATGAAAAAAAACTGATGATATTTTCTACAAATTTCCTCTCAAGGATAAAAATTTTTTTAAATAATTAACATTCTGCTCTTTCCTTCTGAAGCAGTATCTAAAACAAAGCTTTAACCCTTTGAGGCGCAACCCTTTCCCAATGCTGAAAAAAAGGCAACCGTTGCCATCGCTCAACTTAACTACCAGCAAGATGGCGGACGATCGAAGCTTCAAAAAAAGGTATCTAGATCTGTGGCACGCGATGAATGTTTCGATCGTCCGCCATCTTGCTGGTAGTTAAGTCGAGCGATGGCAACGGCTGCCCTTTTTTCAGCATTGGGCAATCTCTCCAGCTGTTCTCGCATTCTTCCATTCTTCAGCAGATGTGAGTGCTGTTAAAAATAATCGTGACCATTTTTTGACGGGAAATGACGGGCTAAAAAGCAAAGGATTCTCGCGGAGCTATGTCACCCGCAACTATTTATATATATATATATATTTTATAGAAATCAAATCTATTCTTCATGACTGGCAACAGTCAATCGTCAGAGTTTGGTGTTCCCAGAGCGGGAACACTGCGCGTTAAAGGGTTAATTAGTGAGCTTCGACAATCCTTATAATGAAAAAATTGATGATATTTTCTACGAATTCCTTTCAAGGATAAAAATTTTAAAAATGATTAACATTCTGTTATTTCCTTCTGAAGCAGTATTTAAAACAAAGTTTTAACAGAAAAGCAATTGTTGCTGTTGATATTCTTTTTTTTTTTTTTTTGATAACATTTTGTACCTCAAGAATTACGAACAAAAAAGGTTATTCTATTGAAACAAACTTTTTCTTTTGTTTAAAAAAAGAATATTTATGCGAAAATATACATGTTGTATTACATTCCTCTCCAAACCAGTATAACATTCTTCATTTTATGAATATATTTATTAGATATGCCGATAAAAATCTTGCATTTCAAACATATCATCCTCGGAACCAAAGTCGCTTCGGCCGTCATTCACTCACAATTTCCAGCACATATGACAGTCAATAAATTGAGGCTCCTGTAGTTAAAACTGTTTTAAAATTTTCAAATAAATAGAAAAGGTAAAATTTCAGATGTTCATTCAATTGAAATTTAATCTATTCTCTGTCATTTTCTCCCCAAGAGCTGGAGTAAGACTAAAGAGTAAGAGGAAAGGAGTTGGAGGGTGGTGGGGGGGAGGAATACCGCCGCATATTCGGTCTGAAATATTTTCAAACATGAATATGACAATTTTATCATTTCTGCAGTCAAATAAAGATGGAGGAGTTATACTATGTATTCAAATATTCCTCCCTGACTCCTGAGGTTTATTAAAATCAGAACTGACGGATGGGGGGATATTGAAAGGAATAATTATCCAAAGACGTAAAGCTGCATGAATATTGAACGTACGCCGTTGCTGCGATCAGTTCCAAAATTGATCAGATTTAAGTTTTAATAAGGAAAGATTGTGTGCTTTGGTCTGATGCATCTGTTTATAAATGTTGGAATTCGTCAATGTGCTACTGAAAACATGTTAGTGTATTCAGTAACTGTGCTACTGGTAAATGTAGTATTAGATTTTCATTAAAAAACTACTTACTACTTGCACTTGCACTTGTATTCTATACTTGAGCCCCTGTGCATTATACAGCACACCGAAATGCTATCACTTAGCAACTAAAACTATGGTGAAATGGCATGATAATTATGGTGAAAGTTGTTATTCCAGAGAACCACGAAACTATACTCGTAGATTATTCTCTAAAAGCAGCAATTGAAAGAAATATACTAAAGATTTCTAAAGTTTCCGTTCCACATGCTCTAATTATTAAACACAGAACTGAATAGCTCCATTTTTAGTTGTTTCAAAAAAGCTGCCATCGCAAAGTGTTGTATAATCGATAGCTTCAGCTTGATTAATTTTTCTTCTTTCACATTTAAAAATATTATTTTCACTCGTTAAAATAAATGTCCAAAAGTCATTTTCCAAAGTAGAACGGTAACATATACACAGTTATACACTATCTTGGACATGAAAAGCATTAGGAAGCAAAAAATTGAAATATAAAATCGTAATCCAAGTTGAACTTCAGAATTTAAAAAATATTTTTTTCAGACTGGACTAAAAGGAATGAAAAAATAAAGTTCATATACAAAGGATTATGTATGTCTGAAACTTTGTATTACTTCTTGTATTCAATACCCAGAGATTACAATGGATGTATTTTTGTAAAACTGTTTTAAGTATAAAAATCTTTGTAGAACATATAGTGGATTTGTATCGCGTCGAAAATAAAATATTTCTCCTTTAAATACATTTATTGAAGTATTTCTTTCAAATAAAATTCTAAAATACACTTATATGTTACTTTTTTCGTTTTTAATGTTTACATTTGTCTCACTAATCGATACCTTAATTGTAATGATCTATTCATATAAAAAAAAAAGTTGTTTTTATGCATTTCTAAGAGCAGTTTTAATTTTTAACGTATTTTAAAATCTTTAATAAATTTTCTAGTTTCTTTATTATTTATTACGTATTATCACAAAGAAATGTATCTTGTATTTAAAATTTTTACAGTCGTGAAAAGCAAATAATTTTTAATTAAAATGTTAAAGTAATTAATTTTTTCAGCTCGATATAAAATATCTTTTTTAAAAATTTAAAAATGATACTTTTTTAGATATTTTAATTATATTCCCATCACTAATTTTATGGTAAAATTGCCAATCCTCATATCGTCAGTATCTCAATAATCAATCGTCAATTGTCATATTTCTTTGTCTGTAAATTTGTTTTCTCGACTTAAAGAGTATAGACATAGTCGAAAAAACACCGGTTTTCTTTCGGCAACAGCACTTTTTTGCAAGTGATCGACTTATAATAATTCTTATAATAGATATCTTATTAAAAAATAATAATTAGTATTATTATTGTATATAGGGACAGCAATTAATCTATAACATTCGAGTACAGTTCGTCTTTGAGAGTACTAATAAATAAATTTATTTTCGATCGGTTTTATTTTTATTTTATTTTATAAATTATTTTTACAAAGAAACTTCACTTGCAATCGACATCTCTGTTTAGTGAAAAACAGGAAATATTGCTTGAAAATTTAACGATAGTATTTCGTTGATTTGATATAAAATTTCTTTTATAAAAATATTTTAAGAATAATAAAAAATGTATCAAATTTCCACCCCCCCCCCTTGTTAAATCATATTTCCATTAATAATCAAATATATAATAAAGTCATCATTCTTAAATGTTTCTTTGCCAGCAAATATTTCTTTATTTGAAAATTTAACGTTGAATTGATATAAAGTTTCTTTTATAAAAAGATTTTTAAAATAATACAAAATGTATCAGTTTTCCACCGCCCCCACCTTGTTCAATCATATTTCCATTAATAATCAAGTATATAATAAAATCATCATTCCTAAACGTTTCTTTCCCTGTAAATTCGTTTTCTTCTTTGAAAGAGTATTCAAGAAAGGAAACCAATTTCAGTACAGTAAAGTATAATAGAAAGTTCGCGAATTTTTATATTAAAAATTATTTAAAATATGTTTCAATCCCCAACCTTCTTTCTACTATTTTAAATCGTATTTCCATCAGTAGGCAAGTGTACGGTAAAATCCTCAATCCTAAATGTTTCTTTGCCTGTAAATTCGTTTTCTTGTTTGAAAGACTATCGAAGTGGGGAAACCAAACAGACCGTTTCCACAGTCAGAAGTCTTCAAAGGTATCACACTCCAAGTTATTCTGACTTATCCAGTCTGTATTTTATAACGTGTTCAGTTAATCAGAAATTAATAGTGAACAAACTTAGCTTTGGAAATACAGTCAGTTATAATTTTTTAGTTAATTAATTGAAGAATCCAGCAAGATTTGAGAAAAGGCGGATTTTTTTAGTATGTTCACTTATGTCGTAAAATGTATTATGTTTTCATATTATTATTTCTTTTTATCCAAATTCAAAACTATTTATCTGTTTTTGCTAACAGATACATTACAAAAAGTGTGTATATATTAGATGTTTTAAAATTTTATTTTTTTGTTTAATTATACATTTTATCATTACTTTCAATAACACAAAAAGACATATTTGTGTAGGACTGTAAAATAATTTTAAAATATTTAGCAACTTAGTAGAATTATTTGGTTGCAAATAGTTTTTTCGCTGATTAAACTACATTATAAACTACTCAAGTTTTATTTTCTTCTTCTATACATTTAGTGTGTATGTGTATTGCATCCGGAATTTTTATGCTAGCAATGTTTTGAGATTTCAACTGCTCGATGGTTTAATAGGATATCCATATTACGTAAGTTTAGCTGTTTCATATATTATATTATATTATATTATATATATATACAATTAAAATAGTATTAAAAATTTAAATTTAAATTTAAATTATAATAGTATTAAAATAATAATAATAATAATAATTATTATTATTATTATATACATATATATATTACTATTTGAATACGCTTAATAATTTGAATTAAAACTGTTGTATTTATTAGATTTTGTAAACTGTAATAAATTAAGTTTTTTTTTTCTTTTTTCAAATTTAGAAGAGAAAGATTTTGAACCTCTAAATACGCATAAAACATTATATATTTATTTCAAATTTTTTAAAGTAGTATACTAATTTTAGTATTTAACTTTTTTAAAACTGTACATATTGATAAAAAATTAATTTCATTTTTAACAAACCTTGCATGAAATTGCTCAGTAAATTTCGACACAGAAACAAAACATGAAGATGTCTCACAAAATAGCTCTGAGACAGCCCTCCTCAAAATCCTTCGTCCTTCCTTCAAAACCTCGGGATCTGTGCCGAAATCTAATCTGACTTGAGACGGTTCAGATTATCGAAAAGCCCGATCATCATAATCATCGGACCGTCTCACTGCCGGGGACTAAAGCAAGGGTCGCTTCATTAGACAGGCACAAACACAGAAACAAGCACAAACACAGAAACCCAAATCGATACGATTGTGGTCCGAGGAGGGTGAAATGAGGGTAAGTTCAGAAGGGATATTTCATTGCACAGATAGAACGAAAGATACAGAGGGAGGGAGAGAGACTCTCAATTGAGAGTGATCCAGTACGAGAAGATACTTGCGCTTAATTACATGCTAGGGTGGAAGGGGGCAGGGGTGGGTCTCGCGGATCTGAATGGACGCTGAGTGGACACAAAAGCGGTAGTTATTTGAGGTAGCTGTGTGTTAGATTTGCGTGTGCGTTGGTATATACTTGGTTACGTCGGCGTGTGCGGTTTTGTTGGGGGTATTTAATATACCTGTTTGAGGTTTAATATATTTGTGAAATTATGATAACCGTTAATGATTTGATTCAATTTTAGAAAATTAACAGATTGTTAATTTAATTATGAAGGAAAAATTTCTCAGAGGGAATTGAAAATTAAAGAATGGTTTTGGATTTCGAGTCTGAGTCAAATTTTAAAGTATACAGGGTGTCCATAATGAACATCTAACTATTCTAACTCATGTATGCTATTGGTACAAAACTTAATGGGAGGTAGGGTACATATTGAGGAATACGAATCACACAGGAATTTGGGGTCGAAAACGTCGTCTTCTTGACGACGTTTTCGACTATTAGCTGTTAATAATGTATTTGGAACAAGTGCCGAAATAATAGTCAACTCTCCGACCATTGTTTGTCAAAAACCGACGTATCTGTCATAGAAAACTCGCGACTGAAATTGATAGTTTAAAAATTCAATTTCATGAATGAATGAAATTTTTGGAGAGGCCTTTTGTTTATGAAACGTTTAAAAAATAGACGAACACTTCAACACTTTTCCCAAAATGATTATAAACAGGCAAGTGAAAACGACGGTTTAAAAACCCCACATTGCTTTGAAATTTTAATTCCTTATTCATTGCCCTTTCTCCCCTTAAATTTTGTACCAATAGTTATGGGACACCCTGCATTTCTGGTACTTTTGTGTTTGACCTCCCTATCTGCGGTGGTATATTTTGGTGAGCTGGTTTACTTTGTTTTGCTATGGAATTTAATTGATGGACAGACCAGCCCACCTCTCAAACTTAATGGATGGAAAGTACATCTTTCAAAGAAGTACGCTTTGGTTAGTTACGCTTTGGACAGTTACGCTTTGGTTATTGAATTTATTTTTTATTGAAAATCTGCTACTTATATTGCATTTAATCAAATAGAGAGCAAAATGAAAATAAAAGTGTGCTTATGCTATGTTACATTTTGAGGACATTTTGCGGTATTTGTGCATTTTGGAAGCCTGTTATATATATTTTAAGTTTTGTTCTGAAATTCAGTTGAGAATTAGTATAACTTTGAAAATACTGTAATTTTAACCTCTCTTAATGAATATGCATTGAATACAGTAAAACTGACAGATTGTTCTTTTTTCCAAACGTTGGATAAATTATTTCAGAGGAAAATAAAAATTAAGGTATGTTTTTGCTGTTTCGAATGTGGAGTCTGAAATTGAGCCAATTTTATAGTATGTTTGAGGTAGTTGTAGGTTGTATGTTTGTATGCTTTTGTGTTGGTATACTTCGTTGCTTTGGTATGCTCGGTTTTGCTCTGAAATTTCATTGAGAATTATTATACGTGATAGTTCTCTAAGACGTACTTATTATAAATGATTTAATTGAATACAGCAAAATTAATAAATTGTTTTTTATGTTAAGAATGTATACAGAATAAGAAAATTAAAATTAATGAATATTATTTTTTCTATGTTGCTTTTTGAATCCAAAGTTCCTCCAGTTTTAAAGTAGATAAAGAGGTATTTCTATTAAGTGCACAAAGGAAAGTAATGTCTATCTTTTAATATCTGTTTGGGTGCATTAAATTCAAACCAATACTTTTTTAATGATAAAGCAGTTGTGTATAAATAATGTAATTAAGTTTGTAACATTTCAAAGCAAGAATTTCACAGATTACCCATTTCTTTCATTCAAGAAAATATGTGTAGAGTGACTGATCACTTTTTGGAGAGCAAATTTCAAAATGCCTTAAATTTAGTTTGTAGGTATTTGTATGGGTTATATTTTACTTCAAGATTTTTATGGGTAAAACTTTATACCAGAGCGATATGAGGGAAGGAAAAAGTTTCGGATTCGTATACCAGAATTTGTTACAAAATTCGTAAAATCGTCTCTTATCCAGCACTTATCACTTATGCTGCAAACATCATAAATATGTCAGATCTCGGTCAATAGTTTCAGCTATGCAAAATACTGACATGTGAAGAAAGGCATTAGTTCTCCGTCGACTAATAGTAGAATTATATATTGAATACATATAGGATTGAGAAATATGACTAGTATAAATTTATTTTATTTATTTATTTATTATTTTTTGGAATCAATCTGGTACTAGAAAACAGTGCTGCTTAACCCATCTGTTCCTAGATTATTTTTGCGACTTTCTTCGATTTTTACTAATGCCAGCAATAATAGATACATTTCTGATGTCAACTTCTTGAACAAGGGATAATTTCTTATAAAATCATTATGAATAAAATTTGAAATGTCAACATCCCACTTGGCAATGTCAAAATATTCTGTGGAGTTGAGATTCAACACTCGTGAATAAAGGCTAGGGAAAATAAATAACGTTTCGGCTGATAGCGAAAATGCTGTTCCAAAAAAGGGACACTGGGCATAAATGTGTTAATTGCAAAAAGGAATTTAACGGCCACGAGTAGGTAAAAATTGAAAATATTCGAGATACTTGAGATTTCGATTTGTAAAATTATGCTGTCTGTACGTGTGTGTTGGTGTGCTTTCTTACATAACATAGTTTGCTCTGTATAAAATAACAGATCCCAAGAGCACTATTAGTTACTCAACCGCTAATTATTTCATTAAAACTCAGTAAAACTGACTGATGCTAATGACAAGATAGACAAATAAATTGAAAATCAGTTTGTTATTAAAAGTAATTTGTTTAAAATTTTAACAAAGTACATGATTATATTTTATATAAAAAAAGCCGAAAATTCCAAGAAATAACTTCAAAATTCCTTCTTCCGCCACAAAATTTCATACTTGTAGTCTAACTAAATCTAATGTAACATAGGACCACTGAGTATATAAAGCTTTATCATCTCCATAGCTAAACTTCAGTGAACTAAAGAATTAGGCCAGGTTTGTCAACAAGCAAGACTTTAAATTAATACTGTTTTCTCCTGGGTGAAATACTACTATTACGAAAGTTCAAAGGCATATTTTGTTGCAGAAACATTTATACAGCGAGAGTCTATTGAGACGGATCTAACCACTACTAGACGATGCATGTACTTAATTAAAAGGAGAGGACCAGCCTCTCTGAGAAATTTGAATGGAGTATCAGTAGACACAAACACGGTAGTTATTTGGGATAATTATGTGTTAGGTGTACATGCTCTTGAGTCCTTGATATACCTTATGGCATTCCTAAGCGTGGTTTTGTTCTGAAACTTATATTGCAGACTTAGATCTTAGTTACAATTTAAACTAATATGAACTAAAAGTAAACGAAAACTTTGTAAAATAACACCATAAAAGGTTCTTATCGCGATAAGTACCTTTTATGGTGTTATTTTACAAAGTTTCATTTATTTTTTATTTTTTAAGTGCCCGTTTCTTGTTAATGTTCATGTTACTATTAATTATTTGACTGAATATATAAAGTTGACTGAATATAAAATTTGAGGTTTGGAAGTTTGTGCACGTGCGCTTTGATACGTTTTATTGCATTACAATTTTCTTTTGAATTAAAAAAAAATGTAGATCGTTAAATTAAGTTGAACCACTTTTAGTAATTCGAATGAAAATAATAAATTTTACACAGTATTATTTTTAGTACAAGTGATAGATAAAGCGAGAAATGAAACTTAAAGCAGTAGGATAATTATGGGAGAGATGGACCAGTCAAATACTTTGTTAATGCACCTCTCATAGATAGCGAAACTAACTCAGTCATTCCCTCAAAGACATTTAGTATGGAGTGCCACTATTTTCTTCTCCAAAAAAATAACATCTTTTCAGCTTAATCATTGTTGCTATTGGTAAGGCAAATAATTTTTTCATGCAATTATAACTATACAAATAAAGATTTTATTTTACGTGTGATCCATCTATTCTTGATGATGAAATCTAGGGAACAAGTAGGCATCCCAATAACCTAAAATAACGGTGTGAATTCTACAGTGAAAGATTCAGTATGGGTTGTACTTCTTACAATGAATATCGGGAGTGATGGACCAGGTTTTCTGTAGGAAAAGATACAGAACAATATTGAATTCTGTATTGTTCAATATTGTTCTGTATCTTTCAATACAATGAAGGATACAGAACATTTCTTTCATTGTTCTGTATCTTTCGAACAATGAAAGAAATGTTCATTGTTCGAAACATATGACAGTGAACATATCTTTCATTGTTCATTGTCAACAATGAACAATGACAATACAATATTGAATTTTCCAAATATTACTTTTTAAATAATAGTTGAATTCAAAATATTAAGAGATAGTGTTTTTCTGTTTTCAGAACATGCCATCAAGTTATAATAGGGTAAGTCAGTGCACGATACTACACTAACCTATCATAACTATAGTTCAAGCTAATTTGAAAAATGCTATTAAAGCCATTCAAGAAAAGAGTATTGGAGTGTCAATCAAGTGGCAAAGTATTTTAGCACTTCTAAAACTACTATAAAGAGAAAAATCAAAACATGCAACTTAACCAAAGGTTATTTTAGCTCATCAAGTTTGTGCTGTAAGAACGAAACAAAATTATTGCTCACATTAAGAACCTTGAGAGCCGAAGTTTTATACAGCGTAGTTGCTCAGACAAGTCTATGATACAAAGTAGTGTGGGGGGGAGGTACCCCCCACACACACTTAAGTTACCTCTAATTTTCAATAAAAATGCCAAAAATTTTGTTTGTGACTGGTTACAATCATTCATTGCTTGAAATCCTAAGTTTTAAATAAAGAAAGCACGTTCATAAATTTAAACGTTTATAAATATAATTTATAAATTTAATAAATGTGCAATTAATTCATTATTTTATTCTGGTGCTTCTCACCTGGACTACTTCGGGTAAAATGGACCACATATTTAATTTTAAAAAACCAGAAAAATAAATCCTTTGAAGATATGACCTTCTGCATTAGGATTTTTATACGAAAGACCTCACGCAGTATATTTAAATACTGTGAAAAGTAAAATATATGAAAAATATGGCTTTCCGAAAACGAGGGAAAACGTGGTCCATCTTTCCTGGAATTACCTAACTTATGGTTAGAAATGAACAAGAAAGTAATTTGGATCTGAACTACGTTTCGAGTTTTTGTAAGAATAAAACTGCGTTTCCTCATAATAGTAAAGTGTTTTAGTTAAATGGAGATTGCATACATAACTAACAAACTTTTGGCTCTATTAAATGTAGGCTTTTGTAAGTCATTGAATATGCCCAAACTTTCCATGAGTAAATTGCTTAGTTTTGCGTTTATAATTCTGATATTGTATTATGTGATAAAGTGCATCAGAGTTTTCATGCATAGAAATGCCTTTCTTCAATAAATGTACATGCTTTAGAAATATAAAGGTGAAACTATCATGTATAGGGATGGATGCGATACTCTGTTTTGCTAGGCGAGACAGAGATTTACAGCATTTTTGCGAGACGAGATGAATATTTTTAACATTACAATATAGGGATTTTGCGAGGCAAGAAAAAGCTTTTCGGCTGTTTTGCGAGACGCGAGAGGGCTAATTTTTGGCTCGAGTCCATCACTAATCGTATAAAAGTAATCAGCATATATACAAATACTTATCATCTGCTTTTTTATTAAAATTTCAAGTCGGATATGCCCATTGTTTTGTCATGACAAAGATAAGCGACAGCAAAATTTTAAAATGCAAGGATTTCATTGAATTTGACTAATACGATTTATTAATAAATCAGTATTATAATAGCATCAATTTAAGTTTGGCAGAATTCTTTTTCTTTACTTATTTTTAGATAACCCCGACCTACTGTTTTGTTTTTCAACCATCTTTCCTGTTAGCTTTCAAATACCTTTCTAAAAGCTGGGAAATTAATTTAATCTAAGACGAAAATGTAGTTCGTTAAAAAAGCTTTCGCTAAAAATTTTATCACGAAAATTATCAAAAAATTAATTTAATATGATAAAACATTTCGAAAATCTGATTACATTACAATCGATTTTCAATTGGGCTTTAATGTAAATAATATCTGTTCTAGACTGATAAAGAATTGCCATATTCAACATGTTGTTAGAATAAAATTTCTCCGACTTTTAAAGGAATCAATAAAAAAATGGAAATATATATAAACAGTAATTATAAATTTATGCAATATCCTAAAACTAATGAGCTTTTGTGTTCTTCAGTTTGTAAGTTATTTTTAAAAATGAAAAAGACATTAAAAAAGTGCTCGTTATGCGCAAATTAATATGTTATCAACCATTACCTTTGCAAATAATTGAAATAAATTTATATATTAAAAAAATATCTGAAAAAAAATCTAACGTACCTTTGTCTAAAAATATAACGAACTTGTATATTATTCTTCAAATCTAATTTATTTATATTTATCAGAAAATTGGACGTGAAAGCGTTCTGGAATAAAACACGTTACTCTGTCCAACTAAGCTACATTGGATAATCAGAGCAATAACCCCTTACAACACAAAATACAGATGGTCACTGAAAGATTAATTTTAAAATATCAATCTTTACTTAAACTAACAAAGCGATTAGCTTCTTCACCAATTGTCGCTCTAATGAAAGGATCCTTGTAATGATATTTTTCTTATTTAACGATTTCAAAGAGCGTGACTAAGAAACATCTTTCCACGTCTTGGTACCCATGGTACCAGATTCTTAAAAACATGATTTTGAAAGTTCCTTTGATCAATCATTCATGTTTAGAAAACGCCTTGCAATATTTCCTGTTTAGTTAAGCTAGTTTTCTTTAATCTGTGGACTGCGATAGCCTGTCAACCTTTTGTGCCTTCTTATTCTGTGAAAATGTCAACATTTGTTACTCTTGAATATATTTTTTCTTATTGTCGCTGTCTCGTGTAATAAAGATTCCTCTTTAAATGATTGTTTTGAGAATCTTTACGCTGAGTAAGCAACACATGTCGAATGACTTTTGAAAAGTTTAAAAAAAAAAAAAAAAAACGAATCACGTTAAACTTTCTTATATTTTTTTTAATGTACCATTTACTCTTATAAATGCTAAACATAAAAAGGGGAAAAATAAACACTTTTTTATGGAACTAATTTATCAAAATATTGTTATGTTTAAAAAATAAGGGTTTGTTTCCCCTTAATGAAGTCCTAGACAGGCATAGCCCCTATACTCGCTATGTTACAATCATCTGGACCAGTTCATTTAGAAACTGCTTTGTATAAAACCTTTAAATTTGGTGAATAGGTATGAAAATGATCATTTAATAAAATGACATAAATTAAAATACTGAGATAACTTCTAAAACATTTTATTTTTCATTTAAAACTCTTCCGTCAATGCCTTAGCTGTGGTGCAATCTGGAGAGTGAGACATTGATTTAGATATTCAGATAAAAAATCAAATGTATCAGGCTCTATCTTCGTCTTTTTAATTTCTGTCATTTTATTAAATGATCATTTTTGTACCCTTTCACTAAATTTCAAGACTTCATACAAAATAGTTTGTAAATGACCTGGTCCAGATAATTGTAACATAGAGCATATAGGGTCTGTTCCTTACTAGGACTTCACCTTAAGGCAAAGGATACTATTGCTATCTGCAAAAGGAGGAATGCTTTCGGCGGAAGACTTTTTAAGGAACTCCAACGCGTATTCACGCACATCTGGAAAAAACCACCTGAAACTCCAGACTTTCAGATCGACAGGCGCGCGGTGAGCTATAACCATGAGTCTTCACACCTTAGCCATCTACCAATGTTCATTACCTTAACCACGCTGCATGGGTCGGCCAAAATATATTTTCTGAATGTTTCATACTTATGAAAACTATATTTTTTTCAAGAATGCACAGTAGACCTTATGAAGGAACGAAAATTCTATTTTCGTGGCTTATTTTTCAAAACTATTAGAAAACAGAAGGGTTTAAAAAAAACTATATTTTTTAGTTTAGCATTACATCATGTCAATAGTTCAGTTTAGAATCAAGTAAGAAACTTTGCAGTGAATCCTGATACAAGAACTTTTCCTAGCCATAAACTTGTCTTTCATGGTAATGTTTCTGGTTTCGATCTCATTCACTCTAAATTTTTACTCAGATCCAGACATCTATAGGTTAAAATGAAATACAGAAGAGTAAAGTCCTGAGCGTGGAAGTTTCTTAAGCAATACGCTTACAAATTTTACCTCTAAAAATCTAAAGATGATCTCTGGTTGATCATGGAAATTACTCGTTATGTAGTGATAAATCATTGGAGTCAGAAAATGTTATATAATGAACGAATTAAACACTATAATAGATCTATTGTGTATGCAATTTGGTACTTGCAAGCATATCTATTAGAAAGACTTATCTTGAAATACTCGCAGATCATGCCCATTTCGTAAGGGCAAGTACTCTCCCATGCGATTAGGAAATTCTAAGATGACAATGTAGTTATCCATCAAGTAAAGCATATTATTTAGAGACTTCCAAAAGCATGACGATGAAACTTTATCACACGTTATGGTACTGTAGTTCTAGAAAACATGATATTAAAAGTTCTTTGATGAATCATTATTTTGCGTGTTGCCTCTGGTGAAAAACGCAATAGTCCTTTTGGAAAGGCTCCTACTTTAATTGGCCGAATTTGTGTGTTGTACAAAAAGTCGCATTGTTCAAAGTATAATCCTCTATATAGTCGGTTTTTAATAAAATGATTTTCCTATTAATGCATTTTTTCTCTAGATGTGTTGCATCCATTCGCGTACATTAGGGTATGACAGCACATGCTATGGGCTACACTTGAAAAGAGCCGCAGATTTGTTTGCAGGATTGACCCAACGAAAGAAGCATTTAGCCTGTTCGTTGCCATCGCTGCAAGGACGCGACGACAGCAATTCGCCCTTCTGTGCCCATCGTTGCTTCTCGGCACTGGTCTTTGAATGTCTATGCAGACCAGAGCATGGCTCACCCGAGACGCAAGGATGGGTGCTGAAGAAAGAATCGCTGCAGTCGTGTCTTTGCAAAGATGGAAAAGAACAGGTTAAAGCCAATAACACACTCAAATAGTTATTTTGAATTACTGTCCTTGAAAACTAAGTTTTTTTCAATTTTCATAATAAACCCCCAAGATAACCAATATAAAAGGTCATTCTACAGAAATTTTAAATAAATTACTATACAAAGTCATCGGTGTTGTTTTTACTAAGAGCTCAGTTTTGTTGTCTTCCATCGGTGCTACTTGACCTAGATGCACCACTGGTCTCCTGGAACAGCTGAAAGACCACCGACAAATCTGACAGTACACTAGAAGAGCTTTGGAACTACAAAACTGAACTTTGCGCCTGTTTTTAAGCAAGTCGTTGTGGAAACGCTTCTGCATACCGTACGAAACCAAATGCAGCTGAAAATCCGGCACTTGACGACCGGCGATTCACACTTGCAGATAGCGATTACTACTCTGGTGTACTTTTATCTGGTGTACATGCATCGATCGTCAACCTTTAAGTTGGTGCCCAGACTTACCGCTGTAATATGTATATGCAGATAAAATCTGCACCATACATAAAATCTACAATATATGCAGTGGTGGCCGAAATTGTGGACACTTTTGGAAACTTTTGTTTTGTTTTCTAAATTCGTACGCGTATAAAAAATGTTATGTTTCACAAAATGCAAACTATTATACATCATTTTAGAGATAATTTAATACTGATTTCAATTCAAAAAACCAAATTAAAATATCTGCAATGCAAAAAATGTTAAACGGCAATAATTATCAAGATACATTAGATTTTGATGACTGCAGTGAGCTATCAACAGTTTGAAGGGTAGCCGTAATTTTTTATTACAACTTCACATAGATGTTTTATTGAGCTTACGAGAGTTTTAAGTTCAGAAAAATAACAGTGATTGACCAGGAAAGTTTGAAATTACAAGCCACTTCACTACTGCATTTGTTATTCAGATTAAAGTAATTATAACTGTTATCCTATTGCACATATTGAAATTTAGTTTTGTGTATTGAAATCAGTCTTAAATTCTCTTTAAAATGATATATGGGTTTGCATTTTGTGAAACGTAGCACTTCCTATAAGCGTACAAAGTTACAAAACCTAAACATTTTCAAAAGTGTCCACAAGTTTGGCCATCACTGTACATATACTTCGCTACTTTCTTTAAAAAGAAAAAAAAAAAAAAAAGTCGCAATCTAAAAGTTATTCGAAAATGGTAAAACCTGCATTATGGTCATTGAACACAAAATAAACTAATTACATCAGCAACTCGGAAAAATTCAGAATGGGTTCCCACAAGCTGTTCTATAAACTGCAATAAAAGAAAAATCTCTATTACAAAACAATTTCTAGTAATAATGATAGTAAATTAAAAAAAAAGATAATTAAACATTAAAGCATTCTAAACATGGAAATTACGGTGGGTCGATAAAATATTCTTGTTTGCTAGCACATTCTAGATGAAATGATATTTGTCGGACTTCGTAACTAGCCTAGATTGCCCAGAGGATACGCTAAATATACGTATTTCTAAATAATATTTTTTCAATATTTAGAGCAACTGAGTAAATACCACTGCATAAAATGAGTCTTAAAAATAAAACGATATTCAGATTCGCAAATTAGTATGCTGACTTAACGCCGTTCCTAATCTCTACGGCAGTCGGCAAAAATCACCACAACTCAGTGCTCTTTGATATCTCTCGATCTCCCTGTCTTATGAGTGTAAACATGAATGACACTTCTTATACAAGGAACCAATAAGCAATTCTTACAAGAAACCATTTTAATACAGCGTTCATCCATCAGCACGCATTTAAGCAAAACTAATCACCTCCTTTTTACGAGGATTCCGAAAACCACCATCACCAGAGTGTGTAAAAAAGGTGCAAAAAAGTCTGAAAGCGTCTGTGAGATATTGCTGCAGATCTCGATGTGACAGCCACAAGCGGTGACAACACTAATGGTAACAAACACGCATGGTTTCTCCAAAGTCCCCCTTTTGTATCGCTTGTGAAGCACAGCATAGGAAAGACAAAAGAACCTCCGATATAGAAAAATGATAAATAAATAGAGGAATGAGAATGTGCGATGTGCAGTCGAACTGAATATGTATTTTTCTTTTTTGTTAAACAGTGGAGTTATGACTGTAAATGACACACAATATTCATTAACTCTGAATTTCGGTTTTTCTTTTTCTGCAAGACAGTGGTGTTACGACTGTTTAATGCAATCTAACATTCGTTAACCCTAAATTTAGCTCATTATTATTTCACTTCAGTTTGTCTCAGTAATTTTCTGCCGACGATGTCTTCTTGAGAATGAAATATCCACTCTTTTGCAGTTTTTGACGATATAAACAAAGTTTTTCAAAAACAGCATTTCGTGAGAAGCTTTTTTAAATATTT
The DNA here is from genome assembly GCA_038373885.1 of Cheiracanthium punctorium. Classification (NCBI taxonomy): domain Eukaryota; kingdom Metazoa; phylum Arthropoda; class Arachnida; order Araneae; family Cheiracanthiidae; genus Cheiracanthium; species Cheiracanthium punctorium. Next base: position 469,675 of record JAWZYV010012008.1, read on the forward strand.
CAAAATATAACGATAAAAGAGATTATTCATGAAAACTTAAGTTTCTAAGAAAATTAACCGTAAAACAACAAGCTCCCCTTTCTCAATTTCAGGGCGATAGCTTACGTTTTAATAAGATTTTAAGAAAAATTCAGAATAAAGAATGAAAATATAAAAATTACAAATAAATAAAAATTGGATACTGTTTCTTTTACCCCCTTTTCTGAAAACTTCGAGCGCTGGGCAATTACACTGAAAAAAATATTCCCGTATTTTCAAAACAGCTTTTTAAGTCATAAGAATTAATCAAATTACGGGTCAAAAGCACTAATTTTTCCACGACAGAAATGCAATTGGTCAGACTTAATTGTGTAGGTGGAGAATAATTGGAAAAGGTGCTCCATACATAAAAAGAGTTGAAGCTTCTCTGAAAGCTTGGGTTTCACAAAACATAAGGCAGCTACTGAAACTTGGAAAAGATATTTGATTTGCATCCGACAAACTGCTTTCCGACAAAGCATAGCTTTCAACATATTATTTGCGGAACTGCCGATCTTTTTGGGAGACAAAAAGAATGTAGGATAGCAAAAATATTCTTATTTATTAAGTTGACTTTTTAATAAAACAATAATGGATTTAAATATTACACGAAGTAAGTAAAATTTCTAAACTGTGAAGCGTTATCTCAAGCAATTTTATTATTAGTTAAGAATTCGGTGTGATTAACGAATTTGTCTGACAAAGAAAGTAATCAGTAAGATTTGGTAAACCCTAATTTAGCTTTAAGTTTCACATTTGATGATTGCAGAATGGGACAACCTTGACTGACTGTACTGAATCATCTTAGTTCTGAATCATTTAAGACGAACTTCATTAACAAATTAACAGGAGCGTTTTTTTTTTAATCTTTAAATTTCACATAAAAATTTTAAAATCGAAACGGCATATCCATAGCAAGCTTGTCAAGCTCTGTGGAGGAAAGAAAATAAAGCATGTAGCATGTTAGTTAAAACTGTGAAAAGTGCCTTGCATTGCTCATGAAAATGGTAATACTATATCTTAGCATTCCACCGTGGCAATAACTTTTGGAAATTTAAATTATTCTACATTCTTCTGGTCCTTCGTGACAAATGGTCCGGCGGTTCGCGGAGGGACTTATTGGTAATCAAATAGTACTCTTTTATCGGTCAATATTTCATGATAAGCATTTCTAGGCCGTTTTTTTTGCACCTGCGAACCTGAACATTGTAAATAAAATACAATATTCTAACATTTATTTGAGAATGTTCCTCACTCCCAATAAAGATACTGACAAAGCGCAACTAAGCCTGTACTAAGATTTGAAACCATGTCTCTTTTGTGCTCACATAATAGATATTAGGATCTTATACGTGGTGTTTGTAAGGTAAGTCAAGGAGCTGGAACAATAACTTTTTCTCAGTAAACATAAATATTTCTTTTCCGCCTGATCATGTTTGAAAATAAAGGTATGTACTTAATATTGCCCTTAATTTTGCTTTACAGAACACTCATCTCGTCATTACTATTTTGCACACTTTATCATTTGTATGAATGCTGTAAAAATCAGTCCAAAACCTAGCTCTCGCTCTCTCAGTTAAAATTATGCCAAAATATTACTAATCAGAACGTTCCATCGATCTTTTGCGCAATGCATATAACACGTATTCCTACAGAGAACATGCGTTTTGAGAAAGAAAACCGCGGTAAAGGCTAAGGCATCTTTTCCTTTAACAAACCGTCAAAAACAGAGGAGGGTGTTGATTGTGCCGTAATTGTGACGGTTGGGCGTAAATTCGTTACCCAGTGTCAAATTCAGCAGCAAATTCTACGCGACGACGTAGAAACAGCAATTACAGACAGAGACCGCTAAAGGAAAATGTATTCTCAAAAGAGACGCCAGGAGGAAAGCCTTAAAGAAATAGAGGCGTTAGCTCGGAACTTTTCGATTGAACATCGGAAAGGAGAGAGGCAGAGGGAGGGGAGGGAGCAGAGTGAAATTTCGATGCCAGATTCATTAGAGTTTCTATCATTAATAGGAATCCATGCGGGGACCTGAAAATTTTATTTGTTTCTTGTTTCTTTGGGAAATAACTTCAAACAACCGTCTTACTGGGAGACTTGAGGAGGTATGTGACGTATTTGATTATCACGGTTTTGTTCGAGACTCTTTCAGTTTTGGAGGCAGGTAATGAACGTTCAGAAAATGTGCGTTATATTGCTGATATGTAAACACTACAGTTTCTGATCACATTTAAGGAATAAGTATGCTTTCCTTCACCGGGTTGTTTTCTTTCGCTGGCGTAGCGCAGTATTAAGCGATGACAAAGACACAAAAGATTCTGCAATATTAAAAGACGAGCGTCACTTTGTTTTCTTAAAGATGTATGAAAATGTTGCGTTTAAGTTATAGTTTATGTAAGTAACGTTTGGGTTTTGACATAATTAACTAGCTATTCTGACACTTATGATGATTTCTGAGGAAAAAAAAAAAAAAAAGAAAGAAAGAAAGAAAAGAAACTACACATTTATACCATTAATTTCTTGCAATCGCAAATTTTTTTCAAGTAATGACTAATTAAAGAGCAGTTTTCATTTAAATACTACTACAAAAATAAAATTAAAAATGTCCTACAACTACTGCGCCCTGCAGTCCTTCTTAAAGCGTCATCCATTGGATATTAAGGCAGTTGATGGTTGAAATAATGGATTAGATTATAATACTTTAGCAATTAAAACAAGTTTTTAGTATTCGATAGTATTTTTGATATTGTTATGATATCGCTGAGCTATTGGGAAAGATATGACTCTTCGACATCTTTTCCAAATAAATGTTTTAGAAATGGACAAAGCTTGTGATTCTAAACTTCTCAGCTTAAAATTTTCTTACATAATTAAAACAGATTGTAGCAAATACATTCAATTTACTTTACGCAATGTTTTAAATTTAGATTTTTTAAGGATTAATCTTTTCATAAAATTACAGTGCTATGCATTCATTACATTTTTTTTAATGTAATTTATTGATTTAGCACTTTCAACACTATAAAATGAACCACATTAAGAAATAGACTCGGAAAATACTTTTTACAATAATTTGGGGACATTTTATGCCTAACTCGATACAAAAACATTCTCTGTTGTGACACTATATCTTTATGGTCAACGACTTCAAGTGCACCCTACCTTTCTCAAGTGCTCGATTTCCTTTCTATTTCTTGTAATTTTCTTTTTATTTACCTTTCTGAGCACTAGATGGCGTCACCTTGATATTCTTTCTAATGCTGTCACTGAGGATTATGTCGGCGCATAAAATGGACTATCAGCACTGACGAAGGATTTCCTTTTTTTAGACTCAAAATAACTGCTTTTTTTATTCAAATCCATATATGAATATGCAGAGCTGGCTTTTTAGAGTACCTGTATGGCTTTTATCTTGTTAATGCCTGTGGTGTTCACCGTGCTGAGACCTTAGCATTGGTCGGATAGGATTTCTTGAGGTGTATACATTTTTTTGTTGTTGTATCAGAGATCCAGCAGGTTTGCTTCGTTGCTTGTCCAATCATCTTTCTCTCTCTGATATCCTTCCTAATTTGTAACTAACCTCAACTTGAGGATTTTCTAGGCTAACTAGAAACCATATTTTTAGTACTATTTCTCTTTATCACTGATTATTTATTTCGATTGTTTGATTTTTGTAATATAGTGGAGATGGTAAGAATCGGCAGTTCTTCCGAGAGGCCATTTTTCAAAAAAAAGGACAAAGATTTATATATGGGGGATGAGGTTATTACAAAATGGATTTGACTTACTTTTGTTTCTAAATTTTCTTTATTTTACCAAAGAATGTAAACTTGTTGTTGTTGTTGTTGCTTCTCATCCCCACCGGTCTAGCGGAGCTAGTCTAGCACGGCCATATATAAAAGGTTTGTGGTCTGCAGGAACCTTGAGTCTACGGTGCAAGAATTTGACTATTAGATTTGTGGTTGGAGAATTTAAATCCGGTGCAAACTGTAGTCAAATATATGTTATATCACTTTGCATGTTTAGGCTTTATATTGTTTAGTTTGCATGGTGTTCACAAAAAAATGACAGTATTCCGGTGAAAAAATAGGACGTTGTCACATAACATGTGCTTGCTCTTTCTTAAACTCCATTAGAGTATTTTTCCCTTAATGTAATGCACTTGAGAGCTATAGACCAGTCTTCTAGGAATGGACGCGAGACGAGAAACAGGGCTGTCTCGACTCGTCTCACAGTGGTAAACCACTGTCTCGTTTTGCAAACTTTCGAGACAAACGTCTCGTCTCGCGTCTCGGAGAAATTGTCTTTCCTCTGTTTACTAATTATTTTTCTGTCTTCTACTCTTCTCTGTTTTCATTTTTTCCCCCGTTTCTTTCTTTATCCTCTCCTTTGTGTGTTTTGTATATTCCTCGTGCTGTTCTAATTTTAAAAGTTACGCGTTTGAGTGTCTTGTAGAGTGCTGATAGTATACCAAGAACGATAACAAAGGAGGCGCAAGTTAGACGGTAGAGGCTTCAGGCAAAGTGTACCCTCTGTTCTCAGTATGGCATGCCTCCTCAAATACAGCACTGCAATTCTGATCGAAAAGTAATTCGTATCGTAAATTTATGCGAGTGAGAAATTCTCGCGCGAGACAAGACTCTGTCTCGTCTCGCAAAATATTTCCTATTCGTCTAGCAAAAATATTTCCTTCTCGTCTCGCAAAAACATTGTCTGTCTCGTCTCGCGTCCATCCTTAGAGCCTTCCACCGTCTAACGACTGAGCGGAATCAGTACATTTTTTTAAGAACTATCATTTGATAACTGTTTTGACAATCTGGGAATCGTATTGTGTTTCGTGAGGTGAGCGGAAAAAACGCCGCTGGAAAAAACGCCGCCGGAAAAAACGCCACCGGAAAAAACGCCGCCGGAAAAAACGCCACCGGAAAAAACGCCGCCGGAAAAAACGCCACATGGAAAAAACGCCACCCGGAAAAAAACGCCGCCGGAAAAAACGCTACTTTTAATATTAATCTACTTTTAATAGTTTTATGATGTAACACAGTCTTTATATGCTAATCGATGAGGCAAGGAGCGTAGCCAGAAAATTTTTTCGGGGGGGGGGGGTTGTATGAGATATAATTTTGTAATGATAAACATAATTTCTTACTGACGACGTAGGAAAGGGGGGGGGCTTTGGAACCTAGAATTGGCTTGGGGACCCCGAAATTTTTTCGGGGGGTTGTATGAGATATAATTTTGTATTGATAAACTTAATTTTTTACTGACGACGTAGGAAAGGAGGGGGGCTTTGGGGCTCGAGCCCCCCCCCATACCTTTGTGGGATGATAGAAAATAATCATATACCGGTGTCTTTTTCAGTGTCCAGAATCCATAAAAACATACTAACCCCCCTCCCCAAATCTACTGAATTGCTACACGCTACTGCGCCCCTATCGGATTGAGGGGAGACCTAGGGTTGAGCTATGGCTTATTATTACTGGTTTTCTTTGTATGAGGGCAAGAGTTTATTCTGATTCATGGTAATTTATCTTGTTAGCTCTTGGATTTTAAATAAGAAATTTTAGAATAAGGAACATTTAAACATTGGTACTCTTATTTTAAAGATGCCTTTTTAAAAACTAAATTATGGTATTAATAAGTCAAAAACAATTTTTAAAAAATCTTCTTTAAATTAAATGTTAGTGTAATTGTAATGTTTTTAAACAAATTTTTAAATGCTGAAAAAAAAAAACAGCAACACTTTTTAAAGGAAACTGGTTAAAATCATTTAAAACTCATTTCTTAAAATGTAAAATGTTAGTTATATATAACTGTGATTAAAATTATTAGTTAATTAGTTTTGTTAAAATTAGTTGGAAAAGTTTCAATAATACTTTCTAACTTTTGTAACTTTAGTTTTTAAACATTAATTTGATCAGAAATAGAGCCTTTGCTAAAGAACCTGACTGAGAATCAAAGACGACCTTGTAAGTGAACGCGTCCGTTAAATATGTAGGGCCGTCTATCCTTTTGCTGGGTTGTGAGCATTCAAAACTGCATTATTTTGTTAAAACATGATCGATTCCGGTTCTTGTACTACAAAACAAACATACAAAATTTGCAAATCAAATTATTAATTTATAAGTTTTTTATCTAAATAATTGATTTACTTATTTATTGTATTATTTTCAAGACAAAGTACATATTCATTTAAAGATGGAGAACAATTCTTTGTAGTGTCACCGGATGTCGACACCCGTACTCATTTTTAGGGTATACTGTTTTTTTTTTTTAAGTGTCAAACTCAGAGCCTGACAAAAGCGAGGGCAGACGGGGCAGCTACCTTGGGTCCCCAGTGAAAGGAGAACACAAAATGAAAACGCCCCTGTCCTAAAGTAATGTAATATTTTTCAGGAGAGGCTACTTAAAAGAAAAAAAGTTAAAAGTGATTATTACTAAAATATATTATTAATTATATCAATTATAATCAATCTTTGATTGCTGTTGAATTATTTTCTTCCGAATTCTTTGATAACAAATTTTAAGTGAATAAAATTGAATAATATATTAAATTTTAACACATTTTAAGTACTGATTTGAGCATTCTAAGATTTTGCTTACAGAAATTTAGTGAATTCTTTTTCATACTGCAGCATTTCTTTCCAGAGTTTATATTACTTTGGTAGAATTATTTAGCCTGTCAATTAGAATTTCTATAGTTAGCACATTTACAGATTCTGCAGAAGGAAAAGAAGTGTTTTATTCAATTTTTATTAGTTATAGAAAATCAATATTCGTAATGTTATCCTTATAAATGACTCACTATAAATAATAATAATAAATAATAACAATAAATAATAATAATAATAATAATAATAATAATAATGAAAACAAAGTTTTAAACTAGAAAAATTTTTAAAAATTTGAACTCGTTTAAAAATTTAAATTCTAAATCACATCCAATAAACTATTAACTTTTTAAAAGTTATTTAATGTTTCTTCCTATGAATAAAAATCAGATAGTTATTTGCTGAAAAAAAAAAAGGAATACAACTGATACACTTTTTTACAAATAAAATAATTGGTATATTAATAACTTGTACAAATATTTATAAATTGCGCAGTCATTTTATAAATGAATGTTCAATTTATCTACACGAGAATGCTTTTCAAAGATTTATCACTTTTTCGCCCATTTTTCTTTTGGGATTTTCGGGGTTTTAACATAGCCATAAGTAGTTGTGACATGATTCCAAAAAAAAGAAGAAAAAAAAAAAAAAAGAAAAAAGAAAAAAGCCTCTGCGAGATCCTCTACCTCCGCTTTGTTCTTTTTTGACCCCCAGGACATGTATATCTTACCTCTTTGTCTAATGGTCAAAACAGTAGGGGCCGAATGCTATTTTTGGAATTCTCCTTTGACCTTGAATAAGTGTTCTCACTGTTCTGTAAAAACGGAATTTTCGTTTAACCTTGAACAAGTGGTTTTGTTTGACGGATTATTGCAAGTTTGTCGGAGGGGGGGGGGTTAGTTTGTCGGTGGGGGCGGTTAGTTAGAAGATTGACATATACCTCCAATAGGATCTTTTACATTAATTTCTTTCTTCTCGGGGGGGGGCGGTCGCCCCCTCCGCCCCCCTTTAATCTGCCCTTGGTGGCGGTTGAGGAGGGAGGGGGTAATTCTTAAAAAGCACTTCAGTAAGAAAAGTCAAAATTCATTTGATATGCCAAAAAAAACCCATTTAAACATGAAAAAAATAAACCCTTATCCCCCACCCCCACCCACACACGCACACCTATGTGTTAATTAAAATCCCTATTTAACAAGGATTTATTTCTTTGAAATCTTAACACTTCTATGTCATCAGCGTACCTTAGTGGCGTAGCCAGGAACTTTTCATGGGGGGGGGGGGCGTTACGACTACTGCAACTCACATATATGCATATTTGCTGTGATAAGGGAGTGAAGAATATACATTTTGTATGGCAAAAAATTCATCATGAGGGGGTGGTATGACCCCCCTATCCCCCCCCCTTGGCTACACTACTGGTGTACCTGAATGGTTTTTTGGGGTCATAGCTCCCTAAAAGCTTCATTTACTGTTAAGTAATTGGAAATCTATTTTTTTTTTTTTTAGCGGAAACCGAAATCTTTTTAGGAAAATCTATCCCCCTCCCCCCTTCCTTAACGCCTACCAAATTATACACAAATTGAATTATTCAATTAGAAATGTGTCTTCCCCCATTTCTGGAAAACAAAGTACAGAAAACCTCATAATTCAACATCATACCCCCCCCCCTTTTCTGCAAAAGAAAAGAAATTTTTTCAAGTATTTAAATAAATTATTACACAAATATCTTTTTAGGTGGCGTTTTTTCCGGCGGCGTTTTATCCGGCGGCGTTTTTTCCAGGTGGCGTTTTTTCCGGCGGCGTTTTTTCCAGGTGGCGTTTTTTCCGGCGGCGTTTTTTCCGGTGGCGTTTTTTCCGGCGGCGTTTTTTCCTACATTTTTCCCCCGTTTCTTTCTTTATCCTCTCCTTTGTGTGTTTTGTATATCCCTCGTGCTGTTCTAATTTTAAAAGTTACGCGTTTGAGTGTCTTGTAGAGTGCTGATAGTATACCAGGAACGATAACAAAGGAGGCGCAAATTAGACGGTAGAGGCTTCAGGCAAAGTGTACCCTCTGTTCTCAGTATGGCATGCCTCCTCAAATACAGCACTGCAATTCTGATCGAAAAGTAATTCGTATCGTAAATTTATGCGAGTGAGAAATTCTCGCGAGAAATCTCGCGCGAGACAAGACTCTGTCTCGTCTCGCAAAATATTTCCTATTCGTCTCGCAAAAATATTTCCTTCTCGTCTCACAAAAACATTGTCTGTCTCGTCTCGCGTCCATCCTTAGAGCCTTCCACCGTCTAACGACTGAGCGGAATCAGTACATTTTTTTAAGAACTATCATTTGATAACTGTTTTGACAATCTGGGAATCGTATTGTGTTTCGTGAACATCTCTTGCACATCTTGTTGTTTGGTTGGAAATAATTTTCCATTGTTATTCTTTCATATTCTTCAGGCGGAACGGAGAGGTTCTCTTCTTGCAATTTCTGCCCTAAAATAATAATGATAAGAATAATAATTAAACTACCTGTCAAAAATTGTCACTGGTACAACAGAAGCCATTTTGTTGTAAAATTCTGAAATCCCCAAAATTAAATTAAATAAAATAAAATCATGGGAGGAGGATTAGAGATGGAGGACCTGCCATTCGTAAATAGAAGCTTATTCTATGGACGGTCATAATTCCTTGCCTGGAGAAAGCGAAAATAAAAAGTAAGCAAATAAAATACATAAATAATAATAATAAGAGAGAAAACGTTGAGAATATTCTAACCTCTATACCCGTGTAAAAAACGCAATCGTTGCACTGCTCTCTTTCTCTGCTCTATCGAGGCATCTCATATGTCAACCAGCTTTGTGACGCTTGGAGGTTTGGGGAGGGTAGGAAGGCTTTTGAAGCGTCACCTACACATTACTGGACAGATAAAATATGACCCGGCCTTGTCAGCTGAATGATGACTAATTTGAAATATGTCCTTTTTGCGCGGACATCGGCGCTGGGGAGAGACACTGGTTCAGGCTGTCTAAGACATTGATGGACTGCGAGCGGCCCGGCACCACCCCCCTGCGAAATTTCGCGACTAACCCTCCCCCCCCTCTCCCTATCCGTCTCCTCCTTTCCTCCTTTTCCCTTCACCTCCATCACTCCATCAAGAGACTTGAGCCCCCGCCGTTGTCAGCCAACCAAACATCGCGTTTTTATTTGGATGGTAATGCACTTTGGCGAAATATCGCACTTTATAACTGTCGCCAAGTAAAACGGTGGCAGTAGATCACATCACATAGGAGTACTTGAAAAATTTAAATTTCAAGAGTGCAAGACAATGGGGAAAGAAGAGTTGAGGAAAAGTTTGGAGGAGTGAGGGAAAAAGTCTGGGTGAAATGTTATAGGTGTTTTTTATATGGACATATATTCCTTCTTTATATCTTTAGTTTTCTCAATTATCACAGTTGCGCGGATAATGGTCAGCGGTATTAATAATAATAATAATGATAATAATGAAAAGTTTTTTTTTTAATCAATTTATGAGAAAGGTTATTTTCTAAAATACAGTCAACTCAAAAGGTGTAATTTTTGATAATAGCATTCTCCTAATGCCTAGTACAGGGTGATTCAAATCTTTGTTTAAAAATTTTCAGGACAGTCAGAGTGTATAAAGCAAGTCAAAATCACGTGTTGTACTTTGGTAAATTAAGAACTGTCATTAAGGGAAACTGCAAAACAAGTGCAGTAACAAGCTCTACTATTTGCTAAAACTTTGAACTTACTTGTTTATTTTACACACCGTGTTTACTCCCGTAATAGTCTCAAATTTTGCCAGTTTTTTATTGTGAAAGTCTAGGTGCGACTATTGTGCGAGGAAAATCTACTATATAATGTTGTTGCTCTAAAGCTATTTTTCCTGCTTCATTCTTTCTGCGACTATTATGCGAGCAAACACGGTTTTATAAACTTCAAGTATTTTATGTTTTCATTACTTCTATATCAAATACGTTGAAAATCTTGAAAAAAATTTATAAATCTGGTCATTTTTCCATTGTTTATAATAGCATTCATAAACAAAGTTAAAAAAAAAAGGGGGGGAACAATAAAAACTTATAAAAGAAGAAGGACGCTAAAATTTTCGGTTCGTAAATTTTGACTTTGAAAAAAATGTTAAATTGAAGACTAAGAAACTGCTGGGAAGCCGAAGGTTTCCCACTCGCATGACGAAGTCGTCCTTAGAGCGTTCTATGAGCCCCAAGAAATTGCTTTAAATAATCTCTTAAATGTGCTTGAAGGTCTGCAATAAAAAGAATTAAAAAAGCAATTACAAGATTTTGAATTTTATGTTTTTGCCTACTTATAATTTGACCATATTTTTATCGAATTATACTTTGTTACAAACTTCTTTTAAACTCTTTAATAGTAAAATAATGTGTTCAAAGAATGAAAGTTGAAACTGCTACACACATTTCATTTAGAATTGACTATGGACAAAGTACCATTTGAAATTCGTTTCTTATTTCATTCTGAGTTGCATACGAATATTATATTTATTATATATTCAGAGAAAAATAATGATAGAACGAAAATTTAATTCACTTGAAGAAATAAAATGGGTTCTTAAAGTTACTCGAGTATACGTACGGGCTTTATTTTTAAATAAATTTGAACCTGATATCTTAAAAAAAAAGGAAAAGAAGAAGAAGAAGATTTACTTATATAATAAAAAGTGCTTGAGCTTACATTTCTGTTGCCAAACTCATTAATTCAAGTGTTTTACTGTTGTAATCTTTAATATGAAACATACCCAGAAATTCAAGGATGCCCAAAATCTTATTCTAAAGATAACTCTAACTTACATCAACTTCCTGGAAGATCGATGATGAATGTCAGAAGCTATTTTCAAAAATTACTTCTGAAAACATCGGCTGAATGTTTGTTAGCGAAATTTTTTGAAAATTTGAAGTCTTAAAATGAATAAATAAATTTTAATCATTGCATTCTCTGTATTATTGAAAAGAAAATCATCTTACTTAGTGGTTATTGTTGAACTCCTAAAGGCGTATGCGAGAATAAATAAGTAACTCTACGAAAAATTATTCGACAATTCTCAGAATAATGTAAGTTAATTATAGTAAATAAAAATATATAATCATATTTTTAAAAAATATATTGAGGGATTTCTTTTTGCCAGAAATTTATACATCAAAATAAATCGAAAGTGAAATACATAATAAATGACATCTTCATTATCCACGAGCAAAAATATCTAAAAAATAATGTTTAAATGGGCTTCATTCAAGAAAAGAATATTTATCAGCGTTGAAGATTGCTGTATTCTTGAAATATGAGATACCGAAAAGTAACTTTACCCACCGGCCATATTGCACAGTCATAGAATCGTCAAGATTATTTATTGGCTTGCCTATATTATCAATAAATTGCATAATGGCTTGCCCGTAATGGAACCCAAGGGGGAAAAGTCTGAAGAAGGAATATGTATGTATTGCTAAATATGAGTCTGAAGTTGAAGAGGAGGCCAGTGGCAGAAGACTTTTAATTAATATATACGTTCATTTCCTATTGAGAATACAAAATGATAAATTTCTACTCGCTATCATTTGCTGCACTATTTTAATTGAAAAAGGGATATTTTTCAGAATTTAATATGTTCCTCTCATAAATTGTTTGTAAAATTTGTAAACAGATAAATAAATTCAGAATATTTTGTAAAAGTATGTTATAAAGTTTTGCTTAAAGTTCTGTTTATCATTTTCGTTTTCATTTATTTTTTATTACACTTGGCATAACAATCGTAGATTATTTTACATATTACTAACAGAAAATTAAGTACGAATAATTTTTACTTTTTTTAATAATTAAATTAAATACATTGCACTTATTACATCTTTTGCCTCTGATGAATGCTTATAGTTATTCTTATTCTATTATAGAATAATTTTTCAAGCCTTTAGAGTACACAAGATTTATTATTCAACTTATTTTAAAACGTTGAAATTAAAGATATCATTTCAGATATTTGAAATACCTTTTTTAGGATTTCTGATTCACAATAAGATTATCTCTGGACGTTATTGACAATACAGAAATATTATCTTTTTCTGGTGAAGTTCAAGAAGTTTTTCTGAAGCTCATAACCTGTGTCAGGCCTGATAACCTACGACTACAGTCGCAGTGAGATACTCTCGTAACCGACAATACTAATATAGTCGATCATTTAAATGTCCAAATTTCTATCGAAAATATACATATGTAAGATGAAACACATCCGAAGGCCGTGTTTAAGATATCTTGGTCTTAGCTATATGTTCACAGTTTATCGTTAGTGAAGGGGAGGTTAGCTTATATTTTGATGGTTACTGAAAAATATGCTTTCTCAAAAAAAAACTTTTTCTTTCCGATAAAATATTGTAAACGTACTGGGAAAGAAAAAAGGAGTCATGTGAATGAATAAGATGAAGATGAGTACCTTTACAATACCTAGTAAACTTTGCTCTTCTGCCAACACATGATGTAATAAAGCTTCGCTCTACATCCAGGTAATTTAAAAAATTCTGTCAGATTATTTTATCGGCAAGCTGAAGTTACAGGTCGATATTTTATTAATTTTTTTTTTTTCCTGGAAAATAACAATCCTTGTAACTTAAAAGTTCTCTATAAGTTCTCTTCTCATCACAGGAAGGGGAATCATTTAGATCAGTTTCTCTGCCAATATGCAGTAATACTTATGCTACCCCGACTTAGTCGAATCCGATGTTACACGAATTTTAAATCACGCCAATTCGTCTTTTGTTACTTCCAAAATAACTTCGATTTTAATAATAGCACACTTTTTTATGCATATGTAATATTTAGAATTTTATTATTTTATTATTTATTTTTTTTTTAGTACTGTTTCCTTTAGTCTCCGGGACAGTTAAAAGTAATATGTATGTGTACCTATTTATATGCGAAGTTATACTCGACTTAGGTGGTTATCACTCGGTCTCATTAATCAAGTTCGGGGTACTGTACTGTTCTGTTAAAGTATAATGACTTCAAAATACACATAAGTAAAGAGTAAACATGATATATATAAATTATTTTGAGTGACTACTTTAAATCTAGCACACACTCTCTCTGATGAACTTCCATGTTACATCAGTGCTTTTACTCAAAAGTACTAAAAGACAAAAGGGTAAAGGACAAGTCTACCTGTCGATTTTGTTTTCTAAATGGTCATTTATGGCAGATTTATTTGACTTATACTATTTAAGGCAACGTTTTCTATAACATCTCATGTGTCTGATAACGCTTTTTGTATTATTTTTGATTAAAGGTCTATTTGGATTTGGATTTGAAAAGAAAAGTTATTTGAGATTTATGTTTCTTTTAAGCCTTTATCTCAGTTGTTCTTAATTCCAAGTTCATCTTTTATTTCAAAGTACAATTTTACAGTACAATATTTGGACAAACAGGAGCATCCAGGGATGGATGGTAATCTCAAAGGAGCTCACCGCTCTCAGGAGAGCGCCGACGGCGTATGCACAGTAGCGGATCCAGAATTATTTTTATTTTTATTTTTATTTTTTTTTTTTTTTGAGAGGGGCTAAATTTTGAAAAAATCTTCTTTCACCCAAACAAAAGATACAATAAAGCAGAATTTTAGTCTAAAGTAATGTAAAACTTTTTGGGAGGAGATAAGTTATAAAAAAAGATCATTTTATCTACTTAAAGTGTATAATAAAGCAGAATATTACCCTTTAGCAATCTCTTTAGGGGGGGAGGGGGGAGTCCTCTAACCCCTACCCTGGATCCGCTACTGCGTGTGCACAAGCCCTCACAGTCACAAAATATTATTAAAGATCTAAATTTCTTTCTTCCTTCTTTTAAATTAAATTTTATTAGTTTTAATTGAATGAAGTTGCACAAAATTTGTCACTTCTCACATCTTTCGAGCAGCATATTTCTTCAAATAACTAAACACTTATTTTTGAAATTGATACAATATGGCTTCCCCTCGAATTCTTTTTTTAATAAGGTGCACATTTACGGTACTGTTCAGACTAATTACTCTAATATCTCTAATTAAATGCGATTTTTAAATTTTATAATTATGCGTTGAACAAGGAACGGTAAAATTATCATTTTCAACAAATTAATGAAAAAAATTAAGACAATTAATTTACCTTTTTAAAAAGTGAAAAGTTGCATTAAACAGTATTAGGATTCCAGTACTAAACTCACTGATCAATTTTCTGTTCTTTTTTCTTTTTTTTTTCCCCCAAAACTCTAGTGCAAACTTTCTCCTTCAATATTGGCGCGAGGTTGGCGCGAGCAAAAATCTCATCTTCAGCAACCCTTGTCTCGCTTGCCAAATGTAGGACGGCCACAGCATCTCACCCTTTCAGTCTTTTTCCTTTTTTTTTATTATTTATTATTATTTATCATCATCCCCTTTCCTTTCTTTCCCTCTCTTTTTATTACTATTATTGTTATTATCCCCCCTCCCGGACTACCAGCTTCAATCTTTTCTTCCCCGCATGACATTTCATCAATCAGGCAGGATAATTTTGGCGATAATCGTCGTCGGGCTGTCACACTTGGTCGGTTTCGGTCGCTCCGCCATTTTATTTATTTATATTTTGATCTATGTGTTGTGTGTGTATGTGTTCTTTTTTTTTTTTTTTTTATCTGGATTTCTTTTCTCTTTCTGGGCTTCAGGTTGAACATCTGCCAGGGGTTTTTGGCAACTCCGCCCACAGTGGCATCATTTTACTGTTAGTATTATTCTCTCGGGTCTTGTAAAAAAACTATGCATGCAAAAGTGGATCCCCCCCCCCTTCCCAATCAAACGTCAAAAGATGCGTCAATGACGCAAATATGAGTTTTTCATTGTAGGGGAATGTACCTATTTATGAAGGCCAATACATCATGATTTGAGTCAAAAGATTTTTTTCTATCTTTTTTATAAGGACTCATTAATTTTAAAAGAGGGGAAAGTTAAGCTATTGTGTATGTAGGTTACATTCTCTTCTTTTGTTTGTAATAACCTATTGTATTAGCTCAATGTTTATGATGATTAAAAAGAGATTCTAGGATTTATTCAAATATATGATTAAAAGAAAAGATATACAAAACAGTCATCTAAAAGTTATAAGTGTTATTAAGTTATTCTTTGTGTTTTTTTTTTTAAACTTTTCAATACATTTTTTAAAAATATGGTTCACACGTTCATAAATTTTAAAACTTGATTGCCTTACTCCTGAACACAGACGCACCTAAGAGTGTAATTCTAAAACAGTGTCTTTAGAGTACCTTTGAATAGTGAATAGGAATGGGTGTGTTTTTGCTTCAAACAAAAGAACAATTATAATATACTCCAAGGTGTAATACTGTGGTGGGTAGCCCCAAAATCTAATTCAAAACCTCTTCCTATAATGTAAAATAGTTCTTTTGATAATTTACCATAATTGAAAACATGCACTCAATTTATTTTATTTTAATACTATTAATTCAAAAACAGCACTTTAAAAAACATCAGTTATGTTTTTCCGTTAGCTAAAGCATGCACGGGCCACTACATGAGTGCCCCAAATTTGGCGTCTTTTTCCATTTTGCAAGTAGGCATCTCTGGCTAATTAACACAAAAGCCATATTGACACGCCCTTGACTGGGCTTCAAAACGGCTTATTTGATGCAGTTTTTGATGCATCAGTCTTCTGCTCCTAGCATGGTGTTCTTCACTACTAAAAGGAGGGAAATTTCGCAATGCATTTTATATGTTACCAGCTATAAAGAGCAGAAGTACCCGAGTTATCAGTTTGTTTGTTGATCTTGTTTATGATGATCTTGCAGCCTTGTTTAGTTGTTTTTTTTTTGGGGGGGAGAGGGGGACCGCAATGTTAAAAAGCTGGAAACAGCTGCTTTAGACACTTTTTCAAAACTATATTTTATTTTCATTGCTCAATGTGATTTCAGAATATTATAGAAATATGTTTATGATGCAAAATATAGTGTAAAATATGATAACAATGGGCCAAAATTTTATTTAAACATTTATGTTATTTTAAACAGGTTTTCCCCTTAAGGGGATAGGGGATCATTTTTGTCCACCTTACCCTATATTCAGTGTATAAATGCCTATAATAATAGCTAAAAAAATTTCAATATTGGTTGTGAAGGTTAATGAAACATGTTCAAAAATTACTTTGCAGCTATAGTAACATAATTATTTGGTTTAGATCGAAACAGACGATACAGTTTTATGATACGCACAAATAATTATCGAAATTTGTGATAGTTGTCAATCTAAGACTGTTTGGCGCAATTTATATGAAATCATAATGATCCAAAATTATATACCTGCAATGACAACTTTCAATGATCAAAAAATGATCAAACATTTGTTGTAATAACATTTCATACTTCAGTGTTCTGACGATATTTTTAAACCGTCAAAATCAAATGAATTCCATGAATAGTCAAATGCCTGAGAAAGCATTATATCAAATTTTAAAGACTCATTTTCTTACTTATTTTAATTGTTTCATTCACAAACACCCAGGTAATATAAATGTGTAAATATTTTAGATTTAATAGATGTAAAATATCTGCATTATATCTTAAAACTATACCAAAAGTAATGCATTGAAATCTAACAAAAATTCGACGAACTCGTTCTTCTTTAAGAATAATGGCGTCAAGTTTGCTTTTGTTAGATTTTCATTGATGTTTTATGGTAAAACAGAAAACAAAAAGCAAATTTCTATGAGAACTTACAGTAAAGCAAAAACTATAAACAATGATTTTTAAAAACCGTACTGATTATTGATAATCACGTAAATGGTCGGTAATGAACTTACAATGACCTAACTTCTATTATAAAAATACTTCCTCTCAGTGTTTTAAGATTAACTTATCAACGCTAGATTACCCAAATCGCCCTATAAAGTTTGGAGAAAGTAAAATATTTTAAAGAAATCACACGAGAAATTAAATTTACGATTTTTTATTGGTGCTATCTTGCATTAAAAACAAGTAATTAATTTTCAATATGAAGACAATTTTTTGAAATTAAAATGTTAATAAATCGAATTATGAACATTACAAAACTATTATCTGAAAACGCAGGTATAATTAATATGCATATTAATAATAAACGTTATATCAATGTTCGCCATTATGTACAAACTTTCGATAAAACTCACTCGTATCATTATCGTGTATTGATTTAGAACATTAATACAACATTTGCTTTTGTAGAAAATCGCACTTACGGTGATTACATTTTCATCCCTACATTTTTAACCTTATAAATTACATCCATAGAGTTAACTTTTGCATCATTAATTTTTTTGTAAGGTTAATGTCAAAAAATTTCAACAAAAAAAAAATATGTATTTCTTTTTCAGCGTTTATAATTAATTTTATCGGAACAAATTTTTATGTTCGTTTATTTAATTAGCATTTTATTGCTTTTGAGCTAAAATACAGGATAGTAATAATTAATGACGTATAAAAATTAAGAGTTTAAAGTCTTAATAGATAACTATTGGTTTAACTGAGTTCCCCTCTGAAAGCAGGTGTCAGATGGCTATCACTATCTAGTACTTTTATCTAACTATATAGTAACACTGATAGACCAAGTGACATTCAAGAGATAGTCACATTTTGGTCACGTGCAGCCATTGTGACGGTGATGTGTAGTCACTGTGAGACTGATATGTCCCCCACTCGTGATGGTCACCTTGTGACCCCACAATGTGGCCCACAAGACTGCCACGGTGTGAACCGGTATGAGAAAAAGATGCGAGTGCAATAGGATTAAAAATTGCGCTGCTGCCATCTTTCACAAATATCCGGAACCTCTTCAGGGATTCCAGTTCCTGCCGATAGATACGAACTCAGATCAACTGGCTGGAACTAGAATACGCTGGTGTTGCGACATACAGCCTTCCAACATTCTCTTTAAAGGGTGAACTGTTTGAAAACGTTAGTTTTGAAAACTAAAATTATAAGGACGCGCTTTATAAATAGATTTATTAGTATACATAAAAACATTTATTAGTATACAAAACTAAATATGTGGATTTTTTTTCTTTTTCAAATATTATTTTCTAGGAATCTGGAGGTTTCCATTTATCTATTTTTATATATAAATGCTAATAATTTCTTGACCGTTCGCTAGTTTCGTTTCATTACATAGAGGTATATTTTCAAATTCATAAACTTCAATAACATAATGAGTTATGGTATAAATTAAATTTTTGGAAATGTTTCCCGCCTGATACAAACAAACAAACAAACAAACAAACAAAATCCGTTTTCTTTTTTTCTTCTTTCTTTATTTTCATCATTTTCCCCCCGTTCAAAATTTATTTTTTAGGAATCAGAGTGGTGTTTTTTTTCCAGTATATTCGTATGGAAAGGCTAACAATTTCTTGAACAATTTTTTCCTATTAAAAAATTCGTATAAAGTATGGTATTTTTACGAGGTTTGATACATTACACATATACTGTTAAAAATAATCTGAAAATTCATGGTAATTTTGGCCTTAATTTTCAGGAAAATTACCGTTTTCCCCAAGAATTGGTAATTTTCAGTTAAAAAAAGAAAACGACTGTATCTTTCAGAAATTTCATATGTAAACGGTAAACTTCCGTGTTTGATTTGGTTTGTAAGTTTTGCTAGTAGTTTTGAGGTACGGATTTTCGTTAGATATTTTAGATTGAAAAAAAATGTTGACACCAAGCACATTCTTATGAGTAATTAAATATTAAACAAAGAATTACCTTTCATTACCAATAGTGTTTCAAATCACTTTCATAAATGTATAGAACTGGCTAAAAAATAATTTCTGCTTTTTTTATAGTAAATTGGCGACGAAAAATCAGTAAAGGTGTAATTTTTTGATATTTTTAGCAGCCAATGCATTTGTTTTCCAATTTTCAGTGTTTGTCAGCATATCTTTATAGAAATCTAAACCGATATGTCAAACAGCTAGAGATTACATGTTTTTATTACTTACATACTTTGTGAAAATTGAAATTAATTTATTGCCAATCTAATAATTTGCCTATGTTAATAAGAAATGGACACCACTTGTCCCGAATTTGAAATTGTAAATCATGAAACGCGAATTCCTCTGCCCAGGTCCCACAATGAGACTAAAATAACCTTCATCTCACCGTGAGCCAGTCGGACAGCATCTAGTGGATTAGAGAGGATATCTTTTACTTCGTATAGGCTGTGGGTTCGATCTCTTAGGGATAGCAGAAGAATATCTTACTCCGCAGTTTTAGTAAAACGGAAAGTTACCTTCCAGAAAGCGAAAAAATAATAAAGAGAACGGATATTATCTGGCAATTGTGCTGCCAGCAGTTTTTCCGTTAATTTACATACACATTTTAAACAGTGTACAAGTGCATTTTCAAAGTCATAGAAAAAGTTAGTCATTTATATTCTTTCAAACCAATTCAAACAAGTCTCCAAAATTTTCCTAAAAAATGATTTCATCGTATTTTCTCGTTATTATTACCAAAATTACTCGTTAAAATATAAAACAATCGGGTCAGATTTAAATGCCCCCAAAACTGTCACTTTAACGTCACTTTAGAGTCGCAAGACTAAAAACTTAGACAAGAATCAGCAGCCACGTTGTGATATCATCATTGTGACTCACATTCACGGGCCGCAATGTCTCAACGGAAACGGTTTCACATGCCACTCAAATCGACGATTCAAGCTCTTCCAGCATGTTGGGATGGTTCTGGTAGACAATATCATTCAATGTGCTCTACATACAGTCATAAGGATTCAGATCGAGAGAGTATGGAAGCCAATCCATTATGTTGACCTACGGTTACAGCGCCATCTGTTGGCAGTTTTTGCAACTACTACTTCGAAACTTCTGCATAAAATTTTCACAACTAACATAATGTAAACTACAGTTTGCAGCATTCTTCTACTGATTCTTGTTGTTGGTATTTTTGCCTTTGAAATCAGAGTGCTATTTGCTGAATACACTGTACATGCATATAACTAGTTTATATATATATATATTTTTTTAATCACTGATCATACATTTTTTTTCAAACAGTTTTCTATAGGATATTCCTAAATATGAGAGATAAAAAGGTTTGACATTGATTAAATCAAGAATTTGACAAAACCATAATGCTTGAACCACCTGAAATTTTCTGACACCGATCACAATTGTGTCAAATCGACGTCATACGTAGATGAAATTCAAATGCCGACTGTATTCCACGATTCATATGTCTGTTTTAACCTGCCTTAAAATAGACAAGACAGTGGCTCAACAGGTTTTATCTTTATAGTTGATTCTTAAGTATTAGCCCACATTCCTTGGTTTCAAGGCGACAGCTTAAGGATATACTTTAACTACGAATCAGAAGTGAAAACATGTCAAATTTGAGATGATCTGTTTTATCAATAGTCCTGGTAAGAAATATCTATGTCAGAATCCATAGACAATAAAGAATGGAATCTGTTTTTGAAGAATTCTGTTTTTTTACAGGTAAGAGTGATGCAGTAGAAATACTTTTTTGTACAAATGACAATTTTAAATGCGAACGCTCCATATTTTGCGATTTAATTTTGACTGTCTTTTAAATGCCTGCAATGTTTCTGTTGAAACCTATGAAATCTTTCATCGTCTGCTTTTTCCGATGGCAAGCAAACTGTCTGTACAGACCATTCAAACAGATCAAACTAGGATGATACTCGGAAACAAAGAAATATTCTGCATTAATGATTTTTCCTTATTGATATGATCTAAAGACAAAAAATATTCAACTCAGAAAAAGTATTTTAAACATAATAATATGCTTAACTACTGATTACTTACTTGACTTGAGTTCTTGATCACATATTTCCGCAGTAAATGCACTCAAGGGAAAAAACTGCTTTTTTCGCTTAGGAGGAGGGGAGAGTATTATGGTATAGTTGTAAATTTGGAATACCAAGTTTTTCGCTTTGTTAGTTGTTGTTGTCACGAGGGAACGACAGGAATTACTCAAGATACCCATATGTTACAACGCATGTGAGAGTTGATCGCTTGTTGTTGTCGTACCACTCGCTACAGAACAAAGTGTGCATTGGGAATTTCAAGAGTTTTTACCGATAAGTTTACAAAAATTTTAACCTACTAGTATACAAGTGACTTGAACACTGATGTTACGCATAATGTACACTGAAAAATTGCATTTTGTTGTGCTGTGATTGTTTTTTAGCTGACAATGTTTTGCCCATGAGTTTAAAGGTTTTTCTTGGATGGCGTGTCGGGTATTATGGAATGTTAGGAAATATTGTAATGGATTTCATGCCATCAACTAAAGAACCAAAAAACAAAAACGCTGAATGTATCTTCTGTAAAGAAAAATTCTCCGCAGATCAACGAGGAGAAATTTGGATTCAGTTCTTCAGCTGTTCTCTGTGGGCTCACCTTGACTGTACCGGAGCAGAGAAAGATTATATCTGCGACTTTTCTAAATGGACACGAAGAAGAAATGATTTGAACATAATATTAAAAAATATGGTTTTATAGTAACAAGTAACTATGCTTTCTGAAATATAAATAGTTTCTGAACGCTTTAAACAGCCTATTCTATATTATCCAACTATTGCATATTAACTTCCATTCGTAACTTTTTGTTTAATAAATTTTTCTACAACAACGAAATAAATATTGTTTTTACATACAAGTGACATTTCATTACAATTATTTATGATTTTGGGGGTTTTATTCAAAAACCTGTAAGGTTAGAAAAATAAATGATATTCCATAATACCCTCCTCTCCTCTACTATTCGTTTTCTTACTGAAGCGCTTTGATTGTAGATGGATTCACTCCAGCAAGGGAAATATAACGACTACCCTACCAAAGTATACAACTACTAAGTTTTTACAGAAACTCAACCAAGATTCTTAAAAATGCAATCAGTTCATATATAATTTATTAATTGCTACATAAAAATCCCCTAAATAGGGAGAGATTAATAAGTTCACAAGTTTCGTGCAAATATTTTAGATTTATGCAGCTGAAATTTACGTGCAAATAAATATATATTTTTTATATAGTTAAGGGGATAAAGTTGAAATCATCTAAACTCAGTATAAGCTTTGGAGGAAAAATAAGCATGATAAGAGAAATCAAATTTGTCAAAGTAATTCAATATTATGTGAAGGAAAAAGAATGAATTGGAGCATTCTTGGATGCACCGAGAGCAACTGGGGGGGGGGGCACCAACCTTCCCAAAAGGGATAACAATTTGCCTCTTTTTTACAAATTAGCTCCTCCCGAAAACGTACACTGTTTTAATGTACACTTTTTGCTTCATTCTACATGGTCTTTAAGTCAAATAAGCTTTTTTTTTTAAAAATTAACCCATTAAAAAAATCTGAGTCCGCAACTGAATTTGAGGTCTTCAATACCCTAAGCTAATCAAGATCTTTAAAGTAATACAAAAAATTGTGCTGTGTCACTAAAAATCTTTAAATCAATGAGCTACTCCATTTAACAACCTGAAAAATTCGAAAATGATAGAAAGGACAAAGTAATTAATATTTTTAAAAAATGCATCTTCATAAAGGTAAAGTTATTTGTTTATACCGTTTGCAAATTGCATTTTTGTTTTGCCCTAGCTCAACAGTGTGTGAGAAAATCTACTACAAAGAACATTATTTTTTAAGGTTATGTAATTAAAAAAATACACTCTAAAAATCTTCGTCCAGCTTTAAACTAACCAAACGGCTTTCCAAACTTGAATATCCCTAAAAATCTCATAAAGGTATTTAAATTTCTCAAGCCTAATTTTCCGCTAAAATTTTAACTACCTTGTTAAAAAAATATTTAAATAAATATGTAATTAATTTGAGAAAAAATTAATAATGCGTTTAAAGAACATGATTAAGGAGTAATTAAAATTAACTTTTTAGTGCAAGTAGCCGTGCATCGATCTAACTTTTTATGATTAAAACAAAATTAAGTCGCTGCAGGTGTTCTAAAAGGGTACAAGTTGTTTTAAAAGTTTTAAATAGAGCATTTTTTAAACATTTTTATTCAATATTAAATGAATTACTCCGGCTTATTTCTGCATTATAAAATGATGGACTAGAAAGACTTATGGTACACTATTGTGCAAGTATTATTGGGGGCAGGGGTAAAAAAGTGTCATAAATTTGTTCTGTTATTTTCTCTGTTACATTTGTATTTTTCTGAAAATTTATTAAAGTAAGTATAATGGTATTTTTAAATCTAAAATGTGTATATTATTTTTGCTAAAAAAGTTAGTGACGTTGATTATTTAATGCTGCAGAAAAAAAATAATTAAAAGAACTCAGGTATGGAACAAATTAATATAACTTGTTTATTATGTCACCTGCAAACAATTTTAAGTATCGAAAATGATATCACCATTTGCTCTGTGAAGCATTTTTAAATATATCATTTATTTAAAAAGTTGTTGAAAATATTCGGAACTACATTTTTATAGGTCTGTGCTTTTTCTTTTCCCCTTCCCTGTGGTAATGCACAAATATCTATCAAATATAATTTTAAATTAAAGAAAATAATTCCCATGAACTACTGGGTTGGCCAAATATTTATTTTTCTTAAATCAAAAATGGCCACCTTCCCCCCTTTTTTCACGTCTGCCCTCCTTGGAAGATTGATTTCAAACGGTCCTCAAAAATGATTTTTAAATATTTGTGGGTGTTGTATTTTACAACAAGAATTTTATTTAAATCTCCCCTCCTCTCTCTCTTTTTTCTTTATTTGCGATCACATGAAATATGTTAAAAAAACGTTTTGGTACCCCCCCCCCCATCAAAGTACAAATTATGAAAAATGCTGTTTAATCTAGCACCTGTGTTAAAGAGTTCATGTACCTGCCAAATTTCGCAATATTAGCCTGAATAGTTTTGGATAGACAAAATACTGATAAACGAAAAAACACTATTATTTTTTAGCCAACCCAATATTTAAAGGCATATTTAGGTGCGTTATTTATTTGAATCACTGTTGAAAATTTATGAAAAACTGTCATTAAAACAAATTTTGGTAATTATAGAGGATTTAACTTGTGGCATGTGTTGCGACATTTCATATTGCAAATTCAATAAATCCCCTTCCCCCTCAAGTGCACAATTTCAGAATTCAAAAGGCTTGGAACTTCAGACTTTCCATTTTTTTTCTTCTTTCAAGCTACTAACCCTTTGAGGCGCAACCCTTTCCTCATTCTGAAAAAAGTGCAGCCGTATGAAGTATTATACAATACACACTTGATAATCCGACTGTTGGTTAGTCCGGCACGCTCAGTGATCCGACGCTCTAGGGAAAGACGTGATATTGTCTTCCGATTCGCAGAAATGAACAATGGCCGCTTTTGTATTTCCTTCCCTCTTTCATCATTGTTTTCTAGTTTACATAATGTATTTTGTAGTGTATTTATCTAGTGTACTACTACAACGTCGACCAAACGAAAGCACATGACTGTAAGTTTGAGTCAAAAACAAGAGATCTTGATAATCCAGAATTTTTCGATAGTCTGGCGCTTGTCTGGTCCCATATATGTAGAATTATTAAGATTGTATAGTAATAGTAAATATTAGACCACTCTAGTGAGGAAACAAATTTTATTTCAAATCATCACGAGTACTGGCTGCATCAGACTTTCCATTTTTTTTCTTCTTTCAAGCTATTAACCCTTTGAGGCGCAACCCTTTCCCAATGCTGAAAAAAGAGCAGCCGTTGCCATCGCTCGACTTAACTACCAGCAAGATGACGGACGATCGGAACGTTCATCGCGTGCCACAGATCTAGAGACCCTTTTTTGACGACAGCTGGTTGTCCGGCACAGCCAGCTGCGTCAAAAAAGGGTCTCTAGATCTGTGGCACGCGATGAACGTTTCGATCGTCCGTCATCTTGCTGGTAGTTAAGTCGAGCAATGGCAACGGCTGCCCTTTTTTCAGCATTAGGCAATCTATCCAGCTGTTTTCACATTTTTCCATTTTTCAGCAGATGTCAGTGGTGTTAAAAATAATCGTGACAATTTTTTTTACGGGAAATGACGTGCTAAAAAGTAAAGGATTCTCATGGAGCTATGTCACCCGCAACTATTTTTATAGAAATCAAATCTAATCTTCGTGACTGGCAACAGTCAAAACGTCAGAGTTTGGTGTTCCCAGAGCGGGAACACTGTGCGTTAAAGGGTTATTTTTCTAATAATCCCTGTAATAGTGCCACCTTAATATCCCAAGATTTGATAATCCTACACAACATTCAATAGGAAGAAAGCGATTCAGTTATTTTCATCAGGTTGGTAAATTTGCATCACAATATCTGCTGCTGCCTAAAAGTCAGCCCCTTAATTTCATCATTTCAGAAACTTGATGAATTGTCATAGTCTAGTAGAGCATGGAGGTTTAACATAACAATTCACACAGTGACTCACAATATTTTAAACGGCCCATCTAAATACGCTTGCTTTTCACTTGGTCTTACCTTTGCAAGCATCTACTTACTCTTTTGATAAACAACTTCCTAGCACCAAGCCAAACAAGCGTAAAATAATAACAACAACAAAAACTTACAAGGTGTTTCCGAAATTTTTGGCCTTCTCTTCCCCTGAGCTTTTGAAGTCCGCGTTGATGTATTGCGGGATCCTCAGATTTTTCAGGGGCAGAGCCTTAGTATAGAGAGAGCCCGGCTCATAATTCAACGCCTGCTACCACGCCAGATCAAATCCCACTTCTATTGCAATGCCAGAACACTGGATACCACAATGCCTTCCTAAATGCTCAGGTATTGTCCAGAACACTACACACAGGTGCTAACAAAAAAAGAGACCTAAAAAAAAAATATTTCACCGATACGGTGCGTTTACATATGAGAGAGGGTATATATAATACTTTATGGTCATTTTTGTCAGAAGGGGTCTTTCAATATACGAGAATAAATTATTTCAGTAAGAAATGACGTTTTTTTTTTCACCCCCTCTCCCCCTTCTTTTCCAAAGCTGTGTAAGGAATCAAGCGGCAATCACTCAAAGTCACCTAAACAAAAGGGTTTAAAAGAATAATAATAAAAAAAAAGAGGTGCGTTCTTTCTTAATACTCATGTTGTGTCCTATAAGGAAGAAGGGATATATATATCTATCTGTATGGACGGAATTTTATTATTTTTAAGCAAGAAGGTCTCTCAGTTTTATTTTAAAGTGATAAAAAGAGCAGATGGGCGTCTTATAGGAAGGGAAGAAGAAATTATAGTACGTATCTCTCACATTGTTGTCGGATGTAGAGGATGAAAAATGGTTCGGGAGATTTTCCTCTATTCATAGAGGATTAGTTATCATGTTATGTGATATATGGTTGAAGCCATTTATAAAAATTCAAACTGCCAAATTTTAAGATGAAGAGTAACATAATCATAATCGTATTTGGGGATGAAATGGTTTCATAAAAAAGAAAAAACCTTTTTTTAAGGATTAACCAAAAAAAAAAGTCGCTATTGATAAATGCCGCAAATAATTTATAACTTAAATCAGGTTTCTTTTCATTTTTGATGATTTTTCTCTTAAATTCATTTAATATGAATTCCTGTCATTTTGAAAATTTTCATGATGAGCTATTTCATAAGGTTTTTTAAAATGTTTTACAGATACTCCGGAATTAACAGGAATTTTCTTCAATTTCGTGTAATTCATTCGCTTCACGATATACATACATTTATAATGAAAGTGACTGAAACACAAATAAAAAGCAAAGAAATTTTTTACATAACCAACTTTCCAATTTCAGACTGATAAAAACAGTATATGTACATTGGGTAGTAAATATTTGATTGAAAAATTATGAGTCAGAGATGCTAGATCTGTTAAAAGTGAATGCAGTGTGCTTCAAGTTCCGAGCTATCAAAGTAACCCAATTTAAATTGCTGCTACTCAAGAAATATAAAGGGAAAACGTACTTTAAAAGTTCTGGTGAACAATGTACTTAAGATAGAAATTACGATACTGTTCTATGTGCATTACAAGTTTGTTATTAGGGATGGACTCTAGACGAAAAATAGGTCTGTCTCTTATCGCCAAACAGCTATAAAGCGATGTCTCGTCTCGTAAAATCCGCACATAGTTGCATACTGAAAATATCTGTCTCGTTTTTGATGCATCTCTATTTGTTACAGATACCAATGTTCAAACTTAAGAGAATTTACATAGTTTATCAAATCTCATGAAAAGAAGTGAAGAAATTGTAAAACTACTGCTTCGAAACAAAGACACAAATGATTTTGTGTGGCATACTTAAGCCTGAAACAGCAGATATGTCCGGAACTTGTAAAATAATAGGCTTTATAAACGAGTGTGGCAAAGTTTCGTATTTTGTTTGCTAGAACAAGTTACCGAATTTATAATACATTCAGGCTTGATACCTTTACATTCCGCGTGTATTCTGTTTTTTTTATCATAAAATATAAAATCAGTGAATATTAAATGCAATCATGTACCTGCTATGCGTTTGTATATTCATTATTGATAATTAAAAATTATTTGTTCAGTCCTTCGTTAACTTTAAGCCCTCATAATGTAAACGTAAGTAAAAAATTGCATAATACTTAATTTTTAAGAAAACCTTATCTTTCGAAATATTTTCTTACTTATGGTAGAAAAAATGCAAATAGTTATAATTTTCTTAGAAAAAGATTTTCTTAGCATACATATAAATAAAATCCTCATTTAATGTAACTTGAAAGAAATATTTGGTTGTTAACATTCATAAACTTAAGTCAGTGACTTGACAATTTTATTCGAAAATCCATAAAATTCAAATTAAAAATAATCCTGTCATTTTGTAACAAAACCCTAGCGATTGCTAGTTTCTGCGTAACGGCTGAGCCAAACGTGCTGATGGGGCTTCTGCTCTAACTAATCGCATTATGTAATACTAATACTTTGATACACCCACTCGTTGCCAACACGAATGTCGAAATTCTCTTTTAGCAATTAATCATGGCAGAAGTCCTGCGACAGGAAGTGTACTTCATCTTGATAAATGATGACCAATCAGAACAGAGAAGAACATGACGAAATAATGAAGGGAGAAGCAAAAATAATAAGCTGAAAATAACTGTTAATAAAGTGAAAGATAAGAGTGCATTTGTAATTTATTATTGAGAGAGTTTGAGATAACATGTAAGGCACCGGCTGTCACACAAATATATGTCACTAATCAAACCAATCGAGCCTACAGGCACTGATCAGCTCGATTTTCTATTCTTGGCGTAGATGTTTGTGCACAGCGATATGATCAGGAATCATATTTCAAGAATTGTCAGCCTCAATTCGTCTTTTACGGACAAATTAAGGACAGAATTCGACTGAGGTAATGATTCATTATTTTTATAACTGTTCTTCAAAGAAGAAAAGCAGAAACTCTTACGTGAGAGGTATGATATAATCCAGTACGTTTCATATCAAGTCGTACCTTCTATGATTTCCATATGAACCAGTATGATAGGAAATTTTCTGAAAACAAATCATAGGGTGATTCCGGGAGAGATGGACCACGCTTTTTTTTCGTTCACTAAAAGCCATATATTTATATACATTTTACTTTTCACAGTATATACATATAGTGTATGATATTCCTTCCAAAATCCTAATGCAGAAGATCGTATATGTAAAAGAATTTTTTTCATGATTTAAAAAAAATATTTACTCTGTTGTCCCTCTCATCTGGCTACTCCGGGTGAGATGAACCACATAGCAAATATACATGACTTCCACATATGAATGGGAAAGATGGACCCCATAAAATAATGGAAAAGTTGTACATGTTTGTACATGTAAATTTATAAATGTTTGTTTTTATTACATGAAAATTAAAATAAACTTACTCGCAATTAAATTAATTTTAATTAATTTATTAAGTTTAAACGAATTACTACGTGGCATTTAATATATAGGAAATTGTTTTCATGTGCTATTACTTAAGTTTGACACAAAACCTGGTCCATCTCTCCCAATCGCCCGGATGACAAGTACAACCCACCTTGACTCTACATTGTGGATTTCACGTCGCCATTTTAGGCTATTTGGAAACCTACATGCTCCCCGAGATTACATCATCAAGACTAGATAGATCACATATAAAATAAAACTTTTAATTGTAGAATTATAACCATATGAAAAAATTATTTGACTCACCACCAGCAACTATGATGATTAGCGGAAAAATTATTATGTTTTTTGAGTAGCATATAGTTGCACGCGTAACAAAATCTCTTTAAGTGTCTCACTGAGATAGTTGCGCCATATATGGAGAGGCACATTAACTAAATATTTGGGTGGCCCATCTATACCGGAATTACACTACATGTACCGAAATGTGAAATTACATCGCAAAGAGTGACACATATTTCACAATACAAAGTATCACGAGTTTATTTTATAGGGTGTATCCACCTACGTCACACTTTAGTATGTAGCAACACTAGTTTCGAAAAGCAGACGACAGCTTTGTACAAAGAAACCTCTGAAGTTGTACTGCACGTTGGTATGTTAATAATTTGAAAGCGATTTAAATTTTATAAAAAAGAATTTAAATTGTTGTATTAATCTGAATGATAGTACTAAAAAGTATTATGCTAATAAAATTAGCAAAATTGGACGGATTGATTCGTATTTTGATGAATCGTTCAAGAAAAATATTGATATTTGGCTCGATATTATATACTTACAAGGACATGTGCAATTAACTGGTTTTTGCTACAACTCTGAGACACGTGAAAAAATGCGAGCTTACAAATCTGTAGAAGCCCACAATCATTTTACAACTGGACTTGTTAGTGAAAAAATGATAGTAAGACGAATATCCAATGAATGAACTATTGTGAAAGGGAAGGGAAGCAAACACGCGGGTTTATATTAAAATACTGAGATTATTCATATATATATATATATATATCCAAGATTAAGTTACCTATTCATCAGTCAAAAGTATACGCTGTACTTCTTAATACTTTACATCGCAAACAATGTCATAATGATTTATTGATTAAAATAATGAATGCCAAAATTTTGGTACAGTAGATTTTTGTTAAAAACAGCTAAACGATAAAGGCAAAATTATCCGAATCATCTCTTAATCACTTAAAGTACAAATTAATGAAATTAGATTTCTATTTTACAGGGATGAAACTGAAATAGAAGTACAATGTGAATTTGGATGTACCAAGAGTCTCTTAAATCAACATTTTAATGGAATGTAAAATTAAGAATGGTTGTTTTGGAGATGATATCATTTTCAGATATTTTCTTGATGAATCCTCAGCATTAGAGACAAATTTACTCCAATATTTCGCGGTTGAAAACTGAACTGAATTACTTTTAATCGTTTCACAAATATTTTAACAAGGGTCAATTCTGTATACTAACGATCCTTCGACACTATGATATCATTGTATAGAATTCTGGAATGATCATGTAATACGCGAATGACTTTCTGAAAATTGAACATTTTGCATGAAAAACTGATCACTTTAACTATTTCATTTACTTTTTTTTAACAAAAGCCAGTGCCAGTTGAATATTTTAAACTAATAATAAAACTGTTGCATCCTCTGTCTGTCTGCTCTTGAAAATATTAATACAGTTCAGTATTTAAGAAAACTTCGCAGCTACGAACTTAGAACTCCTCCGGGAAGGAAAAAAAAATAATAATAATTGCACAGGTTTATACCTAACAAATGAATGACCTAATATCCATCATGTTCAGTTAAAAATTTCGGAAATAAAATCAATTAAAATAATACTTTCAATCACACCTTTAGAACGAACACGTGCAAAGTCGTCAAGCCAATATCCCACATCTTGTGAACTATGAATAGAATGTAACTTTCTACTTCCACCTACGCATTGTGCTCTCAATGTGCACAGTATTTCTTTGCATATGCATGAAATATTATAGGTCTCCGTTTTCTATTTTCTGGGGGAAAAAATCAAAAAATAAAATAAAATAAAAAAAAATTAGAAGCAGGCAGAGCCGCGTGGTGGAGGTGTGGCAATGTTTCGGATGTCATCCATATTCTTGATGGATGGCGTCCGCATATTCACAACAGTACACCGCGTGATGTCCATATTCAGGAGATATCACATCCGTCATATATTGTGACTGTGACGTAGAAGGGGTTGAGATAGGCTGACGTTGATCAAAGGCCTTCAGCTCCGTTCATTTGAGAAGCGGGAATGCATCTATGTGTGCATACCTTCACGCACCTGATCTCTTTCTTTCCCCAGATGCATCTTGTGCACAGGAAAAAAAAAGGTGCATGAGGGTCTGGATGTAGTGGCGGATCCAGAAAAGTTCAGAAGAAGGGGTGATAGGTATGAATCAAAAGACAAGGATAGGTATCATAATACAGTAAAGCCAACTTAAGAAGTTCCGGCTTAAGAAGTTTTTCCGCGTAAAAAGTTCTTATTTGCGGCTTCCAATTTTTTCTGTTTTACTTGATGCTTGAAAAAGTATTTTCATAGTTTAGTCTCTTTTGAGGAATGCGCGGAAAACATTAACACGATCTTCACAAAATCTATAAATCTATAAAATATTTAAAACAATTTTGGCATCTAAAGTTAAAATTAAACTGTCGTCTGTCGCAATACTGAATTTCTTGCTATTTCATTCAGCCATTTTTCAGGAGTGCGAGAACAAATATTTACACAATTGTCACAAAATCTCAAAATCTACGTAGTTTTTAGGAATGTTTTCCCACCCATAATTTAAATTAAGCGATTACCTATCGTGATAGTAAATTTTCTTGCATTCGCTTCAGTGGTTTTTACCTGGTTCGCGGACAAACATTTACAAATTTTGAACAATTTTCACAAACGTTCAGATTTTATTTGAGCTTTTGGAAAAAAAATTAACACCTAGTTTAATAAACTGACCACTTTCATGATAGTAAGTTTTATTTGATTCGTTTAAGCGGATTTCAAGTGATGCGTGAACAAAAAGTCCCACAATTTAATGATATATACAAAATCGGAAATTCTACTCAAAATTTTGAAAAATTTCACCGCCAATAATGTAAGTTGAGTGACGAACTATCATGAAATTAAGCTTCTTTTCATTCGTTTCAGCGGTTTTTATGTAATGCGTGAACAAAAACTTATACATTTTGAATCAACTTTTGCAAAAATTAAAAAAAAAAAAATGGACTCTTTCAGTTTGAGTGACCACTAGGGGTCAGCGGAAAAAAAAAAAAAAACTGAAATTCGTGTTACCAAAATCGAGCAGGAGAGATCCGAGCACGTTGAGCTTAAGAGCACGTTGTACCCAGGTACTATATCCACAAACATGTGCATTGTCACGTCATCTCAAATTTATATCAACAACAGTACAAAAGAAACCTGCATTCGTAGATATTTGGAATTTCCGATTTTTCTCTCAAGTGAGTAAATTTTTCTAATTTAAAGTAATTTTTTTCTGAGCTTAAAGAATAACATTTTAAAGCATGATATTCGGAAACGTTATTCTTCAAAGATGTATTTCTGTACTTTGTGAAAGATTTATGAAATAATTAGATATAAAGGTGAGGTTATAAAAGAGAAATTAAGTGTGCCAACTTACCCCGATTTCGGGCAAGTTGGCCCACTCACTGGTGTCATTTTATGCATTATATCAAACCTGCTATTTAGAAATTTTCAAATTTGAATACAAACTACTATGCATGAAGGTTAACTTAATGTTTACGCTAAATTTTTTTAATACCTATTACCTTAAAAAAAAAGAAAAATCATAACGCAAAAAATGGGCCAAAGTGCCCGGTCTCCCCTAACTATGACTAGTTGTGGCTTAACCCAATGAACATTTTTGCAAAATATTATTCCTACTTGGATACCATCTTCAGGTTGCGCATAAGGCTCACATTTTGAAAATTATACGAAATTCTGAGATTTTTCAGTAATTTTTTTCTGCCATTTATGCTGACTGTAGAAATTCTGGACTATGTTAATATACTAAAAATGGATATTAAAAATAATGAACTTATAGTGTTCGTTCATTAAACATTAAACTAAAATTTCAAAATATCTTTATTTTTCGGTACACAAGTTCTCTGCACTGAAGAAATACAACATTGAACGAAAATTTTAAGCCAAATGAATAGAATAACATCACGAGCACCACAATGTGAGCACCGCATGATAAATCACGTATTTCCACAGTACTGCTCCCAAGTACCAAAGGTACGATACCTTAAAGGTACTTAGGGTTGAGTCTGACTCTTCTTCTAGAACGACTCACGGTAATTGGTGGAGTCATACTTGAGGAAGAGAAGGTGAGAAACTTGAAGAAGAATTAAATTAGGTGCTTCTTCTTGCAGTTCATTCGAAATTGACCGTGAAGCATTATCGCTTATTTCTTTCTGTTGCACGGTGGAAGAAAAGGGCGCTGTTTCATTCTCGATGAAGGCAGATTTGATGGGATCAATACCGATGACAGCTTTTTTTGCTAGAGATGAGTAAGACGAAATGTTTTTCGTCCCGCTCAAGTGACTGATATGGGCCTTCATAGGGTGGCTTCAGAAAATTGCGCATAGCATCATGACTGACGAATATATAGAAGTAGGACTTCAGTGCAGGGTGTTCAAAAGCTTTGGCGTTGTTGTGCGCAGTGGTGAGAGCAGGCATAAGTTTTGCATGTACTCATGAATTCATATTAAGAAATCTTCCGTATCTGTGGTACATTTTGAAGATGATGCAAAAATTCATAAGGCAAACGCAGTGTAGAACCGTAGACGAGTTCTGTGGCTATACACTTGAGATGGGGTTTAAAAGCGGATCTTAGTCCAAGAAGAACGAAAGGTAAAGATTCTTTTCAACGGTTGATTTCTCTAGCTCAAAGGACCTGTTTGAGCAAAAGGTGGAAACACTCCACCAGCCCGTTAGAAGCTGGATGATACGGAGTCTTCCTGACCCAATGAATGCCTATCAGCTTCGACAGTGAAGATAATAGGAGAGATTCGAACTGTCTGCCTTGCTCTGTAGTTATTGTGGAAGGAATGCCGAAACGTGCAATCCAGTCAGATAGAAACGTACGAGCCACTGTTTCCGCAGTTATTCCAGGAATAGTAAAAATTTCAGGCCAGTGGGTAAATCGGTCAATAAAGGTCAGTAAACAGAACGAACCTTCAGACGGAGGCAAAGGACCTACGAGATCACAATGTACACCCTCCAAAAAAAGTATTCGAGCAAGAGAGAAATTTCCTACGTCGGTTTCGTATATTAAAAATTATTTATTATAGAATATGAATTAGGCTATGTATAAATATGACTTTAGATATTTCTATCAAGTTGTGCGTTTTCCAAAAACTCAATTATTATTCGCGAATCTAAAATAGGAAATTTCTCTCTTGCTCGAATACTTTTTTTGGAGGATGTACGTGGTCGAATCACTTGCCTGGTAGTGGAAATGATTGAAATGGACTCTTTACCGCTGACATTTTTGATCCTTGCATGACACGGAATGCAAGGGCCAGTCCATGAGTGATGTCTGTGAGCATTGATGATCAGACATACCGCTGCCGAATTAGCTATTTTTAGTGGTACGGATTATGGGTATTGCTAAGTTGTGAAGTAGCTAGAACGCTTGTCGGTGGAAAGATGCTGGTAAATAAAGACGGATCATCGCTTGAGAAGTTGCGCAGATTAATGCAACTTGATTGTCCATCTTCAGGGGTTGAAGTTTGAGTCCGCTGTTGGTAGAGCTTGACTGAATACACTTTAGTTCTTCGTCAGTATGTTGTGCCTCAACCAGCAATGACATGTCAATGTTGGAGGAGATAGAGATATTATTTATCTTTAGCAGCTTTAGCTAGGTTATCCTTGCACTTTGAAAAGCATAACTATCTTCCACAGTCCAAGTAAACAGTCGATTTTTTCTTTTTGCTACCTTTAAGATAATAGTCCGGGAAGCTTGATGTAAATCTGCTGATGGCAAGAAACGTCTATAAAAGTTTATTATTACCAGAAAGCGACGAAGCTCAGTCACGGTTCTACGTTGTAAGAAAGTAGCTTCGGATAGCTTTGACCTTATCAGGAAAAGGGCGAACGCCGTCTTCAGTAATAAGTATTCCCAAGAAATTCACTTCTTTTTTATCGAAGACACATAGAAGAGTTCAAAGTAGACCAACATTCTTTAGCCGAGTAAATGCTTGCTTCAGATGAGAAATATGCTCCCTTTCGTCAGCAAAACATATTAGGATATCATCGAGATAAGCTATAGAAAAATTTAGACCTTGAAAAACAGTATTTATACATAGCTAGAAAGTTCGACCTGAATTTCGCAGCCCGAATGGCATGTAAACAAATTTCCAGAGACCAAATGGCGTAGTCACAGCTGTCTTTGTAATGTCCTCTGGAAAGACGGGAATTTGGTTGTAAGCACGGGTGAGATATAAAGTAGAGAAAATTCTATTCCCAGCAAGCATTTGTACACAGTCTTGTTCATGAGGAACAGGATACCGGTCTGGTACAGTTACTGCGTTCAATTCATGGTAGTCTCCACAATGTCTCCAGTCACCGGACTTTTTTGGAACCATGAATAGAGGGCTCGCCCAAGGGCTCTTGTTTGGACGAATGATACCCTGTTGTAACATGAATTCAAACTCACCTATCGCGGATTTTAACAGTAGTGCACTTAAGCGTCGAGGCTAAAAGAAAAACTGTAGGTCCTGTCGTTTGTATGTGATGATATACTGCAACGTCAGAATTTTCCTTAATTCGACCATATCTACTTAAGTTCTGTAAATGACGACAAACGTTTGTGGCAATCCGAGGTACCACTAAACAATGAAATGCGCCGAATGGACATTTTCGAAATACTTGTGGTGGAATCGGGAAGTTTACAACGTCGCACATACACTAAGAGGTTAAAACGGTTCAAAAATTCAACTCCGATAGTGGGAGTAGATACATCGACAATAATGAATAGCCAGGGAAAAGACCTTTGCAAGCTAAGATTTAGCGTTAACAGTTTCATATCGTATGTTGATATAAGTGATTATTGGGTGCGTATAAAGTTAATTTCCCATTTTCATACTTGAGATTCCGAGGATGAGGGATAACTGTAACGTCAGCACCCAGATCAATGAGGAACCTTTTAAGTTCTTGTCGACCACGTAAATTCGAAAATTGTTGCGGTGAACCACGGTGGCCACTTGGAACCGCGCAGCTAGTTTTCCCGACTTTGGTAGCTGCAAGGGTCCTTACACTTGCGGGCTGCATCACCAAATTTAGCATGGTAAAAGCATATTTCGGGTTTATTTTGAGTCGCTTTATGACGCGAGTTGCTACGCGAGCGTTTACACCTATCTAATGTATGGCTATGGTGTAATGATGGTTGAGTCGACAATTCAGTGATCCGCTGTGAAAGAGCATCAATTTGTTGTTGTAACAAAGCGTTCAAATGTATTTCTTGATTAACTTATGGAACTTGTTGCTAATTGGGTGACAATTTATGAATTTTATCAGACATATGTGCCAAACTGTTTAACTTTTCGGAACTGACTGTAAGATCGCCTGCATTTGATCATGAAAACGATTAAGCCAAAGAGTTTTTAGCGCAGTGTTTCCAAAGTCCCGCCAATTCGAGCGTTTTGGCGAGTAGTTGAGAGGGTTTACTCCTAAATAAGTGTCTGCAGCAAATGATTAAGCCGTGCAGTTTCACTATGCAAAATGTGAAATCAATCTTTTCTTTAATGCTTCATATTTCTGTTCAGTCGGGAGATTCGAAATAATATCGCGGACAGATGGTAGCATACTAGTATCGGTAGCAGATATGCCTGCGTAAAATTTGGTTTCATCATCTGTCATCGAGCCTAAATTGAACTGAGCCTCGAGTTGAAGAAATCATGTTTCCTGATCTTT
This sequence comes from Cheiracanthium punctorium, assembly GCA_038373885.1. Lineage (NCBI taxonomy): Eukaryota > Metazoa > Arthropoda > Arachnida > Araneae > Cheiracanthiidae > Cheiracanthium > Cheiracanthium punctorium. The sequence goes on from JAWZYV010012008.1 coordinate 507,225, forward strand.
CTGCCAAAATGGCGAAGGTTTAACGGCGACGCGCGCCAATTCGGAGGTTGCAACCGGTGTGTCAGAAAATGCCATATTAAACTTAAATAAGCATAAAATATTATAATATTTTTAATTTAAAAATATCTCCATCAAGATATAGCTGGAATTACAATAAACAACATTTTAAATTATGAAAACTGACACTTGAGAAAATGCTGATGATAGGCTAAGTGTATTGTTCGCGTAAAAGACGCAGCCGGGAATTTAAAACAGCTTTTATCATTATTCAAAATATGAAATGGAAACATTGGCAAAGAAACATATTTAGACGCTGCTACTATTTTCGTAGATTCGGGTCTTCCTTTAATAGTTCTTTTCTGAAACTGGAAAAACTGCAATATTTCTGCGTTTGCGAGAGCATGTTTTAGGTATATAGTCCCAGAACGTCCTGCAAGAGCTTTTCCACCGCTCTTAACCGTGAACTTAGCGCACGATGTCACTCAGTTCCAAACTTCGAAGAGTGATTTCATCGGATACAAATATTATAACTGACAAAAGTAATATCAGACATGGAAGATCTAAAATTCGACATGAAATTGAACAGAAAGAAGATGGTAACAAATTATTTTCCAGACTCTCTATTTTGACAATAGAAACATTCTACACTGAGGAAACTTCCGATGGGAAAGAACACCGAAGGAAGAGACAAGATAATCTTACAGTATGCAAGTGCCAGAATCAAAATTCATTGGCCACACTATAATGGCCAATGAATTTTGACTTGACAGTGAAAACTTTAACTGTTTCTTATTCTGTTTTAGAGTACACCTCCGAGAAAAATATTATATTATCAAAATTAGGTTGCATCGGTTGTGATGGATGCCCACGAAAACAAAAAAATAAAGTGGCATAATACGTATTATAGAAGAAAGACTAGAACACCTGCAATTTATCATTTGCCAACTACATACGAATGAACTTCTGTTAACACAACTGAAAAACATTTGAATCAAGTGGATTTGTTGGGCCTGATTGAAAAATATTTTCTTGTTACACTTTAAAGCCTGTAAAACTTGCAAGCATTGAATTCATGTTAAATGACATTTTACTCTGAAGTTAGAGACACCTAAGTCCGAACATCAGTATCTCTGTGATATTTGTCAGGAGTTTCACTAGATGGATGACAACAATAACTAGAATCTAGCGATTTGGCATAAGTACTGACTCATTGTGAGGTATTCTAAAAGAGTTGTTTACGTTCGTGCGTGGTTTACTAACAAAAACAAATCTAAAATAGCAAATGGAGCAGTAAATATGGCAAAAACAATGGGATATTCTTTATATTTGAGCAGAGACATTATAAAAAGTAATTCAAAGGGTAATTCAGGGTATGGATATTTTGCTCATATATAGATATGATCATAGCATGCTAAATAGGAACGAAAATACGTAAGAAGAAAGGAAATTGCTGTTGAACAAATTATTACTGCAAGGTAATGCAGTAATGTGACTCATAGAATCAGGCGATTTGAAATTACCGTCATTAATTTCGCGGCATCTGACTATGTTTCATGGACAAATATTACAATCACTAAACCTTCTCTAACACGTCACTTCTCAGACAATGACCAGCAAAGATTATTAGTTAATGAAGTCAATATTGACCCTGAGAGTAGTAAAAGAAGTTGCAGCATCGTCTAAAATTGTTAGATCATTCTAAAACAGATAGTCTTGTATGAGCGAGAATTCTATAAACAGAAAAGTGTGTCCAACATTTAATACTAAACAGCAATTTAAGACTTAAAGAATGCGCAATCATGGTGGGATAGTTGGGTACGCCAAGGGTGGGACTCAGTTGCAACCACGTCCTCGAGGGGAGTCCTGGGTAGTTAAATTTTAATTAGCAAAGAATCGCATACTAAACTTAAAGCATACAAAACTAAAAACCCAGCAAAATTTCAGAAAAAAAACTGAAAAATCTCAAAACTTAAACCGCATATGCTACTCAAAGTGTTAAATGAGTGACAAGGAAAAAATTATATATTTTTTTTAATCTGTTTTTAACATATTAACACTGCCCCTAGTTTATATTGCCAAAATAATCTAACAGTAAAAATTACAGAAAATTTGCAACATTTCGTTGAATTTTGAAAATGTAGACCTCATGCTCAACCTGAAGATTGAATCCAAAAAGAATAAAATTTCGCGAAAATGTTCATAGGGTCAAGACACAACTATTCATAGGTGCCGCTTTTCGGCAGTACCGTTTTTTTCCTCTACTCTAGTGGCCACACCTCATGTCACTGGCTTTAGTCACTATTACGAAATGGCGGAAACGAAAATTGACACGTTTTGAATTAATATCGCAAAATCTCAATCAAAATAGTCAAAACTTCACCGCCTGTAGTTTAGGTTGATTGACCAGCTATCATGTCACCAAATTGTATTTTATTTGCTTCTGCTATTTTTACATGATGAGCCAGTGGCGGATTAATGCAAGTTTGTCGGGGGAAGGCGGTTAGTTGACATATACGTCCATTGACATATACGTCCATTTTACGGAATATTGACATATACGTCCATTTTACGGAAGTAAAATAGGATCTTTTACATTAATTTCTTTCGTCTCGGGGGGGGGGGGCGGTCGCCCCCTCCACCCGCCCCTTTAATCTGCCCTTGTGATGAGCGAGGAAAACCGCGTCACGCACAAAAGGACAGATAAACTTTTTTATACGGTCGGTTTGGATTCCCAGGCAACTCGAAAAAATATTGAAATCACAAAATTTTTTAATTCCAAGAAATCTACAGGCAAAATTCTAATTTTATTCATGCATTATGTTTCATAAGTAATTAACAATAAAATTGTTAATTACTTATGAAACATAACCTCCCCAGGCACACTTTTTTGGGGAGGTGATCAACATTATATATCTTGAGAAAGGCAATATGATAATCATCCATTTTTATCAGAAAAACAATGTGAATTTGATAAAATGTATTTCTTTGTATTAAATTTCATTTTCAGCTTCCTTCTGTTATACGGTTGATATGAAATGCATAACACAGATGATTATATACTTTTATTTTATTTATTTTTTTTTATCAGATTCTTATTACATTAAAACACGAAAACCGTTAATAACTGTCAATGCGTTCCAAAGAAAAACTCGTTTTCTTGCAATTTACTTGCACGCAGAAGGGTGGGGGATAAAATTGAACATTATTATATACCACATTTTAACTTCTGAACTCTTCATCAGTAAAATCTTTGTCTGATTTGAATATTCCTTATACGGATAATTTCGTTACAAAGATTTCAGATAATTTACCCGAGACCTTACAAAAAAACCTCTACCAAACTCTTATGTAATTTTTCACATCTCATATTTTACAATCCACCCCAAAAACTCAATATCACACCTAAGCCAACTCCCGAAAACTGAACAATCTTTTCCCAAAAAGTAAATAAATAAATAACACACATAACAGCCAAGTCAAGCTTGCGCGTGAGTAATTGCTGATCCGAATCAGCCCTTCGCCTGATTTCAGCCTGATCCGCCGGTATTTAGTATCTTGTTCAGTGGGTGTGACGCCTATATGATGGTCAGTAACCCGAGACGTTATGGGATATCGGGATCAGTTAAGGAACGCCGATGACCATTTGGATATAGAATACACACTTCCGCGTGATTCTAAATGATGGCTGATATACATTTAAAAATGATGGCATTGAATGATATGACTTTTGTCTTATGCATAACAACCTTCATCTTTAAATGTTCTTTCTTTTGTTATGACAAAACACAGCTATATAAAATATGCAGCATTGGAATATCTTGCTGTTGTCTGTTTCCTTTATGTACTCTTTTGCGTTCCTTTTTACATGGGTACACAATCGTCCTTTTAAAATGTTCATTTTATTTCTGCCAAATTTTTGGTATTGGTTTTAATAAAACTTTTATGCATATTTTAAAACATAAAATAGTTTTTAAAAATGTATATGAGATTTTCGTGTACCCGTTTTTAGAAAATTTCTTTTCTAAATATCAGTATTTCCAGGGTATTTATAAATGCATATTGCTTAAAAAAAACTTTCTAAAATAACACACATAAAAATGTAATCGACGGTTTACTCTTTAGATGTGTTTTTTTACAAAAGTTAATTATCTTATCTTTTAGCACCTTTTTCTTATAACAGTTCGTATTAAGCTGATGAACGATTTGATCAAATTTCTATGCAATTTTTAAGTAGGACAGATATTTTAAAATTTATATTATGATAAATTACTATCTAATAATCAATTTTTTTAATAAATAATGAATATTAGTATTATTTATTTTTTATTATAAATTAATAAAAAAATGTATTACAGATTATAAAATTGCTTTGATTTCAAAATAAATATATTTTAGAAAGCTTCAATAAATAATTCCCTTAGAATATTACTTAGAAAAACACACAATATTTTAAAAAAAACTATATCACATGCACAATAATAACTGTAAGTGCATTTCAATAGGTACAAAAGGTCTTCAGCAGTAACGAAATATTCAGCCCCCTACACAGGTAGGCTAGCAAAAAATTAATAATTTAAGATATATTTTGGAAATAAAGGAACATTATTTATTTTTGATATAATAAAATGATTTTTCATATGTAAGATAGCTTGCAATTTCTTCGATTAAAAATCTCAAGCACATCATTAAAGCACATTTCATGAATGGATAAAATCCGGAAGACGTTCACATTACTATTATTAATAATATTATGCCTAAAAATTTCTTTCTTCTTTACTTTGTTCTTCACTTCATAAAATATGTAATCTAGTTCATTAACTGCTAAAAATATCAATGGCTGACATTTCAAGTTAAAGACATTTCTAGCTTGATTACCACTCAGCCTGCCACAATAAAAGAAAAACAGGCTTTATTATGTAAAAGTTTAAAAATAATTCATTGAAGCACGTCTCCTTTTTAGATAAATGATTAAACTATTATAAACATAGTGTAAAATAAATTGCCTCAATTAAATAATACCTTGTTTAAAATAACAAACATAATCACATAATACCGAATCGTTGATGAGGTCCACAAAACAAACACTCTGGATATATCTTTATGTACTTTTTAATACATACTGTATATCGATAATTTAAAAAATAAAATTAATGCCTCAAAGGTATTTTTATATGAAATCTTTTTCAGTTATTTCTTGAAGCACAAAGAAAAAATAATTAGTTCATTAATTGCCGAAAACAGCAGTATTTGACCTTTCAAAGTATAAACATTTCAAACTTGGTTACCTATCATCATGACATGACTACGACAGAAACTAAATAACTAAAAAAAAATTAATTCATAAAAAGCACGTCAACGTTTCTGATCTATCATTACACTCCCAGTAAACAGGCTGGAAAATAAATTCCCAATAAGAAAGAAATCGACTCAATTAGATAAGACCACCCTGTTTTGAATAACAAAATGTAATCACATAATACCAAATGGTGATCAGGTCCATCAAGCAAACTTTCTGAAATCGTATCAATTAGAAATACACAAAGAGCTCCTTGATGAATCTTCTAAATGAATGAAAACACAGCTGTCATGGCCATACATCATTTTACTGCCATGTCTTGAATGGCTTGTAGTGAATGCTGTCATTCAAACTCGCAGAATAACGCTGGTTGTTCAAGGAAGTTGGATTTTAACGACCATCTGTATTGTGTACGCGTTTAACCTTGGTATTGTATTCTTTTCGGACCGATTTTGTTTGCTTGTAGCTGTTGTGACATTTTTTTCTTCTTTTAAAAATGACGTAAGCGTAGAAAATTTAAATGAAATAAACAGCAGGAACTTTTAACTGCGTGTAATTTGAATCCATGTAAAATCGGCTGAATGAGTGTTAAGTTTTTGAATGTTGTAGCCTTAACTATTAAATGTCTTGAACTTTGAACAAATTTGTAAAAAAACGTAAGGCTTTTTTTTCCCCCAAAACTGTTGAGAATGTTATTTAAGCTAAGTTTTGTCCCTCGTTTCATACATGCCCATACACAAATTCTCAATATCTCTGTTCTTGCTTTAATTCCGTAGTTCTGCAGAAAACTGAGACTTTATACATGGCTCGCGCTAGACTTCAAAATCTGCGAGTCATGTTGACTCGCAGTCAATAAAAGTGAGAGTCCATTTTTGAAAACTGCGAGTTAAAGTCAAAAAACTAGTTTCTTTTTTTAACCTAAGAAAGAGATAATAAAGACGTTCCTTTTTTTCTCATGTAATTATTAATTTTCACCTACATATTGATTTCTCCACAATGCACGATTACTATAAACTAGATTACAGACATGAGTAACATAACTGTCCGGCTAAAATTTTGCGAGTCAAATTTGACTCACAGTTTCAAAAAGTGAAAGTCAATTTTTTCAAAAAATATCGATTTACGAGTAAAATGCGAGTACGCGCGAGCCCTGACTTTATAATAAAGGTAATATTTTTTTTAATTAAAATAATACCTTGCAAACACTGCATTAAACAACAATGCAAAAGAAAGATCTTAAAAATTATACATATATTATTAAAAATCCGAATTATTGAATATTTTGCTAAATGTTGCAGCACCATAATTTTAATAATTTTTCCAAAGCATGAGACATTTTCATATCTTGCTCAGGTTTTCTGGATATTTAAAAGATTATATAATAGAAATTACGGGGAAACATTTTTAAAAATATCAGTCTGCATAATTTTTCTTATATGTTTGTTCTGTTCTAATTAAGAAACGCGGCGTACGTTATTTCAGAAACTAATAATTTCGTCCAGAAAAGTGAAATAAATGGAAGAGTGAAATAAATTCAGTATTTTTAAAGATGTTTCGGTGGATCGTAGACTTTCTTCAAAATTAATTGACACTATACGTATCATGCTAAGTAAATCTATCTATTCATCTGTTCAAAATATAATTCTAATAATTTGGTCTCGTTTGAATTTTTTCCGGTATTCATCATAAAATTACTATTTAACTTCAGTAATATTTTTCTGTGTTAATAAGATAAAATATTCCAATCTTAATAATAAGGGTATTTATTGCAGTTGGTATGACTGTGGGTTTTCTTGCATCATCCAAGCTAAACGTGCTCTAAAATTTAGGAGAAAAGAATATCAAAAGTATGTCAACAACAAGATGGTGAATGCCGTTCAATTGTCCAGCATTCCTGGTCTTTATTCAAAGTTTTCAATGATCCAAATGGTCATCATTCAAATTTTTCTTTCACTCGTTTTATTCGAAGTTTCCCTCCTTACTTTTACTTTGATTTCTAGGAGGTTTTTCATAGCTTACAAAAATCTTTTAATTTAGTTAATGACTTCATTTGTACCTTTCCCCCTACCCTTCAGAAGTCCACTGACGTAAGGACTTGCGCATTTTCTAGAGTGCTACTGTTCCAAATTTCAGTTCTCATGTTGAGCAGATTTGACTTGCCCTTTATATCCTTGAGTGAGTCCACAAAATAAAGACCAAACTTACTTGGGAATCTAAATTCTGGGGACTATGCATTAGGCTGATCCTTTGGGCGGGCTATGTTGGACTGATGGCTGAGAAAACCTTGGTCTGTAATGGGTTGTTGAGCCACTTTGTGTTGAGTTAGTACCTCACCCCTCACTTCGATTTGTGTAAATGACGGACATTAAATAGTTCATTTTCATTTTCTGCCACAAGATGGCACCACTAGTAAAGTATTTCTGCCATGGTATAAATACTGCTGTATAGTTTACTTGCCACTCTTTTCGGTTTAGAAATCCATTGAGATCAAATGCTTTAATGATGAGTTCTAATTCGATTCGAAACGGATGTCTGTTTATCAACCTTTTATTATTTTAACAATTTTATACGTGGGTTTTCTTGAATATTTTTACATCACTTTAGACAGGTTTAATATTTCACTTTACATAAACTGCACTTGGTTTTTACGAGCTGAAATAATTTTGAGAATTGTCTGAAGGAATTGAAGTGCAGACTAACATGGTCTTAATCGTAAAACACGACCTAACATATGTCATTTAATGTATTTTTAAAACTGGATAATATACTGGATTGAAAAGTATAATTAAATGAAATTAAATGTTTAAATAACAAAAAAGTAAAATTATTTTTTAAGTATACATATTATGCATACATTGTGATGATTAAAGATAGCTTTTTTTACTATCTTTTATTTGTCTAGAATGATAGTCTTAGTGAAGCTATTTGTTATTAGTTAAAACAAAAATATTACTAAATCAGTATAGTTAATATTTTACAGTTAATAATGCTTACTTAAATCAAATGAAGCTACAAGAAGAAAAATAGGTTTCCAAGTCAAAAATAAGACAAACTTAATTAGATCTCTTGCAACGAAAGGTTAAACTTTGAATAAGGTTAAACCTTGAATAAAGTTACTTGCAAATGATGCTTTGATGTTATATTGTAAATGATGGATTACAATTAAAAATAAACAAATTTTTAAAAATGCGTAACAGAGGAAAAGAAAGATAGGAATTCTAACTGCATATCAATAATGCTTGATAAGTAGAAGTAGCCTGATTATAAATATTTTGTAAAGTTTAAATAAGGAAACTGCCGCGGGATTTCTATATTTGACGAATTTTCATCAATACAGATCATTAATAATAAAAACTAGACAACTACTGATAAAATACCATAAATTAGGTACATCGAACCAGTTTCGAATATAAAAACAATTTCATCTTAGGCATTTTGTAAAATATATTATAGAGTATCAAACTTAAAAACAACAAGTCTGATCCTTTCAAAACATATGTATGCACTGAAAAAGAAGGAAAACCTTCAGAGATTTGCCTTGATAGAAACGCTATTGAAAATGTCAAGCCAACTTATCGAATATGATCGGCTATTAACACCTTTGCAGCCCTCATAACGCCCTTCTACCCCCCCCCCTTGTTTCCTATGCAGTATACCAGCTGGAAGGTGTACTTTGATGAGCTAAGGGAGATAAGATGTTAACAGGGAAACCCATGATCAGGGAAATAGTGGGTCATCGGAAAAAAATATCCTTCATGTAAAGGGTCAGGAACGTGATACACGATAGAAAGAATATGATGAATGAAGCTGAATTTAATTGTTGCTCGGAAAAAACTGCTTTTTATCGCAAAAGAACCAGCGCTTTTTTACGCGGATATGTCATGTACTGCCGTGTAACTTTACTGTGGGATGTTTCGTGCCAAAGAACTTCATGTTGGTACTGGGGGAGGTATCCGATAACTTGATGTAATTTTTTGGGCATTAAATTTTGAACGTGAAAGATTTTCTTTAAAACATGAATAACACCGGTAAATGATCGGTTATCAATCACTGAGTGATTCAGAATCATCCATATGTATGAACTTAAGGAATAGATTACAGGCGTTTTCTAACTGGGGTTAAAAAGATTGAGCTAATTATACAGCTGATTCTATAATGTTTTACTTAAAGTTTGTGAAGATGAAAAACAGTAAATAATACTTACCATTACTGTCCCAACTGTGTAGGCTGGGTGAGTTATAAGGTCTAAATTGATTTCGGTGTGAATCCTGGTCACTTACATTGCTTTCATAAACCTATTATTCACAAAGTCTTGGATTTGAAAAATATATTCTACTGCCACATCACATACCTAAAAGTATCATCGCAGCTAAATGACGGTGTCTACAACACCTTGGATTGCAAGCATGACGACTACTTTAAGACTTGTTCTGTCTGTGTAGTAAAAATAAGCTGGGCTAGAATGATATGTATTCGTGGCCCAAGTGGTCACTTAAGAACGATTCTATCACATACAAAGTAATGTCCTTTTTTCGTATGTGAATATTTTGCCTAGCCAAACCTACTGAAACTAAGAAACTTGGCACGGACGTGAATTTTTTAGCGTAGATGTTAGATTGGAGAGCATTTTCCAAAATTCGTAACTTGTTGAAGATAGGGGCCGAAAACGTTCTTTTCACGTATTCTGCTTGATCTCAAAGAAGAAAAGAGATATTCATAAAATTCTTGCTGTAAAATATAACATTCACGAATGCCTAAAAATTGATTTCCGAATATTTCTAATATAATCCTCCATGGAGGATAGACGTGAGAAAAGGGGAGGGTGGTCGTTTTCCTTGCAAGAAAAAACAATGTTGTAAAATTATCACATTAAAATTTGACAAATAGGAGTCCTGTGCTTACACAGCTTGTTTGTAATTCAATACTTCTTGAAAATTTATTAGTTGAAATTTTATATTAAAAAAAGAACATTACATTCTGGTACACGAAATATATTTCTGGTGTATCAAGACGTGTGGTTCTTGCCGCACCAGAATCGTTGACAGTCTTCACAGAATTGTTGCCAAATTCCTTTGCTGGCTGATCTCAATCTTTCAACGGAGAAACAAGAACAAAGCACACGTCCATACTGACTATGCTGTCTTGAATTTTCTCTATATAAAAGGTATTCAAACATTTCCCAGGTAAGTACGTTTTCCAAATTTGTTGCGAAGACAGAATTTCTAACCTGCGATTGCCTAGTGCCTATACAATCATTCGTCAAGTTAAATTGACTCTGGCCTAGAGTTAAAGCCGCATGAACTACTGCATTCCTACCTGCAATTTAAGTCTTTTCAACAACATTATTCCTAATTGGATTTTCATAATTTGTAAATACTCTGTTCCTGAAGTTTTCCTTCATAAGCATAACCATATTGGTATTATATACTACAAATGTAATTCTAATAGTTACTTTTCTAGTTGGAAAATAATTCAATCTTGAAGTTGCATTTTAATGGCTAGCACTGAATTACAATTTGTTTTTGAATTTTTTAAAAAAGAGAGGCGATTAATATTGTGAGCACCTGCAGTAAGTCAAAAATATTACAAACAATTTTGTTTTATTACATGCTAAGAGACTAGATTTAAGTACCCTAGAAAAAATCGATCATTATATTTTATATAAATTAAAATCAATTGAAAATTAAATATCGTTTAGGTGTAAGTCAAAGTAAAAAACAAATCAGTTACTCGTATTGCCTCTTCATTTGGATGTCTTTTTATAGAAAATTTTACTCTTTAAAAATTTCCGTAAGAGATAATGGTATCTGTTTTACATTTAACATGTGTAAAACATTATGAAACTACATACTAATTTTAGGAGTGAATATTTCTCCAAAAATACACTGTCTCAAATATTCTCAATTTAAGATTTCTTTAATGCACGAAATTTGCTTGGACAGACTTTGCAAAACTTAGCAAACTCATTTTTATAACTGCAGGAATATTTATAAAAAAATTCCTACTCATGCTGTTATTCCGAAAGATCAAACAGTTTCTTTCTTTCTTTCTTTCTTTCTTTTTTGTAATCAATACGCATTAACGTTGCCGATACAAACGTAATATAAACACCTATCCATAAGTCAAATCGCTTGAATTGATTGCATATCATTTACACGTGATACGTTTTTCTCCCTTAATTAAAACCTGCCATTTCAATCAAAATGGCATCTTTCAAAACTGAGTTTTGAGGGAGGGAAAAGGGGGCGAACAATTTGTTTACTTTTTAATAAACCCTCTCTGCTTTTCGCTGAGACTGTCAATCAAAGTTCCGCAGATCAATTTTCATTCCAAACAAGAGTCTCATAGAAACTTCTAGAAATCCATTCAACTGCATAAACTGCATATTTTTTAAAAAACGAATGAAACAAAATTAAAAAAAAAAAGCATAGAGACTTTGATGGACGTCGCCATTTACACTTATTTCAGTCACTTCCCCCTCGATCGCATTTATACGCACAGTCAGTGACTAGAGGTTAAACACGCGTAACTGGTGATGTGTTGTGCGACTTCGCTGAACAGTCCTAGCGGCAACGTATAAATTTGGAAGAGAAAAAAAAATGTGATTGACAGAATCGGCTGCCTAAAGGGTTATTCATTAGATGACTTAAAAAGAAATAGGAACCGTTTTCTTGAAAGAAGAAATCAATCAAGAACAAAGACGGGACTGGAAAAAGTCGGACGTTTGACATCTGTAGGAAAACTATGGCAAAAGGAAACTGGCAAATGATAGATATCAGGTTGAGTATTTAAGTGATCCCATGAATAGGGTATAATCGAGTAATCAAAAATCAGTTTTCGTGTGAAAGTACTCGGATATCAGCTCTCAAGCCTTGAAATACCACACCTATAATTCAAAGATTAAATTGTGAATTAGTCTGATTGATGAGAGTTGTTTGTAGAGAGATGTTTACCACATCAGTTTCCTGACATGTTGTCTACGCAATCATTGTGTGATTCAGGTTTTTCTACGATATCATGGACACAGAATCTACTTTTCATCCCTAATTAGAGAGTTATAACAAGGTTTGTAACACGAAACACACGATATTGGGAATAAATTAATGAAGATGGGAAGCATCCCGCTCATCACAGATTGCAGTGTATCGTTTAGTAATACACGTACTCTCAATGGTAGATTCGTGGTCAGCATGCCAACTTACTCTCTAGCTTTGAAAGAGTGGAAGGCTACTTAAAGAAGCGAATGCTCAATTTTGCACAAGTAAAAAAGCTACCTGCACTTTTTTAATTTCAGTTTTTTTATTCATTGAGTGAAATTGTTGCATTTTAAATATAATTTATCTTATTTTAAGAGTAACATTTAGCTACCAAAGGGTTGAAAAAAATGTTGTTGTTGTTGTTGTTGTTACTTATGGCCTCTGACAACCGCATGCGGTACCAGACCCACCCCACCTCTAGGTAGGGAGGCGATGGGCAGAGTGGGGGACGCCTTCCATTTTTAGGGGCCCAGTGGGAGGAAGTCCACTTTAGCCCGTGGTCCTCTAATTTTGAACAAACTCCAGAAGAGGGACCGACCAACCCCCTGAAATCGGCACCCCCAAAGGTATCGTTTGAAAACTTGGAGGACATTGGAGCCGCGTCAGATTTTGAGAGCACCAGCTTTCATTAGCGTACAGGGTATCTCAGCAGTCGAGCCGAGTTGGAGTTGACCCTCCCTAGCACTGGCCAAGCCAGATGTTGCTTCACTTGCCGTGTTCTTATGAGAACGGAGTTTAGCGCCCAGGCCACTGCGGGACAAAAAAAAAAAAAAAATCTTCCCTTCATTAGGAGTCAAATGCCATTTTATTCTCTAAATGTATATTAGATAATCTGCTGTATTTTTAACTAGTCTGGTATGGTTATATTAAAAGAATAATTGATGAGGCTTCCCAAACTTGCATTTTATTATAGAAAAAAAAAGAAACTAAGAAGAACACAGATATGGGTGGGCGACATCAAAAAAGCAATGACGATAAATGAGCCCGTTAGTGGTGCAACTCCATTTTTTGGTTTTTTTTTCTTTTTTTTGGGGGGAGGGGGTTAGGGTGTTCAACAAAGTGAACACAGAAGTGTTCAACAAAGGCCATTATTCTATTAAGAGCACAAAAGGTGTAAGTTGTAAGTTAGCAACCGTGTAGGTAGCAGCAATAGTTGCTGTGTATTTTTGAATTTACTGTAACCCTAATAAAACCTTAAAAATCTCAAAACTAGAAATATGTGAGTGACGCCATTTGGGCTCAGATATCTGAAGGAAGAATGGGCCCTTGACATTAAGAATTTGAATAGAGTACTGTAGAATCTTTGGGTGGCAACTCATAATGCAAATAATCAAACTTAAATATATTTTTTCTAAATGTAACTATTACTTTCTCCGAATTAATACACTGTCTGGTTCAAAAGTTAGGTTGTGGATTCAATTCCACTTCTGCAGCTACAGATTAAACTACAGTATCCAGACTAACTACAATTCATAAAATCTGAGAAATCTATGTGTTAAACCTCAAGCCAAATCAAGGCATTTAATACATTTTTTCTCATATATACCACAAAAATGCGTCATCTCAGCTTAAGGTTACTCTTTCGCTTTCCAAACTGATCCTTGCTTGCCACTGTTATACATTTCCAACTTTCAACACGCACTGACGATAAAAATAATTAAAAATTCGAACTCTTTTCTCAAAGAGCAAACATCAACAAAACTAATGTTACATCAGAGAAGGAAACATCAGTCAGAGATCCATTTCTTGATTTGGGAATAATTCCCTTGGTCTTGGATTCAATAGAAGTTTCTTATCGAGAAAACGGGGTTATGGTGCGTAACTAGCACCAGCATTTCTTGAAAATGCAAACTTAGAGTGTAAATCGGCTCTCTAGAAATACATTTCGGCATTTTTGTCACATCATCTAATTTTTTTTCCCTTTCAGTAATATTCTTCGACGTTTTCGCTTGATACGGTAAAGTAAGTTGAAATTATTATTTTTTGAAAGTCTGGTTTGATGCGTTCTCTTTTAAAACGTCTAAAGTTACGATAGATTGGTGGGTTATATGATATCTGATGAAAAATACTTTAAAACAGTATACATTTAAAATGATATAAGTATCGGGCTTTCAATTTCAGTGGTACTGAAATGTGCATTTTAAGTTCAATAAAGTTAGATCATTTTTATTTAACAGTGTAATATATTAATTTAAAGGGACGAAATAAACTTTTCATGACGAAACTTTTCCAAAACCTGCTTGCGTGAAATTTCCAGAACATCATTTTATAAGTTTTTATAATTTCAATATAAATTTTTGTAATTACATGAGCAAAATTGTTTCTTTTATCCAGTTTATCTTGCAAAACATTATAAAGAAGAAAAAGTGCTTTTGTAGATCTTTAAAAACTAACAATTTCATAATGCAATTGCACGAAAAGTATCTTCTAATTGTTTTTGACTGCAAGTTTTGGTAAATTTAAGAAGAAAAATATGATGCTTCAAAGACACTGACTTTGAAGTAGTCAGTGCCTCAACTCAAAAGCATCTTATGTCCATTCTCTAAAACTTTCCGCTTTATTTTTATTTGATTAAAGTATACAAATTAACTAAAGCAGTATACAAATCAAAAATATATGAATTGATATATGGATTTTGTAGCTTAAGTAATAGATTTTGTGAGCATAAATACATGTATATCATGGTATAAATACATTGGAAATTATTTCTTTTTCTATTCTCTGAATACTAATTTATATTAGAGAACTCTGAAAAATTCAATGAGAAACTTAATAAAAATCAATTATGATGTAACTGAATTGCACAATAGCATGAACGTAACTGAATAGATAAACAAAAGAAATCAATTCACATTTCTGAGAAAATACGTATACAATATATTACACAAATTAACTCCTTTTTATTTTATTTGAACATTATAAAATATTTTGCTCAAATCTAATAACATAAAAGGCAGTTTTAAATGTTATGAAATTGATTCAACATGGTTTGCAGACACCTTTAAGATATGATTAAAAATTAAAATAACAATATTATAAGACAGACATCTGAAATTTTATGTAATAGATGCATTACATAAAATGCAGTTAAAGAAATTTAAGAACAGCGTCAGTTATAACAGGCCTTTTGTTTTCACAAGGCATGATTCACATAACAGTAATATACTTTACAAAGAAAAAAAAAATTATTCTGTCGATGAAATAGTTTCTTGGAATAACGTCTGAGAATATTCAAAGTATATTCATAAATGGCCTATTCATGCTTTAAATTATAATGAGTACTTGTATGAGAGATTCTAAGCATGCTATGCCTTAATATCTAATGCAAGAACTCAATAAGGCTTTATTTAAAAAAGCCATTAAAACTCACAGGATGTTTTACAAACGAATATTAATAATATTACACATATTAATTGTTGGTACAAGTTGGTGATACACTATGAAAGGTTCCATTAATAAATGGAATTTTAGAGATTCTGTTTATTTTGTACATCACTTCACTAGTGCATGGGGCACATTTTACTAATTGGAAGTTTTTTGTATGGGGGCCGTAGAAAAATTTAAAAGTGTGACTTTTTGAAAATTAACGAAAATAACTTTTTCTTGACAATATTTTTTCCTTACCTTATTTTGAACATTTTTTTATGCTTACATTGTTCACTTATCACTAATAGATAAAGATTTGAACAGTGTCACCACCTTTTTGTGACACTTTGTGCATCTTTCTGTGATTAATAGATTGAGTTAACAACTGAATTGTTTTTAAATTGCAAGTGTTATCAACGTCATTTTTACGTCATGCATTTGAAATGTCATTAGCAGTTACGAGTTTATAAGCTCTGGTCTAAAAATCATATATGGCTCAAGATATGTACTCAAACCTAAAGATACCGATTAGTTCACAACTGCCCACCGAAATTGTTTAAACTCATATTTATTAATTGCACAAATAGCAGGATAACCACATTGCATTTATCTTCTCACAGTTTACAATTTTTAGTCTTGAAAACGTTTTAACACACATATACTGTTTAGTTGAAAATTTGCACAGGAAAGTAAAGAAAATGAAATCTTAGCTCTTCTTACATAGATTAGCGCATCACTTTACACGATTAGCAGCTCGGGTTCGACTCTCGACTTGGATGCGGATTCGCTTGTCCCAGAAGTAATGTTGACAGCCTTCTTGGTACCCCCATAAATAAAAATACCAATGCATCGGGCCTTAGTAATGATGAATGCCAACACAAGTGCCTGGTGAAAAAATAGATAAATAGGAAAATCTCCATTACTCCCATTTCCGGCCAATTTAAACTTTAAAATAAAATGTCTTCGATAGCGTTTAACCTACCTATTGTCAGTTTTGCTCAGATATGCAGACACACACAGGCATCCAAAATTTTACCTTCTCTAGATTTGTAGTTGTAGCTCTTCAAAATTGCAAAACCTATGGCCGATTTTGCGCAGATATGCAGACATATACAGGATTCTAAAAATGTAACTTCTTTATATTTGTAATGTTTGCAATTCTTTTATGTATACACCTTGCGTTCTGGAAGAACTATGACAGGTACTCATAAAACAGTATTTCGTATTCGAGAATTTTTCTAGATTCCTTAGAAGATAATTCCAGCAAAAAACACATCTGTTTTTTTTTTTCATTTTATTATTTTTTTTTCGGGGGGGGGCGAGGGTGGGGGGGAGGGTCTCAAAATATTGCACATTCTTTGACTTATAAAAAAGCAGCTCTATGAAATTGAGGTTTTCTCTTATGGACACTTTTCTCTGCATTTTGAAAGGGCCTATAAAAGATACTTACGAAAGACTATTTGATGTTTAGAAAGGGCCGAATTGTGAAGGTCCCGGATTCGCGCCCTGTAACGTGACTGTCGATCTAATAATCTGGATTTTTGGTCAGTTTTCCCCAGATGTAACGTTAATATGCGTTAGAACCCCTTAGAAAGTCCTCCGACCAAAGCCCCTCCCCCCATCCTGGGCAGATATCCCTCGTGTAGGCTTGCCCTAATTCACATAATACAATACAATACACAGTTAGAAAGTCTGTATCTAAATACAGATAATGCTGGCAAGTAGCACATCCTAGAATAAAAACGGCTCTACATACTGTTCCGCTTCTCTTCTTTTTTTACGTGTATTGCCTCGTATCTGCCTGTCCTCAGCTATTAGGATTCAGTTCCCATACAGTCCGCGCTGATTTCCTGAGGCCTAATAGTCTCCTGAGGGAGCTAGCTGGGCACTAATGAAAAACAGACAGACTGAAACAGTCCTAAGAACTTTCGATTAACAGGGTTAGTTAACGAGTTGGGAGCCGATTTGCTGCCACTGGAAGTTTCTCAGGCTTCCTTTGAGGAGGAATCGAACGATTTTGAGCCCCCGAAGAGTGGTTAAGTAGAGGAATGAATAGAAACAAACTACTCTCCGAGAGTTATGCTTTTGAATTCTAGCGGGTAGATATGCTTGAATTAATTTGAAATAAGCGTATATTACTGAAGGGAAAATTTGTATGCTAAATGTGATTCATTTAATTCTGATACTGAATTGGGACAACACAGCTGTTCAATGTATGTGATTCTAAAGTTAATTTACTTTATCTTATTATTTGGATTCAGTGGTCTTTATTTGGGTAATATATTTATATTTTAAAAATACTGCATTTATAAAAAAAATATGCTAAGAAAGCAGGAAAAAAGTTAATACGTAAAAAATACGGTGAAAAAAAATACGCTAAGAAAGCAGAAAAGGAAACAAAATATTCTCGAATAAGAAAAGTCTAAATTTGTTTTGACTTCTTACAGTATTATATAATACGTAAAATATATAAGTAAAAGAAAAAAAATCTTAACTCGGTTTATGTATTTTCTAAATTCAAAAACAAAATTTTTTAATATCCGTAGACGTTATTTCAACTAAGTAAATAAAACACTTAATTAATAAATAAATAAGCTACTTAAATGTTCATGGAACAAATTAATGTTTTGTGTAATTGACAATTTATTCAAATCAACAACGTTACAGTTACAAAAAAAAGGGGGGGGGGGAATTATCCTAGAATTTGCTTAAAGCTCAAAATTAGCTATGTTTCTTCATTCACATTTGATTTTATTATTCAGTAAAATTGATTTATTTAAATTTTATAAATTGAAAATAAAAAATTAACTTTTGCTCTTTTTTTTAATAATTTCTAAATAAATAATTTTAATTAATTTTGGTATCGAAACTGACAAAATTCCATTTTTCGCTAAAACTCTTTAAATTTTGAATTTAAAGTTTTAGGAATACTTTGACAGTGTTTTGTCTTCTTTCAACAGGAGGTACTGAATTTAATAATGCACAGTACCATAGAAATGGCGTCATTTAAACTATTAATTATGGTTTCACGAGGATGAATTGTATTCCTAATATTTTTGTACAGCTTTGCAATTTTTCAAAGATGTATCCTGCTTAATATCTCGGAAGTTTTTTAGTTCCCACAAAAAGTTTAGGTGACACAATTTGTTTTCAAGTAAAAAGAAAACGGAAGACAGTTTTGTGACACTGTTATTTTTTCCCAGCACAGAAATTCTTGTGAAGTGTATATCGTGCGGACCTTAAGAATCTTTCTTTGAGTGAATAACTTTTTCGCCATATGGACACATCAGCTTGATAAATCAAAATGTGGCTTTGAAGATTCTTCCAATGGACTCATCATATGAAAACTTTTAAATTGGAAAAAAAAAAATGCGACTGCTCTGTTTTTCTCAGGGCTTCGAACCGTAATTTTATTCGTTCCGATTCAACTAAAAGAAAATATATCGGTTTAGTTCCGAATGAATAATTTTATTTTATGTATTTTCTTACTTTTACTAAAAATATAATTCTATCATCAACTGAATTAAATCTGCCTTCTACAAGTAGATTCATGCGAAATTGAAACTGAAAAGTAGTATTGAACATCAAAGCAGAAAATCGAAAAGCAATGTACTGTCCGTTTTGCTAAAGCAGAGTGACTGCAAGCAAGACGATTCTACCCGGAAAACGGGTGATAGGTTGAGATGGGTGTTATTTGAAGCTCTGTTTTGCTAGCCTTGCTGTCTTTTTATTATGTCTTACATTTTGTTTTATTTCAATTCGGAAATTTCAGAAAATATTCTACTTATTGCTCAAGTGTAAATAGAGTTTTAAATATAAAAGAGCGTTGATGAGAATTTTAACGTTGTTCATGTTCCGTTCGCCCCTATTTTGATGAAATCGAATCAGACCTGACGCATGCGTAAATGGGAGAAAGACTCTGAGAAACGAAAACAGACTGTACATGTAATGATGATAATTATATGGTTACGGTTGACGTTAAATTAGAAAATATGGATAAGTTGGTTACAGTAACAAAGTAATTGAAAATATACCGAACCGAAATAAACCGCTATTTTTTTCCCGGTTTTCGACCCGACCAAAATATCGGTTTTTCCCGGTTTTCTGTTCAGTTTCGATTCGAGTTCCTGATTTTTCTACATTCTTCTTTTTCCTTTCTTTTTGTTTTCTCTCTCTCTCTCTTCTTGTTTGTTTGCATGTGTGCAGATCTACAGCATAATTGGGTTTAATATATGCTAAAAATTTATAAAAGTTCTTAAAAAACAGTTTTTTTCCATTTTAATAATTCGCAATTTAATTTTTTTGTAGGTTTTATTAAAGTCATGAAGTTGTTGTTTATCGAACCATCATTGATATTTCTGTAATTTTTTTAATTCGGTAATATGAAGAATGATATTTTTTTTTTCTATTGGCGGGCACTATGATATTGACCACTAGGACGGAAGTACTGATCATTTTACTATGGAGGCACCTAATAGGTGGACCAGCGTTGCCTTCTACGAAGGGACAGAAGAAATGACATCCAAAATTATGCCGTGAATCGAGCCCTTGGTGTGACCGAATAGTTCTCTAGACACTTCACAACCAGGTCCTTGCAGATGAAAATACAGTTAGTATATTTTCTCATTTTTTTATTACAAAGAGAAAAGAAATCATGTTTGTTGTTGTTTCAAATGCCCTCTGGCAACCAAAAAGCAATGCCATCTCCTTTATACAAGACGGCGACGGACGAAAAGGGAGGGCTTCCATTTTAATGGGCCGCAATGGGAGGAAGTCTGAATTTGCTCGTGGTCTCTTAATTTTGAACCAATTCCAGATGAGAGACCTAGCACCTGAAATCGTCACCTCCAGAGGTATTGTCTGAACAAGGAGAACATTGGAGTCTCGAAGAGATTTTACGTACTCCAGCTTCCATTAGCGTACACGGTTCCACAGCAGCCTGACCGAGAGAGGCTTCCACACTCCCAAGCACTGGACAAGCCGGTGCTGCTTCATTTTCCGTGTTTGTATGGAACGGAGCATAGCGATTTGGCCATTGCTTGACAGAAATCATGTTTAATATAATTAGCTAATATCCATGCAAAATCTTAAGCAATTTGTTTCAATAAATACGGATTAAAAATTAGTTTAAAAATAAAATAAAATAAAAATATTTTTTATTTTAAAAAAAGTTTAATAAAGTTTACAGTTATAAGATATTTTTCTTAAAAAAGTGTTCTTAAGTGGTTACAAAACCAGACCAGGACCAGGGGGTCCGGTCCCCCCCCCCCTAAATTTGAAATTTTGTTCACAAAACAATACAAATGAAGCCTTTTTGTGAAAAATTGATCCTTTTTCACCTTTTGGTCCCCCCCCCCTTCCCGAAATCTTTTTTTTTCTGGATACGGCCCTGCACATATATATTTGCTGGTTTTGTTTTTAAAATATTCTGTTGTTTTTTGTACGGAGTTAACAAGGGAGGGGGTTTTTTGAGAAAAATTGCTGAATTTTTTGTAGTATCAAACGTGAAAGGCTAAATTTCCTCAAACATAATTAATCATTAAAACCATAATTACTAACTGTACACGACCTGCACTACTTTGTGTAGATAATCAGCTTCTTTTATTAGTGTATTTACTGCTTTCGACATCACCAGACGCAGAACAAGGATTACCCTTCCCTTTAATGACTTCGTACGTTACGACTGACCCATCCGTATGTTAAGCACTCTTCAGGGGCTTTGAAGTTCCCCCAGAATTCCTCTTTGGAGGTTTCGGAAATGAGGACTTTTTACAACCCGTTATCCAACTCGGATATTCAAGAAGATTTGGACTGGTACTCAACCCTCTCGCTGCTTTTTTCATTAACTCCGCGTTTTCCCACTCTTGGGCATTGTACGAAGGAGAAATGCGAAGTTTTAACGGAAGATAACTCGTATGGAACTCCGTTAACTAGTGCCCCTGTTTCTTAACAGACTAGAAAGTAAGCTTTGAAAGCAGATAGTACCTCAAAAGGAATATAAGAAAGTGATACTCGGGAAAGTTTTCTCGCGTTTTATCCTGTTCAGCTTTATGGAAGTATCTGAAAACTTCGATTTAGAATGTCATGCAGAAAATCGCAGATTTCCTTGAGGATTACAACTCATAAAAAAAAGCTTTCATCTTGCGCTGACTACTTTTTTGATTTCCTTCTTTCTAATTAATTCAGTTTTTTTGTCATAATTTATTCCAAGATAAAAAAATGTGTGAATTATAAGTTGTATGCTGTAATGATGATCGTACTTAACCCTTTGAGGCGCAACCCTTTCCCAATGCTGTGCCCGCACACAGCCAGCTATCGTCAAAAGAGGGTCTCTAGATCTGTGGCACGCGATGAACGTTTCGATCGTCCTCCATCTTGCTGGTAGTTAAGTCGAGCGATGGCAACGGCTACCCTTTTTTCAGCATTGGGCAATCTATCCAGCTGTTCTCGCATTCTTCCATTTTTCAGCAGATATCAGTGCTATTAAAAATTATCGCGATATTTTTTTACGGGAAATGACGTGCTAAAAAGTAAAGGATTCTCGTGGAGCTATGTCACCCGCAACTATTTTTATAGAAATCAAATCTATTCTTCGTGACTGGCAGCAGTCCAAACGTTTGAGTTTGGTGTTCCCAGAGCGGGAACAGTGCGCGTTAAAGGTTTAAGCCAGTCAAACCTCTTTAGTGCATCACTCTAGGGGCCAGTTAAAAATGACTTAGCAAGCGGAATGACTTAAGCAGAGTTTAAATTAAAATGTAAAATGAAATTTTAAATGCTCGTATAATAAGTATGGCTGTAATTAATTTACATTACAAGTTATATAAATTAGTAGAATAGGAATTTAAATTCGTAAAATGGGTCTCAAATTAAAAAAAGTATAGAAAGCTTTTAAGGGTAATGTTATTTAAAAAGTAAAACAAAAGAAGGTGGTCAAATATAATGCTTTATAATACTTGTTAAAAATTCAATTTCAAAATTTTTAATGTTCTTCAGTTACGCATAAAACCTTGAGAGTTCAGGAGGGATGCCCACGCCTCTTAGGTTGCACGGCTCACCCCCTCTCCTCGTTGGAAGACTACCCCCACACCTGCATTCCATAATTTTAAGTACTCTAAAAATTTTGCATGTGTGGCAGTTCATTCAAACATTTTCCAGAGAAGATATTTTTTAACCATTAGAAACCTTTATTACTACATTTGTCTTCGAATATATTTAACTAAAAACTCAGCGCTTACAGTCGAAAATACAGAAATAGGCGTTATTTTTTAATACTATTTGAATAGTTAACTCTGCATTAGAATATACACGTGCACTGCTGATCCACATAAAAAGAGAAAAAATCGTAGACATTATTCAAGTAGTAAAGCAACCAGTAAAATTCAATAAGTTATGCATTTTTCTATGCTGCGTTAAACTGAAGATTCAATTGTTAAGTAATGAATTTAAACTTTTAAAAATGCCTTTTTCAGTACTTGCTTTTTTTACTTAAAAGTTTTTTACCAAAAGGTGAATATCCTCAACCTTACTTCCAAATTTTAGCAATTTCCAACTTAGTGTCTTCGACATCGTTTAAATAATCGCTCTGACATTGTGTAGATATATACAGAAAAATGTAGAGAAAAATCTAAGTTACTTTAAAAATCTGTTCTCTCCAAAATTTCTTGTGATTTTCTCTTAATTTTCAACGATAAAAGGAAACAGTTGCGTCTTATTATACCGATCGATTGGAAAATTTGCACAGATATTCAGAAAAATATAGAAATATTCTTAACTGCTTTAAGAATCGCTATCCAATTTTTCTTAACTTTCAATTCCCCAGTGATTTTTCACAATATTCTACGTTTTAACTTTCGCCGCCATGCATAACTAATTGGTCTGAGATTTCACAGAGATATGCAGAGTTATCAGACACATTTCACAAAGCAGTTCTGAAGAAACACACAGTGCCCCATACACAAGGAGTAAGGGAAGATTCAAGTCTCCGTACTTAAAAAACGAACACATTTTTAATTTTTAACATAACGATTACGTCTATAACCCCCTTCCCATAAAAGAAGTCTGTGTGTGATATGTGTATACCTCTGGAAACACATGTTGGCTCCCCGCATCGAATTATACAAAGGGTGCTGGCTAAATCATGACATTCTGTTTTCTTTGTGTGTAATTTTTATGTGCTTAAATTTATTTAACAGTCCCCCTCCCCCAAATTTTATTTTCTCCAATCCCTCTAAAAGTTTCAGTGGCGCAGTCTGCCCCACCGTCTCAGTGGGTACCCCTGAATTCAGAACCAATTTATCAATTTTTTTTTAAATTATGCTATAGTTTTACTAATCGATTGAAAGAACTTTAAGCGAATGTTTACAATTTTAACTTTAAAGAGACCAACACCGTGGTCGACTACAATAATTTTAAGTCATTCGCAGAGCTGACGAATATAGGCGTAGAATTGCTTAAGTCCACAAATCAATAATCTTCCTGTTATACAGATTATGCATTTTTGAATAGTCATAACTTGTTTTTCTTCCTTTGTCTTATTTTTACTAAGCATAATAATAAATATGCTTCTTTTAAACTTTTTTAATTCCCTTCCAAAATATGAGATAAAAGTTTCATTCCAGTTCAGTCATCAAGGATCATTTCTTTTAAATGTTTGAGAGTACAATTTTTCCAATAGACGGACACGGATGATGAAAAGCCTGCTCCCTGAACTTAATATTTTTGATGAGATCGGTATTCAAAATTATTTTCTTTACAATAGGACTGTACAATAAATGAAATGCAATAAAAACTCTTAGAAGACTCTGAAAACTTATCAATTGCACAGAAGAAAAAAAAAATCTTAAAGGGAAAACAATGTTATATATTTCATTTATTTCTAATAATGCAAGGCGATGTGGGTATTTATTTAATTCCTTTTACAATTAAAAAAATCGTGGAAAAATTGCATTTTGTTCTACTTAGAAATTAGTTCCAAAGCTCCTAAGTATTTCTCTCATTTACAATTTCGGATCATTCCCCACACCTTAGTATCCCGACCTTTGCTAATAATTTGTCATTCTTAATGTTCGCGGACCACTTTTCTTATAAAACAGGCGTTTAATTGTTTCCCCAAATTGAATATCACTTAGCGGTTCTCATTTGGCACACATTTCCGACGTTTCATTTCAGCAGTTGCAATGACATAATGATAATTTCACACTTCCAGAAATACCTTTCCAAGTATTCGCTCGCAATTCCGAAATTGAAATACCACCGATTTCTTTGTAGGAAATTTTTTTTTTCTTTCTTTCTTTTCCCTTTCATTCGCGTCAGTCAAATTTGTCCTTGTTCATCATTTAGGTGTCCCCCGAGAAATTCTGTGTGCTGATTTCTTCTCGTTTAATTGTCCACGGAGGATTTCGCTGGATTCTTAATGAAAAACAGACAAAACAGAGTGATGTAGGTTTCCCCAATTAGCCCCGGATCGCTAACGAGTTGTAAGCGAATTCACGTCTCGGCCGTTAAATACTTTTGCTAGGGAGGGAGGTAGGGAAAAAAAGGAATTAGAACAACTAGGGGGTTTTAATAACCATTAAACATAATAGAAAAGTGAACGAAAATAATTATTTCTGTCATCAGCTTCCTAGTGAAGCACTTATAATTCGACATTCAGACATGGCACGATGACGATTATCAGAGTTAATGTGAGACGGCGTCATCTGAAGTTGAAATTATTATTGCTAAAATTTAAAATGAGACTTCAAATGAAACGCATAAAGAACAGTTTGAGATAGACATGTTTTCTTTTGCATTTCTTGCGAAATTAAAGGATTCGGAATAGATTAAATTATTATAATATCATACATCTGAAAAGTAATTTGTTTTTGACGTAATGTTTTAAACAGTATTGCTATAGCAGGGTGATGAAGCTAAATGTCTTTTCGCGTACAGTTTAATTAAGTTAACAGAAATAGGTAAAATAATATAGTTTTAAACTGGTTATAATATTATACTGGTTATAATTAGAATTAGTAGGAAACTCTTTTCATTCTAATATGTTATGATTGACTAATTTAAAAATTCATAAAAACATTGACTGCCTAAAATTTTAGCTAAATATCAGGATAAATTAATGGATATAGTGTTTATTCATAAAATATTGTCAGGAGTTTTTGTTTCACACGCTTTGATTTTAGAACAGGTTCCTTAACATCACTATGCATTATGCTAACTTCTGTGATACGCTCTAAATTAAATTTTATTTTTGCTGATAGCAATAAACAATTTCTTTTTTAAATTTCTTCTTCGTCAGCTTTGACACCTTCTTTTATCTAAAAAATATTTTAAATTATTACTTAAAGATAAAAATTAGCTTATACTCAGAACCATGCTCAGAGAAATGTAAAGGGAGCAACCTCACAAAACCGAGAAAAGAAAAATAGGTGAAGCTACTACGTACTTTCAAAAACTTTCGGGCTCAACAAGGCATCT
This sequence comes from Cheiracanthium punctorium, assembly GCA_038373885.1. NCBI lineage: Eukaryota > Metazoa > Arthropoda > Arachnida > Araneae > Cheiracanthiidae > Cheiracanthium > Cheiracanthium punctorium. The sequence goes on from JAWZYV010012008.1 coordinate 533,394, forward strand.
TCCAAGATTTCAACTTAATAGATGTTTTTATCCAATTCACTTTAATCTTACAAATTTACATGACTGAATTCGAGTAGGAAATATGAATTGCCGCCTGATATTTTCCACGATTTTTGTGTCTTCCATATAAACATTCTAAATTTATGAACAGGAGCCCTACAAAATTTCATTTTAATATCTCGCTGCTTATTATTTCAACGAATGCAGTACTTTAAATGAATGGTGGACTAGTTGTAATAAAAGTTGAACTTATTTTGGTCTAAAATCAAAGGCTCAGTGCATAAACAGCTGAAACGCATGCATTTTATAAGAATGTCACTACATATCCTCTAAGAGAAAACAGGTGCCCCCTCAATGTGATCAAATGTTTGTATTTGGTACTTAAATTGAAAATCCACGAAAATATTTTGTATAAATTTATAAAATATTATGAGATTGAATTTCTCCTATGTTTAAAAAAAAATCATGAACCAAGTACGTTTACAAGACTGGCCTAGAAGACTGCATGTCTAAACCTATTTTCTGATCATACAAATAAGTTTGTATGACTTGTATGATTTCACTGATGCTCAAAAGCATATTTTGTAACGTGCAGTGGCGGGGTAAGACAAAAATTAGCAGTGGGCAAGATGAGTTTTGCGAGGCCCCCTATATTACTATTTTAAGTAGCAATTTTAGGGGGGATGAGGCGCGATTTTCGTTTAAATAGCTGTAACTCTTTTTTGTTCTATTAAACGAAAAAAACCACTAATAAAAGTTGTGTTGACTTATTATTTGATTTAGATAAAGAGACCTATTCATTAAAAAAATACTTATTGCGATTTAAATACCACACACAGGAATGTGAGCTCGGAAACGTCCTTTTCATTTACCTATTAATATTAATATTAATAATGAATGTGCAATTATTGCTTGAATAATCAATCCTGTTACTATTCAATTTTAGTCAAGTGCTTTCTGTGGAAGATCCATTAGTTTTTGATGAACCATGATCGGAAAGTTCACTATTATTTCAAAGTGAGTATCACAGGTACGTGAAAACGACGTTTCCGACCGACGTTGTTACGAGATGATTCTCAAATGAGGCGATATTCTTCATATTGAGAAAGGAAAATTTAAAAATCATTAGTGAAGTTTTTATTTTTTAAATGAAAATTTTAATTGTAAAATAGATATTTAGGGGAAGTTGGGGTACAATGAGACATGCTATCTGAAATCAATAGGATTTGTCACAGTTGAAACTTACACATCTTTTATACAAATATATGTTCCAGCTACTTATGTGATTAGGAGGCAATCACATTAGTGGATTTTCACCATTGAAAGTAAATTTCATTACTAAAAGTAATTTTTTTTTACCTCCATGTTTTCATATCTATAATTATTTAGGTCTATGTTATATCTTGTTAGGTCTATTAGGTTATATCTATGGTGTGGTCTTCATACTTTCACAGCAAGGATTAAAAAATTATATTACGAATTACTAAAAATTTATTTAGTTTATAGCCTAAATTTGCGGTACAAAGAAAAACACTTCTAGAAGGAGACAATTAAACATGTTTCGTTGTACCCCGGGTGAATGTATTCACTTAAAATAAAGATGTTACTATTAAATATTTAGATTCAGATCTTTATAGAACACATAAAGTTAACATAGTTTTTAAATCGTACTCTTATTTTCTTCAAACTCTGAAGATTGTGTTTCAACTAACAATCCAAACAGCTCAGATTATGAGCAATTCTCACATAACACGCATGACACAAGCAGTATTGCACTAAATGATTATGCTTTAATCAAGAAAAGGGAACTTAAAAGTAAAGAAATGTACTCTGTTGAGGATATGATAAACTTAAATCAAACGGAATGCGAAGATCGGTACGTTAAACAACTGAATCCAAGTTTTACAAGAGTGCGTTCTCGGAAACATACATTTTGGAGAAAACTCAAATTGTATCAAAACTACCACCTCCTGTTCCTTCAGATGGTACAGAAAGGAAAGTAGAAATGTTAATTTTTGAATTTGATTCAAGTAAATTTAATATAAAACGAAAAATTATACGCTAACTCCTAATAAAAGTTGCATGTTTTCATCTTAAGCTATAGGAGTTTAATTAAATTTGTTTTTTCAATTTCAATTTAATATTTGTCTCACTAATCTTTACTATAACTGTACATAAAACATTTATGATGAAATTTGAAATTTGACTCATATTATTTGAGTGTTTGTGAAGTGTTAAGTGTTTCATTGTACCCCGGTGTTTGGGGTACTACGAACACTGACAGACATTTGCATTTTGTAATTTTAAATATTAAAAAGCTATTCACATACTCTTAAAAATTCATTTAGATAGGGAAAAAATAGGTTAAAAGTGTACATTAATTTTATTTTTATACAGGCGAATTTGTGAACAGGAAAAAAGGAATAGTAAATTTTGTTTCGTGTACCCCAAGTTCCCCTATATTTTCTTCCTCACTCGCTGGTCAAGCAAGCTCAGGAGACAGGACATTGTTCCGGTGGTCCGCTAAACCCTAATTAAGCAACAAGAATGACTTCTCTAAACACAATTTTAAAATAGGTTTATTGTATTTATTTATTTATTTTTCACTGCGTTACTTAATTTCATTTTTGCTCTCTCTGTAATTTTTTATCTAAGCCATTTTTAAAACTCAGTTTTACAATTCTTTTTAAAAGGTTTCACATGGTTAATTTGTAAAATTATAAAATGAGATTGTTCGTGAATCCGTTTTCATTTACTCTGCCTTTTAAGTGTGATCTACAATATAACTCAAAATAACTCTTGTAAAGAAATGGAAGCCAAACAAAATTTGAGTTTAACGTACTTTAAAAAAGACGCAGCAATCTTTTCTTTTTTTTTATGTGGAAGGAGGGGGGTTCAACAGTAGATTATTAAATTATTCACGTGGTATTAAAAATAAAGCTTAATAATACTGAAATTTCGATTTAAATAAGATCTTAAGAGAATTAGTTTCTGTTCTCATGTTACTACTATTTGCTACAGTGTTTCACTGTAAAACATTAATGAAAGCTATCATTTTTTAGGCAAAAGTGCACTATTTCCCTTGAATGTCGTCAGATTGCGATTTCTAAACTAAAGTATTTAAATATCGAACATTTTGCAAAATGTGCCATTTTTCGAAAACATTTACTGTGCAGTCCCATGAGTAAGAATTTTTCCTAAATGTATCATAAAAGGCAGAGTTATTTTCATCGATTATAGTGAGTAATGCAGCTTATGAAGACTCATTCTGAAATTTTTTTTAGCTCAAAGTTTATTTTAATATGTGTACAGCCACCCTAAGCGAGGTTTTGTTTCTTTGAGCTGCACCCTTAAATATACAATAACTATGTCCAAGATACAAGCTTGTAATCAGACAATATTTCCGAGAGGAATGACGACCTCCATGATTTTTCGTGCTAAGGAGCATTCACATGTAACTATGCTGAAATCGTATTTCAAATGTCTAGTTTTTTTTTATTTTAAGATCTAACCCATATGTAAAAATATTTAGGTTCGAGACCATGCCAAGATCCCTTCATGAAAACTGATGCGAGGCCCTTGGAAGCGCGAGGCCGTGGGCGGTCGCCCACGCCTATCCCCGCCTCTGTAAGAGTTACAAAATATGCTATATGGCCTCCAAGATCAAACACTCGTTTGCTTTCATGTTCCAAATTTGTAGTGTCATGAAAAATTTCCGGTCACTGAGAGATTTTCTGCCATCTCATATTAACGGCTCTACCAGTTAAAACAAAAAAAAAATCGCAGTACTTTAACCTAGTCAACGGGCCAACCTTGACGTCCTTCCCGGGTGTCCAGCGCTGACGGCTCCTAGTGGCTATTTCAAAACCGAGAAACACATAGTTCCACTTGCAAAAACAGTTTACATTGTACGTTTGTGACATTCTTTGGACCGATGAGTATCAATTTACAAGACACGGTGATATAAATACACAAAATAGTCACTACTGGTCTCTGCAAAACCCGCATATCATTCGCCCAAACAGACATCGAGTGCACTGGTCGGTAAATGTTTGGTGCGACATATGAAAAGAGACCTTAATTGGGCAATTTTTTTTTTTTTTTTTTTTTTTGGTGACGCTTTAACATTTGAAAGGTATGCACAGATTTTAGAGGGCCCAGTAACTGACTTCTTAGACGAATGTGTTTCACGACTAGATCTATCACAAATGTAATTTCATCATGATGGTACTCCAGCACATAAGCTAAAGCCTCGTCACTAAAGCCTCGAACTGTTCCAATCGAAACATTTGGAAATAATGTAATTGGGTATGGCGGTCCTGTTGAGTGGCCTTCAAGATCACCAGACTTGTATACATTAGATTACTTTTTCTGGGGTTTCTTGAAAAATAAAGTATATGAAGAAGAATCAATATGTCCATCAGACTTACTAAATCGTATATGTGTAGCAGGCAGATGTTTAACACCGAGTATGCTACACAAAGTAAAGGAAGAGTTTTCCGCACGGGTGCATATACGTAACATTTCAGCCGAAGGAAGCTACTTGGAGCAAATGTTACGCTAACAACATTCGTAATATTATTTTAAGTTTCTAAAATGAATATATCCACATTTTTAAACGTTTCATTTTCTGATTTAATGTTTCATGAAGTGTCTTATTCCCTCGCTTTTTATTTTAAGACAAATTCATTTAAAAAACTATTTAAAAAATTCTATTTTCAGGGTAAGATATATTTTTATGTTAATTTATTGGATATACATAGTTAAACGTTAATATTCTTTGTTGCATTCTACGTTCATAAAATAGTTAATGAAATTGCTGATAAATATTACAAGGCTCAAAACCATGTACCTTAATTTTTCTCAAATTCATTTGTATACAACCCCTATTTCGCAGCTCGAAAAGTGCTCTATCTTTAAGCAGCTGTAACTCGGTGAATTTTGGTCGGGTAAGGACAAATTTTATTTATTTTATTTTTTTTTTATGCGCATGAAATTGTATAAAAGTTTTCAAAATGTATAACTGATAGGACCGGGAGATGGTATAAAAAATTAAATTTCTTAATTTTTATAAAAATTTATTTATTTATTTCGATTATTTCTGATATAATAGATTATACAATTTAAAGCATTTTTGCAACTGGAACTATGTGTCTCTGACTGACGGTTTAGGAAATAGTCATTGGGCACCGTTAGTACTGGGTACCCTGTATATCACAGATTTTAGTTCTTATACCCAAGTTTGAGTAGAAAACTTCCATGTACATTTTTTCTCTATTAGATGGAGTCACTTGCTCTTCCATTACACGTGTTATATTAAGTATATATTTTATGATTTCAGTAAATGGATTATGCTCGAGTTTGTATGATTTAGCTTGATGGGATCCTAAAAACCGGCACATTTGGTGACGTGCGCTGTCCTTTCCTGGCAAACAATCGAGCTATCTTGATAAATACTTGCATATTATGCCGTCGGCCGTAAATTGAAATCAATCATTTTGGCGGCAAAAATATTTATACCTGGCGATATTAAAGAGAATCATGTATTACATAAGTAAACGGCTTTCTACTATAATGAAACAGTGTTATCAACACTAGTTACAGAGAACTGTGTACTTGTTAAACGTTTTACGCTTAATAGTATGTTTGGGCAAAAAGTTTCTGGTGAAAAAGTTCCGTTGGCTGATAAGTGTAAGTACCGTTGGCTGATCCAAAGAAACTTGAAGACCTTCTGAATGCCTGAGAAATGTTTAAAACGAACAATAAAAGAAAAAACCTACAAGTATTTTTATCTAACAAATAATGCCATAAACTGAGAAGCGATAATTGCTCAGAAAGCTAATCAAAAAATGGCTTTTTTTTCAAACCATTACGTTAATTTTGAATGTAGTGTCCTATGCAATGTATATGTATCCTAAATGCAATATAAATAACCTATCGGCATATTAACTAGAAAAGTTCAGACTATTTGCATTTATATTTGAGTAGAATAAAGAGCTGCTATAGAAGAATATCAAAATCCCATTATTACCTTGATATTTTCTCATCAAGTGCCTATATTTATTGAAGAGCGGGTATTAAAAGAAAAGCGGTTACTTTCACTGTCTTCGTTCCAGTCGTTTCCAGTAAATTATTGACACCATTCAAACAATAATAAAATGCAGAATTCTAAAACCATACCCGCTGCTTTTGAGAAATACATTATTTCATCAATAATACAAAAAGCTTTTACTGTCACAATATATCACATATAGCGCTGAGCACTGACTAAAATAAAAGCCAAACCCTCAAATAATATTTCTCCCATCTAGGGCTATGATTAAGAATACCTCTTCTCTTACACCTTAGAGATACTTCTGGGCATCTCATATATTCAGACTCTCGACCCTCCCACCTTTTACCACTTTTCGTTCTTCTGCTTTGCTTACCACCCACCCACCAACCCCCCCTCAGCCTTCATAACACGTGACACCCCCATGACGTTAGCAAAAGTTTATGACTCTCATTTTACATTAGGATTTGAATGACTTTCTCCCTCTATATCTCTGGCTGTATCTTTTAATTACACACTAAAGACGCCTCGGCCGCAACATAAGCAGCGAGCACAATACCAATATATTTGGCTGGCGCTTTTGCCTCCCAGTTATATATAGGGAGAGATGGTGAGAGGCAAAGTGAGTTAATACGGTACAGCAGAGGTGAAAACTGTGAAACACATCTGCACCATTTCGTTCAGTTTTAAATGGCGCTCAGGAAGGAGTATTTTTTTCTTTTTCTGTTTTTTTTTATTCACCTAGCAAATAAAATTATTCATTATTTTTAGAAGCTTTGGATTTGTTCATGCTATCTCATTGTAAAAAATATATACTGTATTTCATAAACCAATGCCAGATTTTAAACTAACTGCAAATGAGTATCATGAAACTCACGGATTCGGTACAAATGCATTTAAAATAGTGTTTATTTTTTGAATCAGAAACTATAAACAATATTTTGAGACAATTTCTTTAAAAAATATTCAAAATATATCTTCGCATTATATCATACATTTAAAAATAGTCAATAATCCTTAAAAGCCATGAAGTATTTTGTAAATACTACTTGATATAACATGCTCCTTCAGTACTATAAAAACGAACGATAATTAAAAATTCATATTTAAACAACTATAAAAACTTTAGTTACAACATCTAAAATAGTGTTTATTTTTTGAACCAGGAACAACAGACAACACTTTGTGCTGATTAAAAAAAAAAAAAAAATTCACATTTTTTTTAAACCATTACTCATATATGTTTAAGAATAGTTAATAACCCCTAAAAAACTGTCAAAAACTATAAATATATTGTAAATACTACTTGATATAACATACGTTATTGTAAATAGGAGCGACAATTCATAATTCATATTTAAACAACTACAAAACATTTAAAGGAATATTTTGCATATTCATAAATGACTTAAGATGTAGGGAGGCCGAGGTACGCTTTCCATGGAGGCACTTTTTTCAACTCGCTTTAATATTGAAATAAGCCGTTAGATGACGTCAGGGAGCAAACTAACTGAAGTAGCCACACAACACAGATCAACTGAACTCACACAAATTGTCGGAAGGCGCTGACTTTCTGCATTTTTTCATAGTGTGTTAAACTTTCAGATCTTTATTCAAACTTAAAATAAACGTATTAATATTACACTAGCTGTTTTAATATTGCTTGAACGAAAAATGAGTTACTTTCTTCACATAATCACTTTTTTATAACTTACACTGATGCTCATCGAGGTAGTGTCAAAGTTCCAATTAGATGACGGGAGCAGGTTTTCCAACAGCATACGGGGCACGTATTCTCGCTGGAAAACATGCTTTTTCCTATTGTACGAAAAAATAATACTTTGAAAGAAAAAGAAAAAATAATCAGCTGTACTGATATTCTCATTAAAAATCAGCTGGAAATTTATTTAAAAAGGAAACTGCAAAAGGAATCACTCATAAATGGAAGTGGAAAAAACAAAAGCCAGTCCTGGGTAGTAAACTGGATTTAGTGGAATACAGATGACAATTAACATATTTTAAGAAATGTCTGTAGTTCCTGGTATCCAATTTCAATATACAGAGAGTTTGCAAAAAGTGAGAAATGATTTCTAAGACACCACTTCCGTTCGGATTCCATTTCGTCCATTCATATCCACAATACCAAAGCCTTACAAATTCTGCATAATATTAGTGTTTACCATCAATTCAGAACGAACATGCAAACGGCCAAAAACAAAGATATTTAATTCGAAGGATCACTTGACGAATCAATGCTGCCATTGAACAATGTTGACAGGAAATAATGAGCCATGTCATAGTGAAACGTCAAGGGTGTAGAGGGGAAAAGAAAATCTCTTCAAACTCTGGATGATGGGATTCTCACAGTATCCCAATCGTCGTTATCAACAAGCAAGTTGGCAGCAGTAGCAATGAGCAATAATCAACTAACGAGTAGCCGCAAGAATTATTTCCGGGGAATAACAGATCGGGATGTATGTTCAAATAATCTATTAAAACAACTAGCATTCAACAGCAAAAGTGTTAGTTTACACAGGTCCTACTTTTCTTAAACCATCTTTCTTTGCAACAACTGGAGCAGGAATTCCTTCATGTTTTCTTAAAACTCTAGGAGAGTGAATCTGCAAAATTTGCGAAGAAGACCTGGAGAGAAGGAAATGCTCAACTGCTTGGTGTAGCCACAAAGCTCGACCACTTCGAGTTATGACTTTTGGTGCTATTTTTAACAGCTGGATTAATTGGGGTGCCATCTTTGCTACATTTTCTGTAATTAGATGATATTTAATTAGCTTTGTGTTCATTTTAATTTTGTAGCATCCCATGGTCCTCAATATAATCATGATCTATTGCACGCTGCATTTATTTTTATCCAAGTCTTTGCGTCTTAAAAGTTATCTAATCTTTTATAATCTAAAAAATATCTCTTCATTAGAGAACATTTCGATCGGTCGAATGCGGAGATAAATTGGATCAAAAGTGCTGTTTATGGAAAGAGTTCAGAAAAAAAAATTGCCAAGACACCATCCACCAAATCATTAAGTGTAAAGACGAGAAATAGTTTTTTTTTAATGCAGTCCAGAATAAAGTCCACGAATGAATAATTTTTGTGCATTGCAAAATTTATTATTATTTTTTTTTAAATAAGAGGAAAGGAGTATTATAATTACTGTTTGAAAAATCAACTTTTGTATCCCTTAAATTGTTGTACTTTAGTTGTTCCCTAAAAACATACAATGATTCTCCATTATATGAACCAAAAACTATAAGATTTTCAGGTGAATTAAATGTGTATGAAATCTTTAAAAGTTTAAAAAATATTTCTGTAGAAATCCATTCTAAACTTTGATGGGTGCTTATAACTAAAAGGTGCTTTATAACTTTAAACAAGTTAGAAGAGCACCTTTGAACAAATACAAAATGTGTAAAGAGCTTAGAAAAAAATATTTAAAAACAATATAAATAATAAAATTAAATCAAGTAATTATATTCGACTAAAATTTTCTTATTTAACCAAATTGATATTCATTAAAATTGACATCAAATCTCATCGATTAAAACAGTACGCTGAGAACATACAGCTTTGATTAGTTGTGGGTTCCCCCCACACACACACACACAATTTTCTTGAATCTTCAAAACTAAGTGATATCTCTAGAATATGAAATTTATCGTCAGCTTTTTTAGGTAGAAACTTTACATTCCGTTCCATTGTGCAACATCATTGGATTCTGACCAGAATTGTAAAAGGGGGAATTTTTAGCACAAAACTGAGCTTAAGTAAAATCATTCACTTGCAGAAATTCTAAGAAAAAAAGAGTTTTTATTATACAATTCTTTATCTCATTAATTAGAATATCTTCAAAGCACGGTCAATGATGCCACGTCACAAAAAAATTTTGCATGTGGCTGAATAATATGAATTTAAAAAAATTAAGAGAACAAAATTATTTAAATATTAAAGAATCAATGAAACTTATGCAAGATTATCAACTATGTTAAATTTTCATAAAATACAAGGGGAAATTAATTTCTCGCGCAGAAAGTTGTGTGCATACAAAATATTGATGTTTTGAACATTCCTCGTTATTGAAACCATAGTAATATAAATTGTCATCTAATTAAAAAAGCTTTTATTTCAAGGGAAATGTATGGAATTTTTACTGTGCCTCCAGTTCAAATGTGTCTTTTTTCTCCCCTACATAAAAACGCTGCATCTACCATTTTCAATTTATCGCATAAATATTTCTTCCTTTTTTCTTATAAGTGTAAATTACTAACTACTTTTAAAATTAAATTAATACTATGTGCAATTTAAAAACTGCACATGCGTTTATTCGTAAGTGATTCTAATTAAAACTCTTTAAGTTCAACAAGTTACATTAGAGGAAATAGCTTTTCAGTTCAGTTTTTATTTATTTATTTATTCGTTTTAATTTATAAATGCAGTTCCTTATATTTGCATTATATTGCATGTGCACTTCATGAATGAATGCTACTACATTTCCAGAGTAATGATTTTTACGCGTTTGATTATTTCTTGAAATAATTGAGTTTTTTGCTATTATTACATATATTACCAATATCATAATTTATTAAATACTTCTTTAAAAGATCAGTTTATATTTTTAAAAGCATTCATATTTTTACATATCCGAAGTACAAAAACAGAATAAAATGTAATTCACAAATCAGTACCTGAAAGGGAAGTAATTCATACGTTCACTTCGCTACAAACTCCTTAATTTCATAAATCTTCATGTTCAGTCTTCCCTTACTCCAAAATCTTACAGGCTCATCAGAGTTTAAGCCTGAGCTGAATACATTAACATTCTAAACATATTTCCAAATACAGGAATCAAATTTCATGTCTCAATAGGAATTGTTTAAGTATTCCTCATCATTTACAGTGTTGAATTTAATTTGATTCATTTCTCTGGAAAGCAAATTCATCTATAGTCCAAATATTATTTCAGGATATACAATTGGAAATGAATGTTACTCTATATTCGTCGTGTGCAGGAGAGAGGTAGAAAGTAATATGTAATCACTTAAACGATTTTAGCGCGCTTAATTCATTTATTCTGTGAAATCTGCATCATTACAGAATTTTGAAATCCCTTTGCGACGTGTAAGTAATTTATATGGATGTTTAAGATGCCGGATCAGCCCCAGAGTTATGTTGTTTCGCTTATTGAATGTCTTATTTTGGTTACATACATGTTTTAAGTTTTGGGAAATTGTGCGTTTTGAAAAGGAGATCGTTTCATGAAATCTGTGGAGCAGTTTTTATCGAGTTTACAGATGCGCGAATTTTAATATTGAAAATTGCAAATGGTTCTCCTATGTAAGTGCAAGGAATTAAGAAATTATTGCTTGTCTATGTTCCCGTTATTGATAATTCTAGCGACGGAGCTGGATTTTTAAGTGTGTATTGTGTTGCAGCAAAGCTACGCAAGGACTGCCTGTTTTGGGGGGCTGCCGTGTTGATAATGAATACTTTTTTTAATGTCAAAATATTTAACACCTTTCAATCGTTCGCTCATAGACTTCGCATAGACATAGAAATTCGCTTAAAATCTCACTCAGTTATAGTGTCCATCATAGTTCTCTTAAAGATTTTATAACCTACCGAACAAGTCACTTAAATAATTGCATAACCTTGTGTATAGTGTGTTTATATTTTGTGTCATGGCAAGCATACACCAGGAGCATCTGCTTACAGGGAGGGGGGTGCATCGGGCGGAGAACTTTTTAAGGGGTTCTAACACGTATTCACGATACATCTGGAAAAAAACGCCCAAAACTCCGTTAGATGGACGGCCGTACGGTTGGCGAGAACGATGAACCTTCACATTTCAGCCGTCAACCATGTTTATGTGTGTCTTATCCACTGGTGGGGCCTTTATTTTCCAGTATTTGAAAAGTTGTGTATGAAATATTACATACGGTTTTGTTAAGTAAGATTTTCAATAAATATAACATTTAACATAATAATCAAATATCCATGTATCTATACATACACGAAAAATTAAAAAATTAATTTTTTAAAAATGCTTTAAAAGCTTAACCTTACGATAAAGAAGACAAAATGTGTAAAAGCGAAAAAATTTTTAAGACTTATAGGGTTTAAATATCAACCAGAAAGACTTTATGTGCATGTAAATATTATGTAAGCATATATGTTTACATAGTACCGCATTTTTGAACAACCATGAAGCTTTTAGAGCTAAGTGCGTTAAAAAGATATGCAAAAAAAAAATGTTGGCATGCTCAAAAGAATTTGATTTTAATTAAATTTGATATTTTAATCGCTTTAAGCATGAAGTTGCTTTTTAGACATAAACAAAAAGGAAATCGAAATGTTTTTGTAACTGTAACTGCATGACATATTGCCACCAATTCCAAAACACGCTTTTCATTTTAAATTTATAAGGCAAGTCGTTTCAAATGTATTTCATTCTACGATTAAAATTTTAGAACACTTAACTTCACCGTTTACTTTTACTTTTTCAAGATTTTTTTCATGTTATAAAATCATTCCATCAGTGGAGATGTAGTTTTGAAATATTTTCAGAATCGATTATAATCTTACTTGACCAATTGCTTTTGATTGTGCGCAATCTCGATTTTCTTGCAAAGTTAATAGTGCATGGTTTTCAATTTTGAAAAGCTAAAATTTGTTATTAATACTGAGAAAATAAATACTTATCATAAATTATTCTTAAAATGTAAGCAAAAGGTGGATTTTGTAAAGTGTAGATGAATTTTCTAAAACCTCGTGAATTGTGCTTACAAATATACCGGGTGATTCAAAACAGATGTTACAGCGATTATTTCTTAAACAGTGAGTGAAAGAAACATACTTTTAGCTAGAAAATTCTGTAGAATTTATATTAACTTTTAGATATGGCATTTTTTTAAACAAAAGGCAGTTTGCATATTAAAATACAAAATTTAATTTTTATACGACCTCTAATTTCTGATTCTTAATTGGGAAAAATTCTGCGCTGAGAAGGTAGCCCAAAAAAAAAAAAAAAAAAAAAAATTACATATCTCTGACTGTAATAGTTACCGTGATATTTAACGTTGAAAATTGCGACAAACACCATTTTGCTGTGTTAGCGTACGTTTAAATCTTTACTATAGGTGACCAACTATAAGTTGATATAAATTAAATAATATTCCCTTTGGAAAATGACAAAGCATTCAAACTTAGTAGGTTCACTTTTACCTGAACCGATAGGTACATTATGAAATTATGCATTATTTGGTCTTTTAAGGATCATTCACTAATTACGTCATGCTTCTAGAGAAAAAAATAAGATGTGTAATAGAGAAAGACAGAGAAAATGGTGGGGGTTAACTTTCACTTGAAACTGCCAAAAAATGCATTATAGGTAAATTCTAGCTAAAATAGGATTTCCAGGGGTCAAATGTAAATGTCGAATGACCACTAACATAAGTTAACGTCAGCTGAAAAGTAATTTTCTTTTCCTCACTTAAAAAACATCCCCTTAGTATTTGGAGACAAATTCTAAACTTTTTGACTTGCGATACCTGGATGATTGTTCCACTCAGAAAAATGGGATTTGTTTTATTTACCTTCTTAAACACAGGTCAACATTTTCCCAACAATAAGTGATAGGAAATGATGGACCGTATAAAAATTAAATTTTGTATTTTAATATGCATACAGCCCCTTGTAAAAAAATTGTCATATTTAAAAGCTCCTCAAGATTCAATAAACTTTTCTAACTGGAAGAATGTTTCGATCACTAACGGTTTAAGAGATAACCGCTGTAACATCTATATTGAATCACCCGGTATATCATATATGCAATGAAATAAGAGTGTCAGCGGACTGCTTTCCTTTTGTATATTTTTCTGAAAATCATATACAAATCATCATGTCGACAAAGAGAAAAAAGTAAGCCATTAAAATACAGGGTATTACGAAACTTATAGAACGGGTAGGATGCTTCGCAACGACTAAGTATCTCTTTATGTGTGCTTTTTTCTCAAAGTTTTTATTTATTTTATAATTTAGCACCAGTATTTTCGGTGTTTTTTTCGTACGATGATATTTGGTTAGGATATTTTAAAAGTATCAAACTGCGTTGTGACAAATGAATTCAGGTTCGATACACTTAGTTGCAATATAAGAAAAAGACATTGAATACTTAAAATTGTTTTATTTAAAAGAAACTATTGAAGCATAAACTTATTACAACGGCTGGTGGTGGCTCAGCGAAAGTAAAAATACGTCCTACAAGGACAATGGTAATAAGATGGAATGAATTGAAAAATACGCCAACATTGAATTACACATTGGCTAGAACGAAAAACTTGGCCGAGATAAAAAAACGCCAATCCCAGAGCAACCCTAAAAGTTAATCCAATGAAACCAAGAACAAATAATTTTAAATATGTTCAAGGGCAACAAGGAAAAAAAAAAAAAAAGAACGCCAGCACTGTGCCAAAGCGGGGGTAAGCAATAAGCCGTTGCTATTGCAAACGGACGTAATGCAATCTATTTTTAGCCCAGAATGGCTTCAAAGGTCTAATGAGAAAAATAAACAATTAAGAATAATGCATACGGGAAAATCGAATATACAGATTAAAAAGATGAAGTGATAGAAAAATGATAACAGAAATAATTCAGAATACATGATTTTGGATAGATTACATGAAAGAAGCACAAATTAAATGATTATTAAAAATGATCTTCATTACACACCACTGCTCATTAAATGATCTCAACTTTATATCACTTAAAATGGGCTTTATAACAGCTCATTACAGAGTTTTGAGAATTGCTTTGACAGGTACTGATTGCTATCTGTAACTGCTTTGGGAAAATACCAAGTTCGTCGTCATCTTACCGTATTTTAATATACAAGGAGAAATTTTGAGAAATCCAACTGAAGGGCAAACAAAAAAGAGACAAAAAAATTGACGGGCTTTTAACGTTGGTTTGCCTGTGTTATTGGTATCCTTATTATTTTATAATAGTTTGCCTCCAATACTTGGCATCATGCTGCATTGACGTGAGTTTCCTTTAGTTGCCTTTCCTCAAACCCAATCCACCAACAATGATTAGAGTTCTTACCACACTCCAAAATGGTAAGAATTCCCCATACAATCTTCCACATCACTGACTTGAATAACCCTAACAATTATTTACGAGAGCACAGCCCAAGGGCTTCACTAATTTGTACACATCTCAAAACAGAAAATGAGAGATTGAAAATTGTGTTAAGGGGATTTTTCGACATCAGTTAACATTCTAAGTGTCAAAAATTCAATGATTATTCTCCCTGTATACGATAATTTTAATTTGTCACGTCTTACGAAATAATGTTTAAAATATGTATTCCGAAAGCTAGGAAAGAGACACTGATTGTATTAGAACCGACATTGTAAATGAAAAGGAACAAACTTGTACAAATCTGTAGAGACCCATGGTTGTGATCTGTTTCTGAAAACTTCAAAAATGACGCTGAGTGTATTCACAGAGGACTACGTTTGATAAAACTTCAAGACCCCGATTTAAAATGTTAAAGAAAAGGCGTTTAAATTTTAAATACGAAGACTCTCGAGTTAAAATTAAAACATCGAACAAAAGTTCAAAGTATTTCGGTTTTCAGTAGAAGAATTAAACTAAGCAACTCATGCATATACAGTTACAGTTGCGGTCTGGCAACTATACAAATCTATTTTTTCCTTCAATTTTTTATTATGAAATAATAAAATGCTGTTAAAGGTTTATTTTTAGTAGGCTTTTGCTATAATGAACCAATGGACCGATATACAGTGTTTACTCGAGTAAAAGTTGCACTATTTTTGCAAATTTTTCATGGTGAAAAGTCTAGCTGAGACTATTATGCGGGGAAATCTACAACATAATATTGTACACTCTAATGCTAAAACAATGCTGGTATTATAATAAAATTACTAACTTAACAATGTTTCCAGATTAGCTGCCGCAAATTAAATAATCTTTTCGTCAGTTGCACACTAAAAAGCGGCATTTTCATTTTATAGTAATATTTTTAGAGACATAAATGAAGGCCAAATATGTGACTGCGACTTTTATGAGGGGAAAATATTTTGACGAGTTTTTCTGCTTCAAAACGGGGGTGCGACTATTATGAGAGGGCGACTAATACGCGAGCAAACACGGCGTCTGAATGAGATATATTGGCTCTCGATTTAATAAATGAAAATTTAATAACTACTAGTTAAATTTATTTTAAAAGTAATAATGGTTGTAACTGCTTTGAAAATGTGAAACTTAAACATTCAGTATAAAGAAATGCATAAAAATGTCTGTATCATTTGTGTATTCGTTTACTTTAATGTATACTAAAAGTCAGCTTAATTTTTTCATGTATATTAAAATTCAAGCTAAAATAATGAATCATGAGAGTGAGTACTACTTTGTTTTTCCTTCAAATTACATGCATCTATTTACTTTAATGTCCGCGTGTATCATAGTAAAGAAACTGTTAATGAGTTCGTACTTGAATTAGTAGCACAATCACTACTTAAAACTACATTTAATAACGTTTCAAAGCATCGGAAAGCTTAAAAATTGCTTGATGTATACTGGAAGACGCGAGCATCCGTAGGCCTCTTTGGATGATTCATCGAAATATACGCGCAGGCCCGTTACTAATAGCGAAGGCCCCGTATCAACCCGGTTTTGATTTTTCTTGGAGGGGGGTGCAGGGGAGCGGGAGAGGAATTAAAAAAAATTTCTCTGGAAATGTCAAACATTAAGCAATATTTCTAATCGGATGGAACTGTTTACACTATGTTAAAGATACTTGGAAAGGAGTAAGAGAAGAGAATTTTGCTTTTCAAGTAAAGTACAAATAATTAAAACAGGAAAAGTTTCGATCTTTTTGCTCATTATTATTCTAGATTCATCCTTAGAAGCTCAGAATTCTTTTAATGCAAGGGCTCTTTTTTTCGAGGGAAAAAGAAAAATTCGTCCACGTAATCACACCCCCTAAAAAGGTATCTTTCCGAGAACGAAAATAGTTACTGCAAATGAAATGATCATTAAGTCACGCACTACTCCACTAATAAAATATTAATCTTCTCGATAATTTTATAAATATCAGTTTCATACGTTGCATAACATTGATCGATAACCTGGAGACATAATATTCAAACTTATGGGTACGATTTTTGAAAAATTTACCAATGTAAAACAGATTTACATTTTACCTGGTGAGCTAAGTACGTATTCTGCATCAAACTCGAAAGCGAATGAGCTATAATTTTAAATCTTACACACAGAAGTGATATTTCTTTGTTGCTGAATTTGACCATTTTTTAACAAACGCTTTCATGACAACAAATCGATATTCACTGACGCAAGAAAAATAAATTCGCCATAAAAAAAAAAAAAAAAATTAAATGATTTTCAACTCTTTTGAGTATACATTGCAACACATTTTACGACAAAAAGTTATTTCAAACTTTTTGACGGTTTGAAATATTTTGCGTAACGTTCTTCTGACACTTCTTCGGTTTACATTTTGCATGAGTTTTCTTTTTTTTATTGGAAACTCAAACATCATACTGTTTGGGCCTTCAGAGAATTCATCTTTGCTTTTTCCCTCGCTAAAGCTTCATTTAATATGAACAAACGAACTTCTCAGTCTTGAAGTATTTAATTGTTTTTAATTATTTCTGTGTTTAAAAAAACCCTTCGTGCACCTATGTGACATCTCATACAGACTAATTTTCAGTCTTTTGTATAACTTAGTACTTTATTCTGGCTTAAATCTTAAAGCTTATAATACTAAAAAGAAACGTACGTCAAAAGATTTTTCGATTAATGTAGCGTTATAATTGGAAAACAAAAATTTGATGGAATTTAAAGATTTTACTAGGTGCTGTCAGAATCTTCAAACCTTTCTGTAAAATGTCAGGTTTTAGATTACTACATTACAAAAGGCATTAATTAGTAAACGATTTAAAAATATAATTTCGGTTCTGAAGGTCGAACTGTGAAATTCTGTTTACGTATGTACAATTTTCCCGCTAAAGTTTTTTGTCACCCCATTAGCTTCAGAACGGCGAGAGCTATTGCGATAAAAGTGAGGCTTAAGTATAGTAAAGTAGCTAAGCGCTGCGCAGTGAAGCCACTTACAGCGTCTCCTGGTGGCTTAATTTGGAGTTAGCGTTCTTATCTCAAAAGCGGTACAAAATATGGAGAAAATGTCAATTACAAAGCTATTCAGCATAATCGATTTAGTAATGAAAGCTACTTATTAGCTCATAGCTATTTCGCAATACTTAGACACCGCTTTTATGACTGTAGCTCTCATCTTTTAGAGGTTAAAGGGGTGACAAAGGACTTTGCGGGAGCAGTGTACAAGAAGGACCACTTTCACAAACCTATCTAAGAAAAATTAAGTATTGTTCAATAAACGATTGTTTTAAAAATACGCTTTTTATCTTTATCATTTTGGGGCTTTTCAACAATGTTGAAGTTGACAAATCTTTAAAAAGAAAAAATAAATCAAACCTAAAGAGAAACAGTGTCTGATTTTTTAAAAATTAAATATTATTTGTGCAATTTAAATCACTGTTTTGTTAGACGTTAATGGAAAATACTTAAAAGGTTCTTATTAATCCCTTGTTTATATTACTACTAGTAGCCTCGGGTGACCAGGTGGCTCGCCATCTTAATAAATCTTCTTCGGAGAGATTCCTGTTTCTCACCAGCTTCCATGGCGCTGAAATCGCTTGAGATTCTGAATGGAATTTATAAGTGTATCATTATTCATGAGTGTGATTAAACAAAATTAAAATTGATATGTCTAACATCCTTTTTCTGGATGTAATACTTTAGAAATAAAATGGGAAAAAAGATGCGCAGAAAATGCACAATTCGAACTGAATGAAAGTTTCAAAAACTTACTTTTTGTTTGTGTAATATGTATATGGGATTTGTGTGCTTGGTCTGAATTTCCACTTATCAATCCACGTCAAAAAGAGAAACTTATTCAGGTGTATTCCTTATCCAGTTTGCGCCATCTGTCGACTGCTATGTAAAATAAAATCTCAATTGTATTCTTTTTTTAGATAAAAGATAGGGGTTTTTTTGTATATTATAGGAACAGCGTTTTTGTTTCTTTTTTTCACGCGATAAAAAGTAGCGTATATGTTAATCCAGGACTTTAACTGTGTTTATTCCAAATTTTGTCCAAATCCGTCGAACGTTTTCAGCGTGAAAGAGTAATAAACATACATACAAACATTTTCATTTATAATATTAGTATGATTAAAATAAATTGTTCGAATTAGACATAAAATTTCATGAGGCTTGGTTTATGGAACAACTAAGACATATAACATCACAATGAGTTATTGAAAACAAAAATGGAAAATAATTTATGATTGAAGAATTTATTGTAAGAAGTATAAAATATTAAACTAGTATCACCCATCGAATGATTAATAAACATTTAGCATGCAGGTTATCAACCTACTTCGAGATTTCGATTTATAGCTTTCACTTTATTTAAAAAGAGAACATTTTTCGTTAACATAAATTAAACGTAAAAACTTTAAATTTTTTTTTTATCTTTATAGATTTTCTATTTTACTATGAGCTGTAAGAACTCTATATTAGGCATTTCACCACCTCCCAAAAACGCAAATAACTCGCAGAAGTTCTTGTTTAAGTACCAACATAGTTTGTCGTATAATCTGTGAATCTAGAATAGCAGAATCAGTAAATCTGGTTCCAGTAGCTGATTAACAAGTGCATCAATCTATCTTTAAAGACAACAACTTCAGCTTCATTCTCAAAATTAAAATCGCGAGAATCAAAACAGTTTTCCATAGCTCGAATAGGATATATTT
Organism: Cheiracanthium punctorium; assembly: GCA_038373885.1. NCBI lineage: Eukaryota > Metazoa > Arthropoda > Arachnida > Araneae > Cheiracanthiidae > Cheiracanthium > Cheiracanthium punctorium. The sequence continues at coordinate 553,333 of JAWZYV010012008.1, forward strand.
AAATCCTTAAACAGGAAAAAAGCAAACAGCAACAGGTTTTCCATTATTCCTGATTGCGAGTAAAGCTTTCAAGAATATTAAAATATCTTTGAATGAACAATATTCGCGTAAAACTGGACACATAATAAAATAGACTCATGAAGTGTCCGAACAATATGGGTTTTTCAGTGACGAAGAAAGCGACAGAAAATTTTGGGTTGTATACTGGACAAGAACTTTTGACAAAGGAAGGATAATTTTCAGGAAAATTATCATTATCATAGGAAGGATAATTTTTTTTCTTTTTGCTTAAAAATATTAATTAGAAAGAAGTAGTAATAAGAAATTAATTACCGTTAAAGAGGGTGGATATTTTTCACTATATGAACTACCAGGCGCGTAGCCAGGAAAATTTTTCGGGGGGGGGGGATATGAATTTATATGTGTATAAATAGAAGGAATTTCATCACTAATCCAAAAATTTTGGGGAGGGAGGGGATATATCCCGATATCCCCCCCCCTCTGGCTATGCCCCTGTGAATTACAGTAAAAATGAAACAGTCCATTCAGTCTACTTTTTCTATAATGATCCGTGATTTTAAATCGACGACAGTACATTCAATGAATCAAGTGATCAATTTCTTGAGGTGAAAACTTGCATTAAAATTACATTAAAAAATGATTACAGCATTGTCATTTACATTGAAAAAAATAGAAGTAATCAAGAAATGCAATATTTATTGCAATCAATGTCTATCTGACGACACCCTTTGCACACCCATATTTACATTACGCTACAGTTTTCTTCAAATGCTGCAGTTTGCTTAGACTAAGTCAAAATTAGAAATAACGGGTTTCTTCTATAAAAATTGCTATGAACTATGTCCATTTGCTAAAGACATGATTAGGTTGGTGGGAGACTAGGAGAGGTTGGAACCTGAAAAGCTGTACATATTTACCTACAGCCATTTCACTGAAATATGCAAAATTCAAGATAGTGAAACGACCTCAAATTCTCACTTTTCCGTCCTTTAATTTGAATTTTCCCATGACAAACTGCAAAACGAGAGGTCCATCCTGCCGGCTTTAACTGTGCACTCAGGCCACTATTTTCCTAAGCCGATAACTCCACGTGCTTTGCCATGCCCCCGGCGCTATGACTTATTTTATCGCATCAAAACGACGTATGGCCGCCCAGAAAAGTGCGCCACTGTTACTTAACATTTGTCATGTATATTTCGGTCCGCGAGCAGTGGCGGCGGGGGGGGGGAGGAGGAGGAAGTGGGAGTTTAGAATACCCTACCCCGACACCCCCCACCCCTGCCCCCCTTTTGAAACCGTGTAATATCTTGCGGTCCAGAGGCAGAAAGCGCAAGAGGAGAGAGAGAAGCTGCAAAAGACATTCTCTCAGGTCAGACATTCGTCATTTTCGTGCACGGCCAGATGAAGTTTGCCTCATTTGCACAAATTCGCGAGTCGTTAGAAAAGCACCGGGCCCCTCCAGGCAGTAAAGCAGCGCACACGAAAGGAGGGGGGGGCGTAGGAGGAGGGCGGCCATGAATTGTGGCTTCTGGATGGAAAGAAGAGCATAAAAGGGCGGCCATATGCAAATTTATACCCCTCTTTTAAGAATGGCGGTGGTTTGTTTCTTGGGCTCGCGACTACAGGCAAAGGCGGGAAGTGACAAGATGAAATACAGTTATGAGACCTTCATTTCTCTTGATGAGATAATGTTATAGACGAAGAGGACTGGGGGGCCCCTATTGCTCCCCGAGGAGTCATGGAGGGTGGGGGGCGTCATCCTCCGATACCTGCCGCCCTCCCCGTTTTCTTCTCATTCTCTTTGCATCGGGGAGGCATAGGTTACTCGGCCGTGCCTGGTTAGTTCATTAAAAGCACTGGAAGTGATAGCTACGAAACGTCCAGATTGAATTCAGAAAGGAGGGCCGTTTCTATCCGAAAGATGAAGGTTTTACGACGGGACATATGGTGATGGGAAACAAATAAAGGCATGATGGAGACCGCTGTTCTAAAAGCTTGGAGGTGATTTCCGACTCGAAAGCCTGAAAGTTAGGATGGCGAAACGTTATGTATGGTCAGTATAATGCGGGTTAATGGGCTACATAAAGTTAGTGGTGTGTACCTTCATCACAAGGAATATGCCTTCCCAGACTAATTGGGTTTTCTAGGAATGGAACAGTATTTATTATGCAGTATATAAAACATGGGTTTCGTGTGGAATTTATCAAACTAAGTATTTAATGTAGTTTAAATTAGAAATAATCAGTATAGCTCACATTTGCACTGAAGCATTACATATTTGTTCGTTTCGAAGAAGTTGATATCGTCAATACCCTTGAAACAGACTAACAAACATCAAAGAAAAAATCGCCTTATTTATGAAAGTAACATATGTTTCGTTCAAACATGGCTGCATTTGGCGTATTATATTGTAAGATATATAAGTGCAAATTCGTGAATAAATACTTTACGTTATCAATTAAGAGAGTGTCTCTTGACAATACCTTCAGATATCTGAGCATTTGCGTAATACTTGTTGCTTGTGATACACCACTGACCTGATGTAGTTCACTAGCCCGCATTATACTACGCAACATAAAGCAACTAGTACAATGAATAAGTATAAGAAGACTGCAATCATTCAGAAAAAAAAAGGAAACTTTTTTTTCCCCAAGGAATTCGGCTAATGACATAGTGTCAATTGTCAGTAAAAGAAGACAGAATTCTTACACGAAACAAACTAATCCCAAATACTACAACCTAACATAAAATTTAACGAAAAGTGGCAGACCGATTATAATGGATTCTTCAGATAGTAATAATGGGGACACTATTATTCGTAGAATACACATGCTATGCTTTAACAGTTTAGGGCAAAAGTTGGCTTAGAATTCAACAACAAAATATTGAAATATACCTTTCTAAAAACGAATTTTATAAGAGAATAAAATATTATTATGTAAAAACTTAGATGACTGGAGGAAGAAAGACATGATCAATCAGTTATTCTGGAATTCTGCTGCAGTCAAGTAATGAAAATCTAATTAAACGATTTAGAGCATTTTAATTATGTATAATGCATAAAAAAGAAAAAAAACAATATAATACGAGTACTTCCAAGGAAATATACTGGTGTCCAAAACTGGGGTTAAAAACACAATAGCAGTGATAAATGAAGAAATATTCGGTTAATTGTAACAAAATTTGGGACATAAATATATTGTCATTGGAGAAAGCATATAGTAACATAGCAATATCAAAAAGAGGCGAGCTGTCAATTGATATCAAATTAATTATCAAAAAAAGTCAAATTATAATCCATCATATCTCGGGAAAGATCTATCTTACATGGAGATGGCCACCGTGCACTGCCATACAAGCCTCTCAACCAGCTGCCATACTGTTAATAAGGGTAGGATAGCAAGATATGCTTGCGGTAATATAAATCACATTCTTCCAAAAGCGAGGTTTTTAACATCTGTAGGAACGTGAAAGGGGCATGAATACCGAAAAATGGCTTTACTAGATCATCCCAAACATATTCTATAGGATTGTGATTCGGAGACTTCGCAGGACAGTTCATGCTACGATTTTCTTTCACTCAAGAATATCATCATCAACGTAATATCTGTGTGGCCTCCCATTATCTTCCATAAAAAGAAAGTCTGGGCCAGCAGCACGCCGGAAAAAAATAAAACCTTTATAAATACAGCTTGGAATGTGCATCATAATTCGTGTGTGTAATTCGTGTATACGTCTTTTACATAAAACTTGCTTCAAAATTGAAATATATAATAAAATCGCTTTATAAAACTGTTTAAAATCTTTGCTATTCATATTCTAATTATACTTCATCTTTATTTACATCAATATAGACACCTTTAAAGACACTAATATTCTAATTAAACAATAAAGTTTGGTAGCTTCTTTTGAAATATGGAAGATTTCGCCAAGCTGGGTCTAATTTTGGAGACTTCTTTTTTGGTGCCAAACTTGACAACAAAACACCAAAAATGACAAAACTTGGCGACATTACACATTTTCTTCGGCAATCCTTGCAAAGTTACTCGCTCTTTCGTCAGGTAGACAAAAGTGCTTGTCTGAAATTAATAGCTCGCAAGAGTTAAAAAATAAGCAAGAATACATGAAAAACACATTTTTTTTTCACTCCCTATTGGAGTTAATTTTTAAAAACCTGGTAACAGATTTTTGTAGATTTGTGTTCCTTACATTTTAACTCAAAATTTTTATGGTTAGCTTTATTTTCCTTCGAGATATTAAGACCAATGTGAAAACAAGGTTTTGGCCTTCTACCTCAGTTTGGGCGCGATATCTGAAAAACCCTAAAAATTATTTTTAGTCATTTCTGGTACGAATTCTAAAAAATCTCGAAAATGATTTTTAGATATTTTTTGTTCGTTACATCTTAAAGCAATAATCTTATGTATATCTCTTTTTCTCCTTTGAGATATGAAAGAAAATGCGTAACGAACATTTTGGTCTATCACCCCCGTTTGGGTGCGAATTTTTTAAAAATTTCCTTCTTAAATAATGCTTTGTGCACAAAATTTTAAGTCTGTATGTCAGACATATTTTGCTGGGTGTTGAGTGAGTCAGCCTTTCATTCATTTATTCAGGATATTTTCCTTTATATATAGAGATATTTATACATAAATATGCATAGCTCGTTTAATTTGATAAATAAAATAGAAAAATGAAAGCACTAACTTGAAATGCTCCTTATGTAAATCTCTCATTGTATTAAGCTTGCCTTTACTTTTTTTTTCCTTTTTTCCCAAAAATAGCATGCGTATATTTAAAATAATTACACTTCAGACAGATTTGTCTGACTCACATAATGATTAATCATGTGTTAAATTCTTTTACTTCAATGTGACAAATCCACTTGATAACAAAATTGTAAATGAAAAATTAACTTATGAACTAATGATTAAACACAAACCTAGGTTCGCGTAAAATTTGATTAGTAATATCAAAAAGCATTTAAAAAACACATTTTGCCTTTTATGAGAAAAGTATTTAAAGAACGTGACTTTTGACTTTTTCAAGTAAGACTGGTCAGCCAAACATTCATTTCAATCGACGTTTATAACAAAATGTTCTTGTGTATAAAAGACTCTCTACATAATTTAAAATTTAATATTATTAAAATTGATTTCAATGTATTAATTTATGCATTAGCATATAGAATTTTAAATTTTTATAAGATATTTAAACTTTTTTTTTAGTTTGTAATAAAAAATAAGTTTCTTTTGACGGTTCGTAAAACTCTTTAAACTATTTGGAGACTTCTAGTAATGAAAAAAAAAGAAACCTCTTTAAATGTCTCTTTTCATGACAGCTAAAATTTTAAAAGGACTTTACGGGGAAACGCCAGTACAGTATCTCTCAGCCACAGAATCAGTGACATTACCTGCCCTTTCCTGGCAAAGACAACAAAGTTCTTGCCCTTTTAGAGGATAATGCTCAAAATTGGGAACATCAAATTAGAAATTTATTGAAAAATTAAATTTTATCAATATTGACTTGAAAAAATGAGCAGATATTGTTAAAAGATGACTTGATATTTTGAAACAGAAGTTGTTTTACTATCATGAATGGGAAACTGTATAAAAAATCATAAAAGTAGCAATTTTTATAAATTTTTAGAGCTATCTTGTTACCCCTCCCCCCCCTTTCAAACTTATTCATAAATTTACTTAAATTTAAAAATAAATATTTTACTTATTCTTAATATTTCACTTATTATTTAAACTACCCGTAAAATTACAGTCAAAGTGTAGCTCCTAAAAGTATAGTCAGAAATTAGCCACGCTTCTAATTGGAAACACAGTGTAAATTGTATACAATATTTTTTTCTTTCCCATTTAAATGATTATCATCCTTGAACAAAGAAGTCAAGATATACCAAAAAAAAAAAAAAAAAAAAAAGTGCCTGGATCTCAATTCGTTCTGTAAAAGGTTAAAAGGTTAAGGTATACTAATAGTAGTTCTAAGCAAGTATTAATAGTCCTATTACAATATTTAGTTCTAATAGAACTAAATATTGCAATTTAAATCAAGACTCGGGAAGATTAGATAAAAACAATTCATGGTGATATATTAAGAAAAAAAATAAGAAAAGAAAAAACAGAATTACCTTTAAAATCCCAATTTCTGTCAACCGCTAACCAAGAAAGAATTTATGTTCTATAATAGTTTAATATCATCCTTATTATAGACTATTTTTTTAAATAAATATTTTTTCGATAATCTTTTCTCTGCGTTTTTGTATGTTAAACTCAAATTAATTTTAAAAGTTCCGAAATTTTGAAATTCTGATTGACAATTTTGATACTAAAAAATAGATTAATTTACATCACAAATGTCTGTCAATAAATGTCTATGAATTTCAGACATCCAGTAAATGCTCTTTCTGTATCATGAACCAACACGCAAGAAATGCTGCAATACCATAATAAGAACCTGGACATAATAAGCTAACTCAGAAATGAATACAATGAAATACAATTCTAAGTCATCATGATATCACAATGAATAATAATAAGATGAAAACATAACGTAACCTTCAAATCAAACAGTAGTCTGCTTTTAAGATAATAGTAACAGCTGGATAATATACATTTCTTGTTAAAGAGTTCTATTCATTTTCTATGTCAAAAAAGTCTCTGTGAAAAAAAAATGCAGATTAGATGGTTGTCATTTATCTTTTTTGACACGAAAAAATAAAAAAATAAAAAAACGAACTACTTTCCATGCAAATGAAGGATGACTATAAAAGAGTTATACTTATTCTAATGAATTATTTCAAATTTGAAGTCCGCGATATATAAAGGTATTCAGTTTCATTATGTTTTTTGCTAAAGCTAATTTAAAAATTATTTTCACTGTAATACGAAAATTACAAAACATTTAATTTTTTCTTCCTTTCTTTCCTTAAGAGTGAATTTCAAAAAGTTATATGAATTTGTTAAATAAATTTACATAAACTAAACTAATTATATGACACTTGAAAATTTATAAGGCGTTTCTTCATAAACTATGTTATAGACTGTAACAAACGAAAAAAAAATGTATCAGCTATGAAACTTTCATTAAAATTCTTAAAAATCGAAAATTTTGCAAAATGTGTGACTTCTTGAAAAATATTCTGTACAATTCCATGATTAAGAATTTTTTCTATATGTTTCAAAAAGACACAGTTTTTTTTTTTCATTTATTATAGTGTATAAAGCTTATGAGGAATCATTCTGAATTTTTTGGAGTCCTTAGTGCAATTAGTTTATTTTAATTTGTGTTCCAAGACCGTGAATCAGGTTTTGTTTCTTCGAATTTCAGCCTTAAAGTTCGCGTTGCTTGAGTACATCTAAACAAACTTTCTATAAATTTTCTACATCTCATAGTAGATGCTTGATTTGTTAAACACAGTTAATTTTTTAATATGCTGTGAATTACGGTTAACAGCATAAAATAGGTAGATTTAAACAGAACAGGATTAATAATAACATGTTATGCACGCCTCAAAGGTTCCGTTTGCATTAGAGTAGCCCAAAATTGAAAATCCACTGTCACATTTTTTATGATCAATATTCAAAAATAAATATGGATTTCGAAGTAAAAGAAACCTCCCAATTCCAAAATATTTTACATCGACGCATTAGACAGAAAAGAAATGTTCAGAAGAAAGGAGAATTCGTGTCTTAACAATATATATATACATCGACATTTTTCATGATAATCTTGCGGAGAGAGCTTTCAATTCAATTTTTTAATCATTTTCTTGAGAAAATCTGAAATACTGACATGCTGCATCCAAAAATTTTCAACAACATACAAGATAAAGCATAAAATGTTATTCTTTGACACTCCATCTCTAACAGGAAGAAACAAAAAATAAATAATCAGAACAATCTTTTTTGAACTGGAATAAAAATAAATAAATAAATAAAAGTAAAATATTTCGAAACTAACACTAATCACAGCAAAGAAAAATTGTCACTTCGAATTCTCAAAACAATTTCTAGGACACTTTATCCATTCATTTATTTCTATATTTTTTTCACACGCCATTTTCTTTTTTAATTTCTCTTCCAGAAAATTTTAATCTAAATTCGAGACAAACAACCCCAGACAAGGGAAAGAAAAGCTAAGGAACACAAGACTTCTCCCTTTATTAATCTTTTATTAGAAAGTTCTCTTAGCAAAGGCACGGAGAGAAAGATAGAGAGAGAAAAAAAATGGCGTAGTCCCTTATGCAAATGCAACTGATTGCAATTTGACACCCTGAAGAGAGAAGTTCTATTAAGTTTGAGTGAAGTGTTGCCAGCCCGAGGACACGTAAAATCGGATAAGACAGTCGTAATGCACTTGGGCAACGTGAGAATCCGTTAACAAAGTGTATTCTCATTTCTCAATTAAATGCAGTCTTTTACGATTTCATAGCGTCAAAAGGTGTAGCGCCAAGTTACAGCTTCGTTCCGCCAAAACAAAGGGGAATTAGTTCCGACGGATTGTCAGTTCTTATTTCTGAGAGTTATTCCCGAGGTAAGACGAAGGAGTTGGAAAAGAGAGGGCGATTAGGTATTCAAATGGGGGAATTCATTCCGGGCTTCTCCCCGCACTCCTAGCCCTTTTACAATTCCCAATCTTGGGTACAGTTTTAACTGTTGAAGAAGGCGGGAAAGGGGGCGAAAATGCTAGAAGGAGAAAAAAAAAATGCTTGCCCGGAGCGATGGGAAGATTTAAAGCAACGCCTTGTCATCCGCCATTTGTAAAAATGCCCAAAAAGGCAGAACGATGAGACATATAATTATAAAGCAGTCATTAATACGGACGATATAGGAGAAGGGATTTTTAAAAATGAATTTCGGAAAAAGTAGAATTGCGAAAATAAATGTTGTTAGTTAATGTCACTTTTTTTCTGCCGTGAAAGATTTTTGTGACACTTCGAAAATTTTTGAATGCCGGATAAAAATTGCTCATATGCGGTTCCACGCATGTGGTTTTCTTTCTACTTTTTCACCGTTTTTAATTCGAGCTTGAATGTAGTTATTTTATGGCTCATGAACACTTATTAAACGCATGGAAGACACACATACATTCTTTCATGGAACATCTTTTATTTTTCCTTGGGGTTGTTTGTTCAAAGCGTTGACATATTTATTTGAGAAAAGAGGCTGTTCACAAAACTTTTCTAGTATACTTTTAAAATATTAGAAAATAAAGCATTTATTTGTTATTTGAATATTTATGAGAAGAAATACTTCTAAATGTTTTGTTTTTGGAACTTTGCGGTTGCCATTTGGAATTTTTTTGTTGTTGTTGTTGTTCACACATGCACTTATGACACTCACTTTCGGAAAAGTCGGTTACTTAGTTTTATTTATTAACTTGATATTTACCGGTAATAACGTAGTGTCTCGGCGAACGGAAAAAAAGAGCGCCGAACTTTGAGAAAAAGATATATGCAGATGAAGACAAATGAAAGGTTTAAATGTATAAATTTCTAACTGAAGATTTCGTCGAGAAAAATGGTTTTTGTAATGCGATTTCAGAAAGGGTTTTGTTGCAAAAATAAAAAGAGCACCAACTCGTATCATTACGAGTGCAATTTAGAAGAATATATTCTTGTTAGGCGAATGCTCCTCTAATGTTTTAATTTTTAGAGATGCGATATATTTATTTATAGATGTTTGTGACTTTGAGTGTTTGAGGCGTTGCTTTTGTAGGGAAAAAAATTAACGTATGTAGTTTCAAAATTTGTCTTATTTAAATTCATATTACTGGAAATAAATATCCTATTCGCCTTTCATATAAGAAATCGAAAAAAAAATGTTTCATCTTATGTGAAACTGCAAGAGAGTTTAATAAGGAAAATATTTATAAGATTGGCCATTGACCACTGTCTAATATTTTACAGTATAGATGATTAATCATTTTACCTTTATATTAAATTAAACTATCATTTTTGTGTAATAATTTATATCATTTCCCATTACTGAACCCAAAAATTACAATCATCGTTAGTTGGTTCATTTTAGCTGAGAAACAAACTTGCAATGAAAATATTTTGTAAGTCAGTAAAATATTTGAATCCAGCTCCGTAGCTAATGCAAATTCTGATAATTCAAACTATTTTTCTTTGTGAGTTTGGCTACTCTACATTTTATAATTTCACTTTCTATTATTTTGATCTAAGAAATCAGGAAGTTTAATATTATATAAAAATCGAGGTAGCGAGCCAGGATTTTACTATAATTGATTAGAAATTCATTGTAAGACTGGAATGGCCTAAAAACTATTAAATTTAAATTTAAAAAAAACGAAATACGAAAGCTTTGCCAGATCGCATTTAAGAGTGCACTTTCATAAATAAAATCCCAGGTAATTGCAGTAATTTTAATGAAGTACAATTTTTTAAACTGACTTTTCAGTAGATGAATCCGCATTTGGACTGCAAAAAAACTGCTTGTTTTATTTATTAAAATATGTTTAATACGAAAACGCTTAATGTATATAAAATACATATGCAAAGACTGTCATTGCATATACTTGCAATGACAGTCATATACTTGCATATACTTGTCATTGCATATACTTTCAATGACTGTCATTGCAAAGCAGAGCTTTTTTTACCTCAGGGACGCATATCCCTAAATGATTTATACAGTTCACAAAAATTATGCGAATCTAACAGAGAAAAATTTAATTCTGAGTTTTCTTTGGTTAGACGATAGTACTCTTAATTTTCTGAAACAAAAAGCACTCCCAATAAATTCAAATATAAGCACGAAATTGTATTATAAAAATTGACAACATGGACAATATAGGAGAATTTTTTTTTTCCGGCACCTTTTAAGATGAATGCTTATACCTCAAAAATATATTCCAGTCCTCTCAGTTTCTTGTAAAATGTTTTTATTGTAATTGTCTTTGTATCGATTGTTGGTAATACTTCAGCAGTAAATTAATTCACTTTAAAATTTTGTCTAAATAGATTTTATTCACGGAATTTTTCACGGAATTTATTCACGGACAATTTTTATTATGTTATCTGGTTAATTTGTTTCAACACTGTTAACAAAGTTAATTTATCGTTGATCACAATCAACTAATTAAATACGTCAGCGTCTTTCTCGCAGATAGTTAATTTAAAAAGCAAATTAAATTATGTTTATCTTCCACAAATTTCTACTTGACTAATTAGAGTGAATCTATCATACTTCTCTTTCATCTAATTTAAGTGCAAAAGATTTAACTTTATTTGTGAGTTTCGTCATCTTATTTTCTAGATATGATCATCGCGAATAACATACTGTATAAATTTAAAAATTACATAACATACAAACAATGGCGTAGCCAAGGGGGTAGGGGGGTCACAACGCCCCATGAGACATTTTTGCCGTACAAAATGCATATTATTCACTCTCTTATCACATACATGTGTACATATTTGTGAGTTGAAGTAGTCGTAAACCTCCCCATGAAAAATTTCTGGCTGCGACACTGCATAGTAACAATAAAAATATTCAAATTGAATCTTGAAGAATCAAGAATTTTACAATCAGACTGTGCAATCACTTCAAACTAGTAGATTAGACGGGTCCTGACGGCTCGCTCATACTGATGACAACCACAGAGAAACTGTGTAAAGTATCATTTAGTTTAAAAAAATAGAACTTTGTTCTTTTGTTTTAATGCTTTACGAAAATATTCGTATGTTTAATAAATCTAGTCATTCTACCTTCAATAGTCTGTTAAAAGTAAGAGAAAGAACATATAAATCCACAGGGAGCGAGTAAACACAGGAATTTGTGTTTTGACAAAGTACCATCTTGTGTGCATTTCTCAAACTAAAAATACACTTTTTGACCTTAAAAAGCATGTGATGACTAATGTATTTTTCCTTTTTCCAGTAAAACCGAAATTCTTGATTGTAACCATAACAGAATTCAGTAAAGTACCTCAGACGTTGAAAGATGGAGGGCAGAGATAAGACTTGATGCTATCAGACCGATTGTGCTACCGCATCTTCTAGGCGGATATGTCTCCAGCCTGTCACAGACTGATGTCTTGTGTCGCAGGACATTTGATACACTGCTGTACATTTTCCAACATGAAAATGAGTGATGGGGACGTATTGCCTCAATGTCATCATGTCGGACTCCCTGAGCATTTAAGCCGTAAAATCTACGGTGTCATTTGAGAAGCCGGCTCTCTTTTAACTACAAGAGAAGAATCTTCGTTTTGAGGTTATTCTGACTTCTTGGAGAAAAAAACAGGGGGATGCATATATACCCATTAGTAAACTCATAGGCTATCTTTGTTATGGTGAAATGTTTTTAGTTATGATTATGGCTTTCCGATGTCAAGCTTGAAGGTGTAAAAGATTTATGGGCAGGAAACTGGGTCATTGGTAAGTTTGATCTGCTGCAATGAAAGTTAAACCTTAAAGCTGTAGAAGGAACCTTTGCATTGCCAGTTTCAAAACAAAAATTATGTAATCAATAAAAACTATGAAGTGTTCACCAAAACAATTTCCAACTAAAGATCATAATTTTTTAAAGCCCGGATATATAGATACTTGACGCTTATAAAAATTCCTATACTTAGATTTTTCAAAATGCTTGTAAAATTATTTTGTAAAACCGTTTTAATCAATTCCGAGCAAACGAAGTGTCTGGATCATCATTTCTGCAACCTACTTACCAGCAGTGTTAGGTAGATTCATTTTCTTATAGCATTCAGACACCGTTTCAATAAAGAATCTTTCGAATCTTTTGAATAGTATGAGACCGATATCACAAACACCATAGAGTTAATATCTCTGAATATCATATACAAATTATCGGTATCGTTTACCGAAATCAAGCACTATCGAGTACCGAAATCCAGCAGCGTCTTTCAGAGGTTGGCCAATGGGGAACATTGCCTGTTGTTGAAATTTCTTTATGAAATTATATGAGTTAAAAGTCCGCCATGCTTGATCGAAATTACCTCGACAATCTCTCTAGACTGTCAAAGAAATTCTTTCTACTTAGAGCCCGATTCATATGTTACTCTTTGCCAGAGAAAACGCTCGCAAATCGAGAAACTCTTGCAAGATGCATGCGAAGGGTTTGGAGCAATTCAGATATTATGGAATCGACGCAACGAGGATTTTATGGGATTCTGAACGCGTCGACCAATCAGATCGCATGATTGCCGATATCTCTCGCCACTATTTGCAACTCTTGAAAATGTAGTTGCGAAAGGTAAAGGGCCCTCGAAAATCGGCGCTTTTTTAAAGAGCGTTTCTCATGGGTTTTGTAACACCAGAATTAAATTTCACTCGGAATACATTTCCGTTTCCCTTTTAACTTAGTAAACAAATGCTCATTTCTCTCGCAAACGTAATACATGAATCGGTCTCTTATTGAATTTTTCGAGATTTTCTTTTCATTGTCAGACGATTTTCTGTGTTAGCAAGTTAACTTATGTGGAACGGAGCTACAGTGAAGAATGGATACCTTTCTTGTTCGAAATGACCGAATTCTCAAGATTTCAGGTAATAACTTTGCATATTTTGCTAGGGAAATTGAAGTAACGTAGGTGGCAATAATTTGGAACTCAGATTTGTCATATATAAACATCATTTTTTTTTTATTTATAAAGTCCCATTTCAGTCGAATAACTGGTGTTTTTTCAACGATAATGCTTCAGAAATATTGAAAATTGGTTGAAAATATTCTGTTTTACCGCCCAGATTGCAATAAAAGTATGCAGTCTAACAAAAAAAAGTCTGAAATAGGTCATACATTGGAAATTTTTACCGTATCAAAAGTTTTATTATTTTAGCGAACGTCTTCAACTCCTTTAAGATTCCTGGTATTGGGAAGGTTTCAAATTTTGTTTTATCACATGTAGTTCTATTATAGGACTTAGACCAAGACTTTTTTAAGCTGAGTTTTTTTTCCTGGAATTGTATCCACATTAAGTAATATTAAAGTCATTAATTACCTGTAGAACTACGGGCGCCCATGTGATTGTATGTTGGGGCTGGAGGGTGGGGGGGCAAGTCAAGGATCCCGCTCCAGAAGTGTATTATATTTCAGTGTTGAACCATTTCTACGTTATGCCAATACGTAAATCATAATGACAATAAGGCAGCTGGGGGAAGGCCCCTCACTGCCCATAAGCACCCCATAGGTATGGGCGCCCATGTGTTGAACTTGTACTTTTTCTAAACCTGAATATTATTAACAATTTGTAATGTTAAAAAGGTTAGAGAGTGCTCTACTCTGGTAAAAAATCTATAACTAAGTAATTTTCTTATTTAAGGCTAAAAATGCTTTTGCTCACAAGAATTGAAGGGTTTGCTGTAAGAAGGAGGTGGATACATTCCATGTACTATATATGCTACCTGTACTATCCATACACATGTGTAGTTACATATACTATTTTGGAGAGAAAATGAAATAAAATTTGTTTGATGCCGAAAGTATGTGGCTAGTTCTTGTGTTATTTCGGGAGGCGAAACTGTCTGTCGCGTTAGTTTGTGTAAAATTCCCACATTTTTTTTCAGTTTTCCGCAGACATGAAGGTTAGAGCTACCTCCTTTTTGCAGTAAGCCTTTCAACTATAACTTGAAAATTTAGAATTAAATAAGCAAATCATTCTAATTACACAAAAATTTATTAACCACTAGATTCTTTCTCTCTCTCACTCACACACACACTCTTTTTTTTCCCCTACTTCTTGGTTTTTTGTAGTTAAATTTCACATCTTTGGTTCGAACTACAACTATTTCTGCTGTAAAAAGAATCATGCCCTGTTATATGAGTTTACTGCAAGAACTTTTTTTTAATCTTAGTTTTTCTGCTTTAAGATTTTGAAAACCACCTGCCTATTTTAGGATACCCATCATGTATAAGACAATAACAACGTAATCTTGAACAGTAATTTTAAAATATGAGTAGGTCAGACCTGGAAGTACCATTTTGAAAAGTAGCCTCTAATTAAGAAGAAAATAATTAGATTAAATAAATTTCAAAGCAGTTATTTCTCAGTTTTAAAATGCGTTTAATCATGTCAATAAATTTTTCAAAAGGCCCATTTTAATCATCTGTAATATTTTGAGATTTATATGATATGATGCATGTACATTAAATATTAAACTGTATTTTAAAATAATTACGTGGAGCACGCCATAGTACTATGTTTAAAACTGCTGCCTCGTCAATCACTAAAACGTTAAACTATTGATAAAATTAAAATCGTTTATGTATTTTTTTTATCAGTAAAAGTAAATTTTTATTATGTTCCAATGCATTTTTAATTCAAAATATGTGATAAGATCACTCATAAACTACCTTGGTCATGTGGAATTTTTTTTTTTTCCTTCGTTAGGGATCTGGCTAGAAAATGTCAGAAAATCACACCCATCTATTCTGAATCGCAAAACTCAAGGAATGGGCACATAGATGACATTCTTACAAAACATGCATAAATAGCATTCTTTCCGAAATGTGTTTGATGCATTACATATTATTTCACAAATCATCTTTCCTAGTGGAATAAGAACAACACGACATTTATCGACACAACAGTCTCCAAAAGACATTCATCTTTGCCATGCCAACATCTGGACGCGACATAACGAATCCCTCAGAGCCTTGCACCTCGCTCTACCCAAACAGCCTTCAATTGCTTGAATAGCACCCACTGGAACGAAACGCGATATATTTTTATCTGTCACATAAATTTATAATTTCCGATTTCAAAAGCAAATCTTTTCCTGCGAGTCGTCCCAGAGCTTAACCTCTTCTAAACTCGGCATAACAGGAACGATAAACGTTCTTCCAACTTCTGGCGAGACCGTTCCTTGTAATAATAAGGGCACTTTGTCATCTGCCATCAAATCAGTATGAACCCCCACCTATGCATAAATCACTGATCTAAGTTTACTGGATATAACCCAACCCTAGGGTTTTTGATGGGTGGCTACGTGCATCTGGATCAGGCATTGTCCTTCTGACATCATAAATAACTAGACGGTCTCACCTGCTTGTTCGGGAATTCTTCTCTGCAGCACCCCAGACTCCTGTCATGACGTAAAAAAAAAAAAAAAAAAAAACACTGTCTTGCTACATACTGTACAACAGTGAAAGGTTTAGGATGTCGGGCTTTTAAAATCAGGCGTGAAGAATTTTTGGAGCAGAAGTGGATGAATATGAGAACACGGTTGTGTAACGCATTCAATAGGCTGGAGTGCACACATGTTCAATGATTGTCGTTCGGTTCTTGCTATCATGACTAAACATTTTCGGAAACTTCCCTTCAGGATGATTTAATTATTATTTCTCCCATCCCATTCATATGAAATTCACAAATTCAAGTTTCAATAAAGATATTTGACACGTCCTAAAGCTGTTAATAAGATTTAATTCACACTAATTTTTAAATTATATTTTACTCCTTTGCTTAAGGTATGTAATGTAATTATTATCTGTTGCATTCACCTAAAAGATTTAGTTATCAAAAGCAATACCTGGCTAACTAGTTAGATCCTTAACATACCAGAAAAAGTTATCTTAACATATTTTTACCAACCAAAAAATGTTGCTTGGAATAAATTATTCTCCCCTAAATTTAAATAAAAATATTTTGTTCATTGGCACAGTAATGAAGCAAATTCAAAACATGTCTTATTTGAAGAGTCATTCTTACTATAATTTTACTTCTGCAATTATTCAATATCCGCATAAAACAAGTAGCTTTCCTTTTCTTCAAATTGGGATGTATTATGAATCCCAATCTTCTTCAATGTCCTTTTACTTACGTTCTGAAAGTATAATTAAAATCTTTCAGTAAAATGGTATGTTCCCGAAATACTGAGGCATAGCATTTTACCGAATCCCCGCCCACAGTTGATTTTCGAAGTTAACGATCAAAAATTCTTACATTAGCACATTCCAAATCAGATTAATGACTTCTGTATAAATATATTCTTATTTGCCAAATGAAATTAGCATTTTAACAAAATAAAACTTCGACATGCGTATCCCAAATTTTTAAACACTATTTTTCAGTATTACTTAGAAAGTCAATTTCGCAGGAACAGCACTGCCACAGCAAACATAAAATTTCTCTTTGGATTGGATGCAGAACTTTCGTACCCTTTTCCTTTGCCCAATACCCGCTTTCATTTCTGTTATGTACGAGATCTTTCGGGAGGCACTGTTACAAAAATTAGGGCTCTTTCAGAAGAATGAAAAGGAAGAGCTAATAAGGAAAGACTTCTACGTGCTCAAGTGCGCAGAGAACTTTAATGAATTTCGCTCGAAAAGTTGCCAATTGCTCCCGAGAACAGTAAAAAGCACCTCTTACAGAATTCCCGCTCACACAATTCTAACAGATTATACTTTCAAAACTTTTCTCCCACGCCAAACGTTCGGAATTCACGGAAATTTTATTTCGCCCCGTTTAATTCAAGGCCACACACGTTTAATCATTGCGCATCAAGGAGGAAAATTTTTATTTTCCAAGTGAATGTTCTTTTTCACTCCCCTCCTCCTCGGTTGTGGAACAAAAGTTCCGGCGGAAAATTATACCGTCCCGGGCCTCCATTAACCATCTCAATCCGTGGTGGGCGAGCGATTAAGTCCGACACTTAGTCCACAGAGCAAACTTTGAGGGATGGACCAAAATCGCGGGACGGCACGTTCCTAAGCAATTAGCAGCTGATTTACAAAGTTTAATCATGTCTCCTTGAGGATGGGCTGATGCCACCCGACTTTTAGATTATTCCTCCCAGACATTCCACCGCCACCGTCTCCGGGTAAGACAATTTTCTATTTTACTATAGGTGATCAAGTTTTATTGGTGATTTTTAGCACTTTTTCTCGCCGTGCTGGGGTGGGGAGGGAGACACTACAATCGAATGATATTGCCTATGGTAAAAATAACGTATGCTCTTATTAAACTACGACGGGGAGGCCATTAATTCAAATTAAAAATTTTTGTTTGCCGTGTGCTGAAGGAATAAGCGCGTCAATGTTTTGCCGTGGCTTTAAATAAAACCTCCCCGAGTTTTCTTTTTCCACTCGAAGGCCATTTTGTTGGATATTTACGGTCCGAGGGAAGAAATGGGATCCGGCAGTTAAGCGCTATGTAATCACCATTTGGTTCGGAACAGGCTGGACGTTACGAAAATAACGTTCCCCCATTCCCCTGCCGCACATCCCATCAAAAATGGCTCCTTGACAAATATACCCCAAGAAAACTTCAAACATAATTACAAAATATGGATAGCGTAAATATGGGAAAGAGAAGAGATAGGAAAAAAAATTCATAAAAAGCGTCCTGAATTATTCGCGATTAACATAACAGAAGCCCAATAAAAAGCTCCCAATCAGCGTTGGCCCGGCCCGGATGATGTCTTTAATGATGTCGAGAAATACGCCACTGCTGTTTTCTGAGCCTGCCTTGGAATGAATACTTAATTATTTAAAACTAACACATGCAGTAAGTTATTACATCAAAATTACTCTTCATTACGTGATTTTGCAAGTAAGATCTTGATTGGCGAACTCAATATTCCAGTTTTGAGTGCGACATAAAACTTAATTTTTCGAAAATGGCATCACAAGATTAGGCATTTTTTTACTTCTCCTATGCGCATGCTTTGGTATTTACTGTTCAATCAAAGTGTTAAATAATGGCGGATTCGTGTTTCGGAAAAGTATCTTCTTTAAGTAGAAACAGCACGAAATTCCACAAATATAAGATGAATTTTATAGTTATTGCATAAAAAGACTTTTGACCGAACGCTAGAAGCAGTTGAATTTTTATGGCTATTATCGTCAAATATTGGAAATTAGTGTATTTAAAGATAATTATCGTAAAACCGATAAATATTTGTTAAAGCACTGCAAGATAAACCAAAAGTTTGATAAAAAATACGACCTCTTTGTATTTGCGAATAAATTGATTTGAGATTGAGAATAAGAAAAATTTCCATTTTATGAGGTGTAACCTAAATAATACCAAATATTCATTTTTAATTACAAACATCAATTGGTTTCTGAGATTACGTAGACACAGACTCTAAAGTGTTTTCAAAGCAGTTTTTTTTTCCCCCCCAAGTGTTATGATATTTATTCATACATTTTCAGATAAATCTGGAACATCTTAACCCTTTGAGGCGCAACCCTTTCCCAATGCTGAAAAAAAGGACAGCCGTTGCCATCGCTCGACTTAACTACCAGCAAGATGGAGGACGATCGAAACGTTTATCGCGTGCCACAGATCTAAAGACCCTTTTTTGACGACAGCTGGCTGTGCGCGCACACCTAGCTGTCGTCAAAAAAGGGTCTCTAGACTTGTGGCACACGATGAACGTTTCGATCGTCCGCCATCTTGCTGGTAGTTAAGTCGAGCGATGGCAACGGCTGCCCTTTTTTCAGCATTGGGCGATCTATCCAGCTGTTCTCGCTTTCTTCCATTTTTCAGCAGATGTCAGTGCTGCAAAAAATAATCCTCACAATTTTTATTTTTCTACGGGAAAAGGCGGGCTAAAAAGTGAAAGATTCTTGTGGAGCTATGTCACTCGCAACTATTTTTTATAGAAATCAAATCTATTCTTCCTGACTGGCAACAGTCAAAACGTCAGAGTTTGGTGTACCCAGAGCGGCAACACTGCGCGTTAAAGGGTTAAAGCACTGCCCCAGGCTTTTATTCCTTTAATAATGATTGCAGACATACACAAGAAATTACAAAGTTACCTAAAAGTAAAATCTTGTAGTAAACAAGTGAAATTTGGTCAGAGAGAATTTTTCGCTCGTTTACAGCCATGAAAAACATCTTTAATTTTAGTGACATTAAGAACTTTAGCTCAAATAAAATTCCCTAGTACTTAAACAGTGCAATTTTGCTTCACACACACACATATACATACAATAAACTGCAAAGTTACATGAAAAAAGCTTAAGCATTTTATGGCATCCATTGAAATTTTCAGCAGATTAAATTTGAATACAAAATTAAAATTTTTATACTGCCCCCGTGCAGAAAAATTTTCAGTCAGTAAAGTGTGTTCTATACATTCATGAGGTTATGTAGTAAGTTTCAGTTTTTCATCATACAAAATCTCAGATATGTTTAACAAAGTCTGTGAGAGGATATACAATACCAATAATAGCATATGTAACTTATGTAACTATTGTTTTCTTTCATAATTTGTGTATGACGCCTGAGATGTAATTATTTGAGGTGACTTTTTTTTTTTTTTCTCTTTGAGAGCCATTAATACTTGGTTTAAGGCAGCATATATTTATTTTTATTTCTCCGACACCTTTTATGATGAAAGCCTGAAAATTTTCACATCATCTCATGAATGTATGTATTACATTTTACTAACGGGGAATTTTTCTGTACGGGGGTTGAATGTAAATTTAAACTTGGTATTTATTTAGATGTGATCTCCTAAAAATTTTAATCTATACCATGAAGTTCTGTACATTTTTTACATAACTTGATCATAGACAATATACTAAATTACAAAGACTAGGCAAGTGTTTCTGTTACACCTTGTTTATTAACAAATCTTTATTTTTTAATCCTAAGTCTTTCGATATTTTTGTTTTTTCCTAATTACTCTGTTTTTCTCACATAATTTTTCATTCCTTGGAATGGTAACTTTCTGTTTATTCTTAATTTTTCTTAATTTATTTTTTTTTTCAGTAGATCTGAAGGATTCGTGAATTTTTGTGCTGTTGATGAAGAGATCCTTTTGCAAATTGAAGCGTATACAGTATTTTTTATTTCTCTCTTCTGCAAGTTTTGCATAAAGTTATACATTTGTCGGTGCTAAACTATATCCCTTAGTCTTTAAAATTCTAAAAAATAATATTTAATTATCTAATGAATGCTTATCCACTTCAGTTTTTTGTGACACTTTTTAGTATTATGAGATTTGACATGCAAAAATCTGCTTTTTCGTACAGAAAAGGTCCTTATACGTAATGGGTTTTTTTTCCCCGTGTGGATTTTGCAGCAATAAAATATAAGTAAGTAATTATCCGAAATAAATTTTTCAATACAGCGGCGGATACAGAATTCTTTTTCTTTTTTTGAGTGGTTGGGGTAGGAGGATTTTTCAAAAAAAAAAGCTTTTTTGACTTAAACAAAATTCACAATAAAGCAAAATGTTACTCTAAAGCAATGTAAAAATTTATTGGAAAGGGATACTAATAAATCTGTATATAAAATTAGTTATATATAAATTTTATATTTTTAATTATTGTTATATATAAATTTATAATAATAGTTATATATAAATTTAGTTATTGTTATATAATAATAGTTAATAATAGTTATATATAAATTTTATATATAGCTAATGTCGTCTAAACAAACCAAGCAAAATATGACTCTTCAGCAGTACCTTTTTCTTTTGGAAGTGGGGGAGGGGGGTTGAAGTCTCCGGGTCGTCCTCTGTATCCGCCATTGTCTCAAAAACAAGCAGTATGAATGTCCTTACTTTTGTTTTAAATATGCAGTTGCAGTAAGGTGGAACTCCGAAAGACACTTGTACTGTGTGACTTTCGTTTATTCTTTGTGACCATTAAAGTCAAATCATGGTCCATTACTGTCTCCTCTTCATCACTGAAGTTTGCTATCTCATCCGGCTTGTTATTATATTTTGTATTCGTTCTTGCTTACCTCTGATTGCATCAAATAAATCTCTAATAACTTAATTTCCCTTTTAATCTGTCACTTACTTGTCCTCTGCATACCTTATCAGCCAAACACATCGACGATCGCTTAACGCAGAGAGACTTTGAACCCTGCTTATGAACATTCTCCGCGCATACTAAAAAAAAAAAAAGAGAAAGTTTTTCTTTAAAAAACAAAAAACATTCTTTATTCCGAATTTGTCAAAGAATCATCGCTCAGTTTCGGAATAAATCTCGACGTTCGCCGGCGGAAATTTTTGCCCGAAAAAATCCGCCAACAGGATACGGTCCGTGACGTTTGAGGGACGTTAAATGGCAATTGTTGGCCGTTGAACGTCATTGTGTTTGTAAAGGCCCGGGCCCGTGGGATGATGCGTTGATGTGAAAATTAGCCTTCACGGTATGGAACTTGACAGATTTTCTTTTTTTCCGAAAAAATACGCGGACCCGTGCTTTTTCAACTTCTGCGATGCCCGCTGCTTTTCTTATTAGCATCGCAATCTATGGACGTGTTCCTTGCTTCTTCACTTCACTTTCGGTGAGATATTAGTCAGCGATAATAGAGCTGGTAGAGAGTGGGCCCCCTAGCAGTCAGTCAGTCCGTCAAGGTACGCAATTTGAATAATAGTGTATTTTTGGCAACGTAGTTATCGTTTAGTCTCGAGAATGAAACAGACCTTTCTAGAGAGAATGAAAGAAGAAAAATTAAGATCCTGCATGTGGAGGCATAAGGATGTTTTTGAATCACAGAGGCGTTACAAAAAGAATGAAGTAGTTGGCGTAGACGAATTTTAAAAATTCATCACTTTTTTATTTAGTTGTTTGCTATGTTCTTTCTAAAACTTCTGTTTCCAGAACTCTATAAGTCGTTAATTTTTTGGGGTGGGGGTGGTGTCATTGAGTTTTATTGGACAGTTTTAAAAACCCACAAATTATACGAGAGGTTCGGAGGGGGGAAAACCAGAATGGCATCTCACAAACTGCATTGAAAGTCCTGTGAACAATAAATCGTATGTCCTAAATGGCAAAGCGAATTTTTATAAGGTGTCATAGATTTAGGAAAATATTGCAGATTTCTATATGTTCAAGTTTTCTTTGTGGTTCTTGGGTATCTCATAGCTTTTATAAGCTGTGTCTTCTTTTCCAATCTCTCACGTTATGTGATTAGAAAAGGACAGCTCAAAAATTGTATCTTTGAAAAAAAAATACAACTTATGCTAAACTGTTCTTGAAAATATTTTGAGATAAACCAATTATATTGGAAACTCAAAAATTTCAAAATGTTTCTTCATCAACTGTGAAGTGCACTCTTTCGGAAAATATATTTATATGTTACATGTAACTTTCAGAAGAAATTCTTTAATCTTCTAATACCTCTGAAATGTTATATAAAGTCAGCAAAATTTTGCGTGTTTAAGAATTTTGTGAGAGTGTGTCATCATTCTCATTTTCTGTGTAAAAGAATGCACAAAGAAGCTTATGAAGAAAGGAATCCTAATTTTTTGTTGTTTGTTAATAGTATACAAAGTTTCATTTGATGACTGTTCATAAGCTTTATAACTGCTTAAAAGAACAAGAGAAGCCCGATGACTTAATACAAGCGCATCGCACTGCCATGCCCCGGGTTCGATTCCCGGGCTGGGCAAGGTTCACTCAGCCTTACATACCATGAGTGGGTGGATAAAATGAGGACCAAGCTTGCTTGGGAATTAATCCTTTGAGGTGCAACCCTTTCGCAATGCTGAAAAAAGGGCGTTGCTCGACTTAACTACCAGCAAGGACGATCGAAACGTTCATCGCGTGCCACAGATCTAGAGACCCTTTTTTGACGCAGCTGGCTGTGTCGGCACTGCCAGCTGTCGTCGAAAACGCCCCAATGCTATATGGGTAGATGTCCTTGTTATAAAATGTCCAAAAATCCCTGCTTTACCTATGACGAATGTATGAGTATTAAAATACCCACTGACCCCGGTAAAAATTATATAAATAAATAAAAACCTCATTGACAAAGTTGGGACTATAAACCACTAAGCCCCGCTACATAGAGGCGATACCAAATTTCAACGGCTTAGAGAATAACTTTCCTAGCTCACTCCAACCAATGTAACGGCGGGGTGGTCCTGAAAGAAGGTTACGTTTGGGCATCAGTCATGCGTTACGTGACATCGTGAATGACAAGGGAGCCTAAACTGCTTGTTCAAGTTTCCACACCTCTTCAAGAACCTCTGTTCCAAAAGAATAAACTTTTTTTTTCTCTGCCTCTCCTTTTATACGTGATCTCTCAGCTTCGATATTGTATTAAATTTATCCAGAATAGATAGCGAAAGACAACGATCGTCTGTTGGCTCCGGGGTGTGTGGTTGGAACTCCCATGCACTTTAAAAATGTATTAAAGGACGCTGAAGGACAAGTATTGATTCGAAATTGCATCGTAAAAGGTATGAAACTTGGGAGGAGAGATTTTGCCGTAGCTATGGGCACTATCTGGAGTTTGCGATTTTTTTTTTCCTCAGTTGACATAAGGCAGGTGTTCGATAATGTGAGAGTGACTGAAATGATTGACCTTGGAGACTGCATCATATTAAAACTAGACACCTTTCTTGAGCCTGATTAATGACTGTATACAAATCTTATAGAGTATAAGCAAGAAAAATATCATTAAAGCCAAGGTAATCAATTTTCGCTTAAACTTATTTTCGAATATTTTAAGGAATTACTTTCACAGTACTCCAACACGTAACTTTCTAGAGCAAAAATGATAAATGCAAGAGGTTGAATTTCTGTTTGTGGTACTTCTTACTAAATCGTTCCCACAACAAAGCCTACTCTGTTACAACCCAATTTTACTTGTGTGAATAATTACATTTTTTTTTTTTTTTTTTGTCTCTTTTAGCAAACAAACTGCTAATTTTCCAATTCATAAGGAAGCATTCAGTAGATCAACTGCTTAATAATACAGACGAATTATTGACAGGTGTAATTTAGCTCATTCCCAAAGAAAACAGAACTCATTAACTATGCACTTCAATATGTGATTTATTGACGTTTGTTAATTCAAAAGCAATAAAAAAGGAAATAGAGATACGATAAGAATTATTTTCAAAATTTCAAAAGAACGCCACTCTATTCCAAAATGTATCCTCTGCAGCTAGCATTTCCACACATTAATAAATACCAAAGATAGACAACACATGCAAAAGCTGACAGACCCTCAGCAAATAAGAAGCAGATACGAGCGCCAGTAAATATATCTTCCAAATATCCCAAGACAGGTTCTGATGGTGAATCTGCAGCAGTTATTTCCTTTGTTACAATCATTATTTTCATTTGTATCAGTAACTAAGAATGAGAAACCTAATCGCTGATTGAAGAGATTGGAAAGAGGTTGTAATGATCCACTTGCACGGCCGAGCTTTATCTGGTAGACTTGTCTGTTACTGGTGATAGAATCCTACCTCCCACCCCAATCCCTTACCCCCAGTGTTATTTATAAAGTGTGAGCGAAAGGTTGCAGATAGCTCCAGCGAGGTTCTCCCTTGCAGTAATGTTCTTGGAATCTTAATGAAATCAGGAATTGAATGTTGAGGGACAGTATTGGCGAAGATGATGAAAGAATGCTGAAAATGCGGTTTTGACGTGGAGGCTACCTTCTGTTAAAAAACTGGTTGATTGTTCATTTTGATAAGAATCATTTCGTGAAAAATTGTCTGAGAGCTCTCGATAATTTTTCTACCAGATTCAGAGCCTTATTTTCGCATGGGCAAATCGGAACTTTGCCCGGAGCCCCCGGCTCAAAAGTGCCCCAGTTTAAAATGTTGTTCTGAAATATTCTTTCTTTTATCAAAATTTTATGAAAAATAACACAAAAATCATAGATTGGGGCCACCCGAAATTCATAAATGCCCGGGGTCCCTGTTGATCATGATCAGGCCCTGGCCAGATTTAGGAAAGACATCTGAAGGTATAGTTTCAAACAAAACAAAACAAAATCATTATCTCATCTTTGGTAAAATGATCACTAATTTTGATTCGATGGAAAATAGTCATTAAAATAAACCACATGACAGTCAGTAATATCTGATTCATATTCCGAAATAATGCATGTAAATACTCTTTTAAATAATTTTAAAAAGAAAGAAAGAAAGAAAGAAAACTATAGTTAATTCAGGTCACTTGAAATTCCTAAAGTTCTACATATCAACTTTTTTCATGGATACCTGATGAAAATTTCGCGCTGTTCCTTTATTTTAAATCCTTAGCACCTTTATAATAAATTCAAGAGTGTTGAAGTTAAATTTCAGAAAGAATAAATGAGTCACTATAAATTTCAATGATACTTAAAAGTAACAGTGTACATTCAGCAGTGGATTCAGGGAAAGGCCAGATACTGTTGAAGCTAGGGGAGCTCAGCAGGGACCAATTTGAAAATTCTTGATTATAGACACAACTCGGGATGGGGGCTCTAACACTGATGTCAGAGTGAAATCTCTAACATTTACAGACACGCACACAAAAAAGAAGAACAAAATCATTGCTAAAGCACATGCCATTTTACCAAAAATATCTATTTGAAGTACAGATGTCAAGAAGATTGTAAACTAACGAAACGTGTTAAAACGTACATTAACTTCATTCCTATAAAATAAAAGAAAAATTAAAAAATAAATCAATCGGGAATTTTTTCTTTTCAAATAAAATTTTGGGGAGACCTCCTAGTCAGAGTCTACTGAGCCTAATATAAAATCAGAGTATGGATTTCAACCCCCCCCCTTCCCCCCAAGAAAAATTGCCTTAGAAAAATTTAATTGTATTCTATTGTACACTATTGTATCTTATTGTACAATTATTGTTTGGTCAGTTAAGTATTTTTTTAATTAACCAATTTCCTCAAAAAATTACACTGTTTTAAGACAACATTTTTCTTTATTGTACATTTTATTTAAATCAAATATAGCTTTCTTTTAAAAAATAGAGAAATTTAGAGTACAGAGAAGTATAGTCTTCTGAACATATGATTAGCTGTGTTGTACATGGAAATTTTGCAGCATTGCAGATGAGTCGAAAGCCAAGCCCATACATCAGATCTATTTTCAGAAATGTGCACACATATTTGCTTTCATACAATACAGAATTCCAACCATTTTAAGCACTAACTTCAGAATTACACAAGAACTTGCATTTCGGCACATACAGTACAAAGATCAGCCCGTCAGACTCCTTTTAAAATTCTTGAGAGGACTCAAATTAAACACTCTGATCACAATGGAACGATTTTAAAAATCTATATACCTCCTTAAAATAATAGAATCCGAAATGCCTATTTTTTTTTTTTTTCAGTCTGCTCAATGGCGGATTAAAGGTGGGGGTGCAGGGGGCAACCACTCCTCCCAAGAAAAAAGAAATCGGTGTAAAACATCCTATTTTACTTCCATAAAATGAAATTGTATGTGAATCTTCCAACTTACCTCCCACACCCACAAAATCGCATTAATCCGTCACTGAGTCTGCTGCGGTTTGAATTGGGTAATTTTGCTCCAGAAAAATAAAGATAATCACATCTCCTCCCGATAACAAACACGGTTGAACCTTTTTACCCGTTTTTAAGGCAAAGAATGAAACAGGTGCTACTGGAAGAAAGAGAATGTTCCTAAAAAGAGAAATATAATTTTGCGGATTTGTGATCGAATGAAAAACGGTTTCTTCTGTGTTTTTACTCCATCGTTTTTTGAGTAAACTTTCTTGTTCATACTATGCACAGCTCCGTTAACATAGTGGCTCAAAATACGTTTCCTGCACAACAAAGTGATAAATCTCTAGTACCGGGATATTTAAAATTAACTCCATCACTGTTAATAAGAATTTGTGAGTGTCTTCACAATTCACTGATGGAGGTAAAACATATTTAGCCATAGAAAGTAACGATTGATTCAAATGCGTCTCTTACAAAAAAAATCTACTTTTAGAGTAAATTATAATACACAAATCACCAAATAACAATTATATACATAGCCAATAATTTCCCCTTTCTATCAGTTGTCTTAAACATCACGAGGTAATTTGAGGAAAGCAAAATATAAAAAAGAAAGCCAAAACCAACGCTCTAAAGTAGTCTAAATTTAAAAAAAAAAAAAATAACAGACATATTGTTCTGCAATTATATTACTAATTACTTTATTATAGTACCTCACGAAACCAAAAGATAAAATCAAACACTCCTCATCCCCCTGCTTTTTCTTTAATCATAACATTTATCTCTTTCTTTTACCTGCTTATTTTACTTTTTTCTAGTTGATCATTCTCAGGTCTTCAAAAGAGATTTCTTTTTTTAACTTGAGTGACTGTATAAAATACAATAAAGGCGGGACAGATAAAAGTAAATAAAGCAAAACCTGAAACTGCCATCTTTTCTAAAGCAGTCGACTATCCCTCAAAAGATTCCCTAATCGCAGGATCGAAATATGAGTCAATAATCGAAACATGATTAAATGGGGTCCATTGCGGCTGTTTGGACGTTTGAAAACGTCAATCTTTTCCTCCAGGAGGAAAACAGGAGGGGAGAAAAAAAAAGAAAAAGGATGAGTGACATTTGCATATAAACCATTCATCAAATCACAGTTTAGAGAATGTTTGGGTGGCACAAAATTGACAAGGACATGCGAGCTCGTGGATTTGTGAAACGGAAATGAAGTAGAAGATAAAAAAAAAATTAAAGAAGTTTGTGAAGTCAGTGAACAGGTGGCTGGTACTGAGCTGCATAACAAATACAAAAGGTAGATCTTAAAATGATTAGCTAATATAAATAAACATTAATTATAATTTTGACTTGAATTCATTGTGTTCGAGTTCATGTCAGTTTAAATATGTTTTATCCCTTTTAAGATAGCGTCTTGAAACACGGAACTGTCTCGTCTATCCAAGTAACTTAACTCCAGACGCTCTGACACATAAATACTATATTTACATTTTTTAGTCTGTTAAATTTTTCAGTGTGAAAGTTTGCGGATCCAAACTTCTAAATATCAACCTGATTTTGATAAATGTTAATCTGCTGAGTGATTGTCTGGTTAATTTTAATCGGAAGTATTTTTGAAGCGTTTGGTCATGAAGAGTTGAGAACCAACTTTATCTTAATACTATTCTATTTTATATCTAAAGGCTGACAATATTTTCGATTCCAGGACTGCTTTAAAGTTTAACATTAATTCAGAAGTCTTTCAGAGTACGGAAGTTCACTTCTATAAAACGAGCTGATTCTCAGCTTCCCATGCCACTTTCACGTACCAATCTACTCAGCGAGAGGACATTTAGTCTGGTAAGATTTAGCGCATATAGAGTATCATCCTAGAATTCGTTCTCGTCTATCCGGAATCTGAATGTCCATTAACAAGTAAACTATGAATTTCAACAGAATCGTCCCTCAAGTACATTATTACCATCTAAAGCACGTCTCGAAGGGTTATATTTCGTAAAATACCATGCTTTTCGCGTACTTTAATCATCCTCAAGTACCATTTAATCCCCGAAAGAAGCACAAAACTTCGAAAACTAAAAAAAGTCTAACACAATTTTCGCATTGCACATTGATAATACTCATCGGTTCTCCCTTATTAAGTTTTATCTTGAAATTGGGGAGCTGACTGCTTACTTTTCAAGATCTCCGAGATGCACCACCCAGTATCAATGTTTGAAGGACATCATATAATCCATATGACCCACTGAACATCTCAACAGTTTGTCTTAATATCCTTTCAGACCTGATTAAATAATTTATCTTTAACAGATGCACAAGCATATTTTTATAAAAATAGCGATTAAATTTGTAATAAAATAAAAAATTTTGGTTATGAATTTTTCGTAAATATAACACAACTGTTTTCAGTTTAAAGTTATTGGTATTTCCTTCTAGTCATATTGTTTTAAAATTTGTGTCCTCAATTGTGGATACCTGGTCCGAAAGGATTAAGGTTGTATTTTTCTATTCAAATCCTGTAAAGTTGTTTTTTAGGTATTTTTCAAAATACGTTTTTAATTCGCTTTTCTGAAAATTTAAAACACAGTGTTGTGTTAGTGGGAATCATCTCCTACTCGAAATTTCAGGATTGGATAGCACAAGAAAAATCAAGGATAGAGCACCAAACTTTTTCTGGGTATTTCAAGCAAAGTATCAATTAAAACAAATTTTGAAACAAAGTGGCCCAAGCCTCCCCAGAGTGTTCGCCAATGCAAACATCATCCAATATCTCTTCATCCTGTGTCTCTCGTTGAAGTAAATTTTAAATGGATCACCCTGGATTACGCCAAATCTACTACAGCCTTTTAGCCGACATGTTGCAGCCTCTCCTTGGAGATCCCCGTGTAGGCATCGTGGCAAAGTACACCTACAAGAGGGGTATCATCCTAGGGTGGTGTCCCGTGGACGGAGAATTTTTTAAGGGTTGGGATGGACGCGACACGCGTGAGACGAGAAACAGGTCTCGTCTCATCTGGCGTCTCGCAGAGAAATTGCCTATCTCGTCTCACTCGAGACGCGAGACGTCTCTCAAAATTAAGGACTGCGATTTTGTTACCATATTTTTAGTAGCATTAATACTATCTTATTGAAAATTAATATTAATAATAACAATTAGTTATAAATATTACCATATTAGTACATATATTAGTTACCACATTAACTCATATGTGCATTTGAAGTTTTAAAAATTCATATTTAATTCTTATATATAACTAGCTGAAGTACCCGTTCTTCGCACGGGAATGAATGGACTTTTTGATATTAATATTTGTTGTGATTACTATTTATTGTAATAAAGAGATATAGCAAAATGAATATCGCGTTATATTGTGTTCAATAATCATGCATACTGAATTTCAAGGCAATCGTTTTTACGGTGCAGAAGGCGATGCGGCGTAGCACAATCTAGTGGCGAGTTTTAGCAAAACAGATACGGCAAAAATATTCTTCGCATTCACATATCGATGTATACGAATTTTCGTGACGATCGGCTGAATAGTCTTGAAGTTCATGTGTTGACGCGACATCTAGTGTCAAGTTATAGGAAAATGGATCGTGCCAAACTCTTCCCCGTGTTCAAATATCTATGTATACCTATTTTCATAGCAATCATTCGCACAGTCAAGAAGTGATACAATGCAGGGCCATCTAGTGGTTAATTAAAGTAATGATTTGCTACAGCGCCGTCATGTGGCGATTTATATCAAAATGGATAACGCCAAAATATTCTCATTGTTCAAATAGCTATGTATACTGATTTTCATAGCCACCGTTTGAATGGTCAAAAATTTGGCCTGCTGCAGCGTCATCTAGTGGCGAGTTAAAATAATAATGCATTGCAGTGCCATCTAGTGGTGAGTAACATCAAAAGTAACGCAGTTAGAATATATTCTTCGTTCTCAAATGTGTAAGTATAAAAAATTTTATGCCGATCGATCGAACGGTATAGAAGTTGATGCGTTGCAGCGCTATTTAGCGGTAAGTTACAGCAAATGGATAGTGAAAAATATTCTCCGTGTTCTAATATTCGCGTGTACAAAATTTCATCGAAATTGGTAGGCCGATATTCGCATAGCAAACGGCTAAACGGAATAGAATTCGACGTTCTGCTGCGCCACCTACAGAAAAGTTAGAGGAAAACGGATAGCATAAAAACCTTCTCCATGATAAAAGACTTTGGTAAACCAAATTTCATGGTGATCGGTGAAACGGTGCTGGAGTTTTTCAACCTCCTACACACATACCAACATTCATTTTTATCTATAACCAGTCTTATTATACGTATATACCAGTCTCAAGTAAAATCCAGTTTCAAATCTAAGCCTCGCCAAAGTGCCAGCATACGCCATTTTGCAAGAGATTTTTCAAGGAATCATTCGAAGCATTGACTTAATAGCAGCAATAAAAATGGGAAATGGTTCGATCGCCAGGCATTTATTTGAAAAGTGGAATCCCTTAATACAGCCGCATTTTTTAAATTATCAACTATAACATGTTTTATTCATCGTTACCTCGATGTACTAAATGCGAAGATTTCAATTTTCTGAAATTTGGCGGATTTCCCCCAAGTTAAATCAATGTACTCAATTGGCGAGAATTCTGAAGCTACATCGCTTGAAATGCCCTAATAACTGCATTATTTCTGCACGGATAGTTAAAATTTAATGCTGTATTCTAAGAAAACCTATACACTTGTTTTCAAAAATGCTATTCCCTTAAGCTCTCAGTAAATTGCGCCAAAAAGCCTAAAACTGTGCAAACCGCTAGATCTCACTCTCTAAAAATCGGCCTATCAGCCATTTTTTTTTTTTTCGCCAAACTAAAAAAAATTACATATTAGTCTCGGATATCTTCGATCCTCATTGTTTTGCGTATAAAACATTTCATTCCTGCTCTCATTTCTTATGCGCACACGATATTATAATTAAAAAAATAACCCAAAAAAATAAACTAAAAAAATCATTATTATTCTTTTATTTTTACTTTAAGAATTTAAAACATTTTATTCGGCAAAATCGCCACACATGGAAACCAAGATGCTTATTTCACACACTTTTTTCACTACAGGGGTTAATATTACGTAAAGCTTTCTGCGTGGAGAACATAAAAAATTTCTTAAATTCCGGGAACGGAAATTAAGAGAACCATTCAGGAGGAAAACGTTTTTAAGTGGAGTTTCAAAGTTTTAAAGTGGACAATCATTTATTCTATATTATTTTACATATCTGTGTAAAATTTCAGGCTGACAGGTCCATTTTTGTGGAATTGTATACTACCCCAATCAACAAATTGACAAACAGAATTTCATTTTTATTTATAAGATAACCTACGCTTGTTTTTAAAAATACCCTCTCATTAAATTGCGCCAAGCGCTAGAGTCATAGAAAATCTGACACACTTTCAGATTTTTAAATACGCACTAAAGTGCTATATATAAAAAGAGTTATAATCCATGGGTCTTCCCTATTTTCGTTCCTTCTTTCATTAAGTTGGAAAGTGTATCATTATTCATGAGTGTGATTAAACAAAATTAAAATTGATATTTCTAACATCCTTTTTTCTGGATGTAATACATTAGATGCAGAAAAGCTGCTCAGAAAAATGCACAATTCCAACTGAATGAAAATTTCAAAAACTTATACGCAGGTGTATTCATAACCCAAATAGCAGACGATTAAATTACGATAAATAGCGCCAAGCGTTAGAATCCTCCTCAAAATCGCGAGAATGCTGAAGATAGATCGCTTGAAATCCCTTAATAACTGCATTATTTTCGCACGGATCATTGAAATTTAACGCTGTATTCTAATAAAACCTTTGCACTTGTTTTCAAAAATCCGTTTCCTTAAGCTCTCAGTAAATTTCGCCAAGCCGGAAACTGTGCAAACCGCTAGAACTCACTTTCTCGGCATTTGAGCCATTTTATTTTTTCGCCAAACTAAAAAATTTTAACATATTAGCCTCGGAAATCTTCAATTCTTATTGTTTTGCGTATAAAACATTTCATTCCTGCTCCGATTTCCCATGCACACGATATTATAATTAAAAAAAATATAACCTTACGAATATAAACTAACAAAAAAAAATCATTATTATTCTTTTATTTTTACTTTGAGAATTTAAAACATCTTATTCGGCAAAATCGCCACACATGGCAACCACGATCCTTGTTTCACACTTTTTTCACTACAGGGGTTACAATTACGGAAAGCTTTTTGCGTGGAGAACATAAAAAATCTCTTAAAATCCGGGAACGGGTGGACTTTCAAAGTTTTAAAGTGGACTATTATTTATTCTATATTATTTTACATATCTGTGCAAAATTTCAGGCTGATAGGTCCATTTTTGTGGATTTGTATACAACTCAAATCCACAAACAAACAAACAAACAAACAAACAAACAAACAAACAAACAGAATTTCATTTTTATTTATAAGATGTGACATGACACCGAAAAAATATTTGTTTTTATTTATTTATTTCCGAAACTGCGTAAATGTAATATGCATGATTGATGGAAGTTTCATTTGCTTTGAAGCTTTGAATTTTGCTACTCAAGTTTACCTGAGTTTGCAGAACTCAGGACGTGTTATGCAAGTAAAATTTTAATCTAATTAAGTGGCCGCAATGTGCGGAATAGTGAATTCATAAAAGTTTCTATTGGGGACGGGATAATTACAGTGAAGCCTGCTGATCCCCCCTCTCGTTTTAGTGTATGAGATATGGGTTTCATATTTAATAGGGTACGCGGGTTTAACTAGTTCATTCACACCATCAAAAAGAAAAGAAAACAGAGAAGACTTGCGACCAGGGTTGTTTCACAAAATGGATCTTTGAATGCTCCGCTGAGACCCAGCGTTGTATTGGCGAAATCGCTCCAGTGGATCATTCACTTATGTCCGCATAGCTTGGCTTATGGTGAAAGAAGCACTTTTAATAACTGATGAAACATTTTATTTATAAATATTAATTGAGAAAAATATGAAATATCCGTAAGATTTAATTGCATACGCATTCATCTATTTTAATGAAATGTAGCCAATATTATAAGTAAACTAAAAATCACAATTATTAAGTACACAATTAGAGCATAAAATATCAAAGTAAGCATACTCGCATCAATTATTTTAAAAAATGTAATAATTATAGCCAGATATTCTAAATAAGTTTGAAATTTTTTCAATGAAAAAATAATGATAGCATACTTGAATAATTTATTCATAATTCTGGATTATGCGTAAATATGAATTAGGCATTAAAACTCACTTGCAATTCAAACCTGATTTTTAAGCTATATAAATATTCACAAAAAACAACAAACATCAGAACTATGAAACGAATATCTATGTTGACATCAGTGATCATTTGGGGGGTAGGAGGCTCATTAAAAGACTAATCTAAAAAAAGGTTCTCTGACAAAATGATTGAATTCCATTCGTTTTTATTTTCAAACAACGATTACTCTGAGCAAATTAATAAATGGTTTCTTTAAAAAAATCTTTCTGTAATTATTATATACAAATTTACAAATGGAGAGTTTCTTTTTCCATAAAATTATTATCTAGATAGACCTATAACAATATATAAATATAATGGAACCCACTTATACAGCCGATTATACGCACACGCACACACGTGTGAGTGTGTGTGTGTGTTATAAAAACTTTTCTCAGATTTGATCAAGCATTTTAAGTGGAAAACGTCTTAAAAG
Source organism: Cheiracanthium punctorium (assembly GCA_038373885.1). NCBI lineage: Eukaryota > Metazoa > Arthropoda > Arachnida > Araneae > Cheiracanthiidae > Cheiracanthium > Cheiracanthium punctorium. Next base: position 588,293 of record JAWZYV010012008.1, read on the forward strand.
CACTAAGCATAAATGATAAAAAATGTATCCTTTATTAAAGAAACATATTTCTTTTATAAAGGACTCGCTACGCTTGCTTTTCGTATGAGGCATTCGGCCCCCTAATAAGGCTTATTCGTAGAAAAAGACATAATTTATCAGACAAAACCCAAAGATTGGATCAGATAGAATGTTACTGAGCTGCAAATTGCTTGTTTCTTGCATGTTCATTGCTACATAGAATTTCAAACTTCATAGGAATCCGTGTTCTACGGGTCCTCAGCTATACTGCACCTGGAGTGCGGACTCCGCGTATAATCGCTGGAAAAATTATTTGCACTCCTCAAAAACATAATGATATTTAATGTTGTCATTTAAATGTTATATTAATTAGGAGCTAAAGCGTAATAAAATCAGAACATCTGTTTCAGCTGTATTTTTAACTATGTAAAACCTATCAGACACCTTGCGTATTTCCCACCCATGGCGATTTTTCATAATTTGGCGACTTGCGTATATATATATAGTTAATAGTTAGCTCTAAGAAAACAGTACTTTATAAGTTTTCTTCGATAAAAACTATGAAACAGCAAGAATAGCTTGCCACCAATGGCGATTTTTCATTATTTGACGATTTACACATGCTCACGACTTATAATTACTGCTCATGTAAGGTTCCCGGAAAACCGTTATCCATATTTTCATATACATAATCCTATGCAGATTGGCGTATTTAGCACCACGAATTATATCATCTCGCCGCGCTGTCAAATATCCAAAGTGTACTACAACTGCTATAATGGCATAGTGAACGCCACCAAATATGTCTACTGGTAGCAAATACTCCAGCTGGACCGAACCGGCTTTAAAATGATCTGGATTTTAATTATTTTTCATTTTCAAGATACTGGGTTCTAACATTCTGGAACGCGAAGTTCACCCTGCTTGGAAAGATACCCTTTTGCCAGATTATTCCTAATGCCAAGATGGCAGTTTTAAAATCATTTACAATTAGTTATTCTGTTTTGGAAAAACGAATACTCGCTCATTCTGAACTCCTGTTGTCTAAGCGAACTTACTATTTGAAAATTGTCAGCTTTGTGTAACGCGCTTTGAGTTGTTTATTTCATATACTTTTTAATTTGGCATAATATTGGTGTAATTAGACTTCTTGTTTGTGAATTTCACACGATTCTACACACTTGGGGTTGCTTTATTGCAAAGGAATGAACGATTTTATGCTAAATCTGGCAACCATTATGTTTATTTTTTCCGTATAATATTAATATCTTCTATTATTTTCCGTATTATATTAATATCCGTATTATATTAATATCTTCTATCTTCTTATTATCTACTTTATTAATATCTTCTAAAATAATTCGATTTTCGAAATTTAAGTCAGCTTATCAGTTTCCTCGGAATTTTCCGAATACGTGGACATGTTTCTCGAAATTCAAATTCCCACGGTTTAGGAGAAGGTAGGCCAACAAGCTTTTGACAGCGGTGGCAGCGGCTCTTACTTTTTTTAGAATAGAGAGATAATTGAAGCATTATGTTATAGTTTTATCGTTTCTTAATATGAAAATTCAAAAGTACGAACAGCAGTGTAATATCCATCCCTGACTTAGCGTCCGTATGAGCTAATGATACGAAGGGGTTACAAATATTAAAATAAAAATAATTTTTAAGCCTCCTCAAATACAGCACTGCAATTTTCATTGAAAAGTAATTCATATCGTAAATTTATGCGAGACGAGAAATTCTCGCAAGAAATCTCGCGCGAGACAAAACTCTGTCTCGTCTCGCAAAATATTTCCTTTCTCGTCTCGCCTCGGAAAAAGAATTACCTGTCTCGTCTCACTGCGAGACAATGCGAGATTTCTCGCGTCTAGCGTTCATCCCTATTTAAGAGGCTCTAATACAATTATAGAATGCGGTATTGGGATTCTGTATATGATAATTGTTACTTTCTATGCAATGTCACTTACAGCACTTATATGCAATGTCACACACAATGTCACAGAGCACATTCAATATCTATGTATGCACTGTGATATATGGTGAATATGAAAAATACCTGCCAGGCCTTGGGTTACTTTTAAGAGGTTATCAGGCACTTATAGAATGTGGTATTGCAATTCTGTATGGGATAATTATTACTTGATCTGTCATACATTTACCTTGATGGGATTATCTAAAAAAAAATTATTTATGGGACTTATTTGAACTAGCATATTTAACTACATATTATCCAGTAGCTTTATGTTGTATTTATTAAATAGATTTTTTTAAGCGGGAGATAGAAATTATTACGCTGAGACTTTTTACACTACTGAGCAGTTACGTTACAATATTTTTTATTTAAAAAGTTCTTCCTGCCGCGTAGATTTAGAGCCATATTCAAAAAATCTGTACTCCGTTACAACATTTCAAAACAGGCAAACAGGATATTCAGCCTCTAACTGGGTTCAACTCTTTTAGATGACAGTGTCACCCTTTCAATTTCGCAGTCGTTCTCATATCGTAGCAGCCGTGACGATTAATACTGACCTTCACTTTTAGTAACGGACGCATTAAAAGGGATAGAGTTACCGGGAAAAGTTTAAGCCTAAACACTCCTTAATCCCGCTACGTTCCAACGTTTCTTGACAATGATAAATGATTACCAGCAATGAAGACAGATAGGTTCTCGATGAGTGCATTGGAATAAACACATTAAGCGAAGGGCTTCATGTTCATTAGTAATTTAGCGGACTGACAAGTGTGAAGGAGATGTAAATCTTTAGGTAGAACAACAGAGCTGAGAGAAGTGGTCCGTTTTATAAATAGCAGTTAAAATTTATATGGTTTAAAAACAAAAACAAAGAATGAATGAAGACAGCAGCTTTAGCATTTATTTATTTTTAATGCAAAAGGAAAAGTTGCTTTAAAACTTAAGATAATATATGTTTAGATAGAGTGGAATAAATCTTCGTAAGCATTTTTATCAACTTAATTAAGTACTAATATTCATTATTCCATTTTTGTTGATTATTTTTCACACTTATGTGCAAAGTGTACAGAGGAAATGCTAAAACCGAAGGATTACACAGCCGAAAAACTAAGTGATTCTTTTGACACATGCTACCTAGGAGACGGATTTCTGTCCCATTTCATGAGTGTAGGAACCGTTTTTTTTTTTAAATTAAATATCTATATTTATGTTTCTTTTGTTTTCTACTTGCATTAAAGTTGATTAATTTTAATGAAATGAAAAGTAGGTTGTGCTGAGATCGAACGCAAGCTGTCGAGATGCGTGTGACAGACTACAGTTACGCATCAAAAATATCTATATTTATTTTAAAACTAAATTATTACACAAAACTGTTATTAATGCATATTTTAGTAAACTTTAAGAGTATCCTAAAGCTTACAATGGACTAATAATACTGTAACGGTTGGTAATGCTTATTATATTAAATATTTAATATTATTTTTGTAAATTAGTTCAATTGGTAGTATAATGTACCGAAATATAATCGGTTAAATTGAAAGTACAGCTTTATATTTTAATTAATTACTATTCAAATTTACCTTTTCCATAAATATATAAAGGAAAAAAATTACATTTTTTACGCTTTGTGTCACATTTTAACTTAAACTCATGTATACTTTATCAATGTATTTTTTCTATCAACTTTAGCCTTTTTTTCCTTGTGCACTTCTTACTTCCACCTAAACGTTTGAAAACTGCTGCACCCGTAAATAAATAAACATGCGCTTCCTAATAAATACGCATCTATAGTTTGTTAGCTACTTTAAATCACTTCAAATACACAAAGCTGCTTCTGAAGTTTATTTGATTTCAAAAGTAAACAACACGAAGCATTGATGTCTCCTTACTCAAGAAAAGCAGCAAGAATTTGATGTTTCTCTCCCAGATATCTTAATGTAGCGCAAGTTCCCCCATCCAGTTCCCTTACACCGTGTCAGAGAGATTACACACAGTCAGAAGGGTTTCTTTCAATTACGTTTAAGCTAATTTAAGCCAATTTTCGAATTAGTAAAAGCCAGTTCGTCGAAAATTAGCTTAAGTATCCAGTTTCACTCCAGTGTATTCTCTGTAAATATTTTATCAGCATTTCACCTTTGACTTGAACCGAGGGGGGAGCATTGGATTTGTATGATATAACAAGATAAAATAATAAACCAGTAAGGTAATTATTTTTTATTTATTTCAGTTTTAGAAGCGAAATTAAAGTTTAACGTTTAATTTTTAAGCACTAGTATGCAGTTGTCATTTCTATTATTATGCGTGTAGGAAGGTTTCTAGATAATTATAACATATGTGTGGCACTAAAGTTTATAAAAGTTTATTTTTTTAATATAATTGAGATCTTAAAAATTTTCATTGAAATTAATTATATTTATGCTAGAACTTCAAATCAGAGTGAAACCGTGAGTCAAAACCAGAAAATGAAATTTTTTGAGAAAGTATATAAATTGTATCAAAAACCAGAAAATCTGAATTTTTTCCTCTGCCCAAAACCTCACCAAACAAATAAAAAATGCTTTTATTAACAAAACGAATTTTAAAATATACATTCTACATCAGTTAATTTTGGAAATAATTTAAGTTACATGCGACTTCAATCAATTTGAAAAAGGTATCTGGGAGGTCCCTGAAAAATATATTTATAAACCTTGTGTTGGCTATAAATATCCAGAACACAACCACCAGTTATCGTTGCTTAACATTATCTACTACGAAAACATAAAGATAATTAAAGTTTAATAAAATCTTCAGACGCGCGGAAAAAAAAAAAAAAAAAAAATACCGCTCTCATCTAGAAAAAATAGATGGTTGTTTTCTGTGTCCCAAAGCTGTGTCCCAAGAATAGATCGTAGAATTATACGTGTAGGTGATACACACAACTGGTATAGACGAAATGGTCAAAAATTTCTAGTCGGTACTCTTCTGGCTAATCACAGCAGAATGACTAGTTTGTGTAACGAGAAATTTTCTTTCGATTTTTAGAGGACTAGAATTACCGTTTATGCGTCTACCCGCTAGCGCATGTAGCCATTTACAGATATTTTCATGTGGGTGTAAGCACCAGATTATAGAGGAGAGATCTAAAACTGGATAAGTGGGTTCAGAAGTGTATCAATCTATGATCTAATACTTATAGGGAGTACATAGGCATAAATTCCAGTTCCACCAACTATTTTCTAGATGTCAGCGGCATATGTTTTTCAGTGCAAATAATTATCCAGGTATCCAGGTTTTGAACCGAGCTTTTCAACATGCACACGTGACGCGCTGACTACTTTGCAGAGCGAATTGGATTTTATAAAACTTTCCTGTTGTTGACCGCAGAAGGCTGGGTGTCGAAATCTAGGTCAAAGGACTCGGGATCGAATTCCTGAAGATCAATGGTCACGTGTGCGAACATGCGGCGAATTTGCACCTTAAATCTGTGGGGCCACATGACCTCTCTCTCTGGGAAAAAATCAGGTATGACTCCAGTTTTCGATGATGCTCTCAAATGTGGAGAACAGCTAACCTCTATGTTCTGGAGCAGTGGTCCCCAACCGCCGGGCAGCGGACCGGTACCGGTTCGTGGATCAAATTTTACTAGGCACCCAAAGAACATTAAATTATTTCTATTGATTTATTGTAGTGTATTTGTATCGGATTTGTGCGCCATTGTTGGGTTTGTGCTAATTTATACCTTTTTAACAGAAGAAATCTTGTAACTATTTTAAATTACTTTATTGTTTATTAAGCATTTCAAGATTATGAATTAAAATTTTTCATAAAATTGTAAATAAATGCGCTTGCCTGGGGAAAAAAAGGAAACGAAGAATAAATAAACGCATTTTTTATTGAACATTAAATAAACGTAACGTCACTTATATATCAAAATTACAAAAATATCAACATTATGGAATATTATTGAATATAAACAATCTAAAATATAAACAATCCCCCTAAAATGTACCCACCCCCCTCTCCCAAAGGCCGCAGTAAAATTATCAAGCGTTGACCGCTCCGCGCGGCGATGAAAAGGTTGGGGCGCACTGCTCTGAAGGACCACCGAGGCTTATTTTCATAGCTGTAAAAGCAGTTCTGACGGTTAAGCTGCCAGCCGTTGGGGGGAAATTAAATAATAAAATAAAATTGCTTCAATCTAAAAATTTCAAAACACCATAAAAATATTTAACTCGTTTAATTTTCTCAGAGCTCCGACCTCGAAATACATCTTTGTCTCCAATTGCTGTCCCCCTTTTCGAGGTATTTAGTCCGTCTCTTCTTCTTGCGGCTCTATCCTAAGAATCTTTCACTGCCCCTTCAGGGTGGATCCCTAAACCAATAAGATTTATGGAGTTATGTGAGGGAAGGGGGAGGGGGGAGGAAGGTGTGCAAATCTTAAAGCTCACATTCGCCGGGCGCCAAATCAACAGATTGTCTTTGGTTTAATGTGACGTCTACGCGTCTGGAACCGTCGAAACCAATTTATTGACGCTCGTGCCAACTTAAAAGACACTGGCAGTGTATAAATTTTGCTTCTCTCCCAAGTTTTCAAAGATTTCTCCCCCGAAAATGTATGGGTGAGAATTGCCTGAAGGATTTGTCATTGTTTCGAAATGCGTTATAATTGGGATTTTGAGTAATTTTCCACGACGTGTTTGTGTATTCATCATCGCACTATACGCGCAGTCTTTTTGAAAAGAGAATAGTTTAAATTGCAAAGTAACTAGAGATGAGTTGAGAAAAATGACTGCTTTCAAGAAGGACCCATAACTATTTGTACTGGAAATGAGAAAAGTTGGTGTTTGGTACTCACTCCATGGGTAAAAGATGGCTATTGGTTGACAACATTAGTTACGTTTATTAAGGTTGTAAAATATCTTTATGTGTGTACAAAATTCTTTCCATGTATTTAATAAACTTAAATTACTCTACATTTTAATCTTATGTTTAACTTGTTTTGTATTTGTTTAATAAAATGCTGCATAATATTTCAAAAAAAAATTGTTATTATAAATTTAGTTTTTTCGGTAAAAAGTCTATTTTGTACATTTTGTCGGGTCATTTACACGGTAAAACAACTTAGGAAGACTGTGATAAAAACAAGAGGAAGGAATTTTTACTATGGCCAGTATAAATTTTATTAAAATATATATAATTTCTAATAAATAATTAATTTGAAAATTAAGATCAATAGTAACATTGCTAATAATATATTTTTTAACTGCATTTAATTTAATTTTGCATTCTGACCTTGTTTTTCTACCAATTAATTTCGCTGTGATTCTCCTGTTGTTTTTTGAGATACCTTCAATAGATGATACTTGAAAACACTTCAAACTTTCACTCTTCAATAAGATATGATACTATGCTAAAAGTATTTAAAAGCTCAGCATTCTTTTGAAGCTCTGAAATTTAAAAACGAAATTATCAGAGCTTCAAAATGCAGTTCTAGAGTAACTCCCGACACAATCTGCCTTTCTAAAAGTATATTTAATTTATAAATATTCATTGATTCTCCAAAAGTATCGCTGTCCGTGGATTTTTTAATTTTTTTATCTTTAACTCTGATTTTTAAATTACATCACGAATGTATCCACAAAAAAAGTTACTTTACTTTAATGTTTTAAACTATTAAATTTCGTGTATTACATTTTTAATGTAAAGGGGGGGGGGGGAACCGCAGGTTTCTACACAGTTACAAATTGTTCCAAAATTCATTTATTCAAAAACATTTCTTTCTTTCTGGATATCAATCGATCCCTTTAGAAAGATGTAGAAATTTCGTGAAGTAATTTTTATGTTTTTTCTTTTTTTTTTGTAATTTTATACTTCTTCAAAAATCTCTCGAATGTACTTATACATACTAGTCCATATGATTGCTTTAATGGTTGAAACTCTAATTTTGTTAATTCAGAAATTTATAGATTTTTTGTTAAAATCATTTTCAAGTTTTTAGAAGTTTTTGAATAATCTAGAGAATTTAGTGTCATCTTTTTATTTAGGTACTCTGTAATTCAAATTGGGTGTGGTAATCTTGTTAGTACTGAAAATGTACATCCCAGAAATGCGAATTGCTAAAATAAAGTCACATGACATTAGTTTAGCACCTAAATGTTCATATTGCTGATTTAATTGATGATTTAAATTTTATTATTCTGTAATTTTATGAATAGTACATATTTAGTAATAAATGAGCTAATGCAAAACTTCACTGTTTTCCGTGCAAAGAGCACAGTAACAAATAAGATTTATACTAAAACAAACTTATTCGCAGTGGCTGAAGTAACAGAATTAACAACTTTTTTTAATAGTTTAACAGCTTCAATTTTTTTTAACATCTGCAAAACTCCTTTTAGCCGTCACATAATTATTTGCGATTGTACATATATAACAGGAGTTTCAAAAAATATCAGTAAAAAAAAAAGCTAAAATGTAACAGCTTCGTATGTAAAACAAACAAAAAATCCCAGCAGTAAATTACCTAAGATGAAAAATGCGATTACTTTACTCTACATTAGTATAAAAACTGAAAACTGTTCAAGTAGAATTTATCTGCGAGAGCTCATTACTAAACATTATAAAACTGCAACCTATAAACGGTGACGATAAAAAATAATTTCCTCGGATTTTACTGTGAGACATTGTCAACGACATTACCTGAATGTCAGGCGTAGTTTGACTAAATTGATATCTTGCCTGTTCATTGAACACTAAAGCAAGTTAGAAAATGGTTAACAGTTGCATTTTTTCCACACGCTTAACAAAAAACAAGAGAGACAACACTGATGCATTAATCAATAAAGACAATTGTAAATACAGGGAGCAACAATTTTTTTCCCTCTTCTCTCTTACTTACAGACGTTTAATGAAGAAAGATAAAAATTGAGGAAGGAAAAAAAAAGTGTCAAAAAATAAAGTTAACTTCTTAAATTAAGCATTTGAAGCTTACGGCCGATTACCTTAGAGCTAATGCTAAGTGATTATCCCCTGTTCTGTAGATTGGGAATTTTCTCTGGCCTGAGAATATTTATCCATAAACAATTCAGTACGCTTTGTGAGCAGAGCTACGTTCAGAGCTATTATTCCCCTCATTTGGCTCGACGCTTTTGAATACAAAATCGAAGTTCGTAGTTAAAAATGAGCAAAACAAACAACAATTTTGACACTAAAATGGAGGAAGATAAAAATAAGTGGGTGTTCTCTGCTCTTCGATATGTATTATAGCTGCTGCGTCTAATACTTTTTCCAATAACAATTAATCTTAGGACTCAGAGAGTGACCAGACAATTAGGCGTTCATTTACTTGCTCTAATCGCAACTGGAAGAAATACGATCTGTCATTTTATTGTGAAAAGGTATACTTTTGACTTTCGGATAACTTGCATCTATTAAGTACAAGCTATTGTACTTAAAATGGATTTGAATAAAGAAACATTTAATATTCCAATTTTTTTTTTCAGTTTTGGTTTTTTATTTCATGCAGTGAAACCTTCCAATCTGGACTCCTTCCTATGTTAGATACTTTTCTGGTGAACAGAGCGTAGCCATGATATTAAAATATGCCTCTATGAGTTGGACATTTTTCAAAGAACCGTATGTGACCAGCATTCTGAGGTTTAGCAAATTTTAAAAATAAATTGTTATTGAGGTATTTACAATAAATTGATCTTATATGTTCTACTCCTACAACACACTTACAATTCTCCTTCCAAAACATTTCCCCTACTTTGCAAAAGGGAAAGAGACTTCTAAATTTGACTCACTTTGGTAAGGTTAATTATTATTGACAGAACTCTTGTCACAGTATATTTCACGTTTATATTTCATGTTGTTGTGTATAGTTCACGTCGAAATATACACATGGTATATTTCGACTATAGAGTAAACAAACAAAGTCACATTACAAAAAAGATTTACTGTAAGAGGATTCAATTTTTTTTATGATTTTAATAGCATTAATCTAAATGGAATTCAGTCACAACTCTGGAAGAAATACCGTAATACCGTTGAACAAGATACCGTTACGAGAAAATTTCACTATGATAAATAAAAAGCCATGAAGCGACTTGTACCTGATAGCGGAAATAATCATAAAAATGGCCAAAACAATGTGCTCACTGGGAATTTACCTATTTTTGTACACCTACTAGAACGGCAAGTTAATTATTTATTCGGAAACAGCTCTCATCTAGAGAAAGCCCGCACGGCACAATTACTCGAAAAGCGCATGGCTTCCCTTTCTCTCCCCCATCAAATGCTTGTTGTGTGTAAAGCTATTCTACACTTCCACTCTATCAGAAATTCGGAAAGCGCATTTGTCGAGATGCCCGGCTGGCGAACTTACTCAGGGAGGCCGGGGCATTTAATCAACTCAGCCTTATAGTGACAAGAACGATTCGCCGCCGAACCATAATGTGTATAATATAAGTAATATATTATCGAAAACGGTGTAACGTATGGCGCCGCATTACTCGGAATGAGACGCCCTTAAACTGCAGGCGGCGCCGTGTTTACCTTCGGCCCCGGCATGTTTATGGGGCCTGCGCCCCGTGTTTATCACGAGCGGGGGGCCTGCTCGGTGCTAAATGGCTTAAAGTTTTGATGGGTGGCAGTCAGCTGGGATTCATCCATCGCAGCGCGCTGGCCTGCCTGATCGGCATTTCAGGAGAAGTTTGCTTCTAGGATGGAATGCACTAATTATCTAAAAAAAAAAGGGGGGGTACAGGTTTGTTGGAGTATTTTACACAATCGCACAGAAAAGTATTCAGGTATAAAGCAATAAAAGGCGTAGCTCCAGGGGGCAAGTGCCCTCAGCTTTGTTTAGAAAGCAAATCATTTTAAAATCATTTATTTCTTTTTCAAAATTTTATGAAACTTCCCTATTCTTACTCTTGCTCTTGCTTTTAAACATATTCTCTCACTCTTAGAGAGGGGGGGGGGAAATGTCACGATACACTTACTTACAAGATAATTAAATAACTATTTTCGAAATTAAATAAACAAAAACAATCCTTACAAACAATACAATGAATTTATGTTATTTTTTACGTATCTTTAATTTTTATTTCAATTTATTTTACTTTAGATACTAATTTATTTGAATGATGAATAATTATCTGAAAAATCATTTCTTATTTGTCAGAAATCTTTCTAAGTTAGGAAGTTTAGATTACTCTGGAACATTTTATTTTAAAGTCTATGTTCTTCTGCATTCTTCTTTTACACGTGATTAAAGACAACTCATTCAGTAATTTCAAACATGTAATCACGAATATGAAGTTTTTAGATCTTGATGAGAGGGAGCTGATACCAAAGTCGCGTTCTCAAGAGCATATATAGTATAACCGAGCAGATAATTGGATAATCTTCAGAAATACTTGTGGAACTACAGCCCCTCTTGTCATTATAACTGTACGCTTATGCCAGGCAACTCAATCAAAAGTATTTTTCATATTCACAGACATATAAAATGGGGGGAGGGAGAGAGAGAGAGAGAGAGAGAGAGAGAGAGAGTATGTAAAATAATCTCTAAACAAACTTTTATTAATCTGTAATATTTCATAATTAAAGCTCTTTCACTTTTTAATAACTTTTATCACTTGCAGGTATTTTAGTAAAAGACTCAAATTTAGTGAATTTTAATATTTAATTGTCAAACACTATTAATGCACATTGTTTTTGTGAATGATAAGTTTTTCTTTATTTCAGTTTTCTCTCTTTCTTTTTTTTATATATATTAGCTTAGTCAAAGCAAAGTTTTAGATATACATTTCTTTAAATTTAGGACTAAATAATTTGCTGTAATGAAAAGAAACGCGAAACTTTATTTACATTTTATTTGTTTATTTATTTTATTTTATTTTATTTTATTTTATTTTTATTTTATTTTATTTTTTCAGAAATACTTCCATAAACACTCAGCTAGTATAAGCTGCACTGAATTTCTTCAGCACACAACGATCAAAAGTAACGCACCAAACAGCTCCACACAGGTAACTAACCGAAATTATTCTTCTCAATCACAAAACAGTTGGGGGTGCGTGATGTGGATCCCGCAGTCATCAATCCTTGGAAATTACTTCTACTTCCACTTTTGTACTTCAGTCTGTCACGTTTTCCTTTGGCGAAAATTTATTCACGCCTCGCGACCCCCTCTTTGGACCAACAATGGCCGAAACAAAAGTTCCCGGATGGACTCAATTTGTCTCGATCAGGCTAAAGCGTGCTGAAGCTTTTGTCTCTTCTGGATTCGTTACCATTTATCTAAGTCAAGTTTATGTGGTGATGCGGACGCGTTGCAAAATTAGAGGCAACAGCCGAGCCTTTGGGCGCGAGAGTTTGCTCTTTTGTTGCTGATGTTAACGTGTTGGCGATGAAGAAAATGATAAGCGCTTTATTTGTGTCAAGATTAACTCAGCTTTAATTTATATCTGAGGCATGAAAGGAGAATTAGATTGAATGCACTCGTGTGTTTGATTGTCCTGTACTTGTAAACTATGGAAAGAGATGGGATGTGTGGAGTTGAGCCATCATTTTATTTTCAAATAATTTTGGGCTAGCGAATAAAATTATTTAAAATTATTTAGAAACTGTTATATGTACATCAAAATTTTGAGAAATTCCGAAAAAAAATGAAAGGGATTCTTTTACACATGAAAAAACATTTAAAACATATTTCCGTGCTTTTATTTCTGATAAGTGGCTTTAATTTACATACTTACAGTGTTATTCAGTTTTTAAAGGAAATCATAAAAAGTATTGAATGTCTGCTTTTGATTAAAATTATTTTTTTTAATTTAAGTCATTATAAAATATTTAGATTCCTTATAAATTAATTACAGATATTTTTTAAAAAAAGCTTCTTTTTACACTATTAACATCAAACTTTGCTGGTTAATAGTACTTAAATGGTACTTAAATAGCCGTTATACTAAATAATGAAAGTATAACGGTTTCAGTTACTGGTATCATTTTACGTGCTATTTCTCCTCAAAAATTTACTTTATGAAAATCTTAAATCAAAACTGAAATAAAGCTTAAATAGAATACCTATCATTTTTTATTAATTCATCATTAAACTTGTTTAGTCGCACCTTGTTTTAAAGTGTTAATAAAAATCACACAAATTTAATTAATTTTAACATTTAAATAAGTAATTTTTTTGAAAAATTATTCATTAATTGCTTTATTTTTTTCATTAAAATAATTTCAAGATAATATATTTAATATACACTAAATTAAATACACTGTGAAATGTGTGTGTGTGATGACACTTTTTTCATTAAAAAATTCACGAATATTTTTTCCCCCCGCAGTTGTTGCCATATTATTTGTATCCACAATCCACGAAGAAATATTAGAAAAGTTTGATTTAAAAAAGTATTATAACCTCTTTTACTTTTAAACCATAGTGTAATTTGAAAGTGTGACCGTACCTGTACTATTTAATAAGTATAAATGGAAAACATTTAACTTGTACATTAATTTATCCAAACATGCGTCATTTATTCTATTTATTTGCTAATCTGCTTTAATTTTTTAAATACAACTGTAACGCATAATATAAAGGTATAATATAAAGAAAAAATGGATATTTAAATAATAATATTAATAATAATAATAATAATAATAATAATAATCAAAATCCTTAAAACCGTCAACGACGAAATAGTTTGTAACGCCTGTACATGTTGTTTCATTGTCACCCTCTTAACCACGCAGACAAGCAGGCGAGTTGGGCAGTGCGTTTTATCCCAGTGCAACAAACAATCTGAACAATCTTAACAAGTACCATTGTTAATACTACTGATTATTCAGACGCCATCCTGTTTGTATACACTTCCGGTATAAAATAAGGTAAAAAATACGGCACCTTTTACAAGGAAGAATTAGTTCTGTAAACGTAAGAGACAGAAAATTGTCTTAAACGGGTTGGTGAATAGATGGAAAAAATATTTATTTTTGCAAGAACAGTAATATTTTTAACACATGAAAAGCTCGTAGTGGTATTTTAATTAAATTAAATTAAATTAATTAATATTATTTACATTGCGAACACTATATTCTTAAAACATTCTTACCTATAAAATATTCTTTTCTATAAAATATTTTACAATTAATGTTAATTAGGTAAAACTAAAGTTAGGTATGCAAATTTGATAGTTTCACTAAGGTAAGCATTTAGTGCGAAAAATTTATTAAAATTCATAAGTAAATGAATAATAACTCTAAATTTATAATACTACATTTAGTTTTAAGGGATTTCGTAACTTTAGTTTGAATTCCTATTTTAGACACCTCATGTAAAACTTATTATAATTTTTCTAGAGAGGTGTAAAAATATTAGTACGTATTTGTTTATGAAGAAATATTAAGACGTGGAGTTACATTCATAAAAGTAAATAAATAAATGAAACCTTAATTCAATAAGACAACTGCAAAAAATGCAAATAGAGGGTGGAAATTTGAATTTCTGTTAACAAATAATAATAATAATAAAGTTTTTTTTTTGTCATATTCTAATTTTACCGCCTTCCTCCCCCCCCCTTCTACGAAATTATTTCTGAGTACGTGCCAGACACATGTAACTAGTTCGTTTAACTAAGTTCAACTCTGATATATGTATGTACATATACATACATACACATACATACATACACACACACACACACACACACACACACACACACACACAAACATATATATGTATTACTGCAGGACAATGACAATGTTACATTTTTGCATAAATGTACTCATCAAAGCTTACAATAAGACGTAGTTTTCCCGTTCTTTCAACTGCGGTTAGCAGTTTTATTCGATCTTTCCTTAACAGCGCATCAAATAAATTTCCATGCGAATTTTTCTCATCTACTACACGATCCCCCGCTTCCCGTTCGTGCAGTATCCGTAGCCGATGCGTGCTAGCAGGGGCGGATCTCTCTAAGACAACAAAAAGACGATTCATCATTGCCGTAAATCCATCACTTTTAACTGAGATTTTGACCTGATCATTGGCAGCATCCAAAGAGGTCAAAATAAGCTGCCTCTCTCCAGCTCTCTCGCTCTCTATACCTTGTATGTGTATGTGTGTGTGTGTGTTGTGGAGGCTTTCACTTTGTTTTTTCCTAGTTTGCTTCATGCTTTCTTTTATTTTATGTTTTCGGAATCGGGAGAGTTTAGTTGTTGAAGTGAAAGATGCATTTAGAAAAACAGGGACGCGTTCGTTTTCCTGGGCAGAGGTTATATGTGGAAGCAGTTGTTGATTGAGCATGGGTCTGTCTGTCTTGTGTGTCGACCTGACTAAGTGAAGATATCGTTAACTAGAAGGAAAAGGAAGATCGGTGCGTTTTTAATAATTTTTGTTCAGTTTTCTATAGATTGTTGGGATTTTTTTAGTAGAATTGTATTCTGGAAGTTAGTATCGAGCGGAATGAATAGGTGTAAATAATAAAGATTTTTTTTTCAATTAAAAATTATTTTCGAAGTATCCAATGTAGTTGTTCCATTAACAGAAATGCTCCACATAATAATGTTTTTCAACCCTGAATAATTATGATTTTGATATTGTAGTCAACATTTATATAGTCTCATTTACAATGTGTCCATAACTAAAAGACATGCGGTGCAGTTCATCACATATTTTTGATAATAAAAAATTTTGATTTTTCTATTCCAGACTCAACATTTTTTATCATTTCTCTTCTCATTTTTACGTCCTTTTGTACTTTGCTTTTATTTTTAAATACGTTACTTTGGCTTTTCGTTGTTGATCCAATTGTTCTTTTGAGTTGTTGCTCAGTCTGTAATCTTTCTAAGAATAGCTTCTCCGTATGTTCTCATTCTTTGCTCTATGGTAAATTTCGAATTTATATACTTCTTTCTTTTTACTTAATAGGTCGGTTTTTCAAAATTGTTACTATTATTTTGTTTCCAACGATCTAGGGGCTGTACGCAAGTTGAAAATTTATTGGTGGTTTCTTGTTGTCCATTTTATGCCTATGTTGTAGCAAGTGGCGACAAATAGGGGGCGCGAGGCCCCAAATTTAACAGACATTTTATTATTCCTAATTATGGATTTTAATATATCAAACCTCGCACCCCTAAATGAAAAACTGAAATGCTGCCCCTGGTTATAGCCAATTTACCTTCGTGTGCATCACTTGATAGAGACACGGGAGTTTGTTTCAGAGGGGAAAAATAGTTCCAAATATCACCACTAGATGGTGGTATTTTCCGAATAAATTTCGCATTCAGCAGGAATAAGTGGAATAGAAATAACGTCCCAGAATTTTCGTTTTATAGCAGCGGCATTGTAATGTCTAAAAGAAGTTTCATTTTTACTGCAGATTTTCAAATTAATGTCCTCTCTGGTGGTGATGTTTGGAACTTTTTGAAAGCAGAAGACTTAGGGTGATTCAGTTTTTCTAAACTTCAATTGAAATTAACCGTGTTAATGTAACGAAATACAGCAATACTTAGGGTTCAATTGCATAGTTATTGGCAGCACGTCGTCTGGACAAGGAATTAACAAATCTTTCTAAGGTGGATCTAGTGATTTTCTCCGATTCCGACTAATAATCATGAAGAATTCTTGTCATTGATTAATTCTTTCATATAGTGACTTTTCATCCGATTTGTTTATAAAGGTGTTCAACTAGATTGGAATGGGGTGACAGATTCGTCCTGTCCAGAGATTTATTTATTTATTTTTTTTTTTTTTAAGCTCTAAACCAACTTTTTCACCACATGCGGCGTCTACTTTGAATCATTATCTGGTTAAAATAATTATCTATGAGGCATCTTTTTTGGCTGTTTTTTTTTTTTTTTTTTTTTTTTTTTCATATTCCTCGTTCGTCATCCCTCTACAAAAATTAGTTTATAGTGGAACACTGCTCAAACTAACATTTATTTACGCATTTATTCATTCATTCATTCATTTAATATATGTCAAATTTTGTACCAAAATAAGATTATTCACAGAAAATTTTAATTCATTAACTTGTCCTGACAAAACATGGAAACTGGTCCTGACACAAATTTTATTCTTCAATAAGCGTGTTGTGAATTTAATGAAAAAAAAAACTTTTGGCACACTAGGAAGTGCAAAGACTTCAAAAACTGATGATTTGAAATCTAGACTCTGACTGTTAAATGTGCAGTTATATGTTAATAGTCATTTTTTAGGCCGTGATCATTGAAGCAAAATTTAAATGTTTCTTTTAATTTCATAGATGCTTAAGATACAAGCAATTTATGTCTCATACACTAATATCGAGATTGATGCAAGATGACAGCCAACATTAATTTTGCGTCCATGATCGAATACTTTCCGAAATTGTCAAATCTTTTGAAAGTGCGATGTGACAGCTTAAAAGTGAAACAAGTAAGTCCGAAAACCTTACGAGTTAGTCTAATAAATTTGAATTTGAACCTCTATATTAAGAATATATTTGTGAAGTTATCTGCACAACTAAACACTACGGTACATTACAATGGTTTTTCTCTAAAGGAATAAATGAATAACAGTTTTTCTTTGATAAGACTTTCCGCCATGAGCATAAGCATTTTTTTTTCTTGCCAGGGACCTAATGAACTGACACCATCTACCTGTGAAAATGCCAAAATTCATATTTTTTAGGAACACCATTTTAAAGAGCTTCTCTCTCTCACTCTTAATAGCCTTTAACCGTTGTTCACTCAGAGCATGGTTATTCAATGAGAGATTTACTAGATGTTATATTCAGTGACTTCTGCAAATTTGCAATGATTTTGAATTCTGCGTATATTTTTTATCTTTCTTGTTGAAGATAAAAATTTCAAGTTTAAAATAAATTTAAACCATAAAATTTAGAAAAAATCACATGGCATTTAACAAATTAGTGTTAGTAGCCACTTTAGGAGGTGAACAGACCCCCCTCCCCCCTGAAACCTGTGTGTGTCTCTATTTTTCTCTCACAAAGCCATCCTAAACTTTTCACAACTGAGCTATGTCACTTAGTTTAATGTCGACTGAGATAGAGAGTATTTTATCTAACAGTGGACAACAAAATACCAGATTTCCATGGGCGAGAATGTGAGATGCAAAGCTAGACAAACTCTGTAAGAGGTCAAATGTTTTTTTCCCAAAATGAAACGAGACAGCTCCATCACTTGGAGCTGTCAGAATCATTCGTAGAAGAAACAAAAAAGAAGAAGAAGAAGTAAATTATTCCTCTAATATTCAACCTTTTATAGTACCACAAAAGAAGACTTATAAAGTTATTCAGGATCAGGATTGGTTATATGCAAGGGGTTAAATATTTTATGTCACAAGTACAGCACCATTTATTCATAATGTGAAATATTATCGGTTAATAAACTGCATAATTTGAGCTGATATTCTTCATAAGCGTCGGAAAGCTAAGTCAGAAACAAAAAGAACAATACTAGGCACTAGGCGTTTCTATACTCAAGAGATTTATGTGTTTTTAGAAACAGAGGCGTCTCCATGTGGAAGTGCTTCAGACAATACACAGAGGCGTGAACGCTTCTTGGATACCCAGACATTATGAAGTGTTAAACATTGATGCCCTCCCCTCCTTCACACACACTTCCTGTTCGGTCGATCGCTAAAGCCGATTTCTAGAAATTAGGTTCGGAAATAGATGATGCAAAGGTGCAAACCAATTTCACCTCTGGGTAGATTATGCGCCTGTATGTATAAAAAAAACTTTTTTGCATGTCCCATCCAGTTACTTTTTATTGACGGGCATTTAAACCTCTGTAAAAGACCTTCGCTGAGAAGAATGAGGATTTCTCCTCCTCTATGTCCCGTATTGTCTGAGCTGATTATCTTACCTTCACGAGTTCATTTATAAGTGTTCAGCATTTCTAACTGGACGCCTGTAATGGCTTTCATTCTAGACAATAAGCGAACTCATTTTACGTAATTTTGAATTAAGGGGAAAGAGGTGAGATGCGATGCTCACTCAGGAATTTTACATTTCTAGACAAAATTAACTGATGGTTTAATATTTCCGCATCGTGAATGGCTGAATGGTATGCAAAAACGAGGAGATCTCATTCTAGGCTTTAATGGTGTCATAATTGATGGTTTGTTGTAGCGTTAATAAGAATTAAATGATTGATTACAATTTCTTTCTAGCCAACATATATTCCTCTTCGTTGAATAGGGGGAGTGCCTTGAACAAGAAAAATGGGATTTTTATACAATATGATGATGTTGTTGATATATGTGCTTGTATGGTGGTGTGAATTAGTTTACAGACTTAAGAATATGATGCTCTTTAAGTCCGCCGACACAGGCTCTGCCGACAGTATTTTCTTTTTAAAAAAAGAGCGATTTTGTTTTTAAAAAACTCCTAAGCATTGCCAAAAAACAGCATGAGATTCGAAAAGTGTTTTTTGTGTCATTTTCTGTAATTATGCACGTGATTAAGTCACCTTTGATTCAATTGCCAAGTGCCTGTATCTAAATTTTTCTTTGTTTATTATCAAGATCTAAATTTAAAACTTTGTTTTGCGCATTGAAACAAACAAACTAACTTTTATTTTTCGTTTTGCTAATTTCAGTTTTCTTCCAACTGTTTCTGTCCACTGTGGTAGGAAGAAAGAAAACGAAAAACTGAACCTTCTTGCAGAAGGTTAAAATTTGTCTATCTAGTATAATATATTAAAATTAGTTTGTATTACTGTTTTAGACCAACATGTTCATTTTTTAAAGCAGAACATTGTACCACTTATTTATGGTCTACTAGCTTCAGACAGAACACTTAAATATGAATCTTCAAAATTTTTCATGTATTTGCTAAAAGACAGCTTTAGCTTTTGAACCTATCCCATACAAAAAACTGAACCTATCCCCTTAACGGTTAATAGTTTGTGACGCAGCAATTTACTTTATAGCAATATGAATTTTAAATATGGGTTTTAAAAATAATGATATCAAATTTTGAGTGGCGCCCTGATGTGACTTTATAAGATTTGTTTTTAAATTCCATTACCATTACTTTTGTTTTATTTGCTAAAGAATATTTACACATTCAAGCAATGCTTTTAACTTCATCAAATACACTGTGAAATATGTCACACTTTCACTGAACCTATATTATGTATTCAAAAAATTTATTTCAATAATTTAAGTTATATTTGCCATCACGCTATCAAAAGGGCAAGCAAAATTTGCATAAATGTTTTTCTTTGGAACACACTAGGTATTTGAATACATTTGACTTAGTTTGGATGCTATGACACAAAGTAAAAATTTACGTAAATTTTACTTGCCCTTTTGGATAGCACGAAGCAAAAGTTAAATTAAATTATTGAAATAAATTAATCTGAACACATTATATAGGCTCAGTGAAAGTGTGATATATTTGACAGTGTATTTGATAATTAAAAGCACAATCCGAGTAGTCATTGAGTAAATCTTCCTTAGAAAATAAAACAAAAGTAATTGCAATGACATTTAAAAAAAGATCTTATAAAGTCACACCAGGGCGGGACTCAAAATTTCATATCATTATTTTTAAGACTCATTTAAAATTCATATAGCAATAAAGTAAATTGCTTTGTCACAAATTTTTAACCTGTTAACGATGTAGTTCGAAAAAATCATGTGGTTTTGGTACACAAGTACAAATAAACTAATTAAGTCATGCACTTCAAAATTTTTAGAATGTCTCTTGACAATCTGTACTATGCATCGTAATAAACGATAAATTTGTACCAATTGCGAAATTTTCAGAAAAAATTCTTACATATCGAAAATTTAGCAGGAGATGTGACTCTTCGAAAATTTTTGCTATAAAATTCTATGTTGAATTTTTTTTTTTCGGAAGTTCTATAAAAGGCACCGTTGTTTTATTTATTACGATGGGTAGCAGACCTCAGAAAGAATAATCCTGAATTTTTCTGAGCCTGTGGCGCAATAAGTCTATTTTAATTTTTCTACCTAGACCGGAGATTTTGTTTCTTCGAACTATGAGGGTTTTTGTATGGGATATCATAACTTTTTTGGGGTATGATCAGAAGATAATAATTTTACGGACGGATTTCAGAAATTTGCTTGACACTAATGTTTTCATGCAGTATCAGAGTATTTGATTTTAAAAATCGCAACGAGCTCTTTGTAATAGATTTGTAACAGAAGATTGACATGTTTTCGTTAGAATTTATTTCCTGGAGAATCAAACAATAAAACGAGATTTAAAACATATACAGGGTGATTCGAAATTAGTTTTACAAAATTTTAGAAGGAGGAGGATACACCAAGACTGTTCAGAATTGCATAGCAATGCGGGATCAGAAACGTCGTCTTCATGTACTTGTTAATAATCACTTTGGAAGAAGTGTTAAATTGTGCGTCTGATTTCTTAACCAAGTTTCAAAAGTTATTTTTAGTGCGATAATTTTTTTTTAATAGATTGCTCCAAAATCATTTTTAAAATGAAATGATGTATGATGGAAACTCAAGAATCTTAGTTCTTAATCCGTAAATAGATGTTTTATGCGTAAAATTGTACACATTTCTTAGTCTATCATTTGATATAACTAATTCTATTTTCTATCTCACAAGAAACAAGTTTATTAATGTTTATTTTATAAAATCATTAATTGACTGTGGCTACTGCGCTGACATAAGCGGAGTGTATAACTCTTCCGCGAAATCGGTTGGCTGTGCCTAATCACCCACTGGATTGAAGTTGTTTCAGTATTAATACGCGGGAGTTAAATGATCCTATCTTTAAACTGGATTTTTTTTAAATGACTCTCTTATTTCAGAACCGATTAAAATAATGTAATAATTTTTTAAAAATCGTTAGAGAGGATTTCGAGAAAAAATTTGTACACCACAAAAACCCCCAAACTACCTATATACATATGGAGAGTTTCGCAGTTTGTTGACGGTTGGTTCGATAGTGTAGGCTGCGTCACTCGTAGAGCTCGTTCGCCATGATCCCGTGATTTTTTTTCTTTCAACCGCTGAACTGTTTTATTCATCCGCCCAACTGTACCCAAAATTAAGCACATTTTTGAAGAATTTTCATTTGAATTCAATATGAAAATTCAAAGTATTATCCAAAACTGTTACAGACACTGCATTTATTAATTTTTGTTTACTTTTAATTATGGAAAAAAGAGGGCATTTTTTCTTCAAGTTGTCTTTTTAGAAAGCAATTAACTAAACTGCAAAGAATATTTCACAGAAACTGCCAAAAAGAACATTCAGTAAGCACAAGCACGCACACACACACACACCAAAAAAAAAAAAAAAAAAATTATTGACGTAGAGAACTATTTTGCCCAATAGGCATTTTAGCAGAACAGAAAAGACACCATCTTTTCATTGTTACCGAACTCTGCTTGAACAAACTGTTATGTGGGTAAAGTAAGAACCATGCATTGCGGTTTGAACCGCAATGTGAGTAACCTTACATTTCATAAAAAAATGTACCTATTTTTAAATCTTGAATACACTTGACATACAGTTTTCACAACACCGAAACAATGACACATCCAAATCGGTTGACTGCTCGAGTGTTTAATAGATTAAATTGCTTTTTTTTCTGCTTTTAGCCTAAGAACAGTTATCCCACCCCCACATACAAAGTACAGCGTAACTACTTTACACACACCTAACTTATAAACAAAGAATTGTTGTTGTTGCCGTTTGTTTGGTTGCTGTTGCACCATGTTAGTACCTCTTTTTTGACTTCTCGGCTAATATTGCTTGTACCCAAAGTCAAATTTCAATTCTTATCTATTTAGAGAACCTTTGGATAAGTCTCGCCGTCTAAGAAAAATTTTTATGTGATGAAAACCATTGATGCCAATCTGGATGGAAATTTACCAATTGATGAGACAACAGCTCATCTCATGCAGTGATGAGAAGAATCAGTGAAATGCAGTAAAACCTCCGAAAATTTTACACTTTTGGTTCCCACTCAAATTGCCCAATTTAGGGAGATATATGCCTGTGATACGGTCCCACTCCGTTGCTAACTTAGGAGGTTTCATAGTAGTATTATAATTTCCCATAATAAGAGGGTCGCCCGGAAAGTAAGTTTCCCACGGGTGATAAAATGGAACAAAACATTATTACCTGGAAAAATTTATTGCAAAAGATACTGCAATATCTGAGCTACTTTTTAAGATAAGAGTAGTTTGAACTGGAATACTAAAGGCTGGAACTCATGTGAGGCCGTTGTCATAAGCCCCAATGGTAATTCAATGTATTCTCCTGGACCCTTTTCTCGCACGGCGGAGAAAAGTCTCCTGATTATGTGTGGGGCGTGCTTTTGTAGTTTCACGGTTTAGGTTTTGTTGGTGGATCCCAACTGTTCATTAAAATCCCATAAATATTTCGATTGCAATACCCTGCAAGTGCAAATTGACCATTAAAAACTCCCCTCACCCCCTGGAGTTGCGTCCAGTGCACGCATCTAGAGCTCGAATGTTATAAAAGCCTGACGCCTGAGAAAGGAGCCAGAGTATTACAGTTTTTGCGGTTTTTGTCAGTGGAAATGTGATTTCCGAAGAGGAATTTCTTCAGTCATAGGTCGTACTTGTCCTATGTTGTTTCCAGTCGCTTGCATCTGAAGAATTTCTTTTCCGGACGTTACTTTTTCACTTCAGAAAACTGCAAACAACTGTGACATTCTGGCTTCTTTCTCGGGCGCAGACTTATGTGAGACTCCGGACTACAAAAATTTATTCCACGATATGGCAAGTGTTACAGTTCAGGTTATTCTTATTTGGAGAAGTAGCTGAAGCATTGCTGTATCTTTTGAAATAAATTTTTACAGGCAATAATTGTTTAGTTTCTTTTTACTGACCGTGGGAAACTTAATTTCCGGACGACCCTCGTAAATTGCCTCATCAGATTTTAGTTTTAAATTTTTGTTCATTTAAATAATGCGTAATTATCAAGCCCACCATTGTTTCAGGTGCAGACGCCAGTGCAATGCTGACATAAAACCTACTTCACTGCTAGAGGGATTTTTTGCCTCGAAAAGCATCGATAACACGATCTGACAGCTGACTAATAAAGTATAAAAAGTCGTCGCCGATTATGACAGAAAAGTGATGGCACGGTGACTGATGTTTAAGTGGAAGTGTTTATAGATGAGCAAATTTTGAAGCAAATTTACATTCTGCCAACAATTCGCATTCACCGCTCGAGGTGTTTTTAGAAAAACTTTGTCATATTTGCGAAAAGTTTAGTAGTTGAATGTCTATACTTATGAATTAACTTTGAGGATAAGATTTATGCATAATACATGAAAGTTACAGGTTGTTTGTATCTTAAAGGGTATCATGCTGATTTGATGACACTTATTTCAAATGCAGCTAAAACAAAATTCCGTTCTGATTCAGTGCTGACAATTCAGAGTAGTAAAAGTCTAAGAAAAGAAAGAGAGAGAGAGGAGGGGGGGGGGATCATAGCTCAAGTTTTGACGTTTTTTATTGAACTTTTTATAATAACATTATGTAGTGAACTTAGAATAACACAAAGTATTATACAACAGAAGGTCCTTGGACACTGAAGTATAATCAATAAATTACATCAAATTTTTAATTCATAAAAATACATTCCATTCCCTAAGGCAGGCAATTTTTAGGAATTTTGTTGTAGACGTGTTTTAAGTATTAAAAGAGTAATTAATTTTGAACTCACATTATCAACTTCAACTTTCATTAATAATAAATTAAAAAATAATTATTTTTCATAAAACTTGAAAAAAAATGTAAGAAAGCAACATAAAAAGTATGTAATAAATTTTTAAAAAATAAAATGATATATATATATATATATATATATATATATATATATATTCTTTTTTTTTTTAATTAGAAAAACAAGTTTACCGTGAACTGTTTTACGAAACTCACATTAAACTTATTAAACTTACCCTTTTAGCTTTTCTCAGTAACTATTTGAAAAATGCATAAAAAATAAAATACGGAATTCCATTTTTAAAAAATTATTTAAATCTGTTTTCAAAAAATTAAAGGAACTTCTTCCTATACAAAATAAATGTTTAAGTGAAATTTGAAATTGGGATATGCGATTAAAGTATGTGCTTTTAGTGAAAAAAAAAAAAGTTTTAAAAGTGTATTCATGAATGTTTTCAGTATTTTTTTTTTCCTTGACAGTCTGATAGCCAATACGGTAGCGCAACTTTTTACATTCAGTCTACTAGCATGAAACATCATAAAATATTTCAGTGACAGTGAACTACATTTCTGTAGGTGTTTGAAAGAAGCTTTACTTTTAGGAGATTTTCCAACAATTGTAATTTTTTTTAAAGCACTAAATACCTTTATTCTAAAAATCACTTATTTCAGATTTGTGCAAACAATGACCAAATTTATTCATGAACTATTCTGAATAGAATTCTGAACTAATGTTTTGTAATTCGGTTCATCAAATCTATGATTTACGAATAAAACTGCTATTTAAAGAAAATCTTGTTTAGATTCTTTTAGGGGTAACATAAATGAAGTTCTTTCTATCATCGATATCTTGATAAATTATCACAATAATCAATGGAATTTTTATAATTTTTATTTTTCAAACTCAATAAAATATTGTTTTCCTTAAATACTCATATTCTATCGATAATTCAGTATTTTAATTTCCCGAGCAATCTTATAAGCATTTACTTTGACAGTTGCTCTTGAAAGTTTGATGAAGTTTTGTATGAAACTCTTAATTTCATAGGCTAATAAAGAAGGTTAAAAAAATTATATCGTAAGATTTTTTTCTCAGTGCTACTTTGAAGAAAATGCTATTAATTATTTAAATATGTTATGAAAATTACAAACTATTTTTAGTTATTTATGATTCGGGATGATCTAAGATACCTTCATAATTTTCCAATATGTTGGTGATCTCCGTCCCCTAAATATACAAATCAACAAACTGGAATTATAAATTTATTTTTACAAAAGTTTTTTTTTTTCTTGAATTTCGGATATTTTGAGCAATATCTGAAATCTAGTGATACTTTTGAAAGATTTTTTGGGATAGAATTGTTTTTTCTTCTGTTCTCGGGTTATCAAACAAAGCGCATAGATAAAGTACATAATACAAGAGTAGCACAAAACTTCCTAAAATTTATGTAAAATTGTGTCTTAGAGAATTAGGGATGAACGCGAGACGTAATAAGCTTGACTCCTCTCGCAAAATCCTATCTAGTAATGATAAAAACGTTCGTCATGTCTCGCAAAATGCTGCGAATCTCTATGTCGTCTCGTCTCGCACCCATCCTTCAAGAGGACAGTAATTTTCTCAGCTATTCACTGACTATATTCTCTATTATCCGTGAAATAAAGCTGAATATTTACATACACGCACCCAAATATTCCAAGACTGCCTAAATCTTACCGAAATTAATTACCGTCTAAACGTGTACGTTTTAACAATACCTTTTCCCCGCCTCCACACACAATGTACAGAATTGATCCAGCGAAGTATAGATACAGAAAGAAAGAAACTAATGAGGCTGGAGCAGAAAATAAATTAAGATTCAAACGCGGACGATTTTAATTTCTCACAAAAGTGATGGATTCCAATAGAGGTTGACGTTCCACCCATTCATTCACACATTTTTTTTTCGTATTTTTGAAGCCCTTTCTCATATTCACGCTCAGATGCATTCAAACAAATCGCGGGGTGCGAGTTAATAACGGAACGTCGAAAAATCGAACAAAAACTACCTTTCGAACGCATTTTTTTCTCTTTCTCCAAATTAATGCATTCAGATCCCTTTTGTATTCTTCTTCTCCCCCCTCGTCCGAATACGCCGTTTTCCCCCCTGCAATAATAAAAACTAATTAACTGGCGTTATTTATAATACTCACTTCCCCAGATCTGAGGGGATCTTTCTTTCTTTTTTTGATTTTTTTTTTTTTTTTATGATCCTTTTCCTTCACTCCCGCATCCTTTCCCCGTCATAGGATGAGTGACCCTCCCTACCCCTAGATGGCGCTGATCACTTTCCACCCCCCTTCTCTCGCTCGCATTGTATAATAAACCGCAGACTATTACCACGATACCATCAGATTTGTCTGTCACTATAAATCAGGTTTCAATTTCAAGAGAAGGACCTGCGCGCATTTTCATAAATCAGAAACGCGCTGGCAAAAGGAGTTGGGGGGGGGAGCGTGGAGTTACATAGAGAGAGAGAGAGAAGGCATGGATGGATAGATGGATCGACAGATAGAATGAGGGAAAGAGAAAAGATAGGGTGAAAACTTCAGAGGGTGGGTAGACAGTGCAAGGTAAATCATGCCTCAAGACGAGCTCATTTCGACAGCCATCAAAGGCGTCCACGAGAGAGCGGGGGGCTGTTTACAAATTAACATTTTAAGTGACGCATTGTTGCCAAACCGCAGTTGTTAAAACATTTCAAATGTCTCGGAAAAAAGCAGCGGGACCGAGAAGGGGAGCGAGTAGGAAGTTTTGTCTACTTTCCTCTTCGATGCGATTGCTGGCAAGAGCCAAGAAACAGTTGACGTGAGTGGACGTTTGATCCATCGAATGCCGGATTAATCAAAGTTTAAAATATGAACTGTATATAAGTCTACCCGTTGTTTCATATTTACTGAAATATCAAATATTGGAACTTCCAGTGCGCGTACAGTTCCGCTCTGAGAATAAAATACCCCAAAAATTTGTTGACATTTTAAATCTATAGAACTGCAAATAGGAAAGACTCACCGTATGTCCGAAGAAGTGAATTACAAAATATTTTTTACAATAAAGTATGTAGAACTCATGAATAAATAAGTGAATTATGATTACTAGTAAATTGTACCTTAAAATTTATTAAGCGTTCAAAAATATGTATCTTACTAGTCACATTGTTAACACCACCCTTGTATATATTGCACTTCTTATTTTATGTGATGATCTCAACTGTCGACAAGTACTCATGAAAAAACTTCGTTTCAAAAAATAAAATATCGGTACACCAACGCAGTAAAAACTCCCAAAATGAACAATTTTCTGAGGAATGGAACTATGGAACATGCCACTGCATAACACCTTCAAAAGTCAGACACTTTTTCTAGTAACCAGACTTGTCTAACTTTCTGATACTTTACTGCACATTAGTGTTCGGATTATTTTCAAGCTGAATCCAAAATTGAACAACTGTCAATCAGGTCTGTCAACAATCCCAAAAAAAAAAAAACAGAAGTGATGATTTATTTTTCCTACGAAAAATGGAAAAAGAAATCAAACAATAATTACAGATAACTACATAAATGCAGTGAAACCTCCTAGGTTGGACAACTTCCCTAAGTTGGACACTTATCTGGGGAACGGAACTTGGCCATAATATTGAAATTTACCCTTATAAGTTGGACACCTCTAAAAGTCGGACATTTTTGGGGGGGAACTGCAGGTGCCCAACTTACGGAGGTTTCACTGTACTAATTAAGAATATCAAAGATTAAACGTATACGAGTTTATAGTGACATAAAAACAGAGATGCATGTAAAGTGTCTTCAAATAAATATGCCAATATTTTTCCCTGTATAAGATTTTAAGATATTTCCAAAGCTGTTTTCTATACAAATTATTTAGAAAATAAATGTTTTTTTTTTTAAGGTGAATTACATAGTGCAATACACTGGAGCAAAAAAAACACAGGAAACGTACCTCACATTAATAGATTATAGAAGGACCAAGGAAGTGGTAAATTCCGGGCCCTACTAGATAAAATGTTCAAATACAGATAGCTTAAAATATAAACGTTCCTGAAAGAGTTTTCCAAAACTGAAAATCGCGGTCTATTTGACTTCACCTGTAACCATAGACTTGATCGACTTTGCCAATAACTGGAACAAACTAAAAGTGGACATTGGTTTCACATAACTCAAGATTTAATTATCTTGATTTTCTCGTGCTACGATAATTTTGTGTACACAAGGCTTACTAGACTGGAAACTACTGTTTCGAGCTACATACAAACGATCAGAACCAGCAATCATCATCGAACAGTAATTCCTACGGCTACTTAATAAACAGAAGGCTGGTATTTAACAGTAGGATAAAATCTACTTCTTTCTAGTGTTATTTCTAATAATAACATAGCAAGAATCTTGGCAACGATAAGAAAAATACAAATTCTGACATGCGTTAACCATTAAAACAGTTTCAAGTATACTTTTTAATTCTTAGAAGCAATTTTATGTTGAACGGAACCCTTCATGTTTCATGAGCATCAAATTTTAGTGTTCTACCTATTCCCGTAATCGCGAGTGTCAAACAACAAGTTTAAAACTGCACGTCCATCAAATTTTAGCGATATAATCGAATTTCCGCCTCCTATATTCTTCCCAAGGAAACTTAAAGCAGGGATAGCCTAACATAAATATGGCTCGCTCAAAACTTATTATCATTACGATATCCGAGACAGAGCCCATGGTCTCACCCTCTCTTACATCATTTGTAATTGATCCCCCATTTTTGCCTGGCAAACATAAACGCGAGGGCCCATATACGTCCTTCATATTTACGACGGGAACCTGCCAAAACGAGAAGAGATAGACAGAGAGAGAGAGAGAGAAGAGAGGAGAGGAGAGAGAAGAAGGGGCTAGAGCAGAGAAATGGAGAGACGACGGAGATAGTACCGTTGACTTTATCACTGGGCAATAATTACCGTGACAAGAACGGCGCTCGCCTTCGAATTATGCATTGGGGAATCACCTCTGTGATGACTTGACGAGGGATCAAGGGTTGCTGTGATTTGGCGAGGGACTTGGCGAGATGGATCGCTCAAGAAAGAGGAGCCAGAGGCGCCAAATTGAAGGTAAAAAAAAGGGCGTTGCAATAGTAACAGTAGGTGAATGTCCGTTGAATTAAAAATAAAATTTAGTGGATTGCTGAAGAGACAAGAAAAAAAAAAGAAATTGTATTTTTCTTTTCAAATATTTGTGGTCAACTGGCTTGATCAACTGATTTCATATGGGCAATGCATTTTCCCCTCATCAAAAGTAGTGTGAACTAACTCATTTGACTTTCATGTAGGGCAGTGGCGGCCCGTGGTCAAAACTGTTAGTGCAGCCGGAAGCATATGAGCCCCCCCCCCCTTTCCTCCGGACAGGATTGGAAAATCTTTGTTACTGAATTCGAAAGCTGGCGGATTAAGCCCTCACCGAGGGAAAAAAAAAAAAAAAAAAAAAAAAGAAATTACATAAAAAATGTAGGAGATCCTATTTTACTTCCATAAAATGGACATAAATTTCAACCAGCCGCTCTTATCCTCAAAATTGCATTAATCCGTGTCTGATTCTAAGTTTCCTTAGAATTTTTTTTGTAACGATAACTTGAGACAAAAAGAAAAAAAAAAGAAAACTTACTTATTTTTTATAAGCCAAATCAATCCTCCTTTCTTTTAAACTTGCGAATCGGTCAGTGATGCTCTCATAAAAAGGCGTCGTTTTAATTCAGATATCCATAATTTTAAAAGCTCTTTAAAATTTCCCATGTTTAAAGAATTTTCTCGCTCGCCATGTCCTCTGAATACCAGTTCTTGCTTACTTAAAAACAATACTGCTTTGATCGGTAATTATCCATTCATAAGCGTCTATTCAGGCTTACCTTCTTGATAAATTCAGCAATATAAAGTCGAGAGTTTTCCAAACATATATTCTCCTTACCCCCTCCCTCACTTCTCGTCCGAGCAAATCAGTTAGTCGAGTTCTCAAGTTCAGCCGCCGTTAAAAAATCTTCCATCGGCTGTATCAGCTGCATACTCCCTATGCCGGAGAGGCTGCTTATGTAGCCGTTGTCATGGCAACGGTGCTGCCAATTTTCTTTTCAGCGCTCTGGGCTGAACCAAAGATTTTCCCAATTGAATTGCGGGAAGATTAAAGTGCTTTTTTTCTGAATGAGCGATCCGGCCACAATACTTTTTTTTTGTTTGGTTTTTTTCGGAGATTTTTTGAATTTACCGTAGGAATTCCACAATTCTAATCTAAATTTAGGAAAATTAGTAGAATAAATTATTTTAAAGTATGTGCTGATAATTTTAAGTGCTGTACTTGCTGTATCCCACGAGCCGCCACTGATGTAGGGAAATTATTATTTAATAATACAAATAATCCAAGTAGAGAGTACTCATTAAACGCCTTATTAAAACCAGATTAACTTAGCGTTGTGTTCATAAAAATTTCACTGATTCTTCAGTTTGTTTATGGCGATTTCTAAACTCGTCTTGATTATTGATAATATTATAATTTTACTTTAGAGTTTAAAAAAAAATTAAAAGAAAACTAAAGTAAATTGAAAAAGAAATCTCAAGGAAGGCTTTTTTAGCAACTTTTTAAATTTTACCCTACAATGTGGCAACTTTCATCGACTTAAGTTTGGTTGATGTATGAATTCATCTGCATTCTATAATGATCACAATGATCAAAGACCTGTTTAACATCTTAATCTAACAAAGGTGCGTATCCAGAGGGGAGGGGTTGAGGGGGATGAAGCCTCCGAAATCTGACCCTTTATTTAGCTTGCACTTTGATATTTAGCTTACTATTTGTTACAGAGATCCCCCCCCCATCCCATCCCCGAAATAAAATTCTGTCCACGCCACTGTTTCAACAAACTTGAAAAATGTTTATAATTCGCCTGTCTGTCTATTTGTCCATCTATCCACACTTTGAACAGCTTTAGGCATGCTTTGATTGTCAAGAAATTATGTGTGTTGTGCGTTTTACTTGATGTATGCATTTTGCATGGCGTTTCAAGAGACATTCACTGGTAAAGACAAAAGAATCTGTAAACATTACGATGTTCGGAAAATGATTATTTAAAAGGAATTTTCTTCTTATTAGTATTTGACTTTTTTTTTTTAATTGCTCATTTTATAGAGGTTTCAGATAGATCGAAATCTGTCAGTTATTTTAAATGGAAGGGCAAAACTATTCCAATTAATTATATTATTTTCAAGTAATTGTTTTGTTTAGTGCTCGTTTCAACTAATGATCTTAAAATATAATACCAGTAAAAGAAAATTGAAATAATATTTTTTTTTTTTTTTGGCATTGATTGGTATAAATTTTAAAAAGTTTCTTTGTGGTTCGCCAGACTGTTTGTCTATTTCGACGCGCTAAAAAGCGTTTAAAATTAATTTAAACATAAGTGAATGTATTTACTAGCAAGAAACTGTATAACAATTTTAAACCAGTCTCGTTTAGAAGGATTTCCGTAGTTTATTTATATAGTTTGTTTCCTCTTTGTGCACTTTCTACTTCTCCCTTGATTTGAAACTGTTTTCATTATACGGCATTGCCTAACCCCCTCTCTAAAATATTTTTCTGGTTACGCCACTGGTTAGAATCCCTTAAAAAGTTCCATGTGCAAAGCATTCCTTCTTCCGCATATAAGAAAGTGTGCTTAGCCTCAATAAAATGGCAACAACATTATAAGTCGTTAAACATATTTAGCCACTCTTCTATTTAGCTAGATACAGATATATCTTGGTAGAACGCAAGTAAAAGGATAATGTGCTGTTTACCAGCAGTGCCATAGTTTCTCACTGAAGAGTCAATGGTTCATATTATTTAAGAATAATGGATAAATACAAAAAAAAAATTGAAAAAAAAATTTTTAATATAAATAAAGATATAAAAAAGTAAGGAAATCTGAAACACTTTCAGATTTTAAATACGCACCTAAGTGCTATATTAAAAGCGTATCATAATTCATGCGTTTTTCCTATTTCCTTTCCTTATTCTGTTAAGTTGGGAAGTGTATCATTATTCATGAGTGTGCCGTATTTTCCTCTCTTGTTCCCTAAAACACATCTTTGGATTCGAAATCTATCTAAAAATCGCCTATTAAAACTGTTTTACAAACTTCGCCAAGCATATTCCAACTGTACTTCACCATTTTAAATACTATTTGGAATGTGCATCATAATCCATGAGTGTGCCATGTTTGTCTTTCTTGAGTTGATTTCTACTTAAACGCCCCTATTCTCCCAAGGTGGTGATATTAAAGACATACAGTTACCAAGACGATTTTTTGTATTTATGTGGCAACCTGAATTTAGAATTAAAATGGCGATTTGGAACAAAATGTAAGTACATCATCCCATTACTTATTTATTAATTTTGGGTTGCCAATTAATGTAGTTTAATAATTAGGAATCTTCAAATTCCTTAACTGGTGCGTTTATCGCTCATTTGTTCACTTTAGTTTTCATCTAATTCTTTTGGGAACGTTGAAACTTGTGCATAACTCCTAGAGACCCATGACTGCAAGGCTCGCCAAATTGTGTCGATTGTTTTAGGTTGGTGAGAATGGGGACGTTAAAATAAGAATGAAATCTTTCTTGCACCATAAAGTACATCTTTGGAAATCGCCCACTGAAATTGTTTTACAATGTTCGCCAAGCATATTCCAACTATACTTCACTATTTTAAATACTGTTTGAAATGGGCATCATAATGCACGAATGCACCATGTTTGTCTTTCCTGTTCCATAAAGCACATATTTGGAATTGAAATCTATATTAAAATCACCTACTAACACTATTTTACAATCTTCGCCAGGCATATTTTAACTATACTTTCCTAGTTTCTAGCCAAATTCGGAAGATATCGCCAAGCTCGGTTTTGAATTTATTTTTTGGCAGCAAACTTGGCAATCAGTTATCAAAAATTGCAAATCTTATGCGACTTTCAAGGTTTAAATCTCCCTCCCACCTCCGCGTTAACTGGCAAACACATTTCAAAAGATATTCACTGTGACAGTTCATGTCTACAAAACCTGTCTACAAATCATGTCGACAGAGTCGCTTAGACAAAAATCTGGGACTGAACGAAATAGCTCCTTAGTGCTAAAAATATTGTTCCTTTATTTATTTATTATCTTTGATGGTTTTAATTTTTATCATGAATAAATATATTTACTTAAATTATTTTTTTTAATTATTGCTAAAAGGCCAAATAGGTGTAGATTCCCATTTATTTAGCTATAATGCAGTAAAAACTAAATAAAGCATCTATGAAGAAGCAAAATTAAAGGAACGCATTTTAAAAGAATTGCATTCGTATAACCGTAAACATTAAAACTGGAGAGAACTTAGAATGTCGATATTAATGTTTGCTTCTTTTTAACAACTCAGCAAAAGAAAAAGAAAACCTTATATAATACAATTATTCTGCACATTTATAAAATAATGCCGCTATGTATGGACTTAAGCAATTAAATTTCACACAGTTACACCTAATAAAGGTTTAATCCTATTTACCCCCTTCTCATTTTAGCGCAATAAGTCGATTACAATAAACGCGATGTCGAGAAATATTTATTAGAATCGAGCAATACACTTAACATTTAAGACTGTACAGAAATGTTTACACAGAAAGAACGAATTCTGTTGGACATAAGCAACCATAAGCGTATATCTCTCTAAAATTAACATACAAAATGACTCAGAAGAGCATCCAAGAAATACCCTTAGCTGACTTTAAAAGCGATCTGGTTACCTCCCGATTGTCAGTTTGGTGGTTAGCCTAGACCTCAGATGACACTTCAAGCATATACCGACTGTTCAGTGCACTCGTTATTTTAAATATGCAAGCATCCGGGATTGTGACAGATGATCTAATTTAAGTTCATTTTTAGAATGAGATATGGAAGCCTGATGCGACAGTCTCTCGCCTTACATTCCTTTAATTTAAGTTGTTGGTGATAAATGCACGCTTGTTGAATTATTGCGGTTTCAATTAAGATTATTGTAAAATTTCGCCGCCGTTGCTTGTCTGGGTAATAAGATACAAATTAGTTCATTTGAGCAGACAGACGTGACCAGAACTTTGGATTCTGGAATAGCTTTCTAATTTGCCACGTCTTCAAAAAATAGGACCTGTTTTGTCCCTTCACATTATTGACTTTTAAAATGGTTTCGCTTTTGAAATCATTCCCTGCCAATCAGGAAATGGAGATTATTTAAACTTGGGTAAACTAGACCGGGGATATATGACTGTAAATCTTACGTTGAACTCAGTCTCTATTAGAACAGTAATGTTTAGGGAGAATTAGGCCTTCTACATAAAACAATACTAGAAAAAGTAAACCAGTTTAAAATTGATTCTTAGCTGAATCAGTTTTTCCTTGAAGAAAATATTTTTGTTTTTAGAAATATGAAAATTCTTTACATAGTAACAAAATGTTCCAGGGGTGTAACCACAGCAGATTTTACACTCATATTAGCTACATATGATGGGGTGTTTGTTTTATTATACAATGCTGATATTATGTTTTGAGAAAGGGTACAAATCAGTGATATTCACACTTAATGAAAATCATTGGACAGTACACTCTAATCGGGTCATTGCGATAAACAAAGCTATCCGAAAAATATTCGTGCTCGGTATTAATCAAAGTGTTAAGAAAGCTGTAAAAAAAATTATAAATGCATTTTAATCTGGGGTGTAGCAAATCGACATTTAGCAAAATTTAAAATGTTTTAAAAACTTTTATTTTTCTTTCAAAAATTCACTCTCGGAAACTTCGTCTTTATACACTAATTTATCTCGCATTTTTCCATGAATAATTTCTGTACTCCATGGAAAAGAAATATTTACCTGAATTCTTAAAATCCGAAGAAGAGGGAAGTAAAATTATTGAATCTGAAGAAATTTCTTCAATCGACCAGAGGAAAAAAAGAAAAGGACATTCGTCAAATAACAGAGATATTCCGCCAGCAGTGCTGCCAGAAAAATTTCAGTGAACTGGAGAAGTACTTTTTGAAAGTTTTTTCAATGATGTATTTGTATTCAATTAAACTGATTATAAATTTTTTATCTGTGCATGAATATCCCTTGTATGAATAATGCTGTTACAGGCAAGTGATCAACTACTGAACAAGGATTTTTTTTTTTTTTTTTTTTTACTTAACTCCACATGAAACCTTGATTCTTAAGCCTTTTAAACAAGGGAAATCTGTAACACCCAAAAGTAAACGGAATTCATGGAAGATCGTACCAAAAGAGACATACATGCGTATGATAAAATGAATGTTCCCCACTCTTTCTACATGATGTATAAGCCATCGAAGACGTAGCCGAAATACAGATAGTAACTGATCACCCTCATACGTTATGTTCTAATGCTGATATTGATCACATGGGACCCATAAAAGGACCCTTCCACGTGAAGCTAACGGACGTCAAGTAGTTTTATGTTGATGAATCTCCCCCTGATTAGTTTGTTAGGAGAAAAATGCTCGTGCTGCCTGCACTTTACTTAGGAAATCACTGGCTCCTATAATATTTTCCCAGCATCAAATAGCAAATACTATGATGACCATCATAAATAGCATCCTATCTTCACATATTCATATAAATTATGTCTACCTATGCTGTTTCCCTCTCATGTTTACACTGACACCATTGCCATTTACAATTATATTCTAGTGTATTGAGTCGATAATATTCAAAAATGCTTAAGTATTCTGCTAATTTCATAGAAAAATTCGCTGTTTCGTTTGCATAGCTGACGCTTTAAATCTTATTAATCTTCATTTCATATTTTTATAGAAAACATAAGAGTGCTTTAAGGGTGTTCTACCAGAAGAGCAATCGTCATCACAGGACTTTTGAACATCTTTAAAAACAAACCAATGATGTTAAACACTCGAAAAAATTAATAATGCTTCTTCACCCAACGCACTATGGACTAATACTAACAGTAGGGATGGAAGTTTCATGCAATTTTCAGAAAAAAAATTCATAAGCACAAAAATCGTCTTAAAAAAATGAGCCGAAAAGTTACCTGCTTAGAGAAATATTGCAAAATTCCATATATTTAGCATTT
This sequence comes from Cheiracanthium punctorium, assembly GCA_038373885.1. Lineage (NCBI taxonomy): Eukaryota > Metazoa > Arthropoda > Arachnida > Araneae > Cheiracanthiidae > Cheiracanthium > Cheiracanthium punctorium. The sequence continues at coordinate 625,136 of JAWZYV010012008.1, forward strand.
TTCCTGAATGTTTCGTAACTCTTAAGTTCATTGTTTGTAACGGTACACGTTACAACTTTTAAAAAGACATTCTAAATTTTTACGAGTCTCTAGTGCATTTAATTTTTTGAAAAATCTGTTCAAAAGTTGCATAATTCTCAAAAAGAACAGCCTTTAGAAAATACAGGCATCGCAGAACTTTTGAATGGTGTCGTCGACGGTGGAAGTTCAAGGGCCAGCGTAGCATATTTTTGAGAGGGCTCCCCTACACGATGGCCGAACAAACTGTTGTTTTTTGTGTCTCGCAAAGGTACAGAGGTATCATATTTTGGAGGGGACGTCTACAGCAATGGCCGGACCCACTGTTGTTTTTTAAGGTCTCGCAAAGGGCTAGCGGTAGCATATTTTCGAGGGGCCCCTACAGCGATTGCCGGACTCGCTGTTTTTTTTTTAGGGGGGGGGGGTGTCTCGCAAAGAGCTAGAGGTAGCAAATATTCGCGGGGCCCACTACAGCGATGGCCAGATCCATTGCAGTTTGTTTTGGGGGGCGGGGGGGTTCTCGCAAAGGGCCAGCGGTAGAATATTTTCGAGGGGCACCCCTACAGCGATGGCCGGACCGACTGATTTTTTTTTTAGTCTCGGGGGTCTTTTTAGAGGGGGGCCCCTACAGCAATGGATGGACCCACTGATGTTTTCCTGAATCTCGCAAAGGGCCAGCGGTGGCACATTTTCGAAGGGGCCCTTACAGCGAGCGCCGGATGGCAAGCGATGGCCGTCAGAAACCCCACGCGCCGGAGCTCCCACCGTCGGAAGTACAACGTAACCCTTTTGAAAAGCTTTAAATACAAATCATTACTGTTAAATAATTGAAACAATTAACTTCTTTACAGATCGCACTTTTTTTAGCACTAAAACTGCGACTTTCATAAAGAATTCTTAAGCACAGAAAACACTTATCGAAGCTGTCACTCATTTCGCAAAATAGTAAAGAAATGTATGTTTACTTTTTTTACGCACGTTTTCTAACACTCACAACTTGACCGTTTGCTGCATAATGTAGCTTTCGACATTAAAAACAGGTGTACAAAAAAGCCTAGATTAACCCTTTCCGACTTGATGAAATAATTTATTTTTGAATTAAATAATTTTTCTTTCGTTAATAAAGATTAAATTTGTAATCGAAAAATTGAAAAACAATCCTGATTATTACATTTTCCAGGAAAATTGGTTCTTCTTTTTATGCACAAATTATAGGACATCCATCGTGAGCGATATTATCGGTATTTTTTGTGTCCTCACTTGCAGACGCAAGTTCTAGAAGTGTTAAAATTCAAATAACTAAATAACAGTAATAATAAACACCAATATTTGTTTCAGACAACCATTAAACTTTCTCAGTTAAACTTTCCAAATCATTTCCTAGCAAAGCCTCAATCAGTCTGTGACAGAGAGACTACGGATTTTGGTGAGTTTCACCTTCAAAATAAACAACCTTTTTCTTGGAACTTCTGCTTTTACCCAACCCTTTCGATTGACGCCCTCTTTTGCAGTACAGGAATGGCAAAGAGCAATTTAATATTCATGATGACTACTTCATAAACACTGACAGCTTTGAGCAAGATAACACCCGTATGTGCCCATGGTAATTAATCAGAAACTAGTATTAATCAAAGTGACTCAGACTAACGTCTCGCCAACGCGTGACAAAAATAGGTGACGCTAACTTATGTGTGAATTGACAGCATTTATGATATCATCTTCGATAAATCCTGCATTACTTAACAGCATAGCCTAAATCGGGATGCAGATCGAAGCAAGCAAGATAAACCATGTTGAATGTATCAATAATCTGTCATTTATAGTCATATATCTCGGGTTTAGGAAAGTAAATTTAAAGCAACAACTAGATATTTGTTTTCTCTTGCAAATAAAGCATTTTTATACTAGCTATAAATAACTTTTATATGCTATTTTGGTTTTAAACTATTTATAATAAAGGAAAACATGTTAGCATGTATCAATAATTTTTTTTTTAATTCCATGGAGAGAAGGTGTTTAAATATCTTCAAAACCTACAACAAAACTTGCAAACAAGCTCAGCTTTTTCTCCTCGTTGTTTCAAAGATGGAACGGTAAAGATTCTCCTTCTGTGCTCAGCATTGATTCACACAATATTGATATTTCCAAAATTACATTTCGCGGAACATTTTTATGACATTTTTCATAGAGCTATGTGAAAATTTGGTTATTGATTATTTAAAATGTCATTAAAAATTAATTCTTCTTTCTCATTATACAAATAAAGTTTCTACTTATAAAATATTTCAGAAAGATACATTACCAATTTTAACCTCTTATCTCCAGGGGACCGTGAACCTCCATTTTTCCACTGTTAAAACAATCCTTTAAGGGTTTTTTCGGTAGTTATGAACCACGTACAAATTCCTGGATGTTTTAACTTTGAATAAAATGATTTTTGCTCATGTGAATGTGTAAATTCTGCACACTGATGCACACATTCTATTTTATTTTTTTTTTGTCGTTATTTTACCTTTGTTTGAAGTCACACACAAGAATATTTTAATGTTATTAAAATTTCCAAAGTTGAATTTGTGATTCCCCCTCTCTCTCCTAAAATTCAAGTAGTTGAAAAGATCCTGTAGGACATCAGTTACCTTTAAAGTTTCTTGATAATGTTCGTTTTTTGGTGGTAACAATTCTTTACTACTGGAATAGAGATTGGAAATTAGGCTTTTATTAGAAAAATTATATGAAAATACCTTTCCACTTGTCGTTTTTAAAAGCAACTATGAAATGGTTCTTTAATTTGAAATGTGAGATTTATGTCGGGTCTGAAGAGGTTAATAGCATTAGACATCTGAATTTGAAACTAGTGTTTATTTAAATATGAATTGCAAACAAAATTAAACATTTTGATGAATAAGTGTGAGAAATTAAAATATTTCACTTTGAGAATTACCTTTAAAATTTCAAGAATATATATCCGTCCGTTATAGAGATGAAACTTCCTACTGTTTCCCTTATAAGGACTGGCTTTTACTAAATATAACGATTTGGGACAGAAGCTCCAAATAAAATGTTATATTTTTGAAAATTTTTCAAAAAATAATTTGGTTAAGAAAACGGCTATAGCATGGTACTTCCCTCATTTAAAACCCTTTTACATTTAACAGCACAATTGAACTCGGCTACAGCAACCTTGTTGATAATGACTACTTTTTTTAAATGTTAAAATATTTAACACCATTCAATCGTTCGCTCATAGACTTCAGTGTTACAGAAAATCGCTTAAAACCTCACTCATGCCTCAGGCCGAGGACGTTTTAAGGGGTTCTAATGCGTGTTCACGTTACATCTGGAGGAAACAGCCCAAAACTCCAGACCGTTAGATTAACATCCGCGCATAGGCCCGACCGAACCCGGGACCTTCACACTTCGGCCATCTACCATGTTCAGGGTCTTATCCACTCGGCCATTGTGGTGTCTAACCTTGTGTATAATTCCAGAGGTAAGACGATAGTTAAATCATGATAAAGGGACCCCAAATTCCGAAGTTGTATTATAGGATAGATACAAAAATAAAATTTATTGAAATTTACTATTATAATCCAAATTGTTTGAAAAACATTATAGAACCTACAACAAAACTTTTAAAGGTACGTCTGATTTTGAGATTCAGCGAATGCTTCTATGGGCAGTCCTGTCAGATGCAAGAAAATGCAATTTGTTCCGGACTATGAACGCAGGTCTAAATTAAAATCACTGATCGTTGATTATTTGGAGGTCGTCTTATAGGAAAATATGCTAAAACAATTAAATTTAGAAGAAAATTCGGATCTCGCCTTATCTAAAGATATTCATCTGCAGAAATATGCAGTAGTTCATGTCTATGGTCAATGAAAATGAATGTTGAGTAAATACATCTCCAGATACCCTGAACAGAATTTCACTCAAAGATATCATGCTGTTACGCTGATACATTCAGTCCTCCCGTATAAACAACGAAAAGCTTCCAACTTCAGTCAGTATCGAAATATGCACAATGTTTGGCCAAAATCTCCACCACATCTCAAAACTATAGCCAGACATTTCTTGTCTTCAGGGGCAAATAAAAGCAAAAGACCGACGACAGCATCCCCGTAACATTAACGCCCCGCCGCCTCGATTGAACATGCATCCTGAGGGGCTGTTCCTCTTTCCCAGAGCCACTGGAGAGTCATACCAGTACCAACCTGAACCGATAAATCGTGGTTGTCTGTGCATAGCAGTCCTCGATAGCCTTAGACAACAGTTTTGTTTCCCGGAGGATTGATAAACATAAACCGTCTGGTCCGGAGATTGTTTTCAGGATATATTAGACACCTATGATGTGAAGGAAAAAAAAACAAAAAACAGTATATGAAAAGTAAAAAAGGAATATTTTCTACAATCGGGTTAATGAGACAAAACTCATCATATCTCTCAATTTTTGAAGGGACAGCATAGAAAAACATTAATTGAAACCCATCTTAGAAAGTCGTTCGTTCGCAAGTGAAATTGCGCACTTTGTCTTCATAAATAAAACAGGTTTTCTTAAATAGCAGCATTATCCATTTAATTCATTAAATTTCTTTCCCAGTGTTTTTTTTTTTCTTCGTGTGGACAGACAAAAAACGGCATCATAGTGTGGTTAACATGCGATTTATCGAAAATTAAAGTTACAAACACAAAATCTATAACTAAAGAAATATTCGTCCATTGCAACGAAATCTTGCACAGAGATATATTATCATATAAAGCATATAACAACATAACATGACAATACTAAAAAGACGTGATTTGTCAGTTAGCAGTTGCGTAGACACCTTCGTGAAGCCTTATAAGCACAGTTGACGTTGACACCAACCTTCTAGTGGCGGCAGCAAAGGAGGATCTGAGCGGAGTTGGCGATGCGGATCTATTATTTCGTGCGTATAACGATAAATATCGGTTATCGGCGTTAGTCGTACCAGTTGGCCGTCTCGGCTGAACCTACTGGATGACGAATCTGTTATTAGAAATTGCTGCCAAAGTTTATGAACCACAGAAAAACTGATATTTAGTCACCTGACTTACAGGCGCGTAGCCAGGAAAATTTTTCGGGGGGGGGGGGGATATGCGCTTTGAAAATATTTCGGGGGGGGGATATATCCCGATATCCCCCCTAGGGATATATCCCTACGCCCCTGCCTGACCATTTAGTAATTGCTTTGTCTTGCCACTATAGATCATCAATATCTCTCCATCACAGTTTTTCAACGATACCTGGCATGGAAGTCATTACTAATCAGAGGCGTACCGCAAGCCCCCCCCCCCCCGCCACCCTCGCAATGCGGGGAGGGCGGATGAAGAGAACACAATGAATTATTTAAAAAAGAAAATAAAATACTTACATATATGAATTTTTACTTTTCTTTGATTGTAGGTAACAGAACATAAGAGATAAAAACCTTGTTTTTAACACCTTACAAGAAAATAAACTTGCAGAAAAATATAGATAGAAGGGATCCAAAAATTTACAGTGTGATTTTTCCCAGCTCTTATTCCTTTGCTCGTTGAACTCCCGGCAGCCCCCCTTACCTTAAATAAACCATATTCTTCAATAAATCACTGATTTGACACTTTAAATACTATATTCTTGATAAACTAGTACTATCAAATGTAAAAATACGAAAGTTTGTCTCTCTACCTAGTAAAAAAATACAAATACCCACTGTTCAATCTATCGGCTTGAAAATTTGCACAGCTGTGAAAAACGGTATGGAAAAGGCTACAGACGACTTTATACTTTCGACAGACTATAAGTGCTCCAACTTTTAGTGAATTTTCGCAATTTTCACGTTGAAAGAGTTCCGATTTCCTGTCCAGTAAAATGTGACGAATATGAGATTTCTAGTTATGAAAGCTAGCTAAAGCAAGTGAGACTGGCGTCATTCTGATGTTACGAGTTTAAAAATGATTTACAAAGCCAATTACGTCAACAGACTAATGAAAAAGTAACGTCAAATTTGACATTTTAGTGACGTTTACAAAAGTACCGACTCCTCCTTCCTAATAAATCTTGCACGTGCCCAGCCCACTTATTCGTTGAACTTCAGTTTTTTTAATGATGTAGTTTGTAGGGTTCAGGAAAATTTTGTCTCATATAAAAGATTTATAAAAGGTTTTATATGTTCAAACAAAATAAATAAAATGAAAAAAGCGATTCTCCCAGGGGAAGAACGATCTGTTTGCTAATTCCTAGTAAGAGTGTGCTCAACCATTAACAAAACACTTCATTTGTGTAACGAAAAAACTATTTTTAATAATAATCATATATTTAAGTAATCGGTACATTTCAGATAAGCCTTCAAATCTAGCATTTATTTCAATTTTTTGTTTTGAAACTTTACAATTATTAATAATCATTTGATTTTGCATCACAAATACTAGGGGTTGCATAAAAAGCTAGTAATTACATTGATAATTGAAAGGGGGCTCCATAAAAATTTTTGCGGGGGATTGGGGTGCTCGGACGTTAGCGGTACGCCACTGACTGTAATACGAACTGGCTATCCCCGAGTAATTATCTTGAAGTCACAGCAAAAATTACAGGCTTGATCTCAATTATCCAGTTTTATGCTAGTAGCAAATTATTATTCTGGTCGAAATGCCACTAATTTGGATACTGCAGCTTTACTCAGCAACTTTTATTTGACACTATTCCATTTTCATACAGATTGGCTTATTTTTGAGCGAGTTATCGCCATTTTTGTAATTTTTTTCTTAATTTTTTTAAACAGTGTTTATACCGTTTCCAAAGTACATGTAAAATTAGAGTCGTTTTAAATTTGTGCGTCAGGGTTTTAAAAAAAATAGAAAATAGCATTAATAAAAGTACTAACAAGCTGTTGTACGAAAATTGCATCAGACACATGGTAATGTCGAAGTTTTTGAGAAAGCAGGGGCACAGCCTCGAAACACACTAACACTGTTCCAGATAATTTTAATTTAATATACCTCAGTCAAAAAATTATCTCGCCAGAGAGAGAGAAAAAATTATTTACCGTCAAAAGTTTTTGTTTCATCGCCTAAGCTACATAAAGAAAAATGCAATAAAAACATGCTCTGGAACTTAGTTTTACTTCCTCACCCCGAAGCAAAGGACTTCTAATTAACGAAACATCAATTAAGCCAGAAGGCCTCAGGGTAAATGACAAGTATTAATGACAGATCCTGTCTACTGACTTCGCATCAATCGGAAGCCGGACTTTTTAGTATACGAACTGATATCGCGTTGCGCCGTACATATAGTTTCACTGTCCGTTAATGGAAAAAAAAAAAAAACTGTTGTTTACACAAGCTGGAATTTTTTTTACTTCCAAAGTCTCTTAAATGAAGAATGGGATCGCGTTTTAAGCAAGATTAAAATATCAGTTAGTCGATTATTAAAATTAGAAACTTAAGTTTTAGTGGAACATAAACGTCAGTTAAACTAGATAGTCGTTAGGCATTGTTTTGAAATGGCGATGGATTATCCCAATTTTCAACGCGTCTTAAAGGCTGAAAATACGAGCAGTAATTAATATACTTGCAGTTAATTGACATGCATAGTTTGATAAACAGTTTGTGTACAGAATAACTTCTCATAGTATACATGAAAAGATGTGATTTTAATTCTCCAGTATTTTAAAAAATATTATACATAGATGTTCATCGAACTTGTAAAGCACAATGTTGTCGTTATATTTATCAATTCATTAATTAGAAAATTTGAATAACATAATGAACTGGCATCTGTTTAATTCAAGCAATAAGTCTATGTTCTACAATTTTCCTTAAATTTGTTTTTTCAGTGTCGGTATACTGTTTGCAGCAAACTTTGAAAGATTCGAAATCCTTTTAAGTGTTAATACAATGCAACTGCATTAACACTTAAAAGGATAGCTTAAGATAAATTTTAATGCAGTACTTTTTTTAAGTTTTCGAAAGTCATGGGCAAATATACAAAAAAGTATCAATTAATCTTCCTTCTCTTAGTTCTCATAAGTTTTATGAATACATAATTCGTGTTTTTTTTTTTTTTTTTTTTTTTTTTTTTTTTTTTTTAAAGTGCCTTAAACAGTACGATAGCAATCCATAAAACTGAATATAAACAATTTTAAAACTTTTTGTTTGTTTGTTTTTCACTCATTCCTCGAACAAAATACTTTTTTACAAAATATTCTCCAGATCTACAGTGTTTCACCTGCACAAACAGGGAAACTGTGATCTACGGAAATATTTTTGCGTTTAGAATGTGGTAAATTGACGCTTTTTTTAAACTTTAAATTAACGCAGGTAATCTGCTGTTCTAATCTAATCTATGTCACTAAGTGGACATTAACAACTGTCAACCTTTACTGTTACGCGTCACCTTATTTACACCTCATCCAGGCATTGCATGACAGTGCAGGTTTCTTATCTTTTGCCATGCCATTTCCATTTATCAACACCACGACTGCTCTTGCAACCTTGTCCAAACTTATAATTAATGACCATTTCAATAATGAAAGGGTCCAGAAATTTTTCGAAATTAGAACAATTTGCCTTTATTTTTATTTATTTTTTTTCCCTTCCCCACCCATCCCCTCCGCATAACGCATTTTGGCTATAAATCAATCTGCCTTATTGATACTGCACTAACGCCAAATTTATTCTTGGTAGCTACAATTTGCCACCAGGCGAAGGGCGTGCTTTTTGTCCTTGACGTCTGTCAAACTTGTCCAAGTTTTGGCCATGAGGCATAACTAAGGCTTCCCAAATATTCCTGTCATAATTCATCAATCATTTCTAAGAATGAAGTGTCAGGACAATCCGCTCCTACAGAGCGGTGGTTTAATGCATAATAATAGGGATCTATTCCAGTAACATTAAAGGAAAGAAAAATATAATAATAAACTACCAAGGAATTGTCAATAAACTGATCCGTATGTAATGATAGATTTTTTAAAGTAAGCAATGCATGAGTTTTCTTATATTTAAAAATTAAAATACTTAATGTTAAATAAAGTTTCTTATAATTATAGTAGATGTATTTAAAAAGCTATGTTTATTAGCAAGGATTGACGGAAATTTATCAGTTACTTTACAGGTTTTTACATTCGTTTTTGTTTACTTTATAAATATTAAATATAAACTTTATAAATATTACAGATTTCAATTTCTTTATTATTGTTGACTTTATTAATTTGACTTTGATACAAACATTTTTTGCTTCTTAACGTTCTCAAATCTTTAAAAATGGCTGATTTATACACTCCGCGTTTTATCGTTGTAATATTCATATTGGTTGACACTATAATCAATCCTATTTGGGACATCCAGGTAACATTCCAAGCCCAAAAGATGTTTTCATGATGTATAAAAAAATAAATGGAATGTAAAACAAAATGACAAAATGTTAATAATGATAAATATTCTTATTTTTATTATTTTTTTAGTACATGTGGCGTTATAAATTTCGACATTTAATGAAATTTCGTTGAAAAGAAATTTTAAAAACAGTTTGTTAATGTTATCATTAGCGAGTTTCAGGGGAGGGTCCATCCCCCCCCCCACGAAAAAAAAACGTCATTGTTTAATATAACACTAAATAATATCAATAATATCAATAGCAATCCCAATTAAAAAGGATTACATTTAACCTAATGCAAATTTCACTGTGCATTAAGTTAAATGACCTTTTTTTATTAATTAACCCCTCCCCAAAAAATTACGTTGTTTTAGGTCAATATTTTGCTTTTTTCTGCAATATTATTTTGACCAAATAAGCTTTCCTTTTTTAAATCCCCCCCCCTTCCTCCAAAAAAAAATTAAATAAAATAAATAAATAATATGTATCCACCACACTAAATGTCGTTTTAGTCAATTAAATTCATTTAACCATCTTGCAACTCCAAGGTGATTTTTAGCAGTCGCGACGCAAGGATTGAGTATCACTTCACTGTTCAATTCATAAAAGACTGCACACGTTCAGTATCAAATGCGCCTGATCGAAGCAATATTTTTTTAGTTGCCCCGCTGCATAAGAAGACAAAAACCCGGGCAGTTACGTTGAGCACATCTCACATATCAACCTCATCCCAATAAAATAACACCATCCGCCTACCAGAAAATGCTAACAAAGATGGCAGAAACTCGCAAAGAAAAAAACAAACAAAAAAGATAACCCATTTCACTGGGGGGCTACCACCAAATGAGTCGTACGGAATTAATCGAAGACAACGCATAAAGTTTATTTTCCCTCTCTGTCCAGGGCAATGGCTCGGAACACCTTGATGACTCCTGGTCAAGATTTATTTAAATACTGGAACATGAGCGGACACCAGATAGTGCTGGATGCCTTTGGTCCACCAGACAGCTCTTATTTCTCTGCACGGTAGAGCAAGTTAGAATAAGGGCCATACGGATGAATGCAGGCGTTGTTCTTTTTAGTGTCTTGTATCCTCACTCCAGAATGTTCCTCAGAGATGCGGATTCTTTTGGAAAGAGTGCCTTTGTTTTTATTTTTTTGTTCCATTAGCTGATCTCGTGAGGGATGGCGTCCGGCCGTTGTTGTTTTAAAAGTGTCTTATAATATTTCTTCTTCTTCTTTTCTGGGTCGTTTTCAGGATGGTTCTTGTTTCGGTCGGTACTGGTGCTGAAGTAATTTTAGATATTGCGGAAGAGGAGAGATCTGTAGCGCGGATTTATTGAGTATCGAAATGGAAGTGCACGCATTACAATGGAATTAATAAGAAAATGTCGACGGTTTCTTCATTGGTTTAGTGTACGGTGTCTGAACTTCGTCTTAGTCTTTCAGATTTCAGTAGTATTTAGAAAGAGGTGTAGAATATTTTGAGATAGGAATGCTGTCGAGCAGAGAATCAAACATTCGCAAAAGGTCCTATATTTTAACAGATAATTAGAAAATATAACACTCTTTGGTATTAGAATCTTTTGATAATACTTACTTAAAACTTATTTAATCCTTGTGAATTGTTAAAAAATTAAACAAAATACTCCAAGACGCGAAATACACTTAGAATGCATTTTCACGGATTGTTCTATAAACGCACATATGGGCAACATCCGGTCACCGGACTGGATGTGGCCCGCAACGGCTTTTGATCAGGCCCAACATATCAAAACCCTGTATAAAACCCATGTAAACCATTCAAAATCTCATATAAATCCCAATTCTGCGGCCCACAAGTTCGCTAACATCCTGAAGTTTGGCCCGCGACTTCGCTAGCATTCTAAAGTTTGGCCCGCAACTTTTCAAAGATTGCCCATACCTGTATAAGCGTTTTATCTTATCAACGATAAAACTGTATCAAACTTTTTAGAAAGATATGGAAGCACAGAAATTCAATCTCAGAATTGGCCGCAGTGCCATCAGGTTTGAAAATATTCGTAATTGTTGAACGCTTGATTTTTTTTTCTCTGAATTTTCTTCATCTCTACCAAAAGTTTACCACCGCGTTTACTCCCGTAATAGTCGCCCTCCCATAATAGTCGCACCCAGTGATGTGGGGTGGGTAAATACCCACTGGGTAGGTAAATATTTTTTGGGGTATTTACTCAAGGCCTGAGCAAATACCCAAAAACTGGGTATTTTCAACTTAGAATGGAATAACTGTTCTTAACAACATTTATGATTAATACCAATTAGATTTTATTATTGTTCCTTTTTTTAAATACAAATTTTTTAATTTTAATTTGCAAGTGACAGCTTTGGCAATATTTTTAATGCGTTACATTGATTAATATACCTCATAGCTTATTTTAAGTTTACTATTATATCGCAGAGCTTATTTTATGTTTATTATTTTTTAAACTGTGATAGTTTATTATGGTTTGTTATTGAAGGGGAGAGGGGATTATATGCATCTTATGATTGATTTAATGATCACTAAAATAAGAATTACATGCAAATAGTTACAAAACTGGTAGTTATAAGTAATAGGTTTAAAAACATATTTTTTACGGTAAATTTAAACTTTTGTGAATATTTCAGATTGATCAACAAAATATTTCTATTAAAAAAATCATTAATACCAATTTTTTTATAATAAAATTTCCGTTTAACGAATTTTTCAGAATTACAAATTTGATTTTCGGTCTCCTGGTATTCAGATTCGTAATTCAGATTTTACTGTCTGTATATATTTAGTATAGTTGAATTTCTCTCCTTTTTTTCAAATTGTCAAATACACTGCTCTTTGTTATTATTCATATTTACAATTTTATTCCAACAGTTATATTTATAGGCTATATTTAATCAAGTATTTTATTCAACATGTATCATATAGCTTCTTTTCATAACTATACTTTTTGAAGTTGTAAAGTTGTAAAGGGTTCCTAAGTTTCTCGTTTTTCTTTTTCTTTTTTTTTTTATACTTAATATATGTGTGTGTGTGTGAATATCCTTACCCACCAATACAAGCTTTTTTAAACAATAGTGTGAATTCAAAATAAATACCCAGTTAAATACCCATTTTGGGTATATACCCGGGTATTTACCCTGGGTATTTACCCTTGAAAATAAATACCCGGGTATTTTACATCACTGGTCGCACCCAGTAATAATATTATTTAGTAGATTTTCCCCGCATAATAGTCGCACCTAGACTTTCACCAAGAAAAGTTTTCATAAAAAGTGCGACTATTACGCGAGTGAACACGGTATTTTTAAGACTGTGCAACACAAAACAAAATAAATATCTTTTTTGGAAACACGCATCTAAGTACACGAAACAGTGTGTCAACAACCCATTCACAGGCAAGAAAGTATATCTCGAACAACCAACCTTCACTTACTGGGCAGCAACGATTCCTTGTTTTAACAGTTAAAATTATTTTATCAATGTTTTTAAAAGTACTCGTAATACGCTTGTCTATACTCAGAAATTTTTACTTTCCAAGCATATACCATGTAAGGAAAATACTGTAATCATGAATATATTCGACTTTGAGATTATCATATATTTATACGTTTTTAGAGCTTCTGAATGCATTTATGCTATTTTTACGGTGATATCTGTATATATGAGATATGTGTATATATGTATGTGTGTGTGTGTGAACATGATAGCTCCTAAACGGTTCATTCGATCTAATTCATATTTGGTATATACCAATATTATAGAATACCGTCGCATGACCGATATTGATTTTGGTGCGTATAAGGCTTATACAGCGGAACCTCCCAAGCTGGACACCCCCATAACTTTGACACCCGCCTAAGTCGGGCAATTTTCTGGGGGAGCGGAACGTGCCCATAATATGCAAAGCTGGACACCCCCATAACTTTGACACCCGCCTAAGTCGGGCAATTTTCTAGGGGAGCGGAACGTGCCCATAATATGCACTGGTTTCCAAAAATTAAGGAAAAATCACAAAAATAGCGATAACTCGCTCAAAACTAAGCCAATCCGTTTGAAATTTGAATATGTTGTCAAATAAATGTTACTGAGTAAAGCTGCAATGTGCAAATTACTCGCGTTGCAACCAGAATAAATTAATTACAAGAAGCATAAAACTGCATCTTTGAGATCAAGCATTTGCTGTGGCTGTAAGGTAAGAAATCGAGGATAGCCAATTCGTAGCAACCCTAGTAGCACAACTAGTTCAAAAAGCGTTCAAATTATGTTGGAAACACGTTTTATGACGTTAAAAAACGTGTATTAAACGTCTTTTGGACTAATTGTGCTACTAGGGAATGACCTCCACCAGGCATCATTTGCCAGAAGAACTGCGATGAATAGCTATTGGGAGACTAGAGGCAAGACAAAATCAGACACAAGTGGCCAGATGACTAAATGTCAATCCATCTGTGGTTCATACACTTCGGCAACAATTCCTAACGACAGATTCGGCATCCAGGAAGTTCAGCCAAGGACGGCCAACTGTTATGAGACTTTTGTTGTTATGTGGAAGAAGGAATAGAACCGCAACTCCGGCTCAGCTCAGATCCTCTCTTGCTGCAACCACCGGAAGGTTGGTGTCAACTTTAACCGTGCGTAGAAGGCTTCACGAAGGTGCTCTGTACGCGAGGCGACCAGCCATTTGCGTACCCCTTTCGCCCCGCAACAGAATGGAACTTTTGAAGTGGGCACATCAACATGTTTACTAGACGGCTGATCGGTGGAGGGCTGTTCTGTTTATGGATGAGACCAGATTTAGCCCCCAAAGCGATAGTAAGCGTTGTTCGATTGGAGAGAACCTGGAACCCGTTATTATCCATCAAACATCCGTGAAAGAGATGCATTCTCAAGAGGCAGTGTCTGTGTTTGATCTCTTTGTGGGGCCGTACAGACCTCCATGTCTTTCCTCGTGGAACCGTCAATGCTCAGACCTATAGAGATGACATTCTTAATACTTACGTGCACCTTTATGCCGGGCAATTGGTGATTATTTCCTGTTTCAGAACGACAATGCTAGACTGCAAAAGGCTCTCATCGCGGATGATAATCTTCAGCAGCAAACAATTTAGCACATGCAGTGGCCAGCTCGGACACCTGACCTGAATCCTACCGAGCATGTCTGGGATGCTTTGGTAAGACGGATTGCTGATCTCAATCCTCCTCCTGCAACCCTTGAATCTGTCTTACAAGAACAATAGCTCTCCCTTCCAACAGAACTCGTAGATCGCATAATTGACAACATCACACCTCGCTGTTGGTGTTGTACTGCTTCTAGAGGGAAACATACTCCATAACCATATTGTAGGTACTTTTCCTATACCAAATTGACACATCCAATTTGCTTTTATACATATGCTAATTTCTATAATACCAAGAGTGTCTGGTAATTTCTTTTCATGTTATTTCATAGCTTACTATCTATTATACACTGTGGATGGGTTTCATTAAATTCTATATGTAACTTTTTGAATAATCGTCATTTTTGTGATTTTTCCTTAATTAATGATAACAAGTGTAGAAATATACCTCTATAAGCTGGACACCTCCAAAATCTGGACACTTTTTGAGGGAACTGCAGGTGTCCAACTTAAGGAAGTTTCACTGTAGTTTTTTCACAGGGCTACAAAAAAGATTTCTTTTACATTATAGCTTAAGGACGGAAATTCTTTTAAAGTGCGCTAGCGTCTGAACGGTGCATTCGATTGAGCGCAAATTGGGTATGTATTCTATACGGTGGGCGGGAAAAAGCGCACCGGAAAAAAGCGTCCTGGAAAAAAGCGCACCCGGAAAAAAGCACCCCGGAAAAAGGCGCCCCCAGAAAAAGTGCACAATACTGAAGGGGTTTATTTTTTTTTGGATGTGTGTGTGTGTGGGGGGGGGGGGTGGCGCTTGAAATAAAAAATGTAAGGAAGGAGTGGGCATCCGAAAGAGCGCCTTTCGGTGAAGTGAATTTTTTTTAAGTATTCGATTTTTTTTCTATCATTTTTACACTAACATGCTTCATACTCTGAATGCCCCCCCCAATAGAAACCCCCACAATTGACTACTGGGTTGTCAAGGGGTTTGTCAAGGTCACGTTCACGTTTTTCCAAGAAGCACAAACAAAGAAATAGCCCCGGGAGAAGAGGGTATACAGTGTGAAGATGTATACTCTCTTTCTTCGTCGCGCATTGATGAATGACGGATAACACATCCGGTCACTAAAACTCGGGGTTAAAACGGGGGTTGCGATGGATGAAGGGGTTTCATCTTCCGAAATATCCGAATACATCAACAGAATGGATGAAATCATTTTTATCAAAACAAATAGAGGAAAATCTATGGTAGTGCTGAAATGATTGGGGGGGAACGTATCTCCCCCGCCCCAATTTCGTACCAAAATCAGTTAAACAATAACTTGTTCAAAAATTTAAAACAAACAGCGTAACAATCTCTGTGTGTGGGGCGTGGGGGGGCACGTTCCCTCCTCCAAACTTCGTTTCAAAATCTTTATTTTTTTTAAACATTTCTTTAACGGGTCATTTTAACTGTTTCATTTAAAATGCGAAAAGGAACTCCAGTCAGTGTCTTGACAAAATATTTTTTAAAAAGTTCGCTGTCAAGGCTGCTTAATTTAAACAGGGTTATTTTTTAAGCGCTTGGTTTAAACAATTTTTCTCATTCCCAATCTGCTGTACTGGTTTAAAATTATTTCTAAATATTAGGGTTTCTTTAAAATATTTATTTATTTATATTTTATTTTTCAATGGAATATAAGATATTTTATGCAAAGAAAAAAAGTTTTACTTGGTGAACAAAAGTTAATAACATTTTCCCTTTTCTTAATTGAGTTGTTCTCACAGTTTTACGTCAAGTTATAATAACTGTTTTAGTAGATATTTTTTTCTTCTTGCTGTATTTTTTTTTCATATATGCAATTCAATATTCGATAATTTATCCATTTAATTTTCTGTATGTCGTCAATCTTGCTTTTCAGCAAGTTTTTTTTTTCTTTTAAGTTTAATGAGTTTTGTAGAGAAAGAGCTTTAGAAGATATAAATTTAATTTATAAAGCTTTAAAAAGTATTTTGATCTTTTGCATTATAGTATAAATACGTTTTACTAATTCCATGACAATTTGGTAAACTGCTGAAGTGTATAGCTCTATGGTTCCTGCCTACCGCGCGGCTATTTTCTCCAGACGCGTCAGAACCCCCCAATAAGTCCTCCGCCCAAGGCTTACACTAATTAAGCAGACATTCTTCGTATAGATTTGCCTTAACCACAAAATAAAAATAACTTTTTTGATAATTTACACTGGAAGTAAAAATTTTAATCCTTATAAATAAAAACGAAATTCTGTTTGTTTGTTTGTTTGTTTGTTTGTTTGTTTGTGGATTTGATTCGTATACAAATCTACAAAATCTACAAATCTACATATCAGCCTGGAATTTTGCGCAGATATGTAAAATAATATAGAATAAATGACAGTCCACTTTAAAATTTTTAAAGTCCACCCGTTCCCGGAATTTAAGAGATGTTTTATGTTCTCCACGCAAAAAGCTTTCCGTAATTGTAACCCCTGTAGTGAAAAAAGTGTGAAATAAGGATCGTGGTTGCCATGTGTGGCGATTTTGCCGAATAAAATGTTTTAAATTCTCAAAGTAAAAATAAAAGAATAATAATGATTTTTTTTTTTTTTTTTTTTTGCTAGTTTATATTCGTAAGGTTATTTTTTTTTTATTATAATATCGTGTGCATGGGAAATCGGAGCAGGAATGAAATGTTTTATACGCAAAACAATAAGAATTGAAGATTTCCGAGGCTAATATGTTAAAATTTTTTAGTTTGGCGAAAAAATAAAATGGCTCAAATGCCGAGAAAGTGAGTTCTAGCGGTTTGCACTGTTTCCGGCTTGGCGCAATTTACTGAGAGCTTAAGGAAACGGATTTTTGAAAACAAGTGCAAAGGTTTTATTAGAATACAGCGTTAAATTTTAATGATCCGTGCGGAAATAATGCAGTTATTAAGGGATTTCAAGCGATCTATCTTCAGCATTCTCGCCAATTGAGTGCATTGATTTAAGTTGGGGGAATTCCGCCAAATTTCAGATAATTGAAATCTTCGCATATAGTACATCGGAGTAACGATGAATAAAACATGTTATAGTTGATAATTTAAAAAATGAGGCGGTCGAACCATTTCCCATTTTGATTGCTGATAAGTCAATGCTTCGAATGATTCCCTGAAAAAACTCTTGCAAAATGGCGTATATTGGCACTTTGGCGAGGCTTAGATTTGAAACTGGATTTTATTTGAGACTGGTATCTATATTAATGAAACAATGTGTGTTAACTGTTTGTTTGTCTGTGTCTCGCGTAGCTCGCAAACGGGTGATCGTAGACCTACCAATTTTTGAACGGAAATTCTCCATGACAGGTCCCGACACACCTCGAAGCGATTTTTTCAAAATTCGAACTATTTTAGGAAATATCGATAAAAACGTATCGCAAAAATCTAATTTTTGCTTTCCGCCATTTCGTAATTGTAACCCCACAGTCAATTAAGCGACGATTAAGCTTATCTAGGCTGCCACATTCGGCAGTTCATTAAATGATTCAGACTCTTGAAGTAAAAATAAAAGAATAACGATTTTTTTTATTTTGAATAGATTATTTGTAAGGTTGTTTTTAAATTAAAATATCGTGTGCATGTGAAATCAGAGCGGGAATGAAATGATTTATACTCAAAATAAAAATAGAATTTGGAAATTTTCCGAAAATAAATGTGCAACTTTTTAATTGGGCGAAAAATAAAAGGGGTTGATGTGTGCTTTTGAGGAGGATTCTAACGCTTGGCGCTATTTATCGTAATTTAATAGACTGCTTTTTGGGTTATGAATACACCTGCGTATAAGTTTTTGAAATTTTCATTCAGTTGGAATTGTGCAATTTTCTGAGCAGCTTTATTGCATCTATTTCTAATATATTACATCCAGAAAAAAGGATGTTAGAAATATCAATTTTAATTTTGTTTAATCACACTCATGAATAATGATACACTTTCCAACTTAATAAAATAAGGAACGAAAATAGGGAAGACCTATGGATTATAACTCTTTTTATATATAGCACTTTAGTGCGTATTTAAAATCTGAAAGTGTGTCAGATTTTCTATGATTCTAGCGCTTGGCGCAATTTAATGAGAGGGTATTTTTAAAAACAAGCGTAGGTTATCTTATAAATAAAAATGAAATTCTGTTTGTCAATTTGTTGATTTGGGTAGTATACAATTCCACAAAAATGGACCTGTCATCCTGAAATTTTACACAGATATATGTAAAATAATATAGAATAAATGATAGTCCACTTTAAAACTTTGAAAGTCCACCCGTTCCCGGAATTTAAGAGATATGTTATGTTCTCCACGAAGAGAGCTTTATGTAATTGTAACCCCTGTAGTGAAAGTGTGAAATAAGCATCTTGGTTGCCATGTGTGGCGATTTTGCAGAATAAAATGTAATAAATTCTTAAAGTGAAAATAAAAGAATAATAATGATTTTTTTAGTTTATATTTGTAAGGTTATTTTTTTAATTATAATATCGTGTGCGCATAAGAAATGAGAGCAGGAATGAAATGTTTTATACGCAAAACAATGAGGATCGAAGATTTCCGAGACTAATATGTAAATTTTTTTTAGTTTGGCGAAAAATAAAGTGGCTGATAGGCCGATTTTTAAAAAGCGAGTTCTAGCAGTTTGCACAGTTTTAGGCTTTTTGGCGCAATTTACTGAGAGCTTAAGGGAATAGCATTTTTGAAAACAAGTGTATAGGTTTTCTTAGAATACAGCATTAAATTTTAACTATCCGTGCAGAAATAATGCAGTTATTAGAGCATTTCAAGCGATGTAGCTTCGGAATTCTCGCCAATTGAGTACATTGATTTAACTTGGGGGAAATCCGACAAATTTCAGAAAATTGAAATCTTCGCATTTAGTACATCGAGGTAACGATGAATAAAACATGTTATAGTTGATAATTTAAAAAATGAGGCTGTATTAAGGGATTCCACTTTTCAAAAAAATGCCTGGCGGTCGAACCATTTCCCATTTTGATTGCTGATAAGTCAATGCTTCGAATGATTCCCTGAAAAAACTCTTGCAAAATGGCGTATATTGGCACTTTGGCGAGGCTTAGATTTGAAACTGGATTTTATTTGAGACTGGTATCTATATTAATGAAACAATGTGTGTTAACTGTTTGTTTGTCTGTGTCTCGCGTAGCTCGCAAACGGGTGATCGTAGACCTACCAATTTTTGAACGGAAATTCTCCATGACAGGTCCCGACACACCTCGAAGCGATTTTTTCAAAATTCGAACTATTTTAGGAAATATCGATAAAAACGTATCGCAAAAATCTAATTTTTGCTTTCCGCCATTTCGTAATTGTAACCCCACAGTCAATTAAGCGACGATTAAGCTTATCTAGGCTGCCACATTCGGCAGTTCATTAAATGATTCAGACTCTTGAAGTAAAAATAAAAGAATAACGATTTTTTTTTATTTTGAATAGATTATTTGTAAGGTTGTTTTTAAATTAAAATATCGTGTGCATGTGAAATCAGAGCGGGAATGAAATGATTTATACTCAAAATAAAAATAGAATTTGGAAATTTTCCGAAAATAAATGTGCAACTTTTTAATTGGGCGAAAAATAAAAGGGGTTGATGTGTGCTTTTGAGGAGGATTCTAACGCTTGGCGCTATTTATCGTAATTTAATAGACTGCTTTTTGGGTTATGAATACACCTGCGTATAAGTTTTTGAAATTTTCATTCAGTTGGAATTGTGCAATTTTCTGAGCAGCTTTATTGCATCTATTTCTAATATATTACATCCAGAAAAAAGGATGTTAGAAATATCAATTTTAATTTTGTTTAATCACACTCATGAATAATGATACACTTTCCAACTTAATAAAATAAGGAACGAAAATAGGGAAGACCTATGGATTATAACTCTTTTTATATATAGCACTTTAGTGCGTATTTAAAATCTGAAAGTGTGTCAGATTTTCTATGATTCTAGCGCTTGGCGCAATTTAATGAGAGGGTATTTTTAAAAACAAGCGTAGGTTATCTTATAAATAAAAATGAAATTCTGTTTGTCAATTTGTTGATTTGGGTAGTATACAATTCCACAAAAATGGACCTGTCAGCCTGAAATTTTACACAGATATATGTAAAATAATATAGAATAAATGATAGTCCACTTTAAAACTTTGAAAGTCCACCCGTTCCCGGAATTTAAGAGATATTTTATGTTCTCCACGAAGAAAGCTTTATGTAATTGTAACCCCTGTAGTGAAAGTGTGAAATAAGCATCTTGGTTGCCATGTGTGGCGATTTTGCAGAATAAAATGTAATAAATTCTTAAAGTGAAAAATAAAAGAATAATAATGATTTTTTTAGTTTATATTTGTAAGGTTATTTTTTTAATTATAATATCGTGTGCGCATAAGAAATGAGAGCAGGAATGAAATGTTTTATACGCAAAACAATGAGGATCGAAGATTTCCGAGACTAATATGTAAATTTTTTTTAGTTTGGCGAAAAATAAAGTGGCTGATAGGCCGATTTTTAGAAAGCGAGTTCTAGCAGTTTGCACAGTTTTAGGCTTTTTGGCGCAATTTACTGAGAGCTTAAGGGAATAGCATTTTTGAAAACAAGTGTATAGGTTTTCTTAGAATACAGCATTAAATTTTAACTATCCGTGCAGAAATAATGCAGTTATTAGAGCATTTCAAGCGATGTAGCTTCGGAATTCTCGCCAATTGAGTACATTGATTTAACTTGGAGGAAATCCGACAAATTTCAGAAAATTGAAATCTTCGCATTTAGTACATCGAGGTAACGATGAATAAAACATGTTATAGTTGATAATTTAAAAAATGAGGCTGTATTAAGGGATTCCACTTTTCAAAAAAATGCCTGGCGGTCGAACCATTTCCCATTTTGATTGCTGATAAGTCAATGCTTCGAATGATTCCCTGAAAAAACTCTTGCAAAATGGCGTATATTGGCACTTTGGCGAGGCTTAGATTTGAAACTGGATTTTATTTGAGACTGGTATCTATATTAATGAAACAATGTGTGTTAACTGTTTGTTTGTCTGTGTCTCGCGTAGCTCGCAAACGGGTGATCGTAGACCTACCAATTTTTGAACGGAAATTCTCCATGACAGGTCCCGACACACCTCGAAGCGATTTTTTCAAAATTCGAACTATTTTAGGAAATATCGATAAAAACGTATCGCAAAAATCTAATTTTTGCTTTCCGCCATTTCGTAATTGTAACCCCACAGTCAATTAAGCGACGATTAAGCTTATCTAGGCTGCCACATTCGGCAGTTCATTAAATGATTCAGACTCTTGAAGTAAAAATAAAAGAATAACGATTTTTTTTTATTTTGAATAGATTATTTGTAAGGTTGTTTTTAAATTAAAATATCGTGTGCATGTGAAATCAGAGCGGGAATGAAATGATTTATACTCAAAATAAAAATAGAATTTGGAAATTTTCCGAAAATAAATGTGCAACTTTTTAATTGGGCGAAAAATAAAAGGGGTTGATGTGTGCTTTTGAGGAGGATTCTAACGCTTGGCGCTATTTATCGTAATTTAATAGACTGCTTTTTGGGTTATGAATACACCTGCGTATAAGTTTTTGAAATTTTCATTCAGTTGGAATTGTGCAATTTTCTGAGCAGCTTTATTGCATCTATTTCTAATATATTACATCCAGAAAAAAGGATGTTAGAAATATCAATTTTAATTTTGTTTAATCACACTCATGAATAATGATACACTTTCCAACTTAATAAAATAAGGAACGAAAATAGGGAAGACCTATGGATTATAACTCTTTTTATATATAGCACTTTAGTGCGTATTTAAAATCTGAAAGTGTGTCAGATTTTCTATGATTCTAGCGCTTGGCGCAATTTAATGAGAGGGTATTTTTAAAAACAAGCGTAGGTTATCTTATAAATAAAAATGAAATTCTGTTTGTCAATTTGTTGATTTGGGTAGTATACAATTCCACAAAAATGGACCTGTCATCCTGAAATTTTACACAGATATATGTAAAATAATATAGAATAAATGATAGTCCACTTTAAAACTTTGAAAGTCCACCCGTTCCCGGAATTTAAGAGATATTTTATGTTCTCCACGAAGAGAGCTTTATGTAATTGTAACCCCTGTAGTGAAAGTGTGAAATAAGCATCTTGGTTGCCATGTGTGGCGATTTTGCAGAATAAAATGTAATAAATTCTTAAAGTGAAAATAAAAGAATAATAATGATTTTTTTTAGTTTATATTTGTAAGGTTATTTTTTTAATTATAATATCGTGTGCGCATAAGAAATGAGAGCAGGAATGAAATGTTTTATACGCAAAACAATGAGGATCGAAGATTTCCGAGACTAATATGTAAATTTTTTTTAGTTTGGCGAAAAATAAAGTGGCTGATAGGCCGATTTTTAAAAGTGAGTTCTAGCAGTTTGCACAGTTTTAGGCTTTTGGCGCAATTTACTGAGAGCTTAAGGGAATAGCATTTTTGAAAACAAGTGTATAGGTTTTCTTAGAATACAGCATTAAATTTTAACTATCCGTGCAGAAATAATGCAGTTATTAGAGCATTTCAAGCGATGTAGCTTCGGAATTCTCGCCAATTGAGTACATTGATTTAACTTGGAGGAAATCCGACAAATTTCAGAAAATTGAAATCTTCGCATTTAGTACATCGAGGTAACGATGAATAAAACATGTTATAGTTGATAATTTAAAAAATGAGGCTGTATTAAGGGATTCCACTTTTCAAAAAAATGCCTGGCGGTCGAACCATTTCCCATTTTGATTGCTGATAAGTCAATGCTTCGAATGATTCCCTGAAAAAACTCTTGCAAAATGGCGTATATTGGCACTTTGGCGAGGCTTAGATTTGAAACTGGATTTTATTTGAGACTGGTATCTATATTAATGAAACAATGTGTGTTAACTGTTTGTTTGTCTGTGTCTCGCGTAGCTCGCAAACGGGTGATCGTAGACCTACCAATTTTTGAACGGAAATTCTCCATGACAGGTCCCGACACACCTCGAAGCGATTTTTTCAAAATTCGAACTATTTTAGGAAATATCGATAAAAACGTATCGCAAAAATCTAATTTTTGCTTTCCGCCATTTCGTAATTGTAACCCCACAGTCAATTAAGCGACGATTAAGCTTATCTAGGCTGCCACATTCGGCAGTTCATTAAATGATTCAGACTCTTGAAGTAAAAATAAAAGAATAACGATTTTTTTTTATTTTGAATAGATTATTTGTAAGGTTGTTTTTAAATTAAAATATCGTGTGCATGTGAAATCAGAGCGGGAATGAAATGATTTATACTCAAAATAAAAATAGAATTTGGAAATTTTCCGAAAATAAATGTGCAACTTTTTAATTGGGCGAAAAATAAAAGGGGTTGATGTGTGCTTTTGAGGAGGATTCTAACGCTTGGCGCTATTTATCGTAATTTAATAGACTGCTTTTTGGGTTATGAATACACCTGCGTATAAGTTTTTGAAATTTTCATTCAGTTGGAATTGTGCAATTTTCTGAGCAGCTTTATTGCATCTATTTCTAATATATTACATCCAGAAAAAAGGATGTTAGAAATATCAATTTTAATTTTGTTTAATCACACTCATGAATAATGATACACTTTCCAACTTAATAAAATAAGGAACGAAAATAGGGAAGACCTATGGATTATAACTCTTTTTATATATAGCACTTTAGTGCGTATTTAAAATCTGAAAGTGTGTCAGATTTTCTATGATTCTAGCGCTTGGCGCAATTTAATGAGAGGGTATTTTTAAAAACAAGCGTAGGTTATCTTATAAATAAAAATGAAATTCTGTTTGTCAATTTGTTGATTTGGGTAGTATACAATTCCACAAAAATGGACCTGTCATCCTGAAATTTTGCACAGATATATGTAAAATAATATAGAATAAATGATAGTCCACTTTAAAACTTTGAAAGTCCACCCGTTCCCGGAATTTAAGAGATATTTTATGTTCTCCACGCAAGAAAGCTTTCCGTAATTGTAACCCCTGTAGTGAAAAAGTGTGAAATAAGGATCGTGGTTGCCATGTGTGGCGATTTTGCCGAATAAAATGTTTTAAATTCTCAAAGTAAAAATAAAAGAATAATAATGATTTTTTTGTTAGTTTATATTCGTAAGGTTATTTTTTTAAATTATAATATCGTGTGCGCATAGGAAATCGGAGCAGGAATGAAATGTTTTATACGCAAAACAATGAGAATCGAAGATTTCCGAGGCTAATATGTTAAATTTTTTTAGTTTGGCGAAAAAATAAAGTGGCTCAAATGCCGATGAAAGTGAGTTCTAGCGGTTTGCACTGTTTCCGGCTTGGCGCAATTTACTGAGAGCTTAAGGAAACGGATTTTTGAAAACAAGTGCAAAGGTTTTATTAGAATACAGCGTTAAATTTTAACTGATCCGTGCGGAAATAATGCAGTTATTAAGGGATTTCAAGCGATCTATCTTCAGCATTCTCGCCAATTGAGTGCATTGATTTTACTTGGAGGAATTCCGCCAAATTTCAGATAATTGAAATCTTCGCATATAGTACATCAGAGTAACGATGAATAAAACATGTTATAGTTGATAATTTAAAAAATGAGGCTGTATTAAAGGATTCCACTTTTCAAAAATATGCCTGGCGGTCGAACCATTTCCCATTTTGATTGCTGATAAGTCAATGCTTCGAATGATTCCCTGAAAAAACGCTTGCAAAATGGCGTATATTGGCACTTTGGCGAGGCTTAGATTTGAAACTGAATTTTATTTGAGACTGGTATCTATATTAATGAAACAATGTGTGTAAACTGTTTGTTTGTCTGTGTCTCGCGTAGCGCGCAAACGGGTGATCGTAGACCTACCAATTTTTGAACGGAAATTCTCCATGACAGGTCCCGACACACCTCGAAGCGATTTTTTCAAAATTCGAACTATTTTAGGAAATATCGATAAAAACGTATCGCAAAAATCTAATTTTTGCTTTCCGCCATTTCGTAATTGTAACCCCACAGTCATTAAGCGACGATTAAGCTTATCTAGGCTGCCACATTCGGCAGTTCATTAAATGATTCAGACTCTTGAAGTAAAAATAAAAGAATAACGATTTTTTTTTATTTTGAATAGATTATTTGTAAGGTTGTTTTTAAATTAAAATATCGTGTGCATGTGAAATCAGAGCGGGAATGAAATGATTTATACTCAAAAGAAAAATAGAATTTGGAAATTTTCCGAAAATAAATGTGCAACTTTTTAATTGGGCGAAAAATAAAAGGGGTTGATGTGCGCTTTTGAGGAGGATTCTAACGCTTGGCGCTATTTATCGTAATTTAATAGTCTGCTATTTGGGTTATGAATACACCTGCGTATAAGTTTTTGAAATTTTCATTCAGTTGGAATTGTGCATTTTTCTGAGCAGCTTTATTGCATCTATTTCTAATATATTACATCCAGAAAAAAGGATGTTAGAAATATCAATTTTAATTTTGTTTAATCACACTCATGAATAATGATACACTTTCCAACTTAATAAAATAAGGAACGAAAATAGGGAAGACCTATGGATTATAACTCTTTTTATATATAGCACTTTAGTGCGTATTTAAAATCTGAAAGTGTGTCAGATTTTCTATGATTCTAGCGCTTGGCGCAATTTAATGAGAGGGTATTTTTAAAAACAAGCGTAGGTTATCTTATAAATAAAAATGAAATTCTGTTTGTCAATTTGTTGATTTGGGTAGTATACAATTCCACAAAAATGGACCTGTCAGCCTGAAATTTTACACAGATATATGTAAAATAATATAGAATAAATGATAGTCCACTTTAAAACTTTGAAAGTCCACCCGTTCCCGGAATTTAAGAGATATTTTATGTTCTCCACGAAGAGAGCTTTATGTAATTGTAACCCCTGTAGTGAAAGTGTGAAATAAGCATCTTGGTTGCCATGTGTGGCGATTTTGCAGAATAAAATGTAATAAATTCTTAAAGTGAAAATAAAAGAATAATAATGATTTTTTTAGTTTATATTTGTAAGGTTATTTTTTTAATTATAATATCGTGTGCGCATAAGAAATGAGAGCAGGAATGAAATGTTTTATACGCAAAACAATGAGGATCGAAGATTTCCGAGACTAATATGTAAATTTTTTTTAGTTTGGCGAAAAATAAAGTGGCTGATAGGCCGATTTTTAAAAAGCGAGTTCTAGCAGTTTGCACAGTTTTAGGCTTTTTGGCGCAATTTACTGAGAGCTTAAGGGAATAGCATTTTTGAAAACAAGTGTATAGGTTTTCTTAGAATACAGCATTAAATTTTAACTATCCGTGCAGAAATAATGCAGTTATTAGAGCATTTCAAGCGATGTAGCTTCGGAATTCTCGCCAATTGAGTACATTGATTTAACTTGGAGGAAATCCGACAAATTTCAGAAAATTGAAATCTTCGCATTTAGTACATCGAGGTAACGATGAATAAAACATGTTATAGTTGATAATTTAAAAAATGAGGCTGTATTAAGGGATTCCACTTTTCAAAAAAATGCCTGGCGATCGAACCATTTCCCATTTTGATTGCTGCTAAGTCAATGCTTCGAATGATTCCTGAAAAAACTCTTGCAAAATGGCGTATGCTGGCACTTTGGCGAGGCTTAGATTTGCAACTGGATTTTACTTGAGACTGGTATATATAATAAGACTGGTTATAGATAAAAATGAATGTTGGTATGTGTGTAGGAGGTTGAAAAACTCAGCACCGTTTCACCGATCACCATGAAATTTGGTTCACCTAAGTCTTATCATGGAGAAGGTTTTTATGCTATCCGTTTTCCTCTAACTTGCCACTAGGTGGCGCAGCAGAACGTCGAATTCTATTCCGTTTAGCCGTTTGCTATGCGAATATCGTCCAATCAATTTCGTTGAAATTTGGTACACGCGGATATTAGAACACGGAGAATATTTTTCACTATCCATTTTGCTGTAACTTGCCGCTAAATGGCACTGCAACGCATCAACCTCTATACCGTTCGACGGATCGGCATAAATTTTTTTATACTTACACATTTGAGCACAAAGAATATATTCTAACTGTGTTCCTTTTGATGTTACTCACCATTAGATGGCACTGCAATGCATTATTGTTTTAACTCGGCACTAGATGACCCTGCAGCAGGCCAAATTCCTGACCATTCAAACGGTCGCTATGAAAATCAGTATACATAGCTATTTCAACAATGAGAATATTTTGGCGTTATCTATTTTGCTACAACTCGCCACTTGACGGCGTTGTAGCAAATCATTACTTTAATTAATCACTAGATGGTTAACTGACCACTAGATGGTAACTGATCGCTATGAAAATAGGTATACATAGATATTTGAACACGGGGATGAGTTTGGCACTATCCATTTTCCTATAACTTGCCACTCGATGTTGCGTCCACACATGAACTTCAGGACTATTCAGCCGATCGTCATGAAAATTCGTATACATCGATATCTGAATGCGAAGAATATTTTCGCCGTATCCGTTTTGCTAAAACTCGCCACTAGATTGCGCTACGTCGCATCGCCTTCTGCACCGTACAAACGGTTGCCTTGAAATTCGGTATTATTGAACACAATATAACGCGATATCAATTTTGCTATATCTGTTTATTACAATGAATAGTAATCACCACAAATCATAATATCAAAAAGTCCATTCATTCCCGTGCGAAGAACGGGTACTTCAGCTAGTATTAAATAAAAATCATAATCACTTTCAATCCCTATTATAGAGGGTCCCTAAAAAATACTGACCTAGGATTTTCTTCTTTATATATTGACCTTATACATATAGAATTAATTATAAAGTTATTTTATTGCGGCGAATTAAAATTTTCAGGAGATTAAATGTAAACAAATACAAACTTTTAATTTTTATAAAGCCCTCTTTCAAAAATTCCCAATAACTAAAATATGCCTGTATACATTAATGAGGTGATGTAAAAAGCTTCAGTTTTTCTCATAAAAAGACTTGCATATATATCTAATCAAAGTTGGTGAGGGGGAATAAGCTTTGCAATGCAAACCCAGACAGCACAGCAAACTTGCAGCAAGCTTGATTTATCAAGTCAATAAACTTGAATTAAGCTTGAAAATTTCAAGCGTGTAAGCTTAATGCAAGCTTGAATCAAGTGTTCCAGTTTACACTTGCCCAGCTTGCATTAAGCTTGAGATAGCAAGCTTGAATCAAGCTTGACAAAGCAAGCTTAATTTTCCTAAATACACGGGGCGCCCGCTGGCGAACGCACCCCACATACTTTATTTTTCCGCGCATTTTCCCCCTCTATGCTGGAATTTTAAGTTATTTTAATCTGTTCCATCAAACGTCGGCGGTTGGGCTCGATCCCGGGAACTTTAGGCTGGAAGGCCCGCGTGCTAACCGTTCGGCCATTATGCCTCGGGCAGCTACGACTAAAGTTTGAAGTGACTGTTGTCACGCCAGATCGATAAATATGGGCGATACTGATAAGTTTCTTTTATTTTTCCATGGGATGAATCAATTTTTAAATAATGTTATGTGTGATTTATAGCCTCTACTAATAGGGAAATAAGCATAATATACACTTAAACGCAGGAAACGTTTTAAAACTTTCAATATCGCAACACTCATCGTTGAGCAATACTGCTGGCCAAAATCGAGACAAATGAGTGATTTTGAAATCAATTTCGTAGTATAATTGTATTTTATTTTGAAGAATTTCCATATTTGGAAATATAGAATCTTTTTTTTTTAATTCTATGGTCAAGTACATTTATGACTGATTAATTATTTTGTGGAGGCCGGATTACGCCTCATTCTACCACCCATAAAGTGAAGTATATTAACTAACTAAATGGTGTTAATTATATTAAAATTTATTTTTCATGCTAATTAATTAGTTAATGGAATAACTAATGTTAATTAGATGTAAATAAAACTAAAACTCCCCTCGTGTTACACTTCAGAGGGGCTTATCCCATTCATTCCTTCCCCTTGCGTGTTCTAATGTGCAGGTTTTGTGTTATAATAAAATAAAACACAACTTTTACGAACTTTTCTTTACTGAGCAAATTTGAGAAACGCTAAGACAATTAATGTCCATTGTCTTTCACAGATGGCGCCATCAACGCTTGCTTTCGAAAGGAAAAATCAAGCTGTGTTTAAGCTTGACAATTCAACTTGACTCCTGCAAGCTTGCTGCCAGTTTAAAATGAATTGAACTGTCAAACTTGTATTAATACGTCAAATTCAAAGAAATGTCAAGCTTGATTTAAGCTTATGTGCTGTCTGGGAATAATGGTAAAAAATATAATTATTAAAACTATTCCAACAAAACTAATTAAAAATTAATTTTAATTACAGTTATATATAGCCGATATTTTACATTTTAAGAAATGAGTTTTAAATAATTTTTAGCCAGTTTCCTTTAAGAAGGAATTTTTTTTAGAATTTAGAAATGAAAATTCGTTTAAAAACATTACACTTATACTAATATTTAATTTAAAAAGGTTTTTTTAAGGAAGTTTTTTAAATTGACTTTTTAATACCATATTTTAATTCTGAAAAAAAAGTATGTCTAAAATAAAAGTAGTAATATTTAAATTAAATACTTTCAAAAATAAAAATATTTATATGTAAATATACTATATACTTATAAATCATTCATTCTAAGAATTATTATTTAAAATCAAAGAGTTAACAAGATAAATTACCATGAATCAGAATAAACTCTTGCTCTTATAAAAAGAAAACCAGTAATAATAAGTCGCAGCTGATTAGAAATCAGACTGAATGTGATAACATATTACAGAGAACGTGCATGTTAAATCAGTGCAGTCTTAGATTCTTAGGGTTGCCTGTTAGGTGAGAGATGGTACTTAAATTTTTCGAAACTGCTGTAATTTGTTACTGAATCACTAGTTCTGGTCTTTGTCTTAAGAATACAAACAAATTGAACAATCAGTTTATTAAAAAAACGCTGAAATTAGTATTATTGTTATTATTACTCTTTTTTTTATTTTCTATTTATTTTTTAATTTGGAACAAGCAGTTTCTGTAGAGTCTGTGGGGTCTTCTGTAGAGTGTAGTAGGAAATGCAATCCCGCACTGTTTTTCGTCTTGCGGGATTTCGGGATTCAGTTTTACTGATCCCGCGGGATCCCGCAATCCCGCGGGATTGACATTTCAATTAGCTAGGACTTCATTTCCACAGAGAAAAAAAAAAAAAGTATAATTTTAAGCACTATGAAGTTTAACTTTAATAATAATAATTAATCTTATTAGATAATTTATACAATAACTTACAGAAATATGAAAATTATAATCACGATTTTCAGTATGATATACTAAGTTATGTCTTAGTATATTAGTATTAATTATGTTAGTTGCTAAGAATCAGGAATTTACAGAAAAATACAATTTATAAATACTACATTCACACACTTACGTTATTTCCTTAGTTGCTGAAAAAGAACGTAAAAAATCGAACCAATCCAATGAATCATATCCTGGTCTAGATTTAATTTTAGTAAAATAATTAAGTGTGTGAATTTAAAAAAATTAAAACTGAAATTAAAACTTTTTATAATTAATTCGTGACTGTTCGCTAAGAGATAACTTAGTATGAAATATTTCAGTTCATTTGGGATTGGAAGTTTGCAAAAAATTTAGATTTAGATGTTTGATCCAAACTCCCATTGGAAGATATATAAAAAAATAAAACTTTAAATTAAAATTTGTAATTATTGATTCGCTTATTGTTAGATGAGAGACATGAATATTCAAAAATTTTCTTTCTATTTATTGAGAAAGTGGCGCGAAATTGTAATAAAAAATAATTTATTTCTCAGAGTCAATCCCGCGGGATTAGAATCGTAATCCCGCGGGATTAGAATCGCAATCCCGCGGGACTAGTCCCGCAAATATTTGTGCGGGATCCCGCAGGATCCCGTTCCCGCGGGATCGGGATTGCATTCCCTAGAGTGTAGGAGAGTCATACTGTATACTTACAAATCAGGCCACTGTTCTTGGAAATGTTGTCTGAATAGCAATTTTCAATTGAGATAAATACAAAATATACTAATGTACCCCTGTTTACGCCGTTTGGACACCCACTTGTTTCTCACATTTTTTTTAATTCAGCCCCCCCCCCTCTTTTCTTCACAAAATACAAACCCATTCAATATTGTGCGCTTTTTTCCGGTGCACTTTTTTCCGGGTGCGCTTTTTTCCGGTGCACTTTTTCCGGGTGCGCTTTTTTCCCGGTGAGCTTTTTTCCGTGATTCGTATTATACTAGTTCAATATCACACAGCCTATTTAGATTTTGGTGTGTATAGGACTTGTAGTTTTTTTACAGGACAACAAATTAGAATTCTTATACATTATGGCCTATTGGTGGAAATTCTTTTAAGTGTGCTAGCGTCTAAACGGTGCACAGATTGAGCAAAAATTGGGTATGCATACTGTAGGTCACCGTCGCACAACCTGTATAGATTTTGGTGTATGTAGAGTTGATATTTTATTCACAGGGTTGCAAAAAATAATTTTTATAATTTATGATGTATGGGCGCAAATCATTTAAAGTGAGCTGGTGTCTATATGGTGCATTCAAGTGAGCTCAAATTAGGTACGCATGTTATCGGTCACTGTCTTGCACAATGCATGAATTTTAGTGTATCTACGGCTTACAGTTTTTTACAGGGCTACAAAAAATTATACTTATACACTGAGGCTAATGCACTCAAATAATTTTAAGTGCACTAGCACCTGAACACTACACCCGATTATGTTGAATGAAATTTATTTAAGCGCTTGGAAAAAATCAAGTGATCGGAAAGTCAAGTTAATCACTGCAGATTTTCTAATATTTGAACCTTAAGTTAATGAATTATACACATTTACAACTCGCACGTGGCATACAAATACACTTTTTTTTTTCCTTTCAACATTCTACTAATTTGTCATTTTCACTGTGCTCAATGACTTTTGAAATACATTTGTACTAAAATAAAATTACTTTACTTTTACCCATACTTTGTGCTTAGTTAATAGCAATTACAGCACGGTAGAAAAGTAAAATTTAGCTCACTGTGCTGCATTTACAAATAACTACCTCATAATGTGTCGGGTAAACTAAGATCTTATTAATACAATCATTATTATTCAGTGTAAAATAATAATGATGCTATAAATGTGATGTAAGAAGATAGTCATGTATATGAAAAATGCTCATGAAAAACACGACAACCAAAAATCCTTCCAATTTCAAGAAACAACTCAAGGTCAAGTTGGTGGCTAAATTGCTACTTAGCGGAGAGCTTGCTTTGTGTGCGGTGTTAATCATTTTGATGGAGCTGGAGTCTTGCTGTCGAAGAGTGGGGTAAACTGGCAATTTCCTAAGAAAAGTCAAAAGAAGCGATCCGAAATTTTCCATCTTTTTGCCGTCCTGGCAACCGCATCTTATTAGAAACTAAGTCTTGAAAGTGATTAACGACCAGTGAAGGGGAATGGTTCACGTCAAGCTCACTGAAGATTGATACCATCTCTTCACACGCCCAGGCGTCTAGCGTCTATGCACCACACACAATCTAATTTCCTATGGGCTTTTTAAACAGGTTAATGGTATAACCTCTGTGTAGCTGTAAATTATTCGGTGTCAACTATTTGAAGAGCCAAGGCGGCTTAATCTTTGAAGATATGAATGCCTGGACGACACAGGTGCAAGTCGGTTGGCACACATTTGATGCGTCAACTGAATGTTCCCCCATAAAGGGCATTGGCTTTGTGGTGCTGACATGTGTGAAATTCTTGTCTCGGGGGTCTAAAAAGGCTCAATGTCGTGTCGTTTTCACAACTTCTGCAATTACTTTGTCAACAAGGTAAAATACGAGCCGGTTTGTTAGAGTATATTTTATTATATGTGACCACATACGCATCTTCATATATTACTGCTATATAGCAACATCTGTTCTATTTTTGCTTACGCTTATTCATCACAAACTAACAAAAAAGTTAAGCGGCCAAGACTCAAAGCATGTTAGAATTTTCTAAACCATATACCTAATCAATCGAAAATAAAATTAAAATAGAAATGTTTTATAAGTTTTTGCTAATGTTCTGTTGGATGCTTTCAGATAGATTAATTTCGGTGATTTTGGGCAAATTGTAATAGATTTATAGTCAGTTACAATGAACCTAAAGTAATTGATAAATTTTATTCACTATATCCGATGTTCACAAAAGCCCCCAAACGTACCTACTGAAAAAGTAAAGAAATCACAAAGATCCAAAATTTTAGTATTGTGACATGTTCATGCACAATTATTAAGTAAATCAAGCGAAATTAATCAAATTGTATGAACATACTGGCATATTTGTTGAATAAGTGAAATACTAATGAAATTTTGCTTTGCACCACTTTAAAATTAGTTATGAAAACAGCATATTGTGCTCAACTGCTTGCTGTATACATTTTCAAATCAAAGTTAAAAGGTTTTTTCAGCTCACTTTTATTTATGAAAAGTACAAAACTGAGCTGTCTCGTTTTCAAGATCCCACTACCTTAAAAAATATTCCAAATCGAAAATTCGGTTTTCTTATGCACACTTCAAAAGGTTACTATATCTTCTTAATAGATATTCTACGTCCTGGTGAATGTTTACTGTATCTCATATACATAATATAACGAAATACATAGAAACAAAGTTATTACTATTTGTACCCACATTGCAAAAATTCCGTAAATCTGTCAACTGAAAAATACAGTTGCATGGATATGCTTTTGAATTTACTTTGGAAAACCTAAGAATGTTTATTTTATTTTATTGTATTCATTTACTTTTTGGGGGAGGGTGAGGGAAAAAATCCCCCCCCCCCCTCCGAGGCATATCTGACACTGTAGTACAAAAATACTCATACATTGAACTCTTAACACTCGTGCTTCCAAATCCAAATGCATTTGTCCAAAATGTCGGTGAGTAACTTTTAACATGACCCCCCCCCCCCTTTCCCAAATTTCAAATATTGGAAATAACTATCCAGAAAATAGAAAAGTAAATATTTCAAAAACAAGGCTGCAGCTGACCAATGGGATTATAAAAAAACAAAATGCGATTGGTGCTCTGATTCCGCTGTAAAGCGGCTTCCGTAAACCCAGTAGTCTCAATTACATTATGACTTTTGCCTCGGTGTGTACCATTGTCTCTTCCTCCCAAAGAACAAGGCTTCTCTTTTCACAGTAGAAGCGATATTGGCCGTGTACAACAGGAGAGTATAACCAAAAACATAAAAATAAAAAATTCCTTTTTAGATCTAGGGTTTCGGTAAAATAATAAGAGTAAAATCAGTTCCCTTAGACGCGACAGGAGGAAAAAAAAAGAACTCTATAGAAAAAAAAAAAAGAAGGAAGAAAGATCTTATAGCATGTTCTTTAGGAAATAAATGGATCCAAAAAGCGAATTTTTATATGCTTCCATACTTTCGTCTCAATCCTCTTTATATATATCTATATATAAATATCTCATTTTTGAAGTGTGATCATGTAAGGTTGCTATAGGGCACGAGAAAATTTTTTGCCATGGTTAAAGACGCAAGAAACCCCTATGTCCAACGAACCGTTCAATTTATTGAATGGCTTTTTCTTACTATTTCACACCTTGCAATCTTTTTCTTTTCATATATTTTTTTCATATTTTTACTTTTTTTCCCCTTTTTTTCACCCCCACGTAGAGATTTCATTTTATTTATTTTATTCGCCAACCTGTTACTTGATCGGTGAAAAATTTAAACTTCGCTTGCGGTGAAGATGAAAAGAAGGAGTTAGACTTTTTTTGTGTGTTTTATACATGTTTTCAATTTTATTTGTGAAAAAAAAGTTAAAAACTATGTCTTTGGTTTGGAGGAGCAACGTGCAGGTAACGCTGAAGTTGTAGAGCATTGGTTGATATGTGAAATTTACAAACATCTGTTTATTGATTAAAAAAAAAAAAAAAAAAAAAAAAAAGTATTTCATTCTCTCCAAAAGTGCCTAGTATCCCTTAAATTTATCAGAAAAAAAGAGGAAGTTTAAAAGCTACTTTTTTACTTCCTTGTACGGAGTATAAGGAAGTATGTGTGTATGTAATTAACTCTCAAATCTCAATAACTA
This sequence comes from Cheiracanthium punctorium, assembly GCA_038373885.1. Lineage (NCBI taxonomy): Eukaryota > Metazoa > Arthropoda > Arachnida > Araneae > Cheiracanthiidae > Cheiracanthium > Cheiracanthium punctorium. The sequence continues at coordinate 660,876 of JAWZYV010012008.1, forward strand.
TTAGTCTAGAATGTTGAAATTTCATGCGTAAGATTGTTGTAACATCTAGTTGTGCATCTTGATTTTTGGTTCCAATCACTTTAGAGTTCATTTATAGGATCACCCAAAAGAATTTCATTTATTAATGTCTATGGAGATCTTGAATATATTACATCTGTAGTCAGTCATTGTTTGGTCCATGCTCAAAATCTCGCCATTTGCCGTTGACCTTGGCCAGTTTTGCCGAAATATCGACAAATTTGGCGATAGTCAGTCATTGTTTGGGCCATGCCTAAAATCTCGCGATTTGTCGTCGACCTTGGGGAGTTTTGGCGAAATATCGGCAAATTTGGCGCCAAAAATTATTTCGTATTTTGCATAACTCTTAAACTTTTACCCGTAGAATTTTGAAATTTTGTAGTTAGAACTATTGTAACAGCTAACTTTGCTTCTCTTTTTTTGTTTGCAATCGACTGGGTAAATTATTTACAAAGTCAGCCAAATGACTTTAAATACATTAAGATGTATGGATACATTCAATTCATTGAAAGTCTGTGGTCAATGACTACTTTGGCTATCCCCAAAATCTTGCAAACTATCTCAAGCTTGTCAGCTTTTGGTGAAATATCGACAAATTAAGTATCAGAAGGAAATCTTTCAAACTGAACCCAGCTTGGCGAAATCTTAAATATTTGGCAAGAAATCGCTAAACCTTACTATTACTGCAGTATTTTATTTCTGCCAGTAATAAGTTTAGATGAAGTGGGCCGAAAATATTTTTGATTTAATAGACATACAAGGAAGCCATGTGTTGTCCACATAAGATTTTTTTCTGTCTTGCATTCTGAGTTCTAGTGCGTAGATTTTCATATTTCTAAAGTACTAAAGGGATATTGTCATGTTACTGTCGATCACGTGAAGATAACAGAACTGTCATGTGTAGATAGCAGATCCGTCAGGAGTAGATAACAAATCCGTCATGTGCAGATAACAGTGTTGATATATATGTCTATCATTAGTTCACCTGCATCTCAAGAAATAGCTATATGCACGTTTAAAAAAAAAAAAAAAAAAAAAGTGATTGAACAAGTACAAACACAGATCATTTTAATTCTGAGTTTTAAAAAAAATGGCTACCATTAGCCTCTCCCTCTCAAACGCATACAAAAATGTGCGATGTTGTTTCTTTGTTCACAATTTTTAAATATTTTTCTATTGTTGGAAATATAATAAAAAATATTTTCATCAAAGCGGCAATAGAAAGACCGACCAATGTGTAGCACAGTGGTTAAAGCCACTGACAATGGTAGATGGCTCAAGTGGAGGAACAGGGTTCTGTCCTCTCGCGGGGCCGTCGGTCTAGCAGTCTGGAGTTTTGGGCGGTTTTCTCCAGATGTATGACGTGCTAAAAAGTAAAGGATTCTCGTGAAGCTATGTCACCCGCAACTATTTTTATAGAAATCAAATCCATTCTTCGTGACTGGCAACAGTCAAAACGTCAGAGTTTGGTGTTCCCAGAGCGGGAACACTGCGCCTCAAAGGGTTAAGCCACTTTTCAGCGGCGGTCGAAGGAAAAAACTCACATACGAAAATCGCGTTTCAGAGGTGGCACATAGATTATGAAAGGAAACAATGATTCCCGTGAACATTTAAACTTGTAAATGTTCTTAGCTATGTTTAAGCATAGTTTGCATAAAAACATCAATTGTTCTAAATCCCCTCACCAGTTTTGTGTAAAACTGTCTCTGAAGCTTTTATGGTGAGGGCTGAAATTTTGGACATTACGCACTTATTCTATGAATTTTATTTTAATTAATGGGAAATTTTTTAAACGCGGCCGGTATAAAAATTTAAATTTTGTATTTATTCAAATTTAATTCTCTTAAAAATTTTAATAGATTAAAAAAATTATGTACGTTTTTTAAAGTAACTTTGTAATTTACTACATCAATAATTATGTAATAAAAGCCAAGATTTTTGGGACACCTCGTATAAAAAAAATCTTTGATGTCTGTCTGTATGTTTGCTTGTCTGTTCTCTGTACACACGTAAACTGTTTGTCGTAGTTGAACCGAATTTGGTACACTGATTAAATAACACAAGAGACGACTATCGATGGCATGCGATTATTTTCACGAGATCAATTTTCATCAAACAACTATATTTTTTTTTATCACCGGAAAGTGTGTAGAATACTTTGTCAGATGAACTCTCTTTCAGCATCGTGATTTCCTTGCGACTAGGGATGGACGCGAGACGAAAAATAAGCGTCTCGCGTCTCGCAAAATAGCCTAAAAGCTTGTCTCGTCTCGCAAAAATCCTTATATCGTAACGTTAAAAATGTGTGTCTCGTCTCGCAAAAAAGCTGTAAATCTCTGTCTCGTCTCGCAAAAAAGTCGTCTCGCGTCCATCCCTACTTGCGACTTTTTAAAATGTCGCCAGAAAATTCACATTTTATTGGATGAAAGATTTGTTTCTCAACATATTGGCCTAAAACTTATCAATATGGCTGAATAAAGATTTATCCGCTATTTGGGAAAAAGAAAGAGAAAGAAAGATTTATATAATGATTTCCTGATACATATTTTCAGGTTTTTAAGAAATTGCATCCAGTAAAATCCTTTTCTCAATGTGCTTTGGCATGTTTCCATAAGGAACTCTGAAAACTAGGTATATTTCGTACCCTGCACTGAAACCGGTTTCGTACACCAGTGTGCGGATAGAACGAAGAAGGCTTACTACCATATTTACTCGCGTAATAGTCGCACATTTTTTGCCAATTTTTCATGGTGAAAGTCTAGGTGCGACTACACTGTTAAAAATAATCTGAAAATTCAGGATAATTCCAGCCTTAATTTCCAGGAAAATGTCCTCTTTCCCCAACAATTGGTAATTTTCCGTTAAACGAAGAAAAATGATTGCAACTTTCGGAAATTTCTTGTGAAAACGGTAAATTTCCGTTTTTGGTTTAGTTTGTAAGTTTTGTAAGTAGTTTTGAGAAATGGATTTTCGTTGGAAATGATGGATAAAAATATTGACACCAAACGCATTCTCATGAGTAATTAAAAATTAAGTTCTAATGAGTAATTAAAATTTAAACTATAATTAATTACTTTTTTAAAGAAGAATTCCCTTTCATAGAAAAGAGTATTTCAAATCACATTCATAAATGTACAGGACTGGCTAGAAAATAATTTAAGTGATTATTATTAATATTACTTCAAACTGAGAACGAAAAATCAAGGTGTATTTTTTTATATTTTTAGCAGCCAATGTATTTCTTTCCCGATTTTCAGTGTTTGCAGCAATCTGTATGGAAATCTAAACCGATATGACAAATAGCTAAAGAGTAACTGTTTTTACTAACTACATACTTTTGTGAAAATCGAAATTGATTTCTTGCTAATCCAATAATTTGACTATGTTGATAATAACTGGACAACACTTTATCTCGAATTTTAAATCATGAAACGCACGAATTCCTCTCCCGCAAGGAAACTAAAATAACCATTACTTCACCCTTTGGCCAAACCACAACCAGTCGTGTGGTGTCTAGTGGTTAAAGCAACCGTCCGTCGCCAAATACGTAGGCTCAGGTTTCGATCCTGGCGATGGCCGACCTATTTTATTTCGCAGTTTTTGGAAAAAGGGAAGGTACAAGTCCAGAAAACGGAAAAATAATAAACAGAACAGACATTTTCTGGCAACTTTGCTGCCAATCCTTTTCCGTTAATTTACAGATATAATTTGAACAGTGTATTATGCGGGGAAAATTTACTACATAATATTATAACTTTTAAGTTCTTTTTTGTGCTTCAAAACGGGGGTGCGACTATTACTCGAATAAGCACGGTATTAGATAAACGATATGAATTAAGTAGGGGAAATGCTTCATAGTGTTTAAAAAGTAACGCTCGTATGCAGAAAAATATATTTTTTTAAAATTACATTTACTTAAAGCATTAGTGGTTGAAAATATAAGCCGCTTTCGCGTGAAAAGAACGGGACTATTTGATTAGCTAATTAGACTAATAAACATCAGCATATATTTATTTTTTCTTCGGGTCATACTTTACCACCTGTAATATTCTTGTGCAACACCTTACTACGGAGCTGGTATACGTATCTGAAAAGCAACAATATTCATTTAATTAATCTATTTTCAAAGGCATTTCTGATTTGTTTGTTAAACAAAGGGGATACAAGGTTATTTCTATAGGTTAGTAAATTTATTTTATTTATTCATTTATTTTCAAAAGCATTTCTGGCAAAAACTTCATTTATTAAACGACAGAAATGCAAGCATACTTCGATATTTTAAGAAATATCTGTGAACATAATACAACATTGCACAGTACTTTATTAATTTCTTATAAACTCAAAAAGTGTCATATTTTAATGTTTCATGCTCCTTTCATATCCCCCCTCTCTCTTTGAAAAAAAAAAAAAAAAGATCATCTTAAAAATAAAACAAACCAGTAAACATGCATTTTCTATATTTTAGATTTAACGTGTTGTTTAACCACAGACTGTAAAAAGTAGGAAAAAAAAACACTACTAAATAAAAAGAAACGAAACTGGTGGCCACACTATCTTGGAGGCATCCGCTGGCCATTTATTAGCATCAGAGGGATATCCCTGAAAATCCCTTTCCTCCAAACAAAATCGTTATGATTAAACGGCCACTTCAAGCTGTTCGACTCCTGCTATCTGTCACCAGGAATATCTGAGGCCACGGAAAAGGATTCGTTTGGAACGATCCGGACGCATCCATGGAACGATTACTTTGGGACGTGAGTACAAACGGTTTGTGCGTGCAGGGAATATGATTGGCACAAAAAAAGGGTGATTCATCCTAAGAGGACCAGCAAGCAAGCCTCTCTCGGTGTGGAATATTGTGAGAACTGTTTGATTTATAAGCGAGATCTTTGCATCGCGCCCTGTGAGTTACTTGAGAATGCACACTCTGCTTCACTAAGTCGAGTATTGTTGCAGTCTGATTTGTGTCTCCGACTTTTCTTTATTTGGCACACTCTTGGTTGTAAATATTGGCGTAAGCAGAGACTGTATTTCTCTTGCTGGGGGGAATATGATCGTATTTTCTCCATGGAATTTTTTATGGGGTAATGGATAAGTTTTTGATAACTAAAAATCAGTTATAAGAAGATATCATAAAGTGTAGTGACAAATGTGATTGGCGCAGAAAAAGGAATTTATACTTTGAACTCCAGTAAATTTCTGTGTGGATGAAGAATACAGTGAAAAATGTTTACTGTGTAAGCAAAGTTTTGCATTTATTTTGAGTTATATGGACGTACACGCTCTGCTTCAAAAGTTGAGAGTCGTTAAGGTCAGATTTATCACCAACTTTTCTTTATTTTGCATTCTCCTCGTCATAAGTTTCTTCGTAATAAGAGACAGTGTCAAGCATTGAAAATAAAATTCTTTTTTATGATTTATTTATTTTCTTTTTTTTTTGGGGGGGGTGGACTAAATCATTTTTAAAAAAAACTTCTTTTTTAGATTGTACAACAAATTTCAGCTGCAATTCTTCATTGTTTCACTCGATATTTTAATTAAAATTAAAGTTAAAATAAATCATGAGAAAAATCATTAAACCTCGTCTCCGTATTACTATTATTTATGATAAAATAAACAATTAATGCAAAAAATTAATTTTGTAGCAACAAATTCAGAGCTAATTTTACTCCTCATGCATATCATTATGGAGATTCTAAAGGATCAACAATTTTACTTTACCCTCTCGGTGATCGAAAGTGATAGAGATAGCAAGAAGTGCAGACACAAAGACATATTTTCTAATCATTTTTTCTCTGCATTTCTTCGTTAATCTAAAAGAAGCCGGAACAATTTTCAAAAAGGCTAAATTCAGCCAAAAGAAGACAACTTTCCCACTCAACTCTAACTTTAAGATCAAGTTACTTCATCTAGTTAAGTTTATTATGAGTTTTGGAAAAAATCCTGTTTTATCCTGGGGTTACCATAAGTCCATTAAACTCCTACGATGGCTTCAATAGACGTGTGACAATTGTCACACGTCAACAGATTTACTTTTTTGAATTTCCACTTAGCAAAAAGCAACATTCGGAGGCGGCATTTCTCACGCTCTTGTGACATTACAACCATGTACGAAAGATCCCCATCGCGGCGACAAGACATATCTGGAGATGGTTATGATGACGAACAACATCCCATTGGAATCATCATTCAAACCACTCACTTGGCCTTCATGTTTTTGTAGGTAAACCAAGTCCATTCCCCTTGGTTTCATCGCCAAGGCAATAGACCCGTCAACGCAAATGCGACATCAGTCAAAAACGCTTTATCTACGTGTTGCGAGAAGATCGGCCCACTGTCTTTTCCGTCGGCCCACACCTTTTTTTATTTCCTCTAACTTGGATGGGATGCATCCAGCATACTCAAAAGTTGTCTCCAGAGGTTGTTTACCTCGGAAAAATTTGCATTGATCACGACACCTGTCCGTAAGAGAAACAATCAGCCCTTCCTGTCTTCAAGGTGATGAGATTTACAAATGTCAGAATGAGTGTGTTTCTAAAGTGCGTGCGTGCAAAAAAAAGAGAAACTTTGTGAATACTCTTCAGAAACGATAAGTCGTACCCATCTCATGATCATACGTTAATCTTGAGATTATTGAAGGTTTTTTTTTTTTCCTTTTTTTGCCTTAGTGAATTTCTTGCCAATTTCCTTTTCTTTTAAGGTAAATGTATGTATAGTAGATTTCAGTGAAGACTCAATGATTTACAAACTTGCTCACGTTAACTGATATTTGCAGCAGCCGACAAAATAAATAAATGGCAAAATAAATAAATAAAATAAAAGCAACAAATAAATAAACAAAATAAATAAAATAAAAAATTTTTAAACAGAATAATTAGACTGTGTTTTTTACAATTAAATTGATCTCGATCTCTCTTTTTAATTTAATAAATTACAATACTTTCGTACCAAGTAAGGATGTTATTAATTTCAGTGACGTACCCAACAATTTTCTTCTCAGTCTAAGAATTAAAAGAAAATCTGAGTAACTTCGTTAACAGTGAACGTCTTTTTTCGATTACATTCGTTTATCTAAACGAATGTAATCGAATGTCACAAGAATCGAATGCCACAAGAAGATCGTCAAAGATTTAAACTGTTTGCTCTTATAGTTTCTTTATTTATTGGTCTGCTTCCTCCAAATATGTATTTTACAATAAGACTACTGCTATAGCCTTTATTTCTTAAAGAATAAAAATGCAAAAGTTGAAACGTAAATGTTTTAAGATTCACCTATTGCGAATAAACAATGAGTATATTTTGCCAAAAACGTAAACGTTAATTATACAAAAGGAAATTATTCACCGCTTCTGGTTTAGAACATGTTTTTATTTTAATACAGTTTTTAACACAGATTTGCGTGGTTATAGAGGTCATGAAAAATGCGCTCTCTCGATGATGTTGACTCTATTTTTTTTTTTTTTTACCTAGGGGCACGATTTATATGGTAGTCCCATGGTTCAAAAAAGATACATTTATTGGCTATTAAAATGTTATAAAAAATCATAGTTCTAGAAATTCTTGAAAGCTGCAACGACTATGTTAGAAGTTCAAATTTTTAGAGGATATTTAGTTTCATATGTTATATCTATATTCATTATCTCAAAGTATAGAAATTAAGAATAATGAAAAATGCCGTTTTTCACATAAATGTATTATGATTAATTCAGACTAGAACTCACAGTTTTATTCCCTGGTTTTAGATTAAACACTAGATTGGACTAAACATTGCAAAAATAAGTGCTGAATAGCACAGAATAAAGATTAATACTTAAAATGCAACATTACATAAAGACTGAAGAGTAGCATAATTCATAAATTTATGTGACGTTTCAAAGTTTAAATTCAGAATGAACGCCAACGATGCTTTGGCATGGCTACAATGCATATTTTGATTATAATGATGCTTTCCTTTTCAAAGTCTACTATTCAAGATGTCTTGTTGTTAAAGAGTGGGCAGGTGAATAGCGGGCTTGGCTACAAAAATATACAATGTAACGTCAGTTATGAATGATATCTTTTATACTACCAGTAGAATTTTCTTTAACAAGTTCAAGTGAGCAGCTTTTTAGTTTTAAAGGCGAGCGAATGTGATTAAACTTACGTTATGAACATGCTATGTTAATGAAAAGAAAAGTTTTGAAAGACACATCAGATGCTATGTAAACTCAACTTGACGAATACCAAACGATACAAGGAAGCGCTAGAGTATTTAAAAATTAAAGATTCTTCAGCAGTAATAAAATATATCAATACTGATAAACTCCAAATCAGTGCGTCAAGTAATTTTCTTCAATTGTTTTATTCCAAATAATTTTATGTAAAAAATGTTTTTAGAATTAAAGAAAAATACCTATTTCTTATGACGGATGGTAAAAATAGAATAAATAAAAAAGCTTTCAATTTTAGAAAAATGCTCATATATTTTCTCCCAATCATAAAAGACTAATTTGTAACTGTGTGAATTTTCGGAGACGCCTAGAAATTTACCGGTAATATAAATCAGCATCCAATGTAGTTTTATGCTATTTAAAATTCCTTCTTCCTTGAAGGTTTCTTTTTTTTTTTTTTTTTTTTTTTTCATTTGAACCCTCGGGTATAGGGAAGAAAAATAAATGAAAATCCTCAAGCATAAAAAATAATATTGATAATTATCAGCGACGAAACTTAAACAGAAAAAAATAATCTTTAAATGGGAACAATTTGAATTAGCGTCTTTAGTTTCCAACAAAAGAAGAAAATAAAAAATTGTTAATCAAGACTTGCGTTACACAGGATTTCGTTAAATCAAATACTAACTAAATGCATTATGATTAAATAAATTGCAAAACTGTGTGATAAACATAAAGAAAATACACGTCGTCCGTTTGTATTTAGTTATTCTTTTCATTATAACTTAGAAAATATTAATTTAAGAAACATGAAACAATATCAAAAGCTCCTTATCAATTTCATTCTTATTTTGATGAGACTCACAGGTCTTACTGTTCTCTTAATCCCTTATTAGTCTAAATTTTAAACAATTTTTTTCTATACTCAGTCTTCAAGAAACTCCAGATAAAACATAGAGGAACTTTAGAATAAATTGGGTTATCGAGAGATCGAAAGATAACTCTGACTGTCAGTCTCATAGCCAGAATCGGGGAAATTCGGCAGATTTGAGTCATCAAAGCGAGAAAGTGTGATTTACATAAATTTACTTGTTGGTAATGTGCATTTGGAATCTGTTGAATGCGACAAAATTTCGGATTGAAATTCTGAAATAATATAGTTTAGTACTTTTCAAAACACGGTTGAATACCATGAGCACTACCGGCAGGAATATACCTGAACATGTTTCCGGCAATTTCAGATTCGGAGTCGGTTTATCTGTCTCAGAACGCTTTAGTCTGTAGCCCAAAACAGTTTTACCCAGGGACTGGCCAGGGTGTCCGACTGTCTGCAGACGGATGGGCCCTCCCTGCTGAGGGCGGGACCCCAAACAGAAAAAAGAAAGAAAATAAAAAAAAGTGCTATACTGATAGCACTTGAATGAAGTTTGACACATAAAAAATTTTTTGCAGCTGCAATTGCAATTGCGTCCCAGAAGGCTTCAAAACACTTCATTTTAAATGTAGTTCACAAAATTTTTTGAGTGAGGGTTCCCGAATGAACAAGGGATTAATTAATAGATCAATATTTTATGAATGCATTAATTATCAATCATAATTCATTAATAATAACACCATACCTCCCCCATACCCCCGTAAGTTAACACATCTTATTATTTATTCTCTTGCGACGGGCGGGCCCCTCCCTCCCAGTCTGGGCCTGGTTTTGCCTAATGGATTAGTGCAGAAGCGCTTAAATTTTGGAGGGGGGGGGGACACTTCAACTAGTACAGAGTGTTTTGTGTATTGTTAGCATGCATTTTTAAACTCGGAAACTTTATACATTTAACGGGTATAAATAAATAATCGACTGCTTCGTCGTTTGTCAAGAATATCAATTATTCATGAGTAAAAGGACAGGGTGATTATAATCGAAGTTCCACTTTAAAACGATCAGACAAGGAAAACTACTAGACCGTATGTTATCAGACTTAATAATTGTATAAAGGTGGTCAAGGGATTTATTATCGGCGAAAAAAAATTTCAAAAATTCCGCACCAGGGGCAAGGACGTATTTAAGGGGGGGGGGGGTCCAGGGGTCCGAACCTCCTCCCCCACGATATTTTGATTTTTGTTACCAAAATGATAATGATATAGTGTCTTTTTGAGAAAAATGCTGCCTTTTTTTACCTTTTGGACCCCCCCCCCAAATGTTCTTCATGGGGGAGGGGGTCCGGACTCCTGACCCCCCCCTAAATACGTCCTTGCCCATGGTGTTGAATTTTTGAGCTTTTTTTCCGCGGTTAATAAATCTCCTGACCACCTTTACACAATTACCAACTTTGATAACATTTGGTCCAGTAGTTTTCCTTTTCTGATCGTTTTAAAGTGAAACTTAATAATAATCACCCTGTGCTTGTTGACATTTCTATTTAGACTTTCTTAGGGAATGAAGGCTTTACACATTAGTCGATTTGTTGATTCGAGGTTATTGGCCAGTACCCCTCTCTGACCAATAGCCATCGAAAACCGCTATCTTCATTCGAGCACAGAATGTGCTGTTTAAAGTTACTGGCACCCTCCCTGAGGACTTTTTAAACAATTTAAATCTTATGGGAAAATAACTTCTCATTATTTGCACCTTTAAGAAACTGCCACCTATCACAGGAAGATTTCTCGAATTCATAGAGTTAGTGAGCATGTACATACACCGCAAGGTCTTACTAAAACGTTTCCTTTTCTTCAGATTATATGGAATGCATAACTGCTACTGCTACAGATATTGCGTGTTGTGGTTCAGAATTACGGATTTCTATTTCGCATTGCAAAATTACGAACAATACCGAAAAATATTACGAAAGCGTGGAATGGGAATGTTTGTTATCCTTCGAAGGCTCAAAATTCCGAACTTCGAGAAATTTAAATAGTACAAGCCATGGGCGCAGTCACGGAGGGAGCTATGGTGGCTAAAGCCCCCCTAAAGCTGGAGATTCAGATTTGAAAAACTTCGAAAATTGTCACAAATGTATTAAAATGTTTTATGACCTGTTTTCAAATTATTCCTTAAATAGTTAAAAAGAGGACTTGGTTTTTAAATAAATATTTACAGTTAGTGTGAGACATGTACTGCAGTAATTTTTTACAATAGGGTTTACAAAGAGTATTTTTTTGTTTACAATGACACAGAAAATATCAGATAATTACTTATTCAGAATATTGTTTTTCCATAAAGTATTTGTAGCTCTAGCCAAGGACGTATTTAAGGTTGGCCCAGGACACCCCCCCCCCCCAAATTTTGATTTTTGTTACTAAAATGATATAGTATTTTGTGAAAAATTCTGTCTCTTTTACAGATTGGAACCCCTCCGAAATTTTTGGACCCCCTCCAAAATGTTTTTCTGGATACGTGCTTGACTCTAATCCCTCTCCCCAAACTAAAATCCTGGGTGCTCCACTGGTACAAGCCACTACCATTTTCTTTGATTTGGCTTCAGTATTAAGTCATTTGATATACATCGGACAGTTCTGAAAATTGCACGCATTAATCAAAACGCAAACAATACCAAACTACGATGTGTCATAACCTCGTGTCGTTCTGCGATTCGCATTTAAATACAATGTGATTTCTTTTTCGGGGTCACGAATCGTTAATACGCTGTCAGTTAAAGTTATAATTATGATCGAATATCCAAATGAATCGCTCCTTGAAGAACATATCTGATAATTCTACTCCTCTGGGTCCAGCCACCGCCAGAAGATTGGCTCTCAAACCTCTTCAAAAGCTGAAACGTAACGAGTAAACAAGACAGAAAAATCTCCATAAGATTTTGATAGATTGCAGTCAGGCCGTGCTGCACGTAAAAGAATATTCAATATTCCATCGGCCGTCTATTCATTCCATGCGCTCAGAAGACATGCGAGGACAAGATAAAACAGTTGCTTTTGTCTTTTCCAGATAGCTTCTGGACGTCCAGGCGAATGATTTTGAAGGATTGTGTCATTGTCTTCGGGAATACACTAGTTATCGCGTCCTAGTTGAAGTATCCGAACTGAAGATTAGGAGAAATAGGGGGGACGGGATTTTATCGGGGCTCACGATCTTAATCCACCTCCTCGCGTTTGACGAATCAACAGGTTTTGGTGATGTCGCAGAAGCCCCTGATTAGACATGCAAAGGAGTCGGCTGAAAGCTGATAATATGCATGACGGCTGACTGCTTTACCGGATCGGGGATCTGATAGCGTGATGTGATCAAGTGAATGGATAATGAATTTCTAGGGATTTTCTTACCGGTGATTTCCAAGTCTTCGTTGAATGCGAGCAAGTTTTCGGGAAGAACAGCTAGTGAATGCTCACGTGAAGAACTCTTTAGTGAATGCTCATTATGCACAGGTATACTCAATATGTGCGTGATACAAAGTGTTGCATTACCTGGTCAATAAATGTTTCGATCCACTTATGAGAAACCGGCACCCAGGGCAGAAGTCTGACAGGGGTCCTTCAGTGGTGTATGGGAATCGTTTATACATTTGATCCAGACTCACTGGTGGATTTCTAAATACTTTAGCTTGACTATGGCTATAGCTTATTTGGTTCAGCATATAGATCTTTTGATCAGCCTATTGGGGGCGCTTTTGATTAGCCTATAGCGGGCGCTTTTGATTAGCCTATAGGCGGTAAATTTGTTAATCTGCCTCTGTCCCCGTTCCCATTTGAACTGTGTGGTATTTTAAAGACCAATACGTGGAAACAAGCGATGGTCACATAGGGAAATCTTTTTATTACAATAATGGGAAAGAACAGGTTAAACCTCCCTCTCCCCTGCTCTCTTTGAGTCTTTCTGTGTATGCGGCTGCCTCTAGAAGAAAGCACATAGGATTTTTGTGAGTTGAGATAAAAAATACTACTTTTCACTGTTCTTTTTTAAACTGAAATAGCCCTGAAATGGAACATACTCGTCTTTTGTCATTTCTTATATTGAATGACTCACACCCGTACTTCAATGAACATTTACTTGCATGGTTATGAATTAATTAATTTATCTTCTTACCTATGAGACCTACTTTCACGGATCTTGTTCTAAAGTTTGGTAAAAAGTATAGTGATGTGTAGACTTCTTGGATTTCTTTCTTCTGCTTGTGAGTGCTATTGTGCTTCCATCTCCTCCCCCCAATACTCGTCTTAATGTCTCAGACTTTTACTCAAACTTTAACGTCCTTGGGGAAATGCCTCTAGCAATAAACTGCGAATTTTACTGACCAACATGTGAAGTCCTTGGAAAGAGGGCAGTCATAGACGTAACTTACTAAGCGCAAGGGCCCCGCGACCCCCCACCCGCCAAAAAATTAAGATATTGCTTAGTTGAAAATATTTTCTACAATAGAAAACAATCCCCCCCCCCTCCGCCTCTCCAATGTTACATGCCAATTCACGCAAATGGGGACAGCGTTGTGAGTTTTCGGAATATCTACTTTTCTAAACTTTTATTCAGTCTAAAACAAATGCCTTGTAATGCGTGAAAAAGTCAAAATTTGCATTTTGTTGAATGTAACTTGGTTGATTACATCATGATTTGCTGACCGATGATCAGAGTGGTCCAAAAGTAAATAAACTCCACTATATAGTTTCGCTGATCCCTGACTCACTGACTCTATAGCAATCCCGGTTGACCCACTCGAAGATAAAACTTTTACCGTCATTAATCGAAACAGACTAAAAGGTTATTGTCTAAAAACGTAATAAAATCTACATTGTCTGTACGATCCGCTGGGAATTTTTCATAGTTATTACTATTAAAAACATAGAAAACAATCTGCGCTACTTTAAACATTTGAAAATGAAAACCTACCCATTCCTAAATTTTTAAGCAATTTTTTGGCTATTTTCAGCTCTGTTTTAATTCCGAGAGTAAAAAAAAGTTAATCCTTTGAGTGGCCAAATTAGCTGTCACAATGGACATGACGACATATTAAATACAATCTGGCTTTACATCTGGTACTTAAGTCATCTGGCTTTGATGGGAAAGTTGCGATTCCAATTCGTTTAAAATATGTTTTCCAAATTACATAGTTCAATTTCTTTTTTTTTCACAAATAAAATTATATCGTCTGCATGAAGCAGAAGCATTGATATAAGGGGTCTGTTTACACTAAACGAAATCTTTCGAATGCGAAAAGTTTCCGCACGTTACCAGAAGGGCATGAAATTTGATTTCGGCATGTAATAAAAATTGAAAATGAAGTTATTTATTTTAAATGGTTGAATATTAAATATATTGAGTTTAGAGAGACTTTGGCAAATGCTTTTTCCAGCGCCCGTTGTAATTGCCTTCAGAACGCGCTTTATCTTCTACTAAAATAAGAGTTGAAGAACGCTAAAATTTTCTTATGCCTACGTCTAAAGCGGTTAATTGGTTAATTTGCCCTCTTTCTCCCCATCCTTGTACCTGACAAGACCACGCCGTCGTAAATTACATAACTGCAGATAATGGTTTCTTCTATAAAATGGGTCACACATAACTTTCTGAATTATTACCCCCATTCACAGATAGCACCTCACTTCACGGAGAGTCTAAAAATACTTCCCACCAAGTTCTTTTATGTACCTCAGCGATGGAGAAAAAAGAAGTGAGGAACACACACACATGCGGCGATCTGAGAGAATCTTCATTCCAGTCAATATCAAAACAAACCTGAAAAAGTTATTACTCTTTCAGACAAGATAGCAAATTTCGCCGAATTTGGGCAGAGACAGCGGGATGATTGACAGAACTAACGGCTAGTTTTTGATTGCTCACATCCAGTATTAACTTTTCTTTCTTCTTTTTTTTTTTTCTTTTCCTTCCTTTCTCTTGCCAAAAAGAGGTTAACAGATAGTAAGGCATAATAAGAAAAGCAAAAATTCCCTTGCAATGGAAGCAGAAAGTCATTTTTCTATCTCCTTTTCCGGCTATGTTGACAAGGTTAAAGTGGAACTTGATGGATTGGGGATCTAGGGACCCTATGTCTTCTTTACCTTAGATATCACTTTGTGTGCTCACTGTGACACGTTTATTATTTATGTGATTCTGTGTGATTCTTTAACAAAGTCAGTTTCTATACGAGAGGAAGGAGAAAAGGGAAAAAAAAAATGGAGATTTAGGAATGCTCATATACCAAAAAGATGAAAAAGGAAAGAATTATAAATGTTGGCTACTGAAAGAATGTTACTCTAACCTATCATCAAGCTTATCGTATTAGACGAGATCGATTAAATTTCAAGGTATTCTATGTAATGTTATGTCTTCAAGTACTTGATTTTGGAATGAAAAAAATCAAAAATGTTGTTTTTCCAATGTTATTTAACATTCTAATGTTATTCTTCAAAAATCCATTTTTAAATTTTAAATTTTTAACAAAAAAGGTATAAAAATCTTTGATGCATTTTATTGTCTATTATCTACTAATCTTAAGTTAAATAAGTTTTAAGTAAGTTTTAAGTTTAATCTTACTAATCTTAAGCTACTCGCGGGTTATCTGCCAAAAGAAGGGGTTCCTGGGCGAAGGACTTTTTAAGGGTTTCTAACGCATAAAAATCTTTGTATTACAATAAGTTCAATACAAGAAACTGTGTGTCAAGCATTCATATTACTAAAATGTGTATGCATTTCGGGAGACTCAAATGTTCTCACATCAGGAGCAGAATATTAACTAACACGCAAGAAGGCAAGACCTATTTTCTTGCTACCTATTATTCTACTACAGAAAAATGCTAAACTTATGCTACAGATTTCTTCGGTACGAACAACGCCCTTGGTGGCTTACGGGTTTTTATAATATTCATGGCTATGCAGCTATCTTCTAGTTTAATTTGTTTAAATTGAATTTTTTTTTGTCGTCTTTTTTCCCCTTCGAGCTCTACAGAAATTCTTTTATTTGCTGTTTTTTATAGGTAGCCCATTTTTCTATTCTCTTGTTTTAATTGTTAATTAATTATTAATTTTTTTTTCATTTTAGAAGTTATTTTATTATTATTATTATTTTCTTTTTTAAAATAGAACAAATACTGTTTTAAGGTTGTTGCTGTTGTTTATTTTTTTACAAATAAATAAAAATAAATAAATAAAAAAAATAAATAAAGCTTAACTTACAATGGAATTAATAAAGGATGGGGAGGGATTGACTAAAAAAAAAAAATGGTAATTTTCGATAAATGAAATCCAGTTAACTATCTTTGAGATTAAAAAAGGATGTTCTAATACGTATTTTGTCCGGTCTTGTAAATTTTGTCTGCGTGTTTGTTTTATATGAAATTTTGTCGTAATTGGGCATTATTTTACATAATGAATCGATATGGATCATTTATTGCGAATGCAGTAGGGAGAAAGAGCTTTGCCGAATTTGGATATGTAGTCCATAATAGGACAGTTTACCGCATAGAAAATATATTGGTTTCTGTGAGGTAGACATAAATCTTAAGTTTTTGTGTTGTGTTGTGGGACTACGGCCAATGAGCTCCTGGGCTCTAGGACGAAGGGTGGGGACCTACGTGGAAGGTCTTTCTAAGGAGTCTTAAAATCCGTATTTACGCTAAGTTTCGGAGGAAACCAAGGAAAACTACGAACGATTCGGTCGGCGGACGCGACCTGGTTTTGAACTCGCATCACAGGCGCCTTCCGTATCCCAGTTCAGAGAGCTATGCGCTTGGCCACTGGTGGGTCGTGAAATTTTTGTTAAAAATTTATATGTGTAACGTACAGTCGTGTCCATGTCCTATCTATGATTTGAGTTCTTAGCTCTTATTTCATTGGGAAATGAGTGAGGTCTATGGTGTTATTAATTTTCTGATGAGTGGCTGCTTGTTTGGCAAGAGTGTCTGCAACCTTATTGTCTATAAAGTTTCAGCTTTAATCGACTTCAAATTAATTATTTTATTACAATTATTTTATAACTGGGGATTTTCAGTTTGTGTGTACTGCAAAATATTTATTGAAGGTTGATTGTCTGAATATTCTGTTAGAAAGTGCCATAAGAAGTTCAAATAAACCACTTAAGTGCATGTAATACTGATTGTAATTCCGCTTGAAATACAGAATTCTGGTATTTTAGCTTTGCCTGATATTTTTAACTAATGCTTTTTTATATGAAAAGGCGCAAAAAGCGGACCCTGTTCCGGAAGAATGGCCTGATTGTAACATTTTTGTGCCCAGGGCGTTTTTCAAATTTTGTGCTCTTATATATGGCTGGCTTAATTTTTGTGTCCCTGATTATAACTCTAAACTGAATTTTTTGGGATATTTGAGTATATGGGACCATGGTACGTACTCCAAGCACCAGTGGTGCGATAGTCAGGAACTCTCCAGAACCATCGGTATATATCTCATCGGTATCGGTATATAGCAGTGATGAGTTCGGGCTCATTTTTTGAATCCTGAGTGATATTATTTAAGTCGGAGCCCGACCTCGAAATTTCAGCTAATACAGTGAAACCTGTTTTTAAAGACCACCACTGGGACCAAGAAAATGTGGTCTTTAAGGAGGGTTGGTCTTTGAATTCAGGTAATACGATACATTTTGACAAAATTTTAAGCGTACTTAATTTTATCAATAAAATTGGAATTTATTTGATAATTACCTGATTATCACTGAAAAGGCTTTTATATAGATATAATATAATAAAAAGCATGTATGTACTTACTTTTTTATAATAGGTAGAGAAAGACAGCGAAATTTATATATATTTTAATAAATGAAATTAGAATATGTTTAATTTTTAAAAGAATTAAAAAATGTAATAAAATTTTGCTTTGCATGGTATATTTAAATGGCATATATATACTTTATTATTTTTAAAAATATGATGTAATAACACATTGTTTAAGAGCTACATTTTGGGATAATTCGTTTAATCGCTTCTGTACACATGCCATATACTTAAATAGTTCATGGATTATTTAGTGACTGGAAGCTGTGTGCGACAACTAAACAAGTGTCAACTTTCGTTTTCGTTTTCATCATACCTCGTGATTGCTGATCATCCGAACAACGAACTTACTCAAATAGGGGAAAATAAGAATTTTTTTTAAGAATTCGCGGTCGTTAAAATAGGATTTTAAATAAATTTGTTTCTTATACATAGTGGTCGTTGGTCGCGTCAGGCAGGTGGTCGTTCAATAAGGAAAATAAACCATTATTTATAATTATATGGTACTCGGGACCGCTAAGACATGGTCGACAAGACCAGGTGGTCGTTAAATACGGGGGTCGTTCAACACAGGTTTTACTGTAGATAAATACAAGTCAATTACTTCATTGATAGAATGTCATGAATTTTGCCGTTTGTGCAAATTAAAGGCAAATATAATAGCAAACTCTAAATGCTCTATCTATATATTCAAGTTTATCAAAAAATAAGAATTAGTTTATTTCTCCAATGAACAGCTTTTAAAAATCTGTTTACAAGGAGTATGTTCGGGCTGAGCCCGTGTCATCTCTAAAGTAGATAGGGGTTTTGATGCCATGTTATGGTACACGAAAGGCACGCAGAATTTATTTTACTGTTAATATTATGTGTATTTATATATTTATTTTATTTATTTATTTTATTTATTTATTTTTCCAATGGTGCGAGAATGGATCCGGCCTTGGCCGGAGGATTGTGATGGTCATTTGTGAAGGGGCACCCATTTTACGGCCATCATAACTCTTTACGTCACAAACATACATATTCATTCCGCGAATCGAACCCGTACTCAAGATGTGCTAGAATGGTGCGTTAGCCAATACATCATTTGGGCAGCATATTAATTATTGTTACTACAATCTTTTAAATTAAAAAAACAGCTTATTACGCAAACAGCAGGTTTATCACAAAAAAATTTATTGGGGAGATGATTCCCTTTTTTCCAGCATTTGAACTGAGATTTATCGAAGAGAGTTTCTCATATACATTTAATATTTTTTTTTCTTTATTGCGTCCACAGATTGTAGCGTATTTAAATTCTGAATGTTTCTGAACGAGAACATTTCATTCTATATGCTCCATTTTCTGCATCATTGTATATTCGTCAATTATTGATAAGGCTTCAAAATTTTAAGTAAATTAAAGATTGGAACAATAGAGAAAAATTGATCCCAAGGTTTGACCCATACAGTATGAGTTTTAAAGAAAGGTAAACACATACTGAGAAACAATTTCATTTAAAAACAAAAATCATGTTTACGCCCTATTCTGTAACCACTTCCAATCCATTTCCTAAGTACTTTCCTTGAAATATAATGCTTATACAAGGTGACTGTTAATTAATGGTATAAATTTTGAGGTCTGGTACAGGACATTGTAACAATTACATTTTGTATAGGAATGTATGGTAAAAAGTGAAGCGTCGAAGCACAAACAGAGGAAAGAACAAATTATGGTCAAAAGTGAATCCTCGAAGCACAAACACAGAAAAGAACAAATTATGGTCAAAAGTGAAGCCTCGAAGCACAAACACAGAAAAGAACAAATTATAGGGAAAGTGTTTTATTTTCATAACCTCGTTTACAAGTAGAAATTAATTTACAAGTATTCTAAATTGCGTCCATCAGCATTAATACATGCTTGACAACGTCGGTGCAGCCATTGACGAGCACTTTCAAAGATACTAGAAATTTCAGGCACACGTGCAGCAGCTACGGACACTCAAGCAACAAGATCTTCATAGGAGTCTACTGGAGTGACATAAACGTCATTCTTCAAATGTCCCGTAAAAAGAAATCGAGGGTCGCCAAATCGGGAGACCAGGGTGGTCAAGAGCGAGATCCACCACGTCCAATCCATCGCATTCAAATGTCGCATTTAAGTACTGACGAGCATCTAGGGTGAAGTGGGCTGGAGCCCCATCATGCTGAAACCACATGTGGTTTCTAATGGTCAATGGACGAAAACTGAAACGAGAATGTCCTATCTTTCCCAAATCAACGCCGACTGGCCATCTACTGGCAACGGAAGCAACTACTAACTCCATTTCTCCTCCGTCTCGTGCATTTGTTCTTTCCTATGTTTGTGCTTCGACGCTTCACTATTGACCATATATTCCTATACAAACTGTGATTGTTACAGTGTCCTGCACCAGCCCTCAAAGCTTGTACCATAATTTAGCAGTTACCCTGTATAATATACCCACCTATCAGCTAAAATATTAGGTGAACTTCTTTAATTTTCATTATTTCTCCAAAATCAGACTTCTATAATTTTTAAACAATTAAAACACTGTAAATCAACTTTTTTTCCATATTTTTTACAGATATGTATTTTGGTAAAAGAGATC
Organism: Cheiracanthium punctorium; assembly: GCA_038373885.1. Taxonomy (NCBI): domain Eukaryota; kingdom Metazoa; phylum Arthropoda; class Arachnida; order Araneae; family Cheiracanthiidae; genus Cheiracanthium; species Cheiracanthium punctorium. Next base: position 681,312 of record JAWZYV010012008.1, read on the forward strand.
TACCGATAATAATAATTTGAAAATGAAAACTTTTATGGAAGTGGAATTATAAAGATTGGATCTTATTATAATTCTCGTACAGTTTTATACATAAAAAATAAAAGTAAATTTATGATTAAAATTAAAAATATTTGGGCTTAAGTATTTATTTTCCCTCGTTTTTTTTTTTTTTTTTTTTTTTTTTTTTTCTTCTTCTGCTTAAATATTATTTCCTGCCTTCCAAAATTTCATTTCCGGTTCATGTCTTGTACTGTAAAGGAAAATAATAAGTTTGTTTGTTTGTTTTCTGTGTGTTTGTGTGGATCACAGCTCAGCTTTCATTCATCCAGTGACGGATATTCATATATTTTCATTTACTGATAAAATCCACAGCAGAGAAAATAAATAAATAAAAGCAAAAAATCCCAGCAGCATTTCTCAAAACGCAGTAACTTTCTTGAAAGTCTAATAAATCACTGGCGGAACGGCAGTCATTTTGTGTTTACACCCCAGCTTCGCATAATATCACCCTAAAAAAACTATTTCCGTTTATTATCTCCCTTTTTGAGACAGAACAAATACTCTAACATCCATTTCAGTGGAGACGGCGACTGATAACTGGAGACGAGTTATCACGGGGAAAATTTACCGCCAAGTAACGGGACGGCAAGAGTGTAAATCTCTGTCGTCCCAACTTTCCTTTCTTTCCCAAATTCGTTGGCTTCTTTACTCTTTTTTATTTATTTATTGGGTACTTTTCTGACTTCTCTGATGAAAATGCAGCCGGATATCTCCTTCTATCACCAGCAGAAGCGTCAAAGGATTCGCTGCAGATTAAACATCCCACTCGAAAAAGGGTTAGTGTGACAATGGTCGGAAGATTCGGACGAGTGCTTTGGGCTTTTGAGTGTTTGTGCAGGATGAATACGCGTACTATTTGATTAGTGAGTAGCCGGGTATTTAAAAGCATAGATTTATTTATTTGCTTATTTATTTGTTGGGGGTTAAATGAATATTTTTGGTGTAAGGAAAAATTTCATGAATATTTTAACCTGTCTGACATTTTCTAGATCAAAGCATTTTATCAGTAACTGATATTTTATCAGTAAAGGAATATTAATGATAACAAGGCTGATAATTATTAAAAAAAATGATTTAAAATGTTCAAAAAGGAACGTCAAATTTGTCTTGTAAAAGTCTGAAGTTTAAAAAATTAACTTTTGTTGCAAACGTAACCGTCTGAACAATTACGAGTGTATTGTAACATGCTTATCTAAATGAGGCATCAAATTAGTATCTATTGACTTTAAAATTTCAAAATACAGCAACATAACACTGAACTATAATGTTTTCAGCAGCTCTATTTAAAGAAATAGTTTTAAAATTATGAGAATAAAATACCAGATTAATTAAGAAACTTTTGATTTAAATAGTAATATTCTTGTTCTTCAATATATGTTACAAAACAGCTTTTACGAGAGTTGATATATTTCCCAATTTATATATAATCAATCTTGCGAAATAGGTATCAGTTTACGCGTAAAAAATTATCCGGAAATTTATAACTTAAAAACACTTGGTATTTCTAGAAAAGCTTTGAAAGAGAAAAAATCATTGCTCTGCTGAGCATATGCTTTTTCCACATCTCCAACGTATAGGCAAACGAATTCCATAAAAATCTTAGCTCCATCAAAAAGTTGATAATAAAAGAAACGCCTAAAAATATCAACGATATATCACCCACGAATCCAATATTAAAGTATCCGAGAAATACAAATTTATCTTCCATCTCGTACCAATTTACTACCCATAATAACCCAATAAATATACTCTCGAAACAGCTACAGTAAACATTAAAAAACACACATGGTAATCTAGATGGACACGTCATCCTTACATCATCCTCCCTGGGTTGGAACTGGATACAAATCCCAAGCAATTGAACATTAATTGCCTTTTCGCGTGTATCAAACCCAGGAATTTTCCAAGTGCAGCGATTCAGCACTGCCCACGCAGGGCCCTCTCTCTTTCTATTTTTCCTTTGTTCTTGTCAACCGGTGATTATGATGGATTGTCAGAAAAGCCTCTATGTCTTCTTTTACCCGTAACTGTCACTCCGTCATCGGTTGCTGACAGTCCGAATATCTAGACACCACCCTCTGCGTTCTACGTAGCCCTTCAAATTGCCTGCAGGTTCGATAAGTTTTTGGTTGTGTTTTATTTTTTTAAAAACGTTCGTTTCCTGGTACGACAGAGAATAACTTTTGCTGCGGTGTATTGAGTGATCTGTGGAATACTTTTTTTTATTGTTGATGTTGTTCTTGTACTTGTTTTTCTTCGGAAAATTGAGTGGCTTAATAAGGTTTCAGACATCTGTCAGAGGTTTCATGTTTCTGACAGGGTGGCTGGAATCTGCATTTGTTTCATGCGGGCATGCCAGAGATGTAGAAAATATGTAAAATGTCATTAGTTAGGGTGGATTCATAACGCCTTTGATATTATAATACGTATAGCTTAAAAGAAATCTGCTGTGTTCATTCTTTTTTGAAATACAATGTACAGCAAATTTCCGAAGATCTGCGTGCACGCAAGAAGATGCGTTTCCACGAACCTTCATAGCCATGGTATTCAGTTTTGTATACGACTCTGTGGTTATCGTTCATAAATAAAATTTAAAAAAAAAAATCTCTTCTGCAACTCCATCGAACAGTTTCGCAGATGATCTATACACGTCAAATTATATTTGATATCAATCTTATACCAATATTAGTAGTGGTTATTTGGAATATTTCCAAATAATGTGGTTATATGACACGTTTGGAATTGGATGTGGCATCACTTGTGGATAATGCGTTTTCCCAAATTCCTAGTTTGCTGCAATGATATCTCCCGTTCTATCTGTAAGCATTTAACACAGAGAAGGAATGTTGTTGTTGTGTGTGATTATGGCAACGTTACACTAGGGCGATCTGCCAAGGGGGGGTGCCTTGGTAGGAGAACTTTCTAAGGGGTTCTATTAAGATTATTAATGCTTGATAAGTTCACACAATTACAAATATTTAAGAAATAAAATTTAATAGTTTTTACTTTGCTTTGCTTACCATGGTTTTCCAAGTTCAAAATTCTATTTCTAAAATACATCTACATAAGTTGCACTGTTCTTCTTGCTCTTGTTACAGGGTTCTCCGAGCTGTTTTAGGCAGTGTTTAATCCACGGTAGGATTAAAAGAGTGTGCGCGGTGTTTTCCGCATTCGATTTCCTATCGGATGAACCCGCAATCCCTTCACTAAATCAAATGAGCATGCTCTTCATGCTTTCAATAAATTTCGAAAATTACACCTGCCCACAAAGTTTTAATCCATTTGAGAATGACCGTGAGCTTGCTGGTGATAGAAAGGATAGTAAGGCTGTTCTACCTGAATGGCAATCGTCGTCACAGGACTTTTGAGCAGCTTTAACCCTTTGAGGCGCAACCCTTTCCCAATACTGAAAAACGGGCAGCGCACAGCCAGCTGCGTCAAAAAACGGTCTCTAGATCTGTGGCACGCGATGAACGTCTCGATCGTCCGCCATCTTGCTGGCGGACTGCAGCCAACTTGCTGTTGCAAAGGCTGCCCTTTTTTCAGCATTGGGCAATCTATACAGCTGTTCTCGAATTCTTCTATTTTTCGGCAGATGTCAGTGCTGTTAAAAAAATCGTGACAATTTTTTAACAGGAAATGACGTGCTAAAAAGTAAAGGATTCTCGTGGAGCTCTGTCACCCGCAACTATTTTTATAGAAATCAAATCTATTCTTCCTGACTGGCAACAGTCAAAACGTCAGAGTTTGGTGTTCCCAGAGCGGGAACACAGCGCGTTAAACGGTTAAAAACAAACCAATAATGTTAAACATTAAAAACAAATTAATAAAGCTTCTTCACCTATGCACTGTGAACTGACACTAACAGTAAAGCTGTATGTCTCATGCAACTTTCAGAAAAAATTCATAAGCACGAAAATGGGCGAAGGAGTTACCTGTTTTTTCCCGAGTGTTTCGTAACTCCTATAGGTTCATTGTTAGTAACAGTTCACAGTACAACTTGTAAAGAGATACTCTAAATTTTTCCGCGTCTCTAGCGCAATTAAACAGTTACTGTAAATTGTTCAACAGACAATTGTCTAGATAGAAATCTTTTAATTTTGCGCACAATCTCATAAAAACAAGGTTAAATTTAAGTTAGTTTTTGAAAATTCAAGCAAAGAGCAGATATAAATAGTCTAAAACACTTTTGTAATTCAACATGGTGTTTGAAAAATGAAAAGATTTCTGCATTCTCAGTTGTTTGATGAAAACCCGAAAAATAAATGAAAGTATGTTGTTGCGAAAGGATAAAAATTTCTCAGTAAGTTAACATGGAGTTAGGACATCCAAAATGGCAGCCGCCCAGCACCTTTAAAGCTGTTTATCTTACACGGTGAATTGACCACTTCCATTTTTCCTTCCCCTCCCCCCTTACTTTTCAGAAATTCAACAGTATCACTGACTGATTGAGCTCACATATACCTTTAGTTCTCCCCGACTAATGCTTCACTTGAAGCATTTGACATGCACTTCATTTTAAGATCGAAAAGCATTGTGCATGTTCTTCATACGGGGACGCTAATGATTTGTGAAAAGAAGCTCTGCATCCTCTGCATATTTCAGAACAAATTTTTGCTTTCAAGCTATTTGACAAGCAACCCAGACGGCAGCCTACCCTTGAAGCACCGAACCCTTTTAACACAGGTACGACCCCGGATAATCCAATGGATTATCTGTGGCAGGAGAACTGTACTACTGCAAACCTTGAACCTATAAGCTTTACGAACACTCAGGATAAATGCTCAACTTACGATTGCAATATTTCCAAAAAACTGTTAACATTTCGGCCCAGTTTTGAAGGCAATTTTTGTGCTTAAAATTTTTTTCAAAAAATTGCCAAGACACTAAAGTCGTCTGTTAATATTAGTTCGAAGTGCATGTGGTGAAGAAGCATTATTAACCCTTTAACGCGCAGTGTTTCCCGCTCTGGCAACACCAAACTCTGACATTTTGATTGTTGCCAGTCACGAAGAATAGATTTGATTTCTATAGCAATAGTTGCGGATGACATAGCTCCACGAGAATCCTTTACTTTTTAGCACGTCATTACCCGTAAAAAAATGCTCAGGATTATTTTTTAACAGCACTGACATCTGATGAAAAATGGATGAATGCGAGAACAGCTGGATCGATTGCCCAATGCTGGAAAAAGAGCAGCCGTTGCCATCGCACGGCTTAACTACCAACAAGATGGCGGACGCTCGAAACGTTCATCGCGTACCACAGATCTAGAGACCCTGCGTCAAAAAGGGGTCTCTAGATCTGTGGCATGCGATGAACGTTTAGATCGTCCGCCATCTTGCTGGTAGTTAAGTCTAGCGATGGCAACGGCTGCTCCTTTTTCAGCATTGGGAAAGGGTTGCGCCTCAAAGGGTTAATGCTGTCGAGCGTTTAACATTGGTTTATTTTTAAAGCTGTTCAAAAGTTCTGTGTAGCCTATCACTTTTCAAAAGGAATAATCATTAAATTAATCAATTATGTTACACCAGAGTTTATCAACCTATGCTCCGTGCTTAGGTGGCAAGTGTTCTGTGAAAAAAATATGTGGCTTCCTTACTTTATAACGTGCAAATGACTAGGATTCACGCAAGATGCTCCGACAAAATTCCAAGACCCTCAAAGTGCTCCATTATACAAAAAGCTTTAGAAACTCTACGCTAGGTACATAAAAATAAAAAAAAAGAACTTGAATGTCTTTTAAAAAGCTGTATTGTGAATTTTTTCAAACGGTGAAGTCGCAAAAGTTATGATTCGTGAAAAAAAAAAAAAAGTACAAACATGCAATATGTTGCGATTGGCACGAAAATTTATAACACCTGGGAGCATTCTGAAAGGGAACTTCTGCAATTAAGAATTTTTTCTGAAAGTTGTATCGTACCTATATAGGTTTAATAAAAGTGCATAGATCTTTTTTTTTTTGCGTTTATTGGGATATGAGATAACTGTCTTTTGTTCCAGTATACAAATTCTGATTACTTCTCATCAACTTAATTCTAGAAGACAAATGATTTTCACACGGACTGTTGCAACTTCAACTGCTGCATTTATCTCTAGAATCCACTGAAATTGGCATGAATTAATTTATTTTAAACCATCTTTCTATAATAAAACTATTCGATAACATAGAGTATGTCCCAAATAAACCGCAACCCATAGTACAAAATTTTATTAAGTCCAAGTTTCGTTTCTCTGTATTGCGTTTTATTTCGGACATCGTTCTAGAAAATAAATGATGTTTATTTTTGTTCATTTATTGGATAACACGAGACATATTTACTTAATGAATTTGTTAGAAATAATTGGAATGGTTAATCATTCTCAAGAAACACCCAAGGGCAATCCCTAACTTATTTTGAATGTAAACAGGAAAATGTATAAGCATTCGGCTTATTCAGTTTCATTCTCCTAAATACTGAAGAAGTGCCCTATGCACATTACCCAGTGTTCTTGGAGGTAACAATTATATTACGTTTTCTTTTCGACGATATTCTGAAAGCCAAAATGGTGCGAATAATGAAAAATTAGCTCATAAATATGTAAATTATGAACGAAAATACTGATGACTAAAGTATGAATTTTTAAAGCTGGAAAATCTACAGCGCAACAACCTACAATTTAGTCGCATTTATATTTCTTAAAAATTCCGAAGAGATTATTTTGGCAAGAAAGAGGCCTGATATATTCCTGCAATAATGATTCATTGAAGCAGGTGATGTAGAAATTGATTCAACACAATCTAACGACATTGCTAAAGCACTCTCATAAACCGCACACGTTGATTTAATTAGCCATTTCAACTGGCGAAAGCAGTCCATGGAATCGAAATCGGAAAGAGTCGATGCTTCTATTAATGTCATTTTAGTTCAGTATAAGTAGTGTAAAACTGATTCAAGTATCATATTATAAGGTATTTGCCTTTATTGTTAAATAATAACAGTACCTAATACAATTACTTATCTAATGTAAGTCTCTCACACACCTGTAAATTGGGGACGTAAAGTATCCGTTAAAGAGCGACTGATTACTTCATTGGCAACTTTCAGGTGGTCTGTCCATGCTAATGGTGGAATTCAGATGGAAAATGTTGTTTTAAGAAGATCCTGGTATTTGAAATTATCTCTTTCTGTGTATATATATTATATGACAACCTGTGCCAGTTGATGGTTTGCGAAATTACGTGGAAATTTTATGAAATTGTTTATGATAAAATATGCAAATAGATCTGCAGAATAAAAATATTTTTAAAAGAATAATACAAATAAGCTGCACAAAAATGTATTGCCTATTGATTATGTAAGGTATGTATGATGTTAAATTAAAATATACTAATTGTGTGGTAACTAATGCTACATGACTGGGTAACTCATGCTACAAGCTACAACTAGAATCGTCCTATGTCTGATTTTGAAGTGTTGTCATTTTGATGAAAAGAAACTTTCTACGCACAAATAAACTGTTGACGCAGCTGCACAGACGGCTGTGCAGCTGCGTCAAAAAAGGGTCTCTAGATCTGTGGTACGCGATGAACGTTTCGATCGTCCGTCATCTTGCTGGTAGTTAAGTCGAGCGATGGCAACGGCTGCCCTTTTTCCAGCATTGGGCAATCTATCCAGTTGTTCTCGCATTCTTCCATTTTTCAGCAGATGTCAGTGCTGTTAAAAATAATCGTGACAATTTTTTTATGGGAAATGACGTGCTAAAAAGTAAACGATTCTCGTGGAGCTATATCACCCGCAACTATTTTTGATAGAAATCAAATCTGTTCTTCGTGACTGGCAACAGTCAAAACGTCAGAGTTTGGTGTTCCCAGAGCGGGAACACTGCGCGTTAAAGGGTTAAAGAAACATATTTCATGGTAATTATTACTTTTTTAAATACAATATGGCTTGATTTCTGTGTTTCTCTTCAGACAGAATGTTAAGGAAAAGGGAGGGGCGGGGGAATTCCCATAAGTGTTGACACCCCAGCTACCACTGAGACATCGTGGATACACTATCACTAATTCAAAGAAATGAGTTACACTAAGCACATATATTTATACACATATTTCACTTAGCGTCTCTTCCAACTCCCATCAGCACACGCGATACCATCTTTTAAATCCTTGTCGATTTCCCTCGGATTTATGAAAGCTGAACATTAGCCCCAGTAACAAAGTGCTCATCATCCTTGATTCCGCGGGGGGAATGAGAAACAACAACGGCACTGCTTGAAGGATGCCGTAGTCATTACGCTGCCATACACACAGGAACAAGACTTTATTACGTTGCTCGTTCTAAAGAAGGGATCATAAACAAATGAGCATTAATTAGGTCGGTGACATTTTGAAAACGCGACACTTTGTGATGTGGATTGGGGAAAAGTGCAAAAGGGTTATTTATAAATCATGCGCGGTTACTGAAAGAGATCTCGGCGTCGAGGGTGAGATATTGCCCCAGATCAGAGGCACTGCATCAATTAATGCAAAGAAAAATTTTATTACGTATTTATATTTGATGTGGCGCGTTGCTGGAATATTTTAATAGGTGGGTGCTGAGAGACACTTCGGCAAGAGATAAGTTGATGCGTCACTGACGTTCGGAGCCTTCGATTGAATATTCAAACGAGGCGATGATTCGAGTCGACTTTCTTAAATTCTTTATGATGTGCTATGTTGTGGATTTTCTGAAATATCAACTTTGGTGAAGAAACAATAGACAGTCAGAACTTTACAGCATAACGTGAAAAAGAGTAGAAAAACTAAAAGCTATTATTTATTTAGGATGAATATTGCGTTCTCATTAATACAAGGGGTGATCAAATGAAAAGGTACGAAACGTCGTAACAACTTAACCGTTAACATATTTGCCAGTGCTGTTATAGGAGAAGTTAGCGAGACATATAGGGATGCAACTGGAGTCTTTGTCGAGGGTAGGAGCATGCGGGGGCCCGCAGGAGAGAGCAGAAGCTCTTACAAAAAGCACCCTCCTACGTCCAATTGACGCGGCAGTGCATGTGAGGACAAGATGGCGTTCGCATTACAAAATTCAACGACTGAAGAGCAGCCAGGCTTTATCCGATTTCTGACAGCGGAAGGTGTTAAAACGGTCACTATTCATCCCAGATGATGACCGTATACAGTGAAGACTGTGTGTCCCACCGGAGCCCCCGGGAAGTCGCGGCGACCCCGGTCCCACAAGCCAGTGAGAAAATGGAGTGCCCGTTTTCCCCAAGGAACTGGCCAAGTTCAAGTGGGAACAGCTTGATCATCCGCCCTATAGTACGGACATGTCGTCCTGTGACTTCCATGTGTTTGGTTTCCCGAAGAAACATCTGAAAGGGAAGAGCTTCAACTCGGACGTCCTCAAGGACGCTGTGACGGTCTGGGTCTCGCCACGGCCACAGGAATTCTGGGAACAAGGAATCCTGCGGCTTGTTCATCAGTGGGATCGTTGTGCTCAGGCCTAAGGTGTATATTTTGAATAAAGTCTACATTTGTACCCACCGTGTCGTTTCGTACCTTTTCATTTGATCACTTCTTGTAAATTAATATCCTTAATGTCTATGGATGTACGACTAAACAATTTGTATTTGACGTTGACTTTCTGAATTTTGTCGATCTGAAAGATGTTTCAAAAGCACTCGAAATTTACTGTTGAATATTAAATATTGCTCAATTTAAAAATAAATACGAGTGCCACCTATAATCATTTTTTTCTAAACCTTAATATTACTCTCTCTCTCTCTCTGTTTCGTGCACCTATAAAAGCACGCATTTGTGAACAATATTTTAGCTTCTGTATCTGTACTAAATGAATATTTGTATTTCACTTACCAATTCTCCATGCTAATGACTGACTTCAAAGTGTTGGTAGTAAACTAAATTTGTCCTAACTTCTTAAGTTTGATTTTCCAACGACTCGTTATGTATTAGAGTGACTGAAGGTAATTTCAGTTGATAATTTGAAATTTCCTTTTTTTCTGGGTTTAGCACAAAATGATATACAATGGCAGAATTTGGGTAAGTTGGTTGTCACTCTGGTGACGAATGTGCAACATTACTGGCAAAATATTTACACCTGTGTTCTCTAACATTTCACACCTGCAGACCGTCTAAAATAGTATTTTAAAAAAAAGCATTTTTTGGAATGGGGTTAACCAAAAATAAACAAAGAATACATAAATATGTAACATTTTAATTTATGATGTACATTAAAAATTTTCTACTATATCGCATCACTTATTTATATACTGTGTCCCCCCAAACACTTAACTAGGCTTTTGTTCCTTAAATTTTGATCCTAGACATACACAACAAATTACAAAGTTACGTAAAAAAAAGTAAAGAATTTTATGGTGTTGATTAAAATTTTCGGGCGATTTAATCTAACTACAGTAAAGCAGCATTTATACGTTTCTCGTTTATACGAATTTGACATTCATACGTCGTTTTCGTGAAGTCCCGACTCACTCTTATTCATTTATAAGACGCACAATTTCGGTTATACGTCGTTTTTTAATTCCCTAAATTTTGAAAATTTTCTGTCTTAGTCATTATTTTCTGATTTAGGGAGAAACTTTTCCTAGATAGAAAGTCTAACAAAGTATGTGAGGAGCGATGTACCTTTAATTACCTTCCTTTAAACACGCAATCGACTATATTGAAAAACTTTGTCACGATAAGAATGAAAATGCATTTCATGAACTTAATTCAATCCATAATTTTCTAATTGATAATCAAATACAACCAGATAACTATGAAAATTCTTTTAATTCAATGTCTGTACAAAGCATAAATCACATCACAATTGTTGTGTAAAGTGTATTATATTCATACTAAATATATGCAGCTTTAAGATATACAGTAAAGGCTTTTGTTCCATTTTCACGATAAGTGTTTTATTTTTAAAAAATTAGTTATTGTTTTCATTGTACTAGTACCTGACAAAAACTTAAAATTATTATATTTATATAAATTTACGTTACTAGAGCTAAACCTATATTGTAATGCAATTTGCTTATTAATGTTTCAGTTATGCATACGTCTTTTCATTTTTGCGTCGTTTTAGATCAGTCCCTTGAAAGACGTATAAACAGTGCTTTACTGTAAATGCAAAATTTAAAATTGCATACGACCCTGTACGAAGAAAAAAATTAGTAAAATGTGCAGATATATGAAAATAAATATGCTGATTTAAACCACTTTTCAATGCCTCTTTGCAACGTTTCTTATAAGCAATAAATATACATCTTTCGAATTAAGGACAGTAATGCATCACATTTGATGGATATTTATTGCATTTTAAAAAATGCTAGGCTCACACTATCATGGAGTTCACGACAAAAATGTTTTTCGTACCAATTTTTATTCCGAGTTTTTCACCATAGCGTGACTTATGTATCAAATTAAGATCGAATAATTTCATACTTCTCCAGCATAAATTTTACATGAGAGGGCTGGCAATGATCTCAATGGATAAGAAATGCCTCCCCCCCCAAAAAAAAAGTTTGTTCTGTACAACATCATTTTCATACGTGTACGGTCATTTAGTTTAACAGAATCAGTACTTGATAGTGACCAAGAGGTTCGAGTAAAAATCTCCCAATCTAAAGGTTAAATTATTGATTCTGGTTACTGACGTCGACTACGTAGGTGTTCCGGTGTGCAAGTACCCCCCCCCCCCCAAAAAAAAAAAAAAAAAAAAAAATCCGCATACATGTTGAGCACTCACAAAATTTAGTTACTTTTGTAGAGGGGAAAGAAAAAAAAAATCGTCATATAGAATTTTCTGAAAAAAAATCCAAGTTTTCCACAGGAAAAGGATCTTTTATGCAATAAGATCCGAATTTTTCTCTACTGAGTAACTGATTAACATGTCCAGGTACATATAGTATTTAAGAATACTTGATATAAATTACAAAAAAAAAAAAAAAAAATATTAATTTATCTTTAGTAAAAGTTTTTGCTTCCATTTGTGTATTAAAAATGTAAAGCTATTGTAGGAAATACCATCTATGGAGATTTTTCATAAAAAAAAACATGTCGAAGCACCCCAACTTCCCAAACCCCCATAGTCTGCGCTTCTGATTGAGATTGATTTCATGAAATGCAAAATAAGGTATTTCATACCAACTATTCATCTCCGTCCTTACAGAGAATACAGACTTTTTAATACCACTTCTGTCATATTCCTCTTAAAGTATTATACTAAACGATAAACTTATACAAGAAATGAAACATGTGGAAAGAATTTTTAAGCATTGCATTGCGAAGTTTTCTGACACAAAAATTAACACGTTTGAAGATTTTTTTTTTTTTTTTTTTTTCTGTAAGTTTCATAACTTGTTAAGGTTTATCGTTACTACATCTTGTGTGTGTGTCTGTGATAAGGCAGTCTAAACTTTTTTAAGTTCTCATTCTCATTAATTTGATTTAAAATAGATGATTGTAAGTCTCAGTACTTTTTTTTTCGATTTAGTCTTCGGAATTATGAGGATGTGTATGCTTGGGATGATTTCGATGAGCTCGTTGAAATATGTTTAATTACTTTGGTCAATCCAATAGTGACAGCATAATAGAGAGAATAGTCGTATTCTCTATTTGTTGAATGTTGGAGGAAAATATAAATGCATATTTATTCGTGAGATAGTTAGATTTTTCTTGACAGAGATTCTCACCAATGTCTCTACTCTTCTGGTTAATGAATGATTCAAGATGATTCTCATTTAGATTCTTAACAGATGTTTTTGAACTATTTATTTGGAGTTTATAACAAATGTTCAGACAAAAAGTAATCCAGAATGAAATAAGAGAGCTGACCGTTGAACGCATTTCTTTTAAATTTCTAATTTTAAAAAAATTATCCAATTTAACATCTAATTGTTCCTGTCCAATGTAATTACCTGTACTACGTTACATTTGAATAGCGCAAGAATGATCGGAAATCAGTACAGTACGAAGAACATATGAAGGCCCCGATTACCCCACAGGCCAACTAGGCTTTGACCTAGGGCCCACAGAAAGATTAAAATAGTTTTAAGCTCTTAAAAAATTAGCACAAAAACGTGAATGCCAATAAATCGATGCAATTTTATAACGCATTCTGGTGTGATAGAGTGCTTGTTTACACTGTATTCAGGGATGGAAGAAATGTCATGTTAAGGTCCAAAGCATTCTACTATGGAGCATTCAGGGACGAGACCTCATCTGAAGCATAACTTCTGAAATTTTAGGGACTTAAGTTATAGGCCCCGCAAAATGTGCTTAGCCTAGGGCCTCCGAATGTCGTAGTCAGGCTTTGAATATATACATTGTTTTATTAGATTATTTCAAAGCTACAATAGAACATCTTACGAGCTTCTAAGCGGCCAATACTGAAAGTCGAATGCATTTATCTTAATTGTATTAGTAACTTTGGTAATTTCGTCATAGAGAACAGTGAATTCTATAAAGTAGAATCTCAGTATAAAGAATTTCAAGAGAGGAAAGATCAAATTCGTAAAATGTTAAATTTCATTATGACTGAATTTTGTAATGTTTAACTTTATTGAATTGGAATATTTAATACAATAATCTAAAATATATTCATAAAAGTGACGTTCGTTGTAACGAGATTTTACTATATATTTATTGTTAGTTGGCAGTGTTATATCAAAATAATAAACTGTCATCATAAAGCAGATATAAGGGATAGAGAGTGCTTTGGTAACCATATCTTGAGGCGCTTGTCTCAGCAGCTAACTTGTAGCAAGATCACACGTTTATAATTTTTCTACATTCAACTCTCCTTAGTATTCTATGGAGCATTTGTGTTTAGCGCACTCATTTCCGTATTCATAGTTATATTTTTAAGGGAAAAAAATGTAACATAGCTGCTGTGCATATGGATGCAATTCATGATTTGTGCGAGATTCAGGAATAAAATTACAAAGGAAAGAGGGGTTTTTTTTCCATATTTTTAAAACATACTTTTTAAATGAAGAATATTTAAATGTATGCACATCCAGTAAGTTTTGGTTATTTTCTTTTTCCCGCAAAGAGGGTTTGTAAAGCGTATATTGACAGAAAATTTCGCTACTAGTTTGCACTAACTAGTCAAATGTGGCGTTAAAGCACAGGTATAGATTTTTTCCAAATTTCCTTGCCACATGGTTCATCCCAGCCTCACATTTCCAATGGATTTTGAATGGCGATGCGTTCTCTCTTACATTTCTACTCACTGATTGTCACAAATAAAATAACCACTGTAGCCTGTTAAGAAATCTGGAAGATGCATTTATATTACCATAGTATATATTTGAATGTAAACGACTTTTCAATCGTATAATATTGTGGTACCCAGAATTTCGTTAAGTGTCAAAAGTGAATGAAACGCAATTAGCATTCGAATGAGAATGATCATACAACACTGTGAAACACACTGTTTAGCTGATACTGTGAATGAATTATGTGTCTGCGTAGAATGTAAATAAACAACAAGAGACATTTTTTCTGAGGAGCGGGAAACAGCCTCTTTAATAGATCTTCCTGTATGAAAGTTGATGATAGACCTTAGTAATAAATAATAACAATATAAAGATGTACATTTCATAACGAATAATGACAATATATACAAGTGACAATGCATTGGAAGCACTCCTCAGAATAGGGTTGCAACACACCAAAAAACTTAAGAAAGGTGGCTCATCATGAAGAATTTCAGAAATACCCCAGAACAGAGAATGCTGAAAATGCAAAGTACTTTTTTTTTTCTTTTTTTTTTTTTACAGAATTAACAATTGTTGTTTTGGAGAACTGTCCACTAGAGACATTCAAAACAAGGAATCACAATGAATTACAGTAACAAATGCAAAACATAGAGAATAGCGTAATTTCACAATAAGGAATCAATGTATTTAAAATTCTTTATAATCTGACTCTTAAGAAAATATGCAACAAGGAGAAACAATTTTATACATTATATACACATACAATTTAACAAAATATAATTAAAAACAGAAAATGTTATATTTCTACTTTCTAGTTATCTGATGATAAAGAATTTTATAAAGCATTTACAAATAAAATATGTGTTGGTATTATGAGCCATACAATATTACATAATTTAGCTTGTTACTATATATTTAAATATCCTCTTTTTAAAAAAAATCTTAATTCAGTGCCAATTCTAGGATGAATATTCATTAATTAAGAAGTAAACAATAAAGAAATGCATATTGTTCAAAGGTCAAACAGTAGGTTAATCTGGAATAATTAATGAAAATTAAAATCTCGTAGGTCATTAGCTGACTTTTTATGCCATATGGATATCAGTTATACAAACTTACTTTGAATAATAAACAGTTTTGACGGACTTATGTTTATACTACGATTGCATTATAAACAAGACAAATTGATACTCTGATCTTCTGAAAGTTACACCAAGAAACATATAACCACACAGGTATGTATGCATACAATAACAAAAAATTACGAATTTGATTTTATTACTGGATTAACACCAAACTGAATGGAAAAAGTAGTAAAGTTATGATAAGCATACAGAAACGAATTTCATTTCGTAAAACTTACATCCAATAAAAACGTTCTATTTATTATAGTACACAAAAATAAGCATCTGTGATGGAAAGAAAATGGTTATGTAGCACATAGGAAAATCAAACTGAAAAAGGTCTAGCTTTGCGATGCACTACAATTTATAATCTCACATCTTCTATGGTCTGGGGTATTCCAAGAATATAGACATTTAAGTACTTGTAAGGGGGTTTTTTAGGGGAGTCACACATGACAGTATTTATCCTGAGAGTGTTTAAAAGAGTTCATCTTCGTTTTATATATATATTTATATTTCTTGAACCTTTCCAGCTTCACCGTTTTTCCAGAAAGGTATCACTAAGTGCAAGTAGCCTGGAAAGACAATCACATTAACTCGTACATGCTGATTCTGCAATCACTTGGCTTTTTACCCAACAGGCGTATTTTACGATCGAAAATTCATGATGGTAAGTAACCCATTTGCATCATTCGTGCTGATGCGCGGTCACTAGCACCAGAACGCGTTTTGCATGACCACTTTCTTTTAATTTTTTTTTCACATTTTCTAAAAACATTTTAATCTAAATACAGCCAAGGCAAATTCTGGTGCAGGAAAAAGAAAAGATAGAAAATTTGCACCCTTCTTCGTGAGATGCAAACGGGTTCACGACTGAGATAGTTTGAGTGCTTGAGGAAATTTTGCAAGTCCATTCAAACAGAATTGCACAAACTACGCACGTCTCCACCACATAATGGAAAGAAGCCACATGATCATATTTGATATACACTTAAAAAAAAAAAATATTACGTATTCCACAAACGCGACAGTAAAGATTGGTTACTGTCGTTTTAAAGAAAAAAATAAAGTGACATGGAAATATGTTATGATGCAATAATTTAAAGTTCGTAATTAAAATAACATTTGTCATGATGTGAAGCTATCAACGTTCTTCCATATTTTACTACTTATTGGCAGTTGAACTGCGCACAATTCAATTTATTTGGAACTTTATAATTACATACATGTATTTGGAAGCAAAAGTTGAAAACCTATGCAAAAGGTCACATTACAGACACACGGTGAATTTTTGTATGATTAAAATATCAGTGCATCTGTTTGCATCAAAATTGGCACTTTCAATTTTAAATTATGGCCGCTTTAAAAGACAAATAGAAAACTAACGTACGTTGATATCTCATAAAAGTTTTCACAGAATAAAACAATCATTTCCTTTAAGAGGGGAAAACAATTTTTACATTTTTATAAGAAACTAATATCGGTACTATTTTTTAACCATTTCTTCTGAAAACGAAACCTCAAATAAAATTGCTAAAATCATATTTTATTCAGATTGCAAATAACTTTACGATCTGTTTGTAGATAATAGTTTATGAATACAAAAATAGTTCACACTAAAATATTTTAACTTTAAAAGCGCATGCGTAAAACTATGAAGACATTTAAATAACAAGACACGGCTAAAAAATCTATTTTTAAAGGTGATCGCTAATAATGATTTATGGAAGGGTTAACGATGATGAGCGTAAATGAATGAAAAGAACTCTTCAAGCACTCATCCGATGAAACAATAACTCAGTCTTAAAAGATTTGTTAATCGGGATAATCATGTAACACAGAGCCATTAGTATTCACAACTCTTAGTATTGAGCCACAGATAAAGACTTACAATGTATAATCACAGAAATAAAACCTTTAAAAACGGTAATCACAATCTCCACTTCAGTGCGTCAGGAATGTTTAGGTTTAAAGTATTACAGAATTGCAGAAATACTTCTACAGACATGCAATCAGCTGGTAGAAGAGCAAATTACACTTTGAGCATGATAGTTCTGTAGTGCAAAATATTTAGAGTATCTCATTCAACAGATACAATTCAAAACTACTTCAGATGTCGCATAGCTTTCGCCTATTTGGAGTTGAGCTTTGCCCTTAACAGCATTTCCAGAGTAATGGTTCAAGTCATTTAAGATTTGTGTAAGGTCCGGCCTGACGAAAAAGTCAAGGAATGGGATTATCCTATGAGTGACAGAGTTCCACTTCCCGTGTTAGGGCATTTAAATGATTTGGAACTCAAAGATATTCTAAATTATTAATTAATAATAATCAAAAGAAATACGATAAAAATGAAAAAAAAAATTACGCAGTTATTGATTTATAAAACTTAAACCTTTCAACTCAGTTCTATTATTAGAACGTATTTTTAAAATTTCAACCTGTTCCCTTGTTAACTTAAATTATACGAATGCTTCTAATAATAATACGAAAATTGGAACAAAATACATTCCCATCAGCTCCGAAATTAAAATAAATACTTTAATTTTAGGGAACAATGTGAGACAAGATGAGGCAGAATTAGGGATGGACGCGAGACGAAAAATAAGCGTCTCGCAAAATAGCCTAAAAGCTTGTCTCGTCTCGCAAAAATCCCTATACCGTAATGTTAAAAATGTGTGTCTCGTCTCGCAAAAAAATTGTAAATCTCTGTCTCGTCTCGCGTCCATCCCTAGACAGAATTTTACAAGCCCTATTTTTCGTCTCTCGCCCATTGCTTTTTGGCATTAAAAGAATTTTTCAGATTTACAAACCCAGAATTTAGACTTGAACAATAAATAGCTTTTAAATCACAGGATGTAGCATCTTATAATAGCAATAAATAGTTTGAAATTTAGTTCTTATTAATTAGATACAGCTCAGTTATGTGCGATCTTTCCCAAGAGCATCGTTTAAAAAACGATAGATGAAAATCAAACAAATCCTTAAACAAACCAGCATCTGAAGTAGCTTTTGCACCAAACAAGTAAACAAAATTTAAGTATTCAGACAGAAATCAACATACGTAAAGTATAATAATTAAGGAAATTAAAGACAGTCTGATTTAGAGCCACAAAATCATTTCAGGCATTCTCGATAATCGAAAAATATAACATTTTATTTTATGTGCACGATTTATGTTTTATCAGGCTCTACCATGGCCAAGTGGATAGAGACACGGAACATGGTAGATGGTTGAAATGTGAAGGTCCGGACCACAGATCTAACAGTTTGGAATTTTGGGCGATTATCTCCAGTTGTAACGTGAATACGCGTTAGAACCCCATAAAACGTCCTCCGCCAAAAGTACCCTTCCTTAAGCAGATAAGTCTCGAGTAGCTTTAACTTAATACACAGTACACTTATGTTTTATTAATTAAAATTGATTTTTAAAGTTCATTTGTTCATCTCCTTTTTATAATATACACATATAAAATACAGTGAAAATGAATTAACGTAGTCAAAAGCAGTAAATATGAAAAATTGAAGCTATTTCAAGTAGAACCAGCTCTTCTTTAGAAGCATAATAACAACAAATTTATACTAAAAGTTGTATTAAAAAAGGTTTCTGTCTAAATAATACGAACATAAAAATTTTATCGATTATTTGCCTGCTGATAGTGGCTCATGCATCTAGACTATCTTTAATTGAATATATAACAATGCTACACTTCATAACAATAAATAAATAATATATAGCGCGAAACAATGCAAACAAAGTGAAATACAGTTGTTTTTAGCAATTTTTTTGATTTTTTTAAAAGGCTGTAAGTAAAATTATGTAATAATACAAAGGAAAGAAGACATTTAAAATTAGATGAGCAAATTAATACTGGAAATTACTTAGGAAGACCTGGTTAGAATACGTGATTTTTTCCTTCAGGTTATAACCATTTTGGCAGTTAGGAAAAATAAGCCCAATTAATTATATTAAAAGCAACTTTTTACTTATAGAATATAAGATAAGACAGTTTTAGAAATAATTATGGATATTATTTTCTTAAGTTTTTTGTCGAGCACTTCAATAGTCTAAAGACTTTTTAAAAAGTTAAGAGTGGAAGTTATTTATGTTGAAAAATTTTAATGTTACACAGCTTATCGTCAACCCAATTGTATAAACTAAAGTAAAAAAAGATATTTTCTCTAAATACCTCATTTAATGATCGCTTTCGTTTAGTAAAATTGTATCGAAAGAATTAATACGGCTTCTTGTAAGAAATTAAGTGTATCTACCAGGTTAAACTAAAATGTAAAAAAATAATTTCTTCGTATGCTTAAGTAGATAACTTCACATATGAGGAAACATTTAAAACTCGAAGAAAAATCTGTGACCATGCAAGCATTTGCACATCAGAAATCCGACAGCTACAGTGTGCTTTGAAAAAGTCAATGCCCGAGAAATATATTAAAATTGCAAATGGAGAGAAGTATTATCATTTACATGGCTTTTAACTTTTAATTAACACACCTTCCGTCTTACTGTTTCATAAATTAAAAAAAAAAAATGCTTAAGTGAGTGGTAGAGGGCTGAAACATTCTCGCAGTTTGCCAGTGATTGAGACCAGAACAGCAGACTTCGAGTCGCACATAAGTATTTATATATTTATAATCTATTTATAGAAGTGTGTATTTATAATTATGTACACGAGGTCCAGCAGACTTGTGCGCCTGTCATGTCTATTTAGCTAACAACTGGAGTCACGGCGAGCACCAGTTGCTTATGTATGTATCACTGGGCCATAAAGAGATCCCAATAAAAAGAGAAAACTTGGCAAATTATTTTTGGAGGCACCGTTTGTTTTTGTTTCATATATATTTATTTATTTCTATGAGAGTTCCTATAGCACATCCGATGATCACACGTATTTGCTCGACAGCTGTTTGGCGAGTTCAGTATATTTGAGAAATTTGGAATGAGGACTCTCGTCTATGGGTGCGGGTGGTGCAAGTTCCTTCTGAGGGGAAGCAGGTAGTCCTTGATCACTATTACTGGCTCGATTGCTGGCTGAGACAGCCACCCCGTTGCTGCTACTATTGCTGCCACTCTGTGCCGTTGACTTATTACCTGAGGATGAAGGTGGCTTCCACGTTGATGCAGCTGCTATTTCAGCAAGACTGCCATCTTTTACAAAGTGCATCTTGCTAAGATGGTGCCTGTAAGCACCTTTTGAGATGAAGCATGTGTCACAGAATGCACATTTCATCAAAGAGTCTGATGTGGTGGCTTCACTGCATGCCCAGCTGAAAGCCAAAATTGAACCGGGTGTAGCTGGCAGACTGGGCCTTGATAAATGCGCGTCAGTTTTGTCCAACAACTTTTGGAGTTCTTTTAAAGGATGGTCTGAGGCAGACGTATCAGAATGTTTCTGACGAGGTGAGGTAACTTCTGAGCTGTGAGTTGACATGGGCGAGTCCATGGCACTGTCCATATCATTTCCAGTTTCCGAATCTTTATCACGACCTGAATGGGAAGAGCGGCGCCTGCTGCTAGATGACTGAGATTTTCTATGAACTTCTGAATTTTTACGCTTCCTGGACCCAATTTTGGTGCTTTTAGTGGGAGAGTCAGCCACTGGAACTGCGCTAACAGGGCTCGAAGCCAGAGCAACTTCGGGTTCGACACTCGAACTTCTAGAAATTGGTGTATGTCTGTCTTCGCTCTTCGGAGTAGGCTCACGGCTACAATCAACTGCTTTTTCTGCATCAGGTGCAAGTGGTTTTTCTTCGTGATCATCAGTGGACACATCTTCAGGTTCTTTTTTAATAGTGTCCTTAATGGGTGATTCATGGTCACTATCTTTGGCAGCATTTTTTTCACTTGTATCACGATCAGAACATGGAGTAACAGACCGATCTTTTGGCGATGCAACGGCCTGGGAAGCACCAGCTTGCGATGTTGAGGCCTGATTTGAGCTAGGGGCCTCTTTGGTTGTGAAAACAGAATTACGGTCTTCAACTGGAGATTCTGGTTGAAAATGTACGGGTGAACAGGATTGTGAAGCACTACTAGGTGTTGAAACTCTGTTTAAAACATCTTTTGATGTCAGTCCAAATGATAATCTCAAATGTTCATCAAAACTAGGATGTTTTTCAGATATGGAAGAAGAACGACTCCGACTCTCTGAACCCGAAAAATCGGCCATGTCCATTTTGTAATCATGTAATCTCCCAAGCGGAGACGTAGATTTTCTCTGCATATCTACAGAACTGCGAAGAACACCAAACGTACTAGGAGAGCTAGAGGGATGCCACGGAGGATAAACTTCTTCATCTATTCCAAGGCGTTGTAAAATACCGGTCGACACTGCGTTTCTTCTACCTTTGCTTTCGAAACTCTTTTCAATAAGCTTTTCGATTGCGTTTAAAACAGATGTGCTACCAGTGCTTTCGACACTATCACACATGCTGTCGTCTTGTTGAATTACTTGACCAGAGGGTTTTGTTTCTTCCGTTGGCGTTTCCTGAGATGACAATGGAGATGAATTAGTACGAGCCGTAGCTCCAGAAGTTGTTGGTATATCGGCGTTATCCGTGCTAGCAATAACTGATTTGGCCCCTTCTGAACTGGGGGAAGATTTTACAGAGTGTTGAGATCTCGACCCCTGAGCGCAGTTTTTGATGTGCTGTACAAAGTCTTTGGCATCCACTTTTTCTGTGCATTCCTCACATGATATCTTTCCGTCAACAACTTCATTTTTGGCTTGATTTGACAGTTCATTTGAACTAGATGGATTTTGCTTATTCAGTTCCATCCTTTCTAATTCAAGAAGTTTTCGCACCGGAAGAGATTTTTTTCTACGTTCACGAGTTTGCCTCCGTCTTCCACCACCTTCGGTAATTGAGCGTAAAATGTGTTCTTTGTAATGGGAATTTTTAACCATATGATAACTAAGTTCTTTGAGACTTCCAAACGCTTGATCACAAACTTTGCAAGTGAGAACAGCGTTTACTTGTGACTGAGCAGCCATTTTATCTTCCGGAGTGCGCCAGGAAATAATTTGCTCTTGACTAATTATATTAGTGTAATGTTGAGTTACCCTCATATGAGTGGTCATATCAGCAAGTGTTTTGAAAGACTGCCCACACCACATGCATTTAAGGATTTGTCTCGTTTGTTCAGCTCCTTTGCCCAGCCACACATCTTGACCTCTAACCAGCTTTCGTGGAAGTGATATATTCTCTTTCACGACAGCATTTGCTGCTGGTCCAGCAGATGCTGACGAACTCGAACATTTGGTGGGCATTGCGGAATGATGGGAAGATGGTTGGTGGTTGACAGCTGATGTAGTTGGCGATGCAGAAGGCAGGTGGTTTGACTGCATGCCTGCCATTCCACATCGAGGCGATTGTTTCATGTGAATCGTCATGTCATCAAGACTACGGAATGATTCTTTACACCATACGCAAGTAAAAACGTCCCTAGTTTGCTCACTGCTGCGGCTCATCCACTGACTCTGCCAGGGATTCTGCCTGCCAGCAGGTCGATAAGGGTCCGCTTTGGATCCGCTGCCTTTGCGAATTTCGTTCATTTTCAGAGCGTCTAGCGGCGGACTAGCATTCTTTTGTAATAACGGATGATAAACAGCCGATCTATTGAGCGATGAAGATTTTGCAACAGGAGGATTGATGAGATTTTTATCTCGTTTCTCAGTCTTAACTTTACCGTTCCACATGGGAACTTCCGAAACAGCAGCTTTAGCAGCTAACAGTTTCGAAGAATGTTTCGGGGCATTGTAGCCCCAAGGACTGCTGGGCATGGACAGAGCCGTCTCCAGCTTTGCCATCTTGGCTAACCTCGACCCGTCAGGAAGCCTATTGCTGCTACGCCTGCGCGGCACGGAAAGGTCCAGAGGTCCATCCTGAGAGATGGAAGGAGGATGGAGGCCGTTCGGTGTGATGGATCTGTCATCGTCCGTGCTCTCGTCCTCGGTCCCTCGCTTCACGCTGAAGTCCAAGGGTGCGTCCTCCTCGGTGCCTCCCAAGTCCTCCTCCCCGTCATCATCTTCGTCTTCAGCAGTCTGTATAAGCTCGGGGTTAGCGACCGCATTTCTTGATATGTCCATGGCTGGGGGCACCTTATTCATGAGGTCCATTTCTGGCTCCTGCTTTTGGGGAAGGGGGAGTAAGGGCACCGGAGGAGGTGGAGGCGGTGGGGCTGCAACAACCTCTGAAGGTGTGGCGCTCCTGCTCGAGTGCGTGGAGGTGCTGCGGTTGTCTAATGGCTGTTGCTCATCGACTTCTTCATCCCCATCGGCGGAAGCAGTCTCTGCAGGGTCCTCTGAGCTTTTGTCTTTAGCATTTTCACCATCTTCCCCTGTAAAAGAGAACAGAAAAAGATTAGCACTCAGTCAAGAGTTTAGAATTAAGTCAAAGAGCTACAGCAACTGATAAAATATACTGTGAAAGCTTTTCTGAACAACCAGCATCTGGTTCCACAAAAATCTGGTCGCTGAGAGAGGTAGACACAAATTGAGCGGCTTTTTTAAAATAATTAATTATGTTCAGTTTTTCTTGATTCTTAAACCTATAATTAAATTAAATCCACTATCTACTTCAAGTATGTTAAAATTTAATTAAATTTATCCAGTCCGGTGCTTTTAGGGTGTTCCTTTTAAAAAGCGATTGTCGTCACAAGACTTCTGAACAGCTTTAAAAACAAACCAATGATGTCAAACACTCGAAAAAATTAATAAAGCTTCTCCACCCAATCCACTATGGACTAACACTAACAGTAAACATGTATGTTTCATTACAATTAAAAAAAAATTCGTAAGCACAAAAATCGCCTTCAAGAAGGGCCGAAGTGTTATCTGTTTAAGGAAATATTGCAAAAAATTCCGTTTGGTTAGACATTTTTCCTGAGTGTTTCGTTACACCTGTAGGTTCGTTGTTTGCAACAGTCCAGAGTATAACTTGTAAAGAGACATTGTAAAAATTGCCAAGTCTCTAGCGCAAAAGTCCGTTCTATTTTCCAAAAAATTATGTAGCATTTGAAGGTGTTCAATTTGGGAAGTTTCTCAATGTAAAACATTCAGCATTGAGCGGAATGAATCCGAGAAACAGGTAATCTTGTTAAACACATTTCAATAATTTTAGTGCTTCAAAATAGTTTTAAAGTCCTTCCTTATATAATTGTTTGTCGCAATAACTTTTGTGGAAGAAAATTGTCCGTCCATTTTTGTATTTTTCACAAAATCATTGAAAATGCACCTATATACACAACACCTCAAATATATTTCATAATTTCTTTCGCCACAAACCATTACCAAATGCTGATTTAACAATTTAAAACAATAATTCCAATTAAAACTACTTTCAGTCTTTATTATTAGGGAATAAATTATATAAAAGGTTACATTGAAATCCTAAAAAATAAAATTATAGTCACATACAATTTACATTCCATATTTTTACAATAGAATTACTTCGCTATTGTTATGGGTGTTGAATTTCTTATAAAACAGAGAAACATGACTTATTTCTCCGTTTAAAGAGTAAATTAGTTTTAAGATTGAAGTAAAGTATAATTAATGAAATACAACTGCAAAATAAATCTTGGCTGTAAAGTGAGTTTCATCTGTTTCTAACAAATGAGAAAAAACGTAAAATATAAAATTCTGTTATATTAACGCCCGATTAGTGGCCACTTCAACGGCAGCTCAGTTAATACAATGGGAAAAAGCTCAAGTCACGAAATAAGTAACAGTATATTTATACAAGAGATTTAAAACGCGGAAAACAACAATTAACACTTTCATTTGTGGATGAGCAGTACTTATTCCTGTTTAAAGTGAATATCACAGGCTGACGACATACATTATAAGACGACAGTTTCAGTTTTGTACGTTTCCATTGTTGTTTCCAATTTTAGAAGAAATGTATTACTGGAGTTTTACTGTCTATCACCCATACAAAAGCCATAATTTTTATGACAAAGAAAGAAGATGCTCACTTTACTATCCGTAATCGTTGCAAATCCATGTTAGGAGACATAGGGTTGCAATAAAAGCCAATAAAAATCTTGGAACAAAGCGGCCAAAAAAAAAAAAAAAAAAAAAAACAATGGCAGAAAATAAAATAAAATATAAAGGCCAGAAGACCAAAAAAGGAGGTTAAATACAAGCAATGACCAAAATCCAATGAAGAACGGTTAAGGGAAAAAAAAGGGGGGGGGAAACAATAACTTAGATTGTCTTCACAAGTTTACAGCTTTGTTTTTCCTTAAATACTGGAGCAAAATCTTAAAAATCTTTTATATAGGATTAAAAAACGCTCCCTGTGCAACGTCTAAGATATAGAACAACTGAAAACGCGTAATAAAAACACGTTTTTAATATCTTTTTTTCCCCCTTGTTCAATTATTAGCTTTTTTCGAAAGACATCGGGACGAGTAAAAGGTTTATAAGAGCTACTCGGCAATTTAGAAAGGGGGGGGGGGCGAAAACGACGTACTCACGGCTAAACCAAGGAAATAACCCGTCAAATTCCCTTTTTTCTCTCTCTCATTTTATATATTAAGCGAGGGAAGAAAAAAAAAATCCTCAGTTTTTGTTTCCTTATATCAAAAAGAAGACGTCGCCATCGCTAAAGCTCATTTTAAACAATATGACAATAAGCCGATTTTTTAGCGCTTAAAAAATGACATAGAACAATGAGATGTTGCGTTTCTTTGTTTCTGATATTAATCATATATGTAAAGCGTAAAAGAAAATGCACCATTTTTTTTTTCGTCCTTTTTTTTTTTCTCTTCTTTGTGAAAGATTTGTTGAAATTTTGCGCACATGCAGAAATACCAACACTAATGGGATAAACGTACACGGCTAGTTAAATCTCCAAGGTGATATTCCGCGCATATTTCATCCATAGAAATTTTTATCTTATTTACAAGGGGGATATTATTTGCTTTGTTGTGCATGATACAGTGAGAAAGAGAGGTGGAGGAGGGGGGGGGGACAAAATTGCCGAACAGCTGTAAAAAAGAGGGGTGGCGGGAGAAGCTGTCTGTTACAAGATTATCAAACGAATTGCGTTCTTTTCATATTCAATGTAGGCAAAAAAGTGTCTAGAATTCGACAGGAAAAAGGAAAATAAAGCATACGTGAAAAAAACTGTATTAAAAAGTGAAGTTTAAAAATTTCCCTTCATAATATCATTGCATTAAGCATGAGAAAAATGTTTCTTGTACGAATAAAAAATTGATGGCGAATTTATAAAGATTTACTCAAAATTTCAAATTAAAAAACAAAAGCAAATTAAATTTAAAATGAAAAGAAAACTGTGCGCACTTGATCTCTGAGAAAAAACAAATGTTTGTAAAAAAGATTTTTTCTTCACTCGACTTTTCATTTGATTGTGAATATTAAAAAGAAAGATAAAAGAACTATACAAATTATACTTTTGTGTTTTTTATATTTATATATACTGTTATTTTATTTTGCCGTGCTTGTATTTTTTTTTTGGTTGAGCACTTCTTTATCCGCTGAAGAATATGCAAAATAAAAATAAAACACACCTAAAGTAATTCAGCTGAGAATCAGTAAATTGACTTTCGAGGAGTAGATTATTAACAGCTTTAAAAAAATATTCTTTTTTTTTTTTTTTAAACAACATGCTGTTTGGTCTGCTAGAAAATGTGCTTTGCAAGATGTTGAATGCAGATATCAATTTAATATCTGAAACATTAACGACTCAAATCTGAATATTTTTCCAAAATGGAACTATCATTAATAGCGAATTAAACAGAGCGGGCAGCTTAAACATTCAATTTGGTTATTACTCTAAAGAAAGGAAGCAAATATTCACTCCTTAAAAAGTAAACCTTTTAAACTTCCACTCATTAAAAATTTAAACACTAATTCCTAGACAATCTGGTCAAGAACATGCAAACTAGAGGGGGCATACTTTTCCTGGAACAAGCAACTGTACCACATACTTCCCTCAGAAATCTGTGCAAATCTGCTGAATTTAACAAAAACTGATAATCTTGTTTAAGCTTAAAAGCACTAACAGATTTCTAGCCATCAACTTCAAAATGAAACATTAGCCATGGAAAGCTCAAACCTGTAATAACCTTATTTAATCAAATTAAATACTGATATTACGGCAATACATAATAAAAATTATTCGTAAAAAAAAAAAAAAAAATAGATTCTGAAAATTGGTTGTAATTTCTTTCATGAAAATATTCACAGATAACTGCAACAATATTAAGTAAGTTTATCACACTTTAGGTAGTACAGCCGTTTAAAAAAATAGTTATTAAATTATAAATTAAAGGTATTTTAGAGCTGTAAGAAAAAAAAATGTCAAAATTAGAAAAAACAAATTGGAGTAGACCCCTCATAACGCAGGACTAACTAATTTTTTCGATCGAAGGTTGCTAGTAAATAACTACCCGGACTAAATTACACTGAGACTTAATGAAGCGGTTGTTCAAACGACTGGCTTGTTCAGAAATGCGGAATTCGAAAAAGAATTCAGTGTGTTTGAGAATAGTAACACTGTACTACCACTGCACTGATACGCTTGACAAAATTTCAAGAGGGTCCGATGCTTTAAAAAATACACAACTTCCAAACTTGTAGTTAAAATAATTTATAATTCAATAAAACGAGAGTATTTTTAACAATTTCATCTTTATTCACATGCAAACGAAAAAGTACAGAAATTACGCATTTAATGTTTTTAAATTCTTATTTTAAAAATCACAAACAAGTAAGAATAATCCCATCATTTCAATGAATGGCGCCAATGATTTTAACTTATATTCGGAGGGGAAAAAAAAAGTAAGGAATAAACCCCGTAACAAAATCGCAGATAACAAACCATATTAAAACATCGTTCATTTAAAGAATCAAAATAATTTCTGATTCTCAACTATAATTTTTATAAAGCACGTTCGATATCAAAACATTTTGAATCGCCGATTCTCTTCAACGAAAACACCGTAAAAATGAAAAGAAAAAAACACGTCTTTCAATATTTTGAGAATCACTTTAATGAATGACAAAAACATTCGAGGGAAAAGGGAGAGAAAAATATTTATCAGGGGCAAAACGGACTTGCTTTTAAAAACTTCCGACGTCATCTGTTACTTAAGATTTTTCATCTCTGTTATTACAAGTGCCGATTCTGTAATTAATTCCCAAAATCCTTCCAGCGGGTACCGCATTTTAATGAAATCCAACCTCCTCAACCACCCCCCTATCCCCTCACTGCGCAATGATATCACAAGTCACTCAAAAATACCGCAATTAAAAAAAATAATAATAATTGCGCCAGTAATAATCATGCTTTGAATTTTATTGAGATGGGTACCAATCGCGACTCTCATTTACATAGAGCAAACATTTGCGGACGTATAACAAAATAGGCTTATGAAAAATCTATTTTTGGAATTTTTGTTAAAACAGCGAGTTTCTCCTCCGTCCCCTTCTCCCCCCCCCCCTCCTTATCCAAATGCCCGCGTGGTCCTATATTAATTTTTAATATTCCCTCAAGCGGAAACGTTCGAGAGCATGAAAAATATTGAAAAGAAAATAACGGCATAGATAATGTTTTGGGATAATATTTTTGTGAGACATCTATCTGGTTCGATGTTCAAAGCCGGTGACAAATAAGTTTTTTTTCTCGAGAAAAAGATTTGTAATAACGCAGCAATTAAGCGTTGAGTACATGTACATTTCCGCAAACGTAATTTTCTTTTGTTATATAGCCTGAATAAGGCCCATGGCTCAGAGGAGTATCATAGAATAACCTAAGAAGAACAGATATCTTTTTAAACTCGACAAAAGTTGTAACAGATTTTCGCATATTTTACGACCTGACAGAAACTCAAAAAAATTTACGAACAATCGTCCGATATAATTAAATGGGTACGAATGCAAATAAAGAGATGGGCATTTATTTACTCGTTTTAAATTTATGAAGAGTGAAAATTAGAAAATATAAATGTATCCCAAGGGAGGAAAGGGGGGGGGGCAAGCATTCTAAATCATACGTTTATATATTAATTTTTTTTCTCCTGAAATATAAAACAGCAATATATTACAGAAATGACTATATGTGAATGACTTCAAATCTAGGCAGTAACTATTAGCAGTTAATAAGCAATACTAATAAAAGTCCCCAGAAAATTGCATTTTAAGATAATATATATATATATATATATATATATATATATATATATATATACACATATACATATATACACAAATAAACTATGCAATACCTTTCAAGTTTGTAATCGATACCAGGATAAAACGCGTTAGAGTTGCAATTTTAAAAAATTGCATCTTTCTACAACTATAAAATACTTAATAATTAACAGAACTATTATTTATTTCTATATATACAGGTATATACAAAACGTTTTCGAAAGTTTAGCCACGGAACCCCCAGAAAACCCGGGCCCGGGGGGGGGGGGGAATCTTCCCTTTCCCTCCCCGTCAGGCCCGATTGTCCTGAATACGTAAATCTTTACATATTAGACATAAAAGTGGATATTGTTAGTAGGCATATATAACAAAAAATATTTTGGACGAAATTCAAACCAAATAACTTCAATTTGATCCCTGGTCAATCTCAAAAGTTTTATACACGTACCATTGTCAATGGTATGTGTATATTGAAAATGATCTAGTTCACAAGGCAAAAACGAAAGTTCCCTGATTTTTAAATATTTTTTGCAAAATTCCCTGATATTTCCATGATTTTTCCAGATTGATAAAGTACCCTGATTTATCCCTGATCTGTCGACACCCTGATTGAGATGGCCCAAGCACTGACCTTCGGTTACATAAATTTTGGCTAAATACAGTATTCAGACGTGCAATCATTTTCAGCCAAATAAAAGAAATACGATGGGCAAAAAATAAATGCAAGCACTTGCAACATTTTTTAACACGGGAGCTAAATTTTCTTCTAAGAGCGGGAACTTCCTCAGTTACCCTCAAAAATTTCTCTGAAGAACGAAGAAAGAGTAGGCTGCTGGGAAAGATTGTATTTATATCAGGGTTCTGAGAAGTTCCTAGTAATACCATTACGAACTTTTTCCGGAGATGTGCGTGGTCTTGAGGTTTCATGGTGGCCGGAAACCACTCCGCAAAATACTCCAAGTGTTTCAGACAGATTTTTGTTTTAATGCAAGAATGTACAAAAATTTTTTTTAATTGAATAAACAAGACAGGTGTTAGCATAGACGTACAGTCAGAGGGCATGTGCCTCCAATTTTGTTTAGAATATCGTTCATTTTTAAAGTTTTTTTTTTTTTTTTTTTTTTTTTTTTCAAAACCCTAAAAATTAGCTCTATTTACACATGTAAATTTAGTAAAAAGTCATTTCATATAAGTCACCAAAAAAATAAAGTTAACACATACATTCAGAGATTTTCGGTATAAACATTTATTTATAAACCCCTTTTAGATTAGTCTTGCCTTTTCCAAAAGAATGAAATATTATGCAGAAAACGAATTTTTCTTTGTGGTTATTCTCCACGACTAATGTTCATAGTGTAACTTCATGCAGAATCAAAGACTCTGCAATAGACAATTTTATCACCTTAAATTTCTCTTGGATTACAATAAGTTAGTCATTGCCATCGCTCGATTTAACTACCAGTAACAGGGCGATCGATCGAATCGCGTGCCACTGAGGTAAAAAACATTTTGTCACACGTAGCTGTGCGGCCTTCAGCGTTGAAGCTAGTTGTGGCCCTTTAACCATATTTATTATGACTAGCAGTGGAACTGTTAAATGGTTTCACGGCGGAACCAACGCACGTTAAAGGGTTATAGGAGGAATAGGCAGAACCAATGAATGACCAATAATTAATGAAGTTTTTAACATATATTCATTAATAATTTTAAATATCAACATCAACACTCCTCACTCCCTCTGTTTTATGTAGTGGAGTTTTATGCTAGGAAGAGACACTTTGAATTCTTTCGAATATCTTACCCGATTCCTTAAAATAAAAACTTTTACAAAATGGCGTTAGGCTTTAAACAAACAGCCTAAAACAAACGTGTGAATTATGAAAATCAAGAAAAATTACCTGTGTACTATTTAGTTTTTTTACAGGGTTGCCACTCAAATCTGAAAATGAAATTCCCTAAATTTCCCATGGTCAAAAGGAAAGCAAACACGATGTAGCGCAATAACGGAATTTATTCCTTATATTCAAAATAATCGATACTAACAAATGCCTCATATGGAATTTAACAAAATTAAAATGATTACAGGTATTACCCAATTCATAAAAAAGAAGGTAATAAACTATTTGTACAAATTACTTACAACTAAATAATTGTGCATTTTTCTCAGCCAGTACATTTTAACAGCCATTAAAATGTTTTTAAAGGACATATAGTATGTACTTAGTAAATATTAATTTTAACATGATTACATATTAATTAATGCACCAATTCTGCTTCATTGTGTATTGTTGCATAAAATAGCTACTTTTTTTAAAGAAAAATAGATTGTTAAAATTTCCAATAACTATTGTTAGTAAATACTTCAAAAACATAAGTGAATCTTTTAGGTAGATCTGACCTTAGAAATCAGATCTTGCTTCTTGCAAAACTAGCAAAAATCGTAAACGTTTCTAAATATCGTAAATTCGTAAAAAAAAATTAAAATTTAAAAAAGGAGTATTTTTATCCTAGAGCACTGGAGATTTAAATAAGGTTCTAATGAAGAAAAAACTGTCAGTCACAAAAAAGATTGAGAAAAGATTGAAATTGGACAAATTTTCTGTAAATAAGGAAATTTTATCAGAAAAAAAAAAAAAAAAAAAAGTTTTCCCGGAAGTCTCATTCTTTTTTTTTTTTTTTTTTTTAAACAGGAATATCAAATGCAGACATAATTTTTTCATTATAAAGAGATGTAAATGAACTTCGTAGCAATTATATTTTTACCTGCATTTTTCTGGTTTTCAGAAAAATTCTTTATCGAGTTTTCCCCCCTTTTTATCCCCGCGATTTCTAAATTCCATCAAATTTCTCGGTTTTCCAGGTAGTGTAGCAAGCCTGTCTGAGGAAATTACTAAGCATTTAATAGAATACTTTTTGAAAGATTTCGCCATATAACGCTAACACTAGGAAATTACTTTTTTTCTCAAATTAGCGAAAATTTAAAGTTACGAAAAGCGATTTTAAGCTTCATAAACTCATGAGGAAATAAGTTAATTGAGCTTCTTATTGTATCATTTGTTTTTGTTGTACGGTCATAAATCTAACTCAATTTCATCTGCTCAACGAACTGCAAGCTTTCCTGGAACAAATAGGCCTTAAAAATGAGGAACTAAAGGCTTCCAATATTGTAAAATATGGCGGGGAAAAAACTGAAAAAAATATATAACACAGTAATAGCTCACAAAAGATTATGCTATAAAAAGGATAGGGAAGGGGGTAGGGTTCATCCGCAGGGGTAGGTTTGGGATTTTTCTTAGGACCTACACCTACAGGCTGTAAATTGTAATATGCATGGAGCACAAGTGAAGTACAATACAAAATGATAATATAACAAATAAATAAAATATCGCAACAAATTCTATTAAAAGCGCAGTTAATCTAAACTTAATTTTTACAATGCTCACAATACTCTTTTCGTACATGACGCGATAACTCAAGTTTAAGATGGCGTCTCAATCTAAATTGCTGTTACTAACAAGAGAATTATTACAGCATATTGTTATTCGAAATCAAATAACTCAGATTATGTATTCGAAAGCTTTCCGATGCCTTTTGTGATGTTAATCATTTCCGCACCCTTAACTCGGGCTGTTTCTGTTTGAAAGAGGTATTATAGGTGAACAGCACAAGAGATCTACCAAACGCAAAATTCATTCCTGCTTTGTTCCATTATTACGAGGAAGTTAGGAAATAAACAGGGAGTGGATTCTGTTGTTTGACTAAATGCCTAGGATTGTTCATCTCTAAATTTGCATTCCTTTTTAGGGCAATAGTGAAATAAGTACGTTATAGCTATTATACAAGCAATAATTAACGCATTCGGTAACAATGATGGCACACTGTACGAGTCGAAAACCAGCGAAACAAATGCAATTCTATACTTTTATTTATTTATTTATTTACACTCTCTGCAAAGTAGATATTATTGCGCTAAACTGATAAAAGAATTGTGTCCTTCACACTTTATTGTTCTCCTTTACAAGACGTGGGAAATTTTAACTAAAAGCACTTGTTTATGCGATAATAAGGATGAAGTTCTTTCTCCTACTATAAAGTAGGTAATGCGTTGGCCAAATGTCCGAAAAATTTCGGGAGGGGGTCCAAAGGGTGTTTTTCTGTTTGTTTGTGCGATTATAGCAACGCTACCCTAGAGTGATGCGGGTTTTGGCTTGGTAGGAGGACTTTCTAAGGGGTTCTAACGCGTATTCACGTCACATCTGGAGAAAACCTACCAAAATTCCAGACTGTTAGATCGACAGCCGCGCTATGGGTACCCGAACCCTGACCTTCACACTTCGACCGCCTATCATTTTCAGTGACATAACCACTGTGCCATGGTGAAGGCTGGGTCCAAACGGTAAAAAGGCAGATTTTTTTACAAAAAAGACTGTCATTATCATTTTACTAACAAAAATCAAAATTTCGAGGGGTGTTCGCTCCCCCTCCCATTTAAATACGCCCTTGAAGACAAAGCAACAAGATATCTGTCTAAAGGGGACTGCCTTGGGTGGAGGACTTTTTAATGGGTTCTAACACATATTCACATTACATTAGGAAGAAACCGCATTAAACTCCAGACCGTTAAAGTGACAGAAAACTTGACCGGACTTTCACACTTCAGCTTCTACCAATGTTTAGTGTCTTATCCACTCTGTCTTTACGAAGAAATGTCGATGTAAACTATACATTCAACATTTCATTTGAATATATTGAGTATCATGGATACTAACAAGAACACTGGGGGAAAGACTAGGGGGTTAAAAGGTTAAAATTAGTTAAACACCATGTAAAATAACACACATAAAAATGTACTTATCACAATATGATAATTTCAGGTGGTACAAATAGTGGCTCGGGTGGTGTACAAAAGATCGACCTCCACACAAGTAGAAAAAATTGAACTCATTTCAGAATAAGTAGAAAGTGTAGAACTCTGGTTCTACCCTTTCTATTCTGTGGATGGTACAGTTAAATATTAATTCCTTAAAGCATCAATTATAGTTATCATATGTAAAATATTTTAACCCTTTGAGGCGCAACCCTTTCCCAATGCTGCAAAAAGGGCATCCGTTGCCATCGCTCGACTTAACTACCAGCAAGATAGCGGACGATCGAAACGTTCATCGCGTGCCACAGATCTAGAGACCCTTTTTTGGCGCAGCTGGCTGTGCGTGCACACTTAGCTGTCGTCAAAAAAGGGTCTCTAGATCTGTGGCACGCGATGAACGTTTCGATCGTCCGCCATCTTGCTGGTAGTTAAGTCGAGCGATGGCAACGGATGTCCTTTTTTCAGCATTGGGCAATCTATCCAGCTGTTCTCGCATTCTTCCATTTTTCAGCAGATGTCAGTGCTGTTAAAAATAATTGTGACAATTTTTTTACGGTAATGGCGTGCTAAAAAGTAAAGGATTCTCGTGGAGCTATGTCACCCGCAACTATTTTAATAGAAATGAAATCTATTCTTCGTGACACTGACAGGCAACAGTCAAAATGTCAGAGTTTGGTGTTCCTAGAGCGGGAACACTGCGCGTTAAAGGGTTAACTAGCGATTAGTTTCTAAAAAGAAACGAAAAATATTAATTATTAATTAATGTAAGATATTTAATTTGCCAGCATTAATCGATACGAAAAATATTTTTAATGTGTATCATCCAGTTACTAGTATGATCTATAAAACTATAACACCAATATACTTGTTTTACAGAATTTTATTTAAATTTTTACCTCCCCATTTTTCATCGCTCCTCTTGTTGAATACTAATGCTTCCCCTCCCCTCTCTGATCACCTTGTGTCAGTATAAAACTTGTTCCGTTAAAAGTGTTCATAATTTGGTAATATTTAATGCCTTCGGCTCCGTAGAACAACGATAGATTATATTCGTACCAAGCAGCAAAATAAAAACAAAATAAAATCCACTCAAATTAACTTTCTCGGCGTATAATTTATCGTTTAGAAGCACCTTTTTCTAGTTTTAAAAACCAGTTTGCAGTAAATGTTCTTTTGCGACATAGGGTAAGACGAAAAAAGAAAAAATATATTACAGAAACAAACGTAAATACGACCTTCCCGAACAATGCAACATCACGCGATGCAATGTTGAATCATTTACGCAATTTGCGGTTAAGAAATCATTATACATAAACTTCTAAACTTTGCATAATTTATATTAGACCTATATTCGCAGAAAAGTGTGGCAGTATTTTGGTATAATTTTTATTAATATAGGAGCCATTAAAAATGATTCGTATGCTATAACAATCTGACATTATTTTGTGCTTCATTATTAGTAAGGCTTTTTGTTTGAAGTATTTAGAAATATGCGGCCAGAAAACTATTTTTTAAAAGTCATTAAAGAATAGTTTTCTGACTTTAATCGTTTAATGACTATTTTTGGATCAGATGATTTAAATGGGGCTACTTTTCATAGTACCTTTAGGCAATTAATGCAATAGGTAGCATATAAAATGCCAAATACATAGAAAACAACAAAAAATTTTATACGGTACAAACGTATAAAAATCTACTATACGTGTTTTAAGAGACGAGTCAGATGAACTATTATATGTGTACTCGAGAGATTTCTGAAAGACTTCTGGGCAGAGAAATCGATATATTTACAGAAAAATGAACCCAGAAAATTTTTTACAAGAGCTAAATCACAATTTTTAAACGTTAATAAATGTCATCCATGTGAAATAAGACATGGCGAAGTAATTTTAGCAAAAAGCAGGATTGTCTGAATTACGACGACTACGAACTAAACTTTTCGTGAAATTCCACGACGTATTACAAAAGAGCAAAAATTCCTTTCTGATTTAAAAAAGAAAAACTAATAACATTAGTAATAATAATAAAAATCCGCACGTTTAACTTACAAGTGTACACTATTAAGGAAGTTTAAAATTGGATAAAGCCCAAAGTTTTGTTGTATCACGAGATGGAACTCAACAGCGGACTTCTTTTTAATTCATTTATGATTCGATCAAGAATTTATTTAACATTTTATTATCAGGGCTTTCTGTTACTAAGTTATAAGAGATATGGTGAGGAAAATATTCCTTAATAAGCTCAAAATACTCGAAA
The DNA here is from genome assembly GCA_038373885.1 of Cheiracanthium punctorium. Classification (NCBI taxonomy): domain Eukaryota; kingdom Metazoa; phylum Arthropoda; class Arachnida; order Araneae; family Cheiracanthiidae; genus Cheiracanthium; species Cheiracanthium punctorium. The sequence continues at coordinate 718,040 of JAWZYV010012008.1, forward strand.
AAGCTTATGCTAAAAACAAATAAAAAAATAAAATGATAATATGTAGTATGATTGTACAACAATACATCAATTTCTGTATATGTATGTTTATATTTGAATTGTTTCGAATAAATAGTCGGATCAGAAGATTTATGGTCATCCACAGACTATCTAAAAAGAAAGAAAACAAAAACTGCTTTCTTCTTGAATGTGATTTTTAAAAGCACGTCACGTCATTTAATTTAAAATGAAAGCACAGCTGTACACATATAGCATATGATTCTACCGCAAGGAAAATATATGTATCTCGCTGCTAAATGTCAAACATCAGCTGAACACCAACATTACTGAAGTTGAGAGGATATATATGTGTGCAGTGGCATAGCCAAGGGGGAGGGGGGATAGGAAGGTCACCCCCCCATGAGGAATTTTTTGCCATACAAAATGTATATTCTTCACTCCCTTATCACACACATGTGTACATATGTGTGTTGCAGTAGTCTTAATCCCCCCCCCCATGTAAAATTTCTGGTTACGCTACTGCGTGTGTATGTATTGAACTTCCCATTCTTATATTAATCTACTAATCACAGTAAGAGTATGGAACACAAATCATACTTCAAAAAATAAAGCTTCCTTTTATGGGATGCAAGAGAAATAGAAAACAATGTCTGCCGGGGTGACTAATGTTGCTATTTGTAACTTCTGTATTAAATTAAAAAAAATAATGGCATAATTATATTTCTTAATATTATATTTATACATATATATATATGTTCGAACACCTGACCCTTTTTTATAGACAGAAGAAACATCATTCAACAACACATAACAAGCGTTTCAAAAAATTAAAAGGACAACAAGTTTTTTCTCCCTTTAAAATTTAATGAACTTTATAGAAATTTAACCAACGAGAACATTAATCGCCGGTTACATTACAGGCATTTACACATAGTCAAAATATGATTAAGTAACAAGAGCTTGTTTATTAACAAACACGACATAAATTTTCTTTCATCATTCCCAGCGGAGAAAATACTTGGGATACGCCCGAGTGGATCGGAGGATATGGATCTTTAACTTAGAACATATTTCTATACATTAAAAAAAATAGCATGCATTGCATTGGAACAATAGCTTTGTGAGAACGCAAATTTAAAGAATGATTGTCTAGTCAACGACCATTAAGTTTCATTGTAGTTAAAAAAAAAAAAAAAAAATCTATACAAGATCAAAAACAAAATTCGACTAAGCAACTGTTTTAAAGATAACCATTCAGAGCCTTTATTTTAAAAAAGAAAATCACTTTCAATAATAGCGGCCCTATGAAAAGATATTTTTTTTCCCCCAATGTCGGTCGCAAGTTTTCAATATTATTCAGTTTGAAAGCTAACTATGCAAAATAACCAGATGAACTGATTCAACTACCCGGGGTTTCTCTTGCGGCAGTCAAAAAAGCGACGTCATAAATTAAAAATTGCTTGAGATTCATAATCTCTGCAGTAAACTTTAAGTCCTATTCGTCCTTCTCAAGATTTCACAGTTTGATGTTTTTCGAGAGACTGAAACATGGATGTAATTAACTGAGCCTTTTAGATGGGGAAAAAACAAAAATAGATAGCATAAGAAATAGCATTTGAATAATTTGCTACGATAAGCTGGATTAACGCACAATATAGAATGTTAATACATTTTTCTTGAAATGTTTTTGGTATTTCACCGTTTTCCAAAGAGCGCCTTACCACTAACTAAATGTAAGCCTGCGTTAATATACCGAGGTATTTTCAACATTGGATATTATCCGAACCGTATTTTCTCGCGTCATAGTCGCACTTTTTTTTGCCGAGTTTTCATCGAGAAAGTCTAGGTACGACTATTATGCCCCCCCCCCCCCAAAAAAAGTGCATTTTAATAAAATTAGTAACTTACCAAATGTTTCCAGATTATGTGCTGTTTATTAAATAGTCTTTTTGTGAATTGCACACAATATAAAGGCTTTTTTTTTTCTTTCAAGGGTAATATTTTTATTGGCAGAAAATTCACAAGTAATCTTGGTGAAAATTTTGACAAAAAATTCTGATAACGTAATTTATAGTAAATAACTTTCACTGAAGGTGTCAGTAGCACTGTAATTCCGGGAAGAGTTACAGATCATAATTTTCTGCTTTCTAGATGAAGGTCAAATATGCGACTGCGACTTTTATGAGCGGAAAATATTTTGACGATTTTCTCTTCAAAACGAGGGTGCGAGTATTATGTGTGGGCGACTATTATCCGAGTAAATACGGTATCTATTAATGGAAAAAGGAGAGTGTGTAAGTGCTGTCAATGAAAAGTACCGCCGATGTTGTGTGCATAAAAACACCCATTTCCTCACAGATTTTCGTCTCTCTCGCCGATTGACTTAAACTTTTAAAAGATGATCTCCTCTTCGTAAAAGGATGGCTGAAGAGGGAAGGTCTCGCGTTCGGTCCTACCGCGCAGCTGTCGATCCACCAGCCAAAAATTTTGGTCAGTTTTCTTTCCATGCAACGTGAGTACACGTTAGAATGCTCTCCCACGAAGGCAAATTTTAAGCACAAAAATACCTTTAGAAATGAGCGAAAGCGTTATCCGTCAACAGCAATATTGCAAAATTCCGTATGTTAAGAAATTCTCAATGGTGCTTCGTTAACTCTTTAGGTTCACTGTTATTTTGCGCGGCTTGAAAGAAGACAATCTAAATTTTTCCGGGTATCTAACGAACAAGACTTTTGAGCAGCTTTAAAAAAAAAAGTTAATGATGCCAAATACTCGAAAAAATTAATAATGATTCTTCATTTTCCTGAGTGTTTCGTTATTCCTATAATTTCATTGGTTGTGTCAGTTCACAGTACAACCTGTAAAGGGCCAATCAATTTTTCCGAATCTAAAGCGCAATTCGATATTTTTTTTAAAGCTGTTCAAATGTTAAATGATTGTCAAGTGAAGTTCGCAAAGTTTTAGGTCAACTAAAATCTGAATTGACTATAGAACTGATTGCTATATCTTTAGCATTTATTAAAATATAAATCGGAACAGATGGACTTGAGTGATCAGAGGACTGCCTTATTTAGGACTTAATTTCTTTTGCTGGTCCCTAAAATACCCAAGAAATCAGAAGAGAACGTTTGAACATGCTCTCTCGAGTTTTGTTGGAGATATAAATTTATCATTTTCTGCACTTGTACTTCGTCCCCACAGTTGGGCGATGCAGAGCGGTCAAAACAGAACGTTTTTCAAATAAATTTAAATACTGCTTATTTCACAAATGCAAATAAAGTTCTCACAGAAGTCCGTCTCCCTTTGATTTATGATTCAAATTAATTTCGTTTACTTAATCCAGTTATTGTAAGCACCAATATTGTATATAGATAATCTGATAAGATCATAAGAAGTGCTTTCACCCATCGGTGTATTTGCCCTTACAGACTACATACAGCTAGGCTTAGGGATGGACGCGAGACGTGCGAGACGAGAATCGGGGCTGTCTCGTCTCGTCTCGCAGTGGTAAACCTCTGTCTCGTCTCGCGTCTCGTCTCGTCTCGCAAACACTGTGTCTCGTCTCGCGTCTCGCAAAGAAATTGCTGTCTCGTCTCGCGCGAGACGCGAGACGTCTCGCGAGTCTCGCAAAATTAAGGACTGCGATTTCGTTACCATTTTATACTAACTTATTATTGGGATTTTATTGAAAATTAATATTAATAATAACAATTACTTACATATAGCCACATTAGTAGATATATTAATAACTATATCAGCATATATCGGCATTTGAAGTAAAAGAAATTGAGATTTAATCCGTATATATAATGTCACACCGAAAATATAGTATTTATTTTTATTTACTAGCTGCGTGCCCGTTCTTCGCACTGTAGTAAACGAAAATTTTCCTAACATGAGTAATTTCAATTAATTCCAGTGATGTGGAATCTAAAATAAAAGCAAAATTATTTGACTCTTGATGTAAAGTTTGCGTCATGAGTATTAACCTGGCATCATTGCAATATAATGACTCAAAAAACTACGTCAGTGTCATTCGCGATCAGAAAAGTGAAAAGCTTAGCGGTTTGCAGAGAACTCCCGACTTTCAAAATGTGTTATTTCTACATCATACTGTAGTTCTACATCATACTGTTCAAGTTGTAGCATTAAATACCTCAGACACTACATGAAATGGACAACCGTTTATTTTAAAATAGCTGCGCACCCGCTCTTCATACGAGAAGTAGCGAATATTTTACTAAAATCATATCTGCATGAGACAAAACAGATTTTTTTTTTTTTTTAAGTTCAAGTAATCTCCTCTGTTGAAATTACTGCGGGATATATTAACACAAATTAGAATTACTTATCGTTCAGTTGGTTGGTCAATGATAACCCTTGAAAAATTATAAACAGAACACTTTTAGTCTTTATTAAATCTCTACTATTTACTTTAACGTCAATTTCAAGTCTCTAAAATATGTGTAATTTTTATATTAATGAAAACAAGATTATATTAACGATAATTATAATTATTTGCCTAATATTTCCAATAACATTACCGTGTGGGCATTTTTAGATTTCATTATAGTATCTCAGTTGGTTAATAGACGTCTTATTTTTGTTTATATTTTATTTTAAATTACTGAACAGTTAATTTGTTGACGACTATCCGTTTGTACTTTTCCACAATAATTTTTAGCGATAGTACTACAGTCGTTATGGTCGCCCTGTTTACAGAAAAATTAAACCATAATCCCCCTAATGTATATCCAGTGTGGATTTTTAAAAAAAATGAAAAGACATCTAACAGGCGAAGATAATTTTAGAATAGGAACCCAACTGCAAGATAAAATGATGGGGAGGAAAAAAATTTATAAAAGTTTTGCAAGCCGAAGGAAGGGAAAACATGATAATATAAACGAAAAGAGAAATAGTTTTTTAAAAAATTGCTTGCATTTCTTTCCGTCCGATATTAATATATAAGAATAAAAAATGTCATTTTAATCTCTTTAAAATAGGCCAACAATAGGGATTTAACCGCCCCTAGAAAGTTGTTACCAGGGTGGGCGCCCCCCCCCCTACGCACGCCGCAACGTGCGGGAAGGTTTGAGGATAATATCGGTACAAGGATATTTCAACCAAGGATATTCAACCATATTTCAACCTACTCAGACTAAGCATCAATGCGAATGCAAGTTGCTCTACTTCTAATCTCTCTCTGATATACCCGAAACCCGATTATCACAGGGGCAAGGGGGGGCGGTAGTCCGGTGCCCCTGAAGAAAAGGGGGCCCATATATATCCCGATTATCTAAATTATAAATTCATATGTACTGAAATAGTAATTGTGGGGAAAAAACTGAATTTCCTCTATAATATAGGTATTACCTAATTGTCTATCACTAGATCAAGTTAGAGATATTTTTTGGGGTGATAAATACGATTTGATTAAAGTACAAAAACTACAGTTAACTGAAATGCAATTTTCGAGTACAACAGCGGTCAAAACTGGGTTAAAATGCTTAAAAAGGGGGGGCTCAGTAAAGGGGCTTAATGCGTAAAAAAGGGGATAGTAAGGGGGGCCCCAAACTTAATGCAACGGGCCCCGTTTAAAAGTGGTCAGATTTGAACATACCGTACCGCCTTTCCTATTTACTTATTATTTTTCTTTCGACTCTTCTCTGTTTTCTTTTTTTTCCGCCTCTTTCTTTATCCTCTCCTTTGTGTGTTTTGTATATCTCTCGTCTGTTCTAATTTTAAATGTTACGTGTTTGTGCGTATTGTAGAGTGCTGATAGTATACCCGGACCGAAAACGAAGGAGACGCAAGTTAAACGGTAGAAGCTTAAGGCAAATTGTCGCTTTTCAGATCGTATTTATGCAAGACGGAAAAAAATGCGAGAATTCTCGCGCGAGACAAGACTCTGTCTCGCCTCGCGTCTCGTCCCGCAAAATATTTTCTTTCTCGTCTCGCGTCTCGTCTCGCAAAAAAAATTCCTGTCTCGTCTCGCGAGACAATGCGAGAATTCTCGCGTCTCGCGTCCATCCCTAGCTAGGCTAGCCTATTTTCTCTCGCAAAGTGAAAAATTGAATAGTTGGAGAAACACAAGATATTTTGCACTTTAAAAAGTACAAAGTATCGCACTTTAAGTAATTTGTTAGTTTTCATACTGAACTATTTCCCCCGTTTTATTAAATGATGATAAATATGTACGGAAAATGTCGCTTTGAACATCTGATAATTTTGATACATCGTTCAGACAATTATTTATAAAAGGTCATTACAGATTAATTTCTCAAACATTTTACATAAGACCCAATATTAAGTGCGTGTTCTAACTGATTACTGTAAAATCGCTTATTTTCGCGAAAATGAAGATATCGGTGACTCGCCAGCTGAAAATTTCGCGAAATTTATATGAATGGAACCGAAAATTGAAAAATCCCTAAACTACCTAAATCTAGAATCTCTTTAGCATAAAGCATTTTAAAATACTTCATTTTGTCCGATAAGTTCGTTGCCTCAACTTCCCCATTTTGAATGGCTTCAAAGAAGCTGGTATAAATATTGTAAGAGAATGAGCTGCATTCTATTAGTTATATCATTGTTTTAGATTCAAGAAATACTTGAAAGAAAGAAAGTTGTCACGAAAGAGTTTGTAACTCTGCTGTAAATTATTAAATTTTAAAGTGGAAAATTTATTTTTTAATCATTTGAAGTGAAAAAATAGTATTTCGCGAGGCTTTAATTTTCGCGATTACGACGGGCTAGCGAAAATTAAAGTCTCGTGAAAGTAGACGATTTTACAGTAGGCAAAACTTTTGGAGTTATAGTAATTATTAAGGAAACATCCATTGAAACCGAATGATTTAACTTTAATTTCGGTCCAATAAATATACGAAACGTTCTTCCTTTAACAAAATATTTGATTATGCTATTTTTGTTTACATTTTAAGTTTACCTGTGGGCTTGCATTTCTTTCAGATTGCGTGTCTAACCAGAGCTTCGAATGTTAAAAGGTACGCAAATATTCAAAAAGAATTAACACTATCTGCTATCAGAGGTGTATTTAGCGTATGATAAGCAGGTGTGTGTCATAGTCATCACTTTATGATAGAGACCATGATATATCACTAGTACATGGTTTCTAAAACTATGGATCACCACCATGAGTCATTTTTTGGGTAGGTATTGGTAAAATCCTGAATGTGCAATTAAACTAACTTTTTCACAATTAGTAAAGTATCAGTTGCTTTTGATTCGGTTTCTAAACACTGGGTTGCAATCTAAAAGTTTGTGAATTACTGGACTAGATTTTAATACTAGGCTAAGCCTGCAAAGCGCTTAATAGACATCGGCATGTTTTCAATGCATGTTGGTGTATGTTAATTACACAGACAAAAACGTCATCGCCAACGAAAGCATATGCTAAAGAGTATAGTATTTTTCCTGTTTGTTAATTTGGTACATCATGCTCACTAATTTACAGTAATAATAAAATATTTTTTCAGCGTTAATAAATGTATTAGGGTAAAATAATATGAATTGATATTAAATATTGATTATTGGTACATTTGGTATTTAATTATCATAAAATATAATTAGTAAATATCAAAGCAAGCCACAGATATTTCTCATAAACTGCAATTATTGGAATTACTTTATGTGTTAGTGTAAATAATAAACAGTACTAAACACAACATTTCAATAGGAAATTTGGGGCATTAACTGTCGTAACGTTCATAAATTTTGTAACAATTCAATCATATATACGGATTAAATTACAGACAGTCTGGCATTCAAGACAAACCAAATCAAATGCTTCCGATGTTGGGAAAATACTCAAAAGTAATTAAAAAATTTAAAAGACATAGATGTCAGATGTTGATTCAATTAAATAACATTAATTTGACAACAGCATTATATTATTAATAAATATTAAAATGGAAGAATTTAATATAAGTTAATTATTTTTCTCAATTTGAGAGGGGAAAAAAATATACAGTTAAAAGAAAATAAGGAAAAAAAAATTTAAGCGGATATATATATATATTTTAATGGAAAACGTCAATCTCCGCTGGATGACATTTCTTCAAACTTCTGTCACCAGTTTTGAAATGAGAGTCGGAAGGGGTAAAAGTGCCCTATTATTTATTATTTAAAAGCAAGCGCATTTTAATTTTTAGTTCGGTGATCCCACGTGCATTCCACGCGCTTAAATATTTTTAAAAGCGCAAACAAGCGATCGCATACTCCTTAGCACGATTTGGATAAAAAGAGAAAGAGAGAGGAAAGAAAAAAATAAAAGGCGCTCACCTCCAAGGAAACATCTTCCTTCGAACGACAGCAGCGGGGGGGAAAGCAGCCCAGAAATTTCAGACGATCGACCTTCAACTGTCGGTCGCAGTTTGACTGACAGTTTCATCAGAGCATTGACGAGCAACGCCCTCTATGGAACTAAATTCTTATTAATTCACCCAAACTCTTCCGCAGGAAGTGGAATTTTCGGATGGATTTTGTTTACAAACACAAATGACAGGAACGGGCGACTAAATGAGAATTCTTCTAAACAATCCAGATAATATTTTTTACACGAGAGAAGAGCAGTGTCGGGAGCTGGTTACTTTTGTTTTTACAAATTTTGTTCTCTCAGAGTCGAACACACACGGGTCCCTGTTTACGGCAAACTATCGGCGCGCGAAGAGATTGCGGTACACCGTCGATGTTCTCCGGCACATGTCAGGCGCTGGTCTGGCTCGCATCTACGGCCGGTCGGGAATCATCGCGACGGTCGGGTCGTTCTCGGCGACCTCTCGGGACTCAACACTCGCCACGGGTTGCCAGCGCTGTGCCAAGGTTTGGCGCGGTAGCGCTGCGCGAGGCTTCGTTTCCGCAATAGCTGAAAAAGGCGTGCAAGGAAGACATGAGGTTTTTAGCCATGTTACGGTTTTTGACGTATTGTATCAGTTCAAAGGTATGGTAAAGCTTCATTTTAAAACTTATTAACTCGTTTAAAACCAAATAAATGAATTTTAAGCTAGGAAAAACAGTAATGATCCAAACAATCGTGAAATGAATACATTTGGTGAAGTTTCACATATTTTGTTGAATATTCATTTAACTTTGTACACATTTGAAGATATTTTTCTAAAATTAGTACTTTTTTTATGTTTCAGTAATAAAGACAATAAATTATAATGCTCAGGCACTTTTTCACCCATTTCCGTCCTCAGTAAATACATTACATAACACACATGAAAAAATAAACAATAAATAAATTTGAAATTTCTAAAAATTAGAGTTTGGCAGATTTTACAAGTCACTGTGACATTTTGTGCACAAGTTTTTATTTTTATTCTCTTAAGTAACTACTCATCAAAATTCTTCGAATATTCAAGATTTTCCTTTTCTCATCTAAAATTTTATATTAGTACGTTTTAGAAAAGTACCAGACTCTTCGTGAGTAATAAATACCGTGTTTACACGCGTAATAGTCGCACCCCCGTTTTGAAGCAGAAAAAATCGTCAAAATATTTTCCCCGCATAAAAGTCGCAGTCACGTATTTGACCTTCACTTATGTCTTTAAAAATATTACCATAAAAAAAAAATTATATTCAGTGTGCAACTGACGAAAAGATTATTTAATAAACGGCAGATAATCTGGAAATATTTGCTAAATTAGAATTTCATTATAATACCAGTAATATTTTAGCATTAGACTGTACAGTATTAGGTTAGAGATTTCCCGCAAAATAGCACCTAGACTTTAATCCAATAATTAAAAAACACGATAAATCAAAGCTCACTTATGTGCTTTATTGGTATAAAAAATCGAATCAAAATATTTATTCTTTTTTAAGGTGTAGTTAATTATATCTTTTTTCGTGTGTCTAAAACACTGGAAATAATGCACTAAATTTTATGCTAACGTTTAGAAATCTACAAATGGCTTTACATCAATTTCCTGCTGCAACAATAATAAGAGTAGTACTAAATAAAACTAAGAGTAGTACAAAAATAAGTATATATAGTATCTTGATCATAGTAATCGATGCTATAGCAACGAAATACCGTGAGCAGTGAATCAGCAATAGTTACGGATTTCCTGCGCCAGAATTTGGCGACTTATATAAAATAATATAAATGAGCTGTCTTGCCAATTCTGGCAACCCGCAGTTGACTTGACGTCATCACCACGCACGGTAGGTCACCAACGTTGGTCCGAAGAGTAGTAGGCGTTGGGTCGCTATTGGCCAACAGCTGGCCAATTGGAGACAGCACTAATCTGGAGGACCTGTTCGAATTCGGACACCCCCGTCATTGGACGATTATTGATCGAATGTGTAAGAGTGATAGATAAATAAATAAATAATAATCTGTCAAAACTCTTTGAACATTGCACTGGACACAGAAATTTGGGCGGCTGAAATAGATACTATATTTGGACTTTAAAGAATAACGACCGAATATGAATACATATAGTATAGATGACACATAAGTTTTATTGCGAATAGAATGTTAGAAACAATATCAGTAAAATGGGAAAATTAGACCAAATTTATTTCTTTTAATCTATGTGTATTCAAAAGTAATTTGATATTAAATTTAAAAATAAGTATTGACATCAGATATTATGATAGTGAGTTAGAATTACATGCATTCATTTCATATTGGTGTTTCTAAGGAAAATAATTAAAAGAATTATTTACTTCTGCCTTTGAATTACTTTAGTCTTATGCTCGTCATGATACGAATTATACTTGACAAAAGGAAAAGAAAAATCATTGTGGTAGATTTATGTATTTTTTAAAGAACGCAGTTTGTAGAAAATTAGGGATGGGCGCGAGACGAAATATAAGCCTGTCTCGTATCGCAAAAAAGCTTCAGAGCGTAGTCTCGTCTGGTAAAATTCCTATAGAGTAATGATAAAAACTCCTACTCGTCTCGTAAAATCCCTATATAGTAAAGATTAAACCGTTCGCCTCGTCTTGCCCAAACCCAAGGGCGGATTCAAGGGGGAGGCGGAGGGGGCTACCGCCTCCCCCCCCCCCCCCCCCCCGAGAAAAAATAAATTAATGTACAAGATCCTATTTTACTTCCATGAAATGGATGTATACGTCAATCTTCCAACTTACCCCCCCCCCCTCCAAACAAACTTGCAATAATCCGCCACTGCTAAGTCCCTATATAAGTAATAATTAAACATTCTGGTATAAAGCTGCAAATCTCTCGTCTCGCCTTGCATTCATTGCTGTACATATTTATCTCTTCTAGATAATGTATACCGGTATCTTGCATTAATTGAGAGATACGTATCAGCGGATTTATCTTTTTAATGAGCGCATCTCTAATCACAAAACCAGAAATATTAGTACATGCTGCGTCTTATCATTTCGCCGTAAAGTTCATTTTACGTCATGAAAAGTAAAGAGAAGCAATAGATAATTAGTATTAAAGTTTTTGGAAACTGCGTAATCAGTATTAAAGTTCTGCTAGAGATTGTTTGCTACAAAATTTATTCTTTAAAAAATAGACTTTGTTTGGGTAATTTTACGATTTTTTATGTTTTAATTGGTCGGAATAAAACAAATACCAGGTGTAAAATAGTCTCAATCCATTTTTATTTATTTCATTTATTTACCAATTAAAAATATCCTTTGTCAGAATAAAGGTAACGATTTAGCAATCATAAAATATTGCATGTTACGCAGAAGTTTTCAGAAGAAATTTTTAATTGTGAAAGGAACATTATTTTAGATGCTATAATATTTGCTTGTTCTTGTTGGAAAACTACAGTACTCTAGTGCTAGAAATTAGAAAATATAATTAAAATGTTTTAACAATAAGGCTATGTTGATACATTGTGGTTAAATGTTAAACATCAGAAATATATTAGTATAAATGGATTTTTTAAATTTACGATGACCAATTTTTACAACATAAGAAATAAATTTCATAATGATAGTAAAACAGCGCGGTTAGTAATATAAATATAGTGCTGATAGTAAAATAAGCGTAATATATAGCGCTGATAGTAAAATAAAACATTTTGAAATACTCTACAAGGGTTTTTAATATGCACGTTTAAAAATAATCTGAAAATTCAGGATAATTGCAGCCTTAATTTTCAGGAAAATGACCGCTTTCCCCAAGAATTGGTAATTTTCCGTTAAAAGAAGAAAAATGATTGCACCTTTCAGAAATTTCTTGTGCAAACGGTAAATTTCCGTGTTTGGTTTGGTTTGTAAACGATGGTGTGTATTTTTTTTTTTTTTTTTTTTTTTTTAAATAAACGATAGGTGTATTTTTTTTTAATATAATTTTTAGCAGCCAATGTATTTCTTTTTTTCCGATTTTTAGTGTTTGGAGCATATCTGTATAGAAATCTAAACCGATGTGACAAACAGCTAAAGAGTAAATGTCTTTACTAATTGCATACATTTGTGAAAATCGAACTTAATTTCTTGCTAATCCAATAACATGACTGTGTTAATAATAACTGGACAACATTTTCTCACGAATTGTGATATTTTAAATCATGAAAGAAAATATTTCCTCTCCCACAAGGAAACTAAAATAACCTTCACCTCACCCTTTGGCCAGACCAGACCCAGTCGTATAGTGCCTAGTGGTCAGAGAAACCGTCTCCCAATCCGTAGGTTCAGGGTTCAATCCTAGCTATAGCAGAACAGTATTTTATTTCGCAGTTTTGGTAAAACGGAAAGTTACCAGCCCAGAAAACGGCAGACAGACAAAATTCATTATGTACACTGAGAAAAAATTAGCGAAATTACTCATCCTTTCCGATCATAATTTACAAAATATTTTTTTAAAAATATCATACTCTAGAATTCACATTTTTTTTTTCATCTCGCCAAGAAATAAGCGGCATTGAATAACGTGAATTAAACTTTTTGACATCTTTTGATGGAAATAGAGGATAAATTGAAAAAAAAAAAAAAAAAAAAAAAAAAATGCCGAAACTTTTGAAAATATGGCATAGAGAGGAGTTATTCAACATACAAAATTTGCTGATGCATGCTTACTTACTCATTACACTCTAATTAAATAACTATTCACAACTAATTACGAGAAAGCAGTAATCCCGTCAATACTTTTTAAACATGCGACTGTAAAAAGTCTTGGCAGAGTAGCGTTTAAAAGCAAATAAAATTAAAAAAAAAATATTTAAAAAAGAAATAAAAGAATGAAGTTTGGAAGAAACGTGATTAACAGAGCAATTAACGAGAACAAATATTTTTTTTTTATTATTATTCCCTTGAAAACTGTACATTTTGTTTTCTTTGTACAAAAGAGACGGTGAATGACCTAAAACTTTTTTCTTTTACAATTTCTTCGGACAATGTGCGCTGATGCTTTGTGGGCGTCAAAGGACGGATAAAAAATAGAGGGCTGAGTTGTTTTGGGAACAATTTATCAAACGTCCAACTTTTAAAATAATTTCATGCAAAATCACTCCGGTCGCTTTCAGTGATTGCATGTACTCCCACCTTTCTATTTATCGGCGTCATCTGCCTTCAGAAACGATTACGGAATGCAGAAATTTGATTACGATGAAATATGGTCGTGTTTTGAGGTAGATCCCGTTATCTTGAGCGTGTTTAGTAAACGAACGTAAGCGCAGCAGATCCCAGAGACAAATGGATGCAGAGAGGCATTTATCAAAGCCAAAGCAACATTATCTTTATTTTCGAAAATTTCCACCTTATTTTGTGAATTTTGATTTTTCTTTCTTTCTTTTTTAACTGTCGGTGAGTACAAAAAACGGCAAATATGTATGATGATTTTTTTTAAGGCATCAGTTAACTTTGTCAAAAGTTTAACCCTAGATTTTAGGCTCTATTAAGATGACATTTTATTATATTATTAAATGCGATTACCGAAGATAACCCTACTGAGAACTAAGTAGAGGAAATGCATTATGAATAACACATAGGAGTCCAGTTCGCCCACCCACGATTTTAGGTTTTTTTTTTTTTTTTCTTTTCCTCTTTTTGTAGGGGTGGGGGTGGCTACAAATACTGCTTATAGTGACCTCGAGCATAATTATCTATCTTTTAACGTCAAAATATTCTGTATCATTTGCCAAAAATACTAGCCCATTATCAATATAACTCATTAATAATTATCTGGTCTTTTCATTCACTTTGTAATCGAGTTCAACTGTGTTTCATATACAATTATTTCGTTAAAAACCAATTTTGGGGGAGGTAAAAAATATTATAGAAATAAATTGAAGAGAAATGAAAAAAAAAATATATAGCATTTTAATTCATTAAGTGACATTTAAAAAAAAAAAAAAAGCTTTTCACTTTTAACTCTCTAACTTTAGGGGGGCTAAAACCCCCGTACCCCCCCTCCTGGGGGCGAATGTGTAGGAGTCGATTCCCAGGAATCTGGAATACAATAAAATTCTGAAAACTCGTGATATAGGATGAATTCTGTTCGCAAAATATTTTGCAATCTTTGGAAGTGCATTTGTTTACCTAGTCGCAGACTCTTGGGTTCCGATTTGCTGGGAATACTCCTCTTAGTATCAGTTTCACAGACTTAAGTAAAGTATTTTTTTTTAAAGGTAACAGAAGTTTTAAAAAGGGAGTCACTAAGAACAAAAATACAAAAAGAAACAGACACATATTTATGCCCATTTCGAAAATTTAGAATATCATCAGATTTTCCGAATGATGCAATGGGGTTTATATTAAACATATATATAGATTATATTATCGAATTTAATTAAAGAATTTTAACTAAAATAAAGAAAAGCTTGACTAAATTCTCAATTTACCTAAGAGAATCTTTTCACAAACAAAATGCATTAATCGATAAAAGTTAATGTTGAATTCTTTTAGGTTTTATTTTGTAATTTGAAATAATCGGTTACACATTTCGCGGCGTGCATTAAATATGCAGTTATAAATATGAAATAATAGCAGGAAATTAATGGGGGGAAACAGTTTCAAAACCCCAGGAATGAAGTTGAGTAATACTGGAATGTGTGTGTTAAACAGGTACATCAAATTATAAACCTCGTACTTAGGCGTACATGCTTTTCCTTGTATTGTGGTAAACTCAATTCGCTTAAAATAGAAAAAACTGGCTAAAGCAATAACTTTCTTTTCATAATCGTAAAATTAAAGAAATATATATAATTTATTTATTTATTTAAATTGTGTGGCATCATCAAATTACTATGCCACTCAAAAAGCCAACTGACTTTAAAAAATTCATCTTGAAAAAAATCACTAGAAGGAAACTACTCCTCAAAAAAATTCTATGACTAACCATTCGCATAAACCACTAATTTTTTATGTGCGTTTAATGATACACTGATCATTTTCAATAAAGTATAAAGTTATCATTTCTTTCACAGGTGCTATGTAATTTCCCTCTGTAACATCATAACCCCACCCCGTCTGCAAGATCACAAACAACATGTACCATCTATATCAATAGCAACATTAGAAAAAACCCTCTAAAAATAACGACCGCGATGAAAAACCAAAAGGACATAACACATTGCAGGACATCTTAAAAGAAGTCAAGCGTTTGAATTAGTTGTCATTTTTCGGGCTCATAGCTTATTTAGTAAACTTTTTCCTTCAATGCCCAAACTAAACAGCAAGCCGACAACACTAACTATATATTTATATTTCCTCAAGTTACTAAAGTGGGGAAAATTTATGTATTTTCTACACGGTCTCGTGAGTTTTAAACCTGTGTTTACACAGAGACGCGTTAAAAAAAGAGCCACTCGAAACGCTACCTGTCTTTTCAAAATAGCGGTGCAACTTTTAATGCAGGATGACAAGGATATATTACGCGTGAGAATAAAGCTGTAACCGTGATTCACAGTGACTGCCTTACTACAACACGAACCGGTGGGAGTATGATATTACATAACGTCAGAATAAGAAAATTATAAACTGGGAACTTACCTGCAAAATAGTAATGATTATGTAGGCGCTGGTATAAAAAGTGCACAAAGAAAAGGGGAGAAAAAAGTGCAAGAGATCAAATTTTACGGTTCACGAATTGTGGTTTTTGTGAAGCGATCATGAAAAATGGGAAACTAATATTGACAAAGCAAATCTGAGAATTATGTCAAAACAAAAATTAGTAATTTTTTCGGCATGCCACTTTTACATAAATTTTATTACCCAAGATATATTTTACTTGTCATAAATACTAAAATTCTGACTGTTAAAAGAAATCTATATAGATTTATTCTTCTTATCAATTTTAATCTTGGTAAAAATTTAACAGTAACAGTCAGACTGATTCAACTATGATCAAATAACTAAAACATCTGCACATTTAGGTAATTTTCTGAGCAAGCCTACAACTTCTACAAAGCTTCATTAAAATTAGTTTTAAAATAATTTTTAAATACTAGAAAATTAATCAGATATAAATTAACGAAATAACTAAACTTTAGAAAATGTATTCTATATTAGTGCAAGATGGAGAAGGGAATGTTCGAACTATTTTCAAAAAATTAGCTGAATAAAAAAATTCAGAAACAAAAAATAAAATGCTTGAAAAAAGACTCACAAGTCAATATTAAATAAAAACAAAATTCGTTCAGTTTTCAACACAAAACGGATATACAAAGTAAATTAATTGAACTATTGAATGAATAAATCACCATTAGACTGTATAAGCTGAAAATAACTTAAATGTTTACGCAAGTTTTTTTTTTTTTTTTTCTTTTCAACGAGTGAGCACTTGCCCATAAGGCATTGTCCACTACAACTGCCCTAAGGTGCTGTGACACTTTTTTTTTTTTTTTACGGGACCACCCAGTGGGCGTCCAGCGTTACCCTCTATGAAGGGTGGACAAGTTAACCAAAGCCACCGGGTTCGAACCTGGACCCAAGGCGTGATAGAATGGATCTCAAGCCACTACACCACCCAGACGGCTGCTTACGCGCAAGTGAAACAAAGTATGCTTGATTTTCAAATCGAGATAACTCAATGATGTAAGGTAATTATGAACTAAAAACCAGTTATTCCAATAATGATTTTAATGATATAGTATATTAATTAAAAAAATTTCATTAAAACAAATATCTGGAGACTGCAGTGTGCATCAATAAATGCGCATTTATTTAAGGTAAGGAATGTGCCAAGATGCTTTTACGGAAACCGACTTCGGAATACAGCCAACGCGAAACAACGCAATATGGAACTTGTAATAGCAAATATAGATTTATTATTGAGGTTCAAATTGGAAATTTCAAAAGGGATGGAAAACCATGAGCAAAGAGTGTCACATATGCACACTCTTTCATAAAAAGTGTTTGAGAATTGCATATAATCAGGCAGGGACGCAGCCAGGGGGTGGGCCATGGGAGCCTGGACACCCCCCGAAATTTTGGATTTTGTTGTAATTGGCTGTCATATCAAGAATTTTTGTAAAGAATTCTACATTTTCACCTTTTGAGCAACCCCCCCCCTATTTTTTTTCCTCGCTGCATCCCTGTAATCAGGGGTAGAAATTTGACTATTTAGTTAGTGGTTCACAGAATCAATTTCTCCGTGACGTTCCTGGTCCGTAACATTTATCACTGGTCCGTATACACGATTAAAAAGAATTGCAAAACAAAAGAAATAATACGAGCAATATGTATTGATTTCCGTTAAGAGCTGAATTAAAAAAAAAATATATATATATAAATATCTTTCATAAAAATATTAAATAGATAAAACTATATGACATATATTTGTAAAATTAGATGAAAGCTATTCTAAAACTAAATGAGGAACGTTTGCAAGAGAAAAATACAAATAAAGCGTTACTGGTCCGGTCCGACGGGCAAATTGTATTCTGGCCCGTTATATATTCGTATATATATATATATGTCTTGGATCAGCAGACCACCGTTAATTTTGAGCCCCGCATGTAATCTATGTAAATGTTATTTCCTATAAAAACGAGTTTGAATTTTGGACATTCACAACAACAAAAACAACTAAAAATCGCATACAAACTCAAACGAGTAAAAAAAAAAGTGTTAAAATCGCACACACACCACACTAACACGAAAATTTGCTTTCGATTTTAGAGGTATCGACACCTCCGTCAAACGTGTGATACGTGTAAATTAAAAGCATTTAACAGACTGATCTCGCTCAATAAACTATAGAATCTTGCCCCATGTGCGATATTTATTTACCGTATTAGCCCGAATATAAAACGGCCACAAATATAACGCGACCCTGAAATTTTTCATCCAGATAATTCCTTTATTTAGGAGAAAAATCCTATATTTAGGCCGAGTCAGGTTTTTAACGGGAAATGATCAGTCAAAAAATACCGCATTATATTCGGGCCAATAAGATAATTAAAAAAAGAAAAAAAAAAGCCAACATAATTTTCTAGAGTCAGCCAAGATTCTAGCAAGCACATATTTTAAAAGTTCATAACATCGGCCGGGCCATCACTTAACCACATCCGATAAAGTACCGCGTGCAGGATACATAAATATTCAATCAAGCAGCAAACAAAAGAACCGATCCAATACATTATACATTCGCATACACGTATATACCACATACAAGAGGGAGAACTACCACAGAAAGAACCATACCTCCATGTTACGGCAGAATGCATTTTCTTGTTGCACCCTTACTTTCAAATGGTTCTTGTGAGTTTGGGGAGAGAGGAAGGGGGGCTGCAGAAAGGCGTTGCAGCTCACGCAATGTCCATTTGTAGGATGGGGCCGCCCCTCTCTACGTGCCTCATTTGGGGCTTCCCGTCGAAAAGATAGCGGACGGGAGGGATTTTCAGGCCATCAAGGTTTTATGGCCCAAATCAATGGGTTCTTGAGCCCCAAGCCGTGAGATCGTAGAGGGTTGCTTGGCCCTTAGGGCTGCAGAATCAGTAGCCAGGGATTGCAATTGTTTGGCCAGACTTAGGTATTGATAGAGATATCAAAATACTTAATCGTTTGGTGAGTGCTGTATCTGGAGTTTGTTCAGCTGCATAATACCGTGTAGGTGTTTTTTTTTTTTTTTTTTTATATATACACGCTTATGCAGTCATGATCAAACTGATGAAGTCTTAGGCTAGAAGTCATTCAGATGATGTGTATCGTTCATTCAATCCTGAAGTTGTAATTATTTCTGTTGAAATCATTTCTGCTTGTTTTTCCAAATCTCTTTCTGCTATTATAGGAGGGAAAAAACAAGATATGAAAAGTGTTTTTGAAGCCGTTTGAATCCATAAAAATGCGTTTAAGTAATATTTTGCTATTATTCTGGTCAGTACATCTATGAAAATATAGTCCACTAATCGAATACATTAAGAGTAGTTTGCTATTGTTAAAAGAAAGTATAGTACGTGATTAAAGAATTAAGGCTTGAAGAAACGTTACTTTTATACAGCACCGCTCAATACAGCTCGCAGTTACTTGCT
This sequence comes from Cheiracanthium punctorium, assembly GCA_038373885.1. NCBI lineage: Eukaryota > Metazoa > Arthropoda > Arachnida > Araneae > Cheiracanthiidae > Cheiracanthium > Cheiracanthium punctorium. The sequence continues at coordinate 737,467 of JAWZYV010012008.1, forward strand.
TTTATACAAGTACTTTATCAAGCGGACACGCACATAGAACATTGGCGACTTTACGAATAGGGTAAGTCAAAACATCTTTAGTGCAAGTTGACGAGGTTTTAATGATCATGTTGCAGCAAGGTCATTAAGACAATGTTGTGTACAGAAATTTTGACCATAACCTTAATGTTACATCGGCAAGTTCCTTGCGTAGAAACATAACATTAGGCCTCCACATGCGTCGTATCAAAGACTGCCGCCACTGCGACTTCGGGAGAAGGTATACGGAAATTCTAGGTGATTACGAAGCACAGATATATAATCACAACAAAAAACACGGAGACACCCAGTCACGATGGACCTTAATGCGAAATTTCTCTTGCTCTGGCCTTCTACTCTAGAAGATCTACGTGGAGTAAGTGTATATAGATAGTCAGAGAACTCATACATCAGTAACTTTTTCTCTCCCAATTTTTTTTTTTTTAATAATATTGCTTAGTTTCGTTTTAGTTTATGCATTTCCTGTGATACTTTTCTTAATCAAGTACTAAACAAAACGTAATGAATTCAGCCAGTGGTGCACACAGGATTTTCTCTTGGAGGGGGCGCCCTATCCATAAAGCTGTGACAACAACCACCCGAAAATATTCAGTTTTTTTTTTCTTCTTTTCACTACCTTTTATAAAGCATTTATGAAAGGTGGCATTAAATAGCATTTTAATACACTTGCATATTCTGGAATTGTGTTGTTATTTATATGAAATATGAATTTCATAAAGTCTTGTAACATATTGAAATGTCAAAAAGTATATATTGATTTAACAAAGCAAAGTTGATAACTGTTTTGGGAGGGGTCCAGTGGGTCTGTACCCCTCCCTTGTCTGCGCCACACGAAATTCAGCTCAAAATTTCTTAAAAAACACCACTGGAAGTTTTGCAACTGTCTCCATACCTTAAAGAAAGGAAATAAAATCCTCAGCATTTCTTCATACTTTGGTTATTTGTGCATTAAATATATCGTTAGGGATAGGCTGATGGTAACACTTACTCATCTGATTACTCCTGATTTGCGCATAAAAACCATTTGGTAACCGAAAATCGTTAGGAAGTAACCCATTTTCATGGCCATGGAGAAACAACTTAGATGAGTCATCTCGAAGCAGATAAATATGGATATTATACCAATTCTGACATACTGCGCTGCGATTTTGATGGATAACAGGGAGCAATTTGACAGTTTTCCCATATTCTCTCCCTTCGAATCGCAAGGGAGCAGTTGGATTTAATGATGGAAGGGGTGCTGTTTCCACAAATCCATAGGAGTCCATAAATAAACGCGTCATATTGGATATCGAGGACTGTGTTATCCACCCCCCACCCTTGATGTGTTTTTGGGGCTGCATGAGGTACTAAACGTAAACATTTAGTGAGGATTTTTATTTTCTTCTTCTTTTAAAAAAGCAGGGTGATGACAAGCAATTAAATACGCGTTTTTCATCCGCCTGGAAGGGTTGAAAAGCAGTCGAGTTTGCAATAAAGAGACGAATTAAAACTGAGAAATCAATTATAAGTCGCACGCGAGTACGGGATGCAACACTTTATGACTTCAATGAACTTTAAAATTATAAGTTTGACAAAACTTAATTATATATCTTTGTTAAGGTTAATCATAAAATTTTTAAAAGTTCAAACATTTTTTTTTTCTTTCCCTATATTCTAAACACCTCGAGTCAGACTAGTCTGACATACTAAGTTCAGATAAACCTAACAATAAATTGCAAGTATATCCTAGAAAAAACTAAAAATTAAGCGTACCAGCACCTATTGAAATAGTAATCTGCAGATTACTATTGGTACAGATGAATGTCAGAAGAGAAGAGAGGTTATCAGCTATACAAGAGACAAGATAGGTCTACTTTCCATTAGTAGTTACATGGGGATTTTGCAAGACAAGGCAAAGCAGTGTGCAGTGTCTATGCTAGACAAGTCTTTATCCCGTCTTGCACATCCTTAGCTACCAGGTATCTAGCATTGAAATTTATTTTCAATTTGAAGAATGTATTTGATAGAAATAATTTTACACAAAGAAGGGTTGAATTAGGGATCCCATTAATTTGGAATGTAATCAATGCGAGTAGATTCTACAAACGGACAGCAGGAGGTACTCTAGCTTTGTAGTTCGAACCGATGCGATGGTAATTTTACGCTTTTTGAAATGCGCGAGATCTCCTTGCAAGTAACTACTCTCGTCAACTAGATTTAGGCCGATTAGATAGGCCAATTTTTCATGGCGAAAGTCTAGGTTCGACAGTTATGCGGGGAAAATCTACTAGATGATATTGCAACTCGAAAGCTATTTTTTCTGCTGCAAAACGAGGGTGCAACTATTATTCGAGGTCGATTATTACGCAAGTAAACACGGTATATATAATGAAAATTCACGTATTTGTGTGTTGTGTAGCTACTGCACGCGTTAACTCATTTCCACCCAGCGTCCTATATACATATGGACACCCAAATCTTAATATTTTCGCTTCTGGTCGCAAAAATTCATGAGCATTGTTAAATTTATCTTCAATTCACGACTATTAAATCTTATTTCCGTAAAAAACTTTAATGTTATAAAATTACACTTTTGAAATTTTCACTTTCAAATACATCTTCAAAAAAAAAAAAAAAATTATGAATCATTCATATGATTGAGGTCAAAATTTTTTTTATTTAAAAAATTGCAAAAAAAAAAAAAAAAAATCACAATTTTGATTCGATCGTTGCAAAAAAATTTTAGACAATTAACGAATGAAAAGCCTTTCATGCATTTGAAATGTATATTAGCAGTCTGGATAAACTAGCGTGTTAAACGTTATTGAGTTCCATGCGCACTACATGATTTGAGTTCACACACACACATTTGCAAAGCTCTGATACTTGCATAGGATGCGAATCGCAAAGGTTTATGTTGAAAGTGGTCGAGATATAGTAAAGTGATATAATGTAATCAACACGCAGCTGAGTGGGATGAGCCTTTGGACATTGCTGCCTCAGGTTTAGACTGACTGACACGGTAATGTGGATGGTTTCACTTAGATGCATATCCAGATTCGAGGCACATGTCGGAAATAGATTGCCTAGTATAGAACTACAAGTTATGATCATCAGTTATGCTAGGGCGAACTGCGCAAGGACTATATATGTGTAAGATATGAGTACGAGGTCGTTTCTTGAAGGTCCAATTTCAAATCTACGATGTGCGTAGCTGTAGTGTTTTTTTTATAAGTATAGAGTAAAATAAGTGATTAAAATTAAAATAATAAATAAATTAAAATAATAAATTAACTGTAAAAGCTCTAAGGGCTTTAATTTTCTTCAGGAGTTTCCTTACTGAGTTTATCTTCAACACAAAGTCTCTTTGATTCTTTCAGACCTTTCTTTCTCTGTCCCAGGCAATATATTTTCAATCCTTCTCTAGGGTTGCCAATTTAGCCAATTTGTGGCTAGATCTGGCCAACTGGCAATAATCGAGTATTCTGTAAATCGGAAATGAGAGTCAAAATGACTCAAAAAACATTGCAGACAAACATATTTCAGCAGCACAAGCACTTAGAAGTAAACGCCAATGAATAATTTAGTACTTTTTTTCAGCCTGAAAACATTTTAAGCCATTATGGACACTTTTAACTTTGATTTCAACAACTTTTTCTCCAGTAGAGTTGGCAACACTGCTTCCCTCAGATTTCTTTTCCACCTCTTTTTGGGCCGTCCCCTTCTGTTTCTGCCTTCTGGTTGCCAGCTCATCATTAATAATTTGGGTAGCGTCTCATTTCCTATTCTTTTTATGTGTCCGAATTATCTTGAGGAACCATTTTGGGCCTATATTTATCAGAACCCAAGACGAAAATTGAAGAGATACGTTAAGTTGTCTTTAGAGACTAGGTTTGTGTTAATTTAAACCTTTTTAAAACGTCTGTAGTATTGTTATGTTTTAAATTTCTCTAAAACTCGGCCGTTAACTTAAAAATACGATATGAAGTACTGATCTACTACTACTACTAATAATAATAATAAATGTTTGTTTAAAATGCACATAAAAATTAAACTTGTAACACCGAAGCGTATAAAAATGCATAGAAAAAGCGACTCAATATATGACAACATTAGTTTAATTTTACATATGAGTTTTTTGCGTTAAAAAAATTGTTAATTTATTTACACATTCTACTCATTTCGAAAAAAGAAAAGATAAATGTTTAATTGTAAGTAGAAAGCGCAAAGAAAAAGGCAGATTAACAATAAATCATCCAAGTTAAATTGCTCTTTACTGAAAAACTGGCAACATAGCAAAATCAACGAACATTTATATAAACTCGCATTTTGTAGAAAATAATGCATAAGTGAAATTCACAAAATTTCATAAAAACTCTAATGATAATAACTAATTTTATCATAAAGTGTTCGATAATCTTGGCTAAAAGGCACCATGCACTTAAATGCTGGCTCTTATCGATGACAGTAAATTTTTTAATTTAAAATTCATTTAATGAATAATTTGGAATTTCCTTTTGACCATACTATAAGTTTCATAAACTGAATGTCTTTTCATTTCCCGTATCAATGGCTTCAGTATTTTAAAGGAAGTCTCACTCAATTCTGTACTCTATACACTGGCAGAAACTAAAATTTGCTAAGTGTTACTCGAAGCATTCGTAAAAATGCAAACTGACGCACACGTCGAACTAATTTAAACCGACAGAACTGCCACAGGAAAAACATACAAGTTCCAGAGGCTGCATTCCAGTTGCGTTCCTTATTCCTTTTTTTGAAAACCACCGTTCGTAAACAGAACACTAAACGATACAGAATTTGAGGCATGCAAAAATATCAGAGAGCCCAAGTTAGTGAATGAAGCGAAGCAATGGGAGTTCAGAAGTGTCAAGAGTTAAAAATTTTCGACTTTGCTAAGCTCTTCAAATAAATAACCGTAGGAAGCGCAGTGGAAACGCTAGCTCAGCGCTAAAGGTAGGGTCACCCTCCTTGTTGTGTTCATCGTAGTGATCATTTATCAAGCCCTTATTTCCGTGGGCGAAGAGTATTCACTTTTGCTCACCAGCCCGGAGCTACATTTTCAAAAAGGTGAGTCAGCGACGGACTTGGCGCCGGCACTTCCTCGCCAATTGGCGAAACAGCTGATTGACGCGCGGCGTTGGAGAAAGAGAACTGTATTTCTGTGTGGTTCTTGTTCTTTATTTTTTTAATTCTCTCTTACCAGTTCTGTTGTTTTCGGATTTCTCTGGAAGACTGTAATGAGAAGGGAATGCATTTTTGTATGTGGGGGTTATGCGCAGTTTAGGGATATTGCAGGAAATGGAAAAAGCCGCTGCTTTCCAAGAAAATTCGTCTTGAGTATTTGTTGTAGCACAGGTTCGTAAAAACATAATAAGAATTAATTGAGCGCAATTTGTAAATTGCTACTAAAATTTGTCGCTGTTTTTGTTAGAAAGTGTTAAAATACTTTTTTGCGATGTTACTACGAAATAAAATTCTGAAACACTAGTGCTGGATTTTTACGTAAGTTTTTACTTTCCATCTTTACAGTTTAGAATTTTACTGAACAATCGTAGATATTTTTGAGGCATTTCTAAATGAGGAAGTATGGCAGAAATTACGTTCTAATGCTTTTTATGTCTCAGGTTTGGGTGAAAAAAAAATTTTTTTTTCAAATGTTAGGATTACTTTTTCAGCCAATCCTTAACTCTTGCAGTTTAATTTCACTCGTCAGCGCAACGGAGCCTTCTTTTTTTGAAATTTTGTGAGCATTGTGCGCATTTTTAATCGCCCATTACTTAAAAAAGATTGAAGCAAATGAAATGGAACTTGATTACTCTTCTTAAAATAAAAGCGTTGCATTTTCTAAAAATTATGATTAATTCTTGAGATTTTTGCTAACGAATCTTGCAAAAACAGCTACACGTTAGCGGTCAGTGTTTAAGAAGTCCTTTGCTTTACTTAAAATATCAAAAGAAGTTATTCCAGAATTCTGATTCAGTTTAAAGATACGAATTTTGATTCATTTTAAAGTTTTAGTATTAAAAATAATTTAGCACATGAAACTGACTCCGACACACATTTCTTGTGCGCATCGACATCTTACTATGACCACTCGGACAGTGTGGGATGTCCAACAAACCGCCTGTGAGTTATCATGACTACTTTTTTTTTTCTTTTTTTAAATCGTAGACTCATACTTTTCTATGATATCTGCGCAGTTCCAACGATGCTTCCTGATCTAGAAATTTAGAAAATGGACAGCACAAAGTGCAAAGGCAGTAGAAACCGCATTTTTCATAGAAGATTGATTTTTATAATTCTGTTAAAAGAAATGAAAATTCGTGGTGGAGAGCATATCTTCTGGCTGTACACACAACACAAAATCCAGTGGATCTTCGTCATTATTAAATAACTTCACAAAAGTCAACAAAACTGCACGATATAAATAGTTTTGTTTAAAAAAATGATATTTTGGTTATAACATATTGATGATGCCAAATACCGGCAATAAGTATCTGAATAAATATCCACTGAATGTATGGAACTATTTATACAACGATTCCCCGTTGTCAGCACATACATACATTCTGATTCGAATTTTTCATCCGTTTTTGTCATCTCTAGGCATATGTAACTCTAGATCTGTTTGGTTGCAGAAGGCGATATAAATTTCATCGCTATTCAAATAAGATTGCGCAGGAGAAAAAAGAAGAAAAAAAAGAACAGAAAATCCACAGTTTTTTTCTACCAAGACAATTTAAAATCTCGAAGGAAATTATGGGAATGTGTGATTTTCGTGTTGAATAGAGAATATATTTCACTTTCTGAGGGAATAGCTTGCCAATTATGTGACTGGGTTAAAGGCTGGGTCTGATACGAAGTAGGTTCTACCTCCAAAGACACAGCCAACTCTCTTTTATATGATTTCGGACTGTCAGTTTGTACATAAAGAGCTAAAAACGCAAAAAGAACCAAACAAACAAACAAACAAAAGTAGTAGTAGTTCTTTTTTACAATATATGTTATAAGAACCAGAAACATATTGCAACGGTGGATCCGGTCAGGGTTAGGGGTTTTTAGACCCCCTCCCCCTTTCAGAAAAAGATGGTGTTCCGCCTTTGTCTAGTTGTGCAAATCCAATTCGTAGCTTCAACAAACCTGTGCTAACTGAGAACAACAATGCGCGAAATACTGCAAAAGTTCCGACTTTTTCAGCTTCATAAACTCCTAAACTATGCCTTTTACAAAAAAAGTCATACACCTTTTTTATTTATTTATTTACTTTTAGGATTAAATTTGCACTATTTTGAACCTACTGCTGCTCTATACGCCAGTAGTTTTTCAGATACAAGCTCATTAATTATTTTAAGGTCAAAATGAAGCTTGTAGACAGACCTAACAGATCTCTCTCTTTACTTTAGGGGGTGGTGGAAAATAGGATTTTTGGAATAAATGAATATAAACACGTGCCATGACGAACTGTTGTTATTTAAAAGAAGGGAAAAGGCGCATGAGAACAAAACAAAACAAAACAAAAAATAGAATGGAATATGTATTTAATTAAATTGAATGCGATAAAGTAGAACAACAATATAAATATTTAAAAAAAGAAAACTATCTAAATTTTGATAGCTTGGAGTGTCCTGGTACAGAAGCATCAATTTTATTTTTATTTATACCTCAATCCTCATTATACAGGCAATGAATCGTCAAAGCCTTCGTGTTCCTTATCTGAACGACATCATCAGGCAGAGATTTACAGTTGCTGTGCAAGATGAGACAGATGATTTTATCATCACACTATATAGGGATTTTGAGACAGCTTTCCAGTTGATTTAGGAGACAAGACAGGCTTTATTTATTTATTTATTTTTTTGGTCTCACGTCCACCCCTACGAAATGAGCTGTTATTTAAATTGCATCCCCGCCCCCTCTCCGAAAAATTCTGTATTCGCCACTGCTTTTATAGATTTTATCACTAAGTTTGGCGACATTTATATTTTTGGGTTTCAACTGTTACCAAAAGTTGGTGACAATTCTTTGATTGTCGAGAAAAGCAACACACACACACAAAATTCCTTACTACCTCTATAAATTAATAAATGTCCTTATTTAAAATCTAATTTTTTTTTTTTTTTTAAACAGAGGAACTTTTTAAAGTTTTGATGTCGACATATCAGTATAGCTTCCCTGGATTTCAGGGCTCGCATAATAGCAAGATCCTTTGACTATATTAAATAAATATATCCTGCTAAAGTGTGTAGTATAGATAAACGGTCACAGCATCTACTTTTTTTTTTTTTTTTTTTACTGAATAAATACATCACATTCAATTAGAACTCTGGTCAGGAATTCGAAGATGGAGTTCTAATACTGTTAGTGATTGAACCAGGTCTTCGAAAGATTAAATCTCAAATTGTGTTACTATCAGTAGAAAGTGAATTTGTTTTATTTATTCGCTTTCTTCTTCATACGTGTACGCAACATAAAGTGTAAATCATAGAGATAAGAGGTAAAGCAAAATAAAATTACTGGTGTGAGGAATTTAATAATTCAAAATTGACTTGCATAGTGAGGGGAGAAACAACTAGTTCTGTGCGATTAAAACAGGTTTGTTGACTAAACAGACATAGGATTACAGAGAAATGTATTAATGCACCAATAATTTTTAAAGATATATTTCAAATTCTCTCAACTATTTTTACCGTTATTATTACAACTGAATGTCTTTTAGCAATGCAATTGAATTACTGGGTCGAGAAATAACAAAATATGAGAGATTGCTCATTGCGGCAAAATCTGAAAGAGCAATAGTTAGCTACATCAGAACTATGCTTAAATATTCCGAAATCGAAAGCTGCTCAGAAATACGAAGTCGCACATTACACACGCATGAAGCCAAATTAAACAATTTAAAACAACACCTGAAATTGTAATTTATATTCCGCCCCCTTTTCAAACCATCAGAAGCACCTACCGGCACCCACCGTCTAAACTTCACCCCCCTCCCCTCCCCCCCAAAACACACATACACACACACACACAGAAAGCGAGAGAGAGAATCTTAAGAGAAGCAAGTATCACCTTCCCAATTTACGCAAAGCCTCACACTCTCAGCCCCCCCCCCCCATCCAGCACCCCCTCCCCACCCTTTGCTTTAATCGAAATCTTCGTTACAGTGGCACTATCTGCTCTACCTGTCTCTCTTACGTCCTGGATCGATAATTAAATCTTAAGGAGGACTTGACATTTTCTCTCGGTTATCGTCTGGAAGTGACAATCCCGCGAACAAAAGGGGGAAACGTACGTTTCGGGAGGCAGCGGCGGCGGAGGTATGGTAGGGGGCTGTTCTGTTTCCTTCTCTTCGTCTGTCGGCTGAGTGACGAGTTCTCTTTCCTTCTGCAAGTTTTTGTTTATATATATATATAATTTTTTTCTGCCCCCCCCCCCTCCAACGAGCGGATAGTTCGTTTGAATTCTTTTCTCATTACATTTGAGTGACAGTTTCGCATTTGCATGTATACGTGTGTGTTTTAAGTGGGTAGAGATGGGAAATGGGAAGATGGCTAAATGATTTTTTTTAAAGATATTTCTTTTTTTTTCCTGCAGGGTTTTGTTGTTTTGGGGACAAACAAAAAGAAAGGAAGATGAAGGAAGCTGTCATCTGCGCAGGGATTGCTTTCTTTTATATATATATACAATACATACACACACTCATGAAGGTATCATATTTCTATTATTTGTTCTTTTTCTTTTCTTTCTCCTCTGCCATCTTTCTGGAAGCCTTTTAATCATAGAGTATTATTTTCTGGTGAAGGATGCAAGTTTTTACCGAAGGAAGAAAGTCATTCTAATGATTTCCTGCGACTGGTTTTTGTTCCGTTAATATTGGCTGTCATCTTCCTTGACGGATTTTAAAATTTGACGCTGTCTGCAATACTCTAATCAATTTCTAACAAACGGAAGAAGTAATGAAGGGGGAAAAAGGGTACAGGGCTTCAGTAAGGAAGGATTCTTGGTTCGATAAAGAGATGCCGCTGCATATATAATGAATAGAAAGAATAAAACATGCTCGCACATCTGATACGGACTGCACTAAGGAAAGCAAATTCAATAAATTCTCTTCTAGTGTATGTTAAGGTTCCCACTAAAATATTAAACAAAATTTCTTGACTTTTCTTCAAAGTTTCTAATTTTTCGATTTTAAAAAATAAATGATAGAATGCTATTCTCTGTATGTTACGCTATAAACCTACCACTTCAGAATAGCCTATCATAGCCTAACCTAGCACATTAGTTGATCAGTTCTCTAGACATTATTTTTAATAATTATGTATACAATTATACAACGACTGTAGAAAATCACCCATGTTAAAATTTTTATTCCTTTACTTTTTAAAGAAATGAAGGAAAGTTCTCAATCACTTTTATAAAAACATGTTGATGCTCGGTCTTAGAATAAAATATTAGTTGAATTGGAGGTATAATTCTAAAAAGCAGCTTCTATAAACTCCGTGAAGTGTTTTTTCTTTTAATGATTGATATTAAAAAACTTTCAAAGCAGATGATTTCTTAAAAATTTTCGATGATATTCACAACGTAATAGCTATCTTAAAGTAGAATGGCCATTTTCTCCTCACACCATGGAAGAACTGAAAAAGCAGTTTTACGACCCTCATTAATTTCCTGTTATTTGCATTTCAAAAGCAATGCAGAACTATATGTATTGGTTGGAATCACATTAGCTAATTGAGGAGACAATTCCATTGGATCCCCCTAAAATGTGAGAGCGGACGTCTGTCCACAAATGCTTGCTATGCTATGAAATGTGACAGCTTCGCGATTACTGCCGAGAGGTCATAATAAGGTGTTCAGACAATGTCTGCTCCTTTGAGTTGTATTATGTTCAAATCTGAGAGGTAATCAAGAGACGACATATCTGCTTTGCTTATACAGTGGGATTTTGAATCCTAGCCTGCATTTACAAGCCATCCGAAGAAAACCACACATAGGAACGCCATCTAACCATCCAGTTGTGAATTTGCCACAGGTATACAGTTAGTATAGGTCTAAGTGAAAATTTGCCATCACAAGAAAAGGCGGCGAAATGAGGAAGAGGAAACCGTTGCCCAAATCGCTGCAATATGGGAGAGTTTAGGCAAGTGATTCTCAAACTTTTTGAAGCTAAGGCACATTTAAAATATTAAAAACACAATTACAAATGCACTGCATAAAATTTACTGAAGTCTTCGAACGAGAAAGCTAACAAGAAGATTATATTTATTTTTATATTTTCGCGCATATTTATCTGGTATACTACCAGAAGGTCGCAACCTTTGTCCTAAGCAAAATCATCCAGTTTATAGTAGAACATTAATGCTTAATATATATTAAGCCTATAATACAATACACGAATTTGCAGTAAAAAAAAAAAAAAAAAAATTAAATGTACGTCAATAAGATAAATTTAGCTTGCGATCATTGGGGTATTCGAGACAGTTCATCGCTTACAGCTGAGTATTACATCATTTTAATTTATTTTATTTTATATTTTTACGGAACATTAATAAAATTAAAGAAACAAAGCACTAGTCAAGTATTGGTTTAAATGCAGTTTTAATAGATTCAACTAAATTTATTTTTTCAGCATTTTTTTAAACGTAAACAAAAATCAATCAACTATTATTTTAATAAAGCATTACACTGTTTCATTGAAAATCTATTATCTTCAAATAACAATTAAAACAACAATCATAAAATAGATAACTATAATGAATTTTTTAAATTAAAAAAAAACTATACAATTAGAATGGATTATTATGGGTCATTTTTCCTTAATTTTTTTAAAAACAACAGTTAGAAATTTATAGAAAACATTTCTAATTCTGTATTTAAAATCGCTATTTTGTTCTGAGAATTCTTATTATTAACTAGCTGAAGTACCCGTCCTTGACGGGTTAGTGAATGCAAATTTCCAAAAAGCAAGAACTTCCGTCAGCATTGTAGGAGTACACAGAATGGATGCAGTATGTTGCCAAAGTAAAGAAAGCGAAGTTATAATTTTTATGTATTGTTAAAATATTACAGGTTAGAGAGTCACTAAGTAATATCATTTCATTCGCTTTAGTCGTAATTATGGGATGCGCGAACGAATTTTTACGCATATTGAAATAATTTTCGCAAAATCTCAAAATCTAATCAACAATTTTGAAAAATTGGAAGCCTAGAATTTAAGTTGAGTGACAACCTATCATGTCACCCAATTTCGTTTCATTCCCTGCAGTCTTTATTTCGTGAGGCTTGAACAAAATTTCAGCATTCTAAAACGATTTTTGCAAAATCTCAAAATGTAATCAAAATATTTTAAAAATTCACCTCCTATAAATTAAGATTAGCAACTACCTATCATATCACTAAATTTCGTATCATTCGTATTAGTCGTTATTACGTGATGTTTGAGGAAATAGAAACGTATTTTGAGAGAATTTTCACAAAATCTCAAAATCTAATAAAAATGTTTAAAAAATTGGACACCTATAGTTTATGTTGAGCAACCATCTATCATGTGACCCAATTTCATATCATTCGCTTTAGTCGTTATTACGTAATGCGGGAACTAAGATTCACTCAGTTTTAAACGATTTTCACAAAATATCGAAATCGGATCGATATTTTTTAATTAGATGCTTGTAGTTTAAGGTGAGTGGCCACCTATCATTTCACCAGATATCATTTTTTCACCTTTGCAGTTATTACGTGATGTTCGAACACAAATTTAGGCAGTTTGAAATGATTTTCGCAAAATCTCAAAATCTAATCAAGATTTTTTTTAAATTCGAAGCCTATGTTTGAAGTTGAGTGAGCACCTATGATGACACCCTATTTCATATCATTCGCTTCAGTCGTTTTTACGTGATGCTTGAAGACAAATTTACGCAGTTTGAAATGATTTTCGCAAAATCGCAAAATCTAATCAAGATTTTTTTTAATTCGAAGCCTATGTTTTAAGTTGAGTGACCACCTATCATGACACCCAATTTCATATCATTCGCTTCAGTCGTTTTTACGTGATGCTTGAACACAAATTTACGCAGTTTGAAACGATTTTCGCAAAATCTGAAAATCTAATCAAGATTTTTTAAAAATTCGACGCCTATGTTTTAAGTTGAGTGACCACCTATCATGACACCCAATTTAATATCATTCGCTTCTGTCGTTTTTACGTGATGCTTAAACAAAAAAAGCGTCACGGACAGAATGACAGAACGACAGAAGGACAGAATGACAGACAGACAAACTTTTTTTTGAGGGTCGCATCGGATTCCCGGGTGCTTGAAACGGATAGAAATCGCAAAATTTTTGAATTCCAAGAAATGTACAGACAAAAGTCTAATTTTATTTATATAGATATTCTTACTATTATAATTTGGAAAGTTTTATTTAAAATTATAAAAAAGGGAACTTGGGGAAAATTTGAGAGTCTGTATTTCAGTTAACTATTAATAACACTCGAGATCTTGTCTAAACTTACACAGCTGAATAAACTTAGCCCCGAAGTATAGAGGATCGATATAGTTATCTTATTAAAATTCTTGTTAATAAGGCAAGTCAGATAAAATTTCTAGATAATAATCTATTTTAAAGGCAGAGCTGGTGTTTACACAAAACCTGAAAAATTAATTACTTAACGCTTTTTAATTTATTTTATGTTTTCTGAAGGTGTTTTTCGTTGTGTTTTTCATGCTACGGGTTATTGTCGTAAAAATACTTTATCTTCGTTTAAAATCATTAAAAGATACGAGGAAAATGTCAATATCGTAAATTTATGCTTTGTTTAAAACTGAACTTGTTTATGTTGATACTGATTAAGCGAATAATTACCTTACTCTATTAGATTCTTTTAATCAAACTTTAACTATTGGAATTGAATTGAATTGTATGATCTTTTCTCCTTTTTTCTTTAATAGCTAGCTTATTAAATATACATGTGCATTTAAAAATTAATTGGTCATTTGAACAGGGAAGAACAACTACGACAGCTTATTACGCCTTTCAACAAGAAACATTTCACTTACTAAAGCCCTTCGACTCTTCAAAAAGTGACAAGCTCAACCAAACAGGCATTCCCAAAAAATCCACATCTCCAGCTAAAACTTCACAGAATCCGCCACTTCAATCTATCTTCGACATCACAAGCAATTCTCCACCTCTTGCCATATTTCAAAATCTAAAAATTACTCTCGAAAACGACTCTCAGCATTTAACAACACATCCAGGGCGATAATAATCATCAGGGAACACCAAGTTGCCTCAAAACGTCGTCACACTGCAGTACCCCGCGGTCGAAACGTCACCCAAATGAAACAAGGCACTCAGTACCACCAAACCACAATCCCGTCTTCGTCAAGAGATCATCCCTCTCTCTCTCTAGGCTGGCCGGTCGCCAACCGCGAAGAATACTAAAACTTTCAAATGTGTAGGCCAAATGAATGACAAATTTGAATAGAGATGCAGGATTGGCCGTGCGTTGTTCATTAACCGGCGGAAATCGTGGAAGGAAGGCTTCTTTCTCTGTTTTTTTTTTTTTTTTTTTTGTTGTTGTTGATCATCGAAAACTTTTGATACCGCTCCGAGAGTCTATTACGCCCAAAATGGGTGTTAGCTTCTTTTTGGAGGTAAAAAGAGACCACAACACGAGCGCCTGTTTTTCCTTTATTGCAGTTTTCATTTTTTCTTAACTTCCGAATTTAAAGGCGATAAGCAGCGAAAACCCACACAGTAGTTGTCAAGATTGTGGACTTTCTTCCCCCCCCCCCCAAACTCTAAATACAAAAGCACGGAAAGACGATTCTATGATTAATGGAGTCGTACTCGCCAACATATAATTAGTTAACGTTGTTGAAGTTGAAAATAAAAGAATTCAAATTATCGAATGAAGTATCGTAAGCAGGGATGAACGCGAGATTGAAAATAAGCCTGTCTCGTCTCTCAAAACAACGTCTAAGTTTTTTTCCTGGATATTTCACAACTTTTATAGGTTAACCGTTTGTAAAAGTCCATATACAGGGTTTCTACAGATTTCACAGCTTTTGCATCCTTGACTTTCCCTGACATTTATCAAGCTCTTCCCTGACTTTTTATCTAGCGTGCTTTCTCAAATGTTGCATTCCTATTTTTAAGATTACATCTTTTAATTAATAAGTTTTTTTAATATTTTGCGCCCTTTTTTTACAAATAATAATAATAATAATAATAATAAAATTCATATATACAAGAATTTTATTTGACATCATTGGATTCTACCAAAAACCATGCTTGATAATTATTTAGGATAAAATTAAGCATATTTCAACTGCACAAGATATGCCCATAAAGGACACATTTTAAAATACTTATAAGGTTAAATGAGAAAATGAAAATAAAACAATTTCTGCAATTAGATTCAAACAGCAAATATTTTCTTGATTTTGCGGCAAAATTCAATTTTTCTTGCATTTCCCTGAGCTTTCTTCAATTTCTTCTAAATTCCCTGACTTTTTACCCAAATCCCTGACTTTCAAGGTCTGTAAAAACCCTGATATACTACCGCTACTGCTTGTGAACCGACACTCCATGTTTGTTTTGTTTTAAAGCCTAGATCGTACTCTGCAAAGAAAATGGAATAAAAAATTACGACTAATTTCAGAGCGTTTAGTAGAACACCGGTTTTTCATAAAACAATGTCAGTAAGTTGTTTTTGGTATGTACAAGTCTTTAAACGTCCGTGGTTGAAAATGAAAACTCAGATATCAATGGGCATGAACACTAAACACTGATAATTAACAGGGATTTATTTCTTAAAAGGAGGGCTGTGCATGTCGCATTAGATTAGTTTCGTTAGAGTGATCAGTATGATAATCCTCGTAAATCATAAGCCGAGTGTTTTGTTAGAACACATATTTCTATAAATTTCAAGTTAACGCATTTTAGCTATTAGTTTTTAAAAGATGAAGACAAATAAGACGTTCGGTGAAAGTAAAAATCTGACTGATATTAATTATACCATTTTAAACTTTACATATTTGCTGTTACATATCTGATAAATATATCTTAACTCAAATAGTAGTTTTAAAAGGTTTATGGAATTTTTTAAGCGGCAAATGAAATTAAAAAGTGACATTTTCAACAGGCTCACCTTTATCACTTTTACAAATATTTATTTCAATATGAAATTATCTTGAATTTAATACTTACATTGTAAAAAAAAATCGATAAATATCTTAAAATATCGATTTTCTATTGAATACAATTGTTTTAATAGTTAAAATAAAATAAAAAATGTTTAAATGTTTAAAAATAATTTAAAATATGAACGAGTTTAAAATTTTGTTGCTCAGATTAAGTTTTGCTGCCCGCAAAATTTTTTGTTGCATAACTCCCATCTTCTCAAAAAATCCTATAAAAGAAAAATCAAGAGAATTTATTATTTCAGATTTTTAAGGAACCAAACAAGCCTCATTCACAGAATGCACAGAAATATCATTTACTATGTTATTACTCGGAAATTACGACGCAAGCTTCAAAATATCATTGATATTGCTGCAGAGGCAAAAAATTATTATATAAAAAATGCAATGGTCAACAGCTTCTCCCCCCTTTCTCGAAGGGTCAAACAATATTGACGTTCATCGATTTTTTACTTATCTCTCAAAGATTATAACTCGATGTAGCTGTCATGATCTGTTTGTACGGTGAGAATGAATTAACAGTGACATTTGTAAAAGAAAGAGCGTATAGTACCCACTTTTTATTTTGTTTTAATACATCTAACATTATCATTTTCTTCTAATTTACTTTTTTAGTTTATTTATTCATGTGCATTTTTTATCTTGCCTAAGTACCTTTGCTGAATATGAAAAATTATGATTCAGAATTAAAATTATTAATTTTTCGGTGTTTTAGCACTGAAAAATTTTATTTGAATCAACGAGGTATCGAGTTCATTTATCAATTTTTTTTTCAAAAAATTCTATATATTTACATATTTAAAATACTTTTATTATTGGAGGAAGAAGTTGACTGTGAAATAAAATTTAATTTTCCAGTTTTTAACCTAACATGTAAATTAATTGAAAATTTTAAGCCATGTAACTCATTATAAAATATGAAATGAGATGAAATTTAGAATGATTTTCGAAATGCAAACATGAAAGATTCTTATCATGCTTAAATTAGTTACTAAACCATGCCCGCACATAGTTCGGGTGAAGCAGAAGTGGACTTTTTTCAACTGCCCGAACACAGCTCCGGCAGCAACAGTTTTCAGTGCCAATCACCTGATTTGAGCGTTTCTCTCTCTCCTTTTATGGGTAGTAATTCTAGAGCAAGTTCTTTTAGTAATTATAGACTAAACTTACAGAAAGTAAAACAAGGGTAAACGAAGCTTCCCATTTTATTTTCGCTGTAATTTAAAAAAATGAGCATAATAGATAATAACGTACTTGTAATTGTTTGCAGATTCGAATTTATAAAATGGATTTTAATACAAAATTACTTATTTAAATAATATGCTTATTTTCCATGGAATATGGTAAAAAGAAAGTGATACTGTTAGGATGTTAATCAGAAGCTAAAACCACGAATATAAAACAAAATTAAACTAACTGTCAGTACAATGAAAAATTATTGCACAAAATCTGTGAAATTAGCAGCAATCACATATGTCTATTATACTGATACAATACTTAGTGACTACTCAAAAGCATATAGTACATACAACATGCAAAAAAAGCATACAGTACATGTGTTTGTAAATAAATAAGCAACTTCACTAAGAAGATTGGTTGTACATTTAAAACATGCCATTTATACTATTAGAGCTTCATTAAATAACTAGCCTGCTGAATTAAAATCAATAAAAACGATGAATTCAAAAGTGTGAAGTATTAAAAACTTCTAAAAGCTCGGACTAGTTAGTTGCATGTACTCTAAACCCATGTACTATCAAGTATACAATGGCTGGCTAGGTAGCTAAAAAAGGCTTAAACTTTTAATTTTTATTTATTATTTTAATTTTAATGTATGTGTAAAAGGGTCTTGAGCCTTACGGGGTCATATATTTTGTTCAGTTGAAGCAAAAAAGTCGCACACAGTCGTGATAACAGAACACCAGATATTCATAAAAAGTGAAAATTTAAAGCTAGTTTGTTTACAGCCATTTCAAGGTTGATTTCTAGCATCGAACCGTAGTACATCTCACTAAATATCTAATTTCCGGCAGTATGGAAAATTGTCAATATGTCTTTCTTCAGATAAGCTTTGCTCTTTTTATCTTAATATTGGCTGATCATTTCATGACAGTTGCACGTTAGGATACGACACATACGAAATTCATGTATATTAACCGAATGGATATGAGTTTAAAACACCAATGCTCATAAAAAATATGAGACTACTTCACTAATTTCAAACTCTCTACTGCATCAATTTTAACGCGATTGCTGTTTCTTCTTTTCGCCATTTTATCTTTGTTCAACTTTTTATCACCTTCCTGCCATTAATTTCTTTCTTACATATGCTTTTTTGATTTCTTCTTCTACATAAATTCCATCAAGCATTTAATTCAAAATTTAGAACACTTTATATCTCTTTTCGCCATTTTAATAACTGGTCTTGAAATAATTCCGCGCGTACCGTTCCCGGAAATACCAACCACCACCACAAGGCGAAGTAATTCCGAGCCATGTCTCAGGCTATCTGTCAATAAGCCCTTCCAATGCTAAATAGGCAAAGGAGAAGGAAGAAAAAATAAAATAAGATCAACCTAAAGGAAAAAAGAGGGATAAAAAACGAGAAAAAAGTACGCTAAGAGTACCCCACGATGATTGCTCAGTGGGTAAGCCAAAAGACTATAGATCTGCATTTGTCAGCCAAGCCTGTGCATTTTTGAATTCCTAATGGGCGAACAATACTGATGCGAAAACCCTGGCGCCAATGTTTAATGATTCCTTCAGAGAAGAGCAAAAAAATATAATGAAAAAAAAAAAGGGAGAAAAGGAAATCCTGAATTTTGCTCCCGACTAAATCCGTTTAATGGTCCCTGCCGAGTTTCTTTAACTGCCAGTGAAAGCAAGGAAGAAGTCTTTTTTAATATACACATATTTTTTCTTCATGTCAAATCCATCGGGTGCCTATTAAAATAAAGTACGAGTTGAAGAGTTGATGGGAAAGAATCTGCTCAGATAAAACAAGGCAAAAAGAAAGGGGGAGGGAAATTGGAGGAAAAGGGGAACTTGGGGGGGGGGGGAGAAAAAGGAAGATTTCTGCCGATGAAATATGATGCTATGATGGCTGATTATGCAAAGAAAAGGGTTTGTTTGAATAAGGATTCTGATATTGATTGTTTTTGAACTGCCTCCCGACTTTCAACAAGTTACATTGGAGACTAAGGATTCAAAAAGCGCTTTTAAAAATTAATATCCGAAATGTTTCTGTAGTGGAAATTTAAAATTCCGTGCAGGGGGAAATGGGAATATCTTCTAGGTGAGTATTACCATTTTCTTGCGATTAAATGCGAGAATTTGGTTTAAGCGGTTTTTTCCCCCTTTCTTTTTTTTTTTAGGATACAAGTCTTAAATCTATGGATAATTCTAAAAAAAAAAGTATCTCGTAAATCTTTTTACTGTGGATAGACGTCAAGCACAAAAGTATGGTGAAGTTTGTACGTGAAAAATGGCTATCACGCAAATTGTTGCAAATTTCAACCGTCCAACTATATGCTACATTTCATCATGAGTGTCATAGTCAGCTTCAGAAAAACTCAAAACCAATATATGCTATTCATATATGCATCTTTATAACCAGATTATATTATAATGGACTAAGTAATCATTTAACTTTTAAAGGTTGTGGCTGATTATTCCACACAGTACAGAATTGAGATTTTGTTATTGTGAGTTTAAAGCTTATCTTATGGACATTTTAGGCATAAGAGGCAAGGTTCAGAGTTAAACGTAAAAGCTTTCATTTGTTGTTGTTACGTATAGTGTAATGAAATTCAAACACAAGGGAGGATTTAAAGGAAAGGCCCAGAGGGTCTGGACGATTTTTGTTCATAAAATGTTATTGATGAAGTATTTTTGTGAAAACTTGTGCCTTTTCCATCGTTTGGACAACCTCCGAATTTTTTTTTCCGGACATGTCTCTGTTTTTATACTAAATTTAATAATACTAGAGGGCCCAACCTTCTTCTCACTAAAGCTCGTCAACCCACGTGAATTGCTTTCATAAAGTCTCTTGGAATAGGTTCTATAGCTGGTATAGAATCAAATTTTTTGATTAATATTGCATTAATAACTAAAATAAATCACTTGCAGCTTCTGAGCAGTATCAGTATACAAAAGGTACTTATCGTCTGCTTAGAATATAACAGATAACAGTCTATTAGCCTTTTCTTTTACACGTCGATAGACTATAGCTTGTCAATTGAAATCTGGCTGTTGTCAATTTTCACTTCAGAAATAAAGCCTTATTTTGCGATCACACACTGATTTTAAATAATACTATAACTACCAACATGCCTTTAAAGCTATGAAATGACATAATAAAGTATATAGACTTGCTCAATACACCCAGATTCCCTCCAAAAATAATCGAAGTTTTATTACATTTTACGTACGTTCATCAGTGTTTTGAAATATGAAATAAATTTTTAGAATAAAAAGACGTACTAATGTTCTAGTTTCCCATTTCTTAAGTCTGTTCCAGTTGAAAATCATGCAACTTTTGAACAGCTTAAAAATAATTAATTGCACTAGGGACTCGAAAAACGTTTAGAATGTCTCTTTGCAAGTTGCACTGTGAACTAACATATAGAATGAACCTATATGGGTTACGAAACTGCCAGGAAAAAATGGTACGTATACAGAATTTCGAGATATTTCCAAAAAAGTTTAATGAAACATACAGCTTTTCTGACAGTGTCAGTTCATAATGATTAGGGTGAAGAAGTAATTTTTCAGAGAATTTCATATCATTGGTTTGTTTTTAAAGCTGTTTAAAAGTCCTGTAAAGATGATCGCTCTTCAGGTAGAACTCCCTTAGAGGAAGCAATATTTTCATCTCATCTCATCTGTGCACAATACATCTTCGGATGTAAGAATTTTTACTATTGTGTTAACCGGGCAGAATCAAGGCTACTACGTTGGAATCCACAGCCCAATCAGTCTTATATTGAAACCATTGTCACAGCTTTCCCAATAAAAATTCAGAAAGAAAAAAAATATTTTTAAAAAATTTTAACTCAAGTATGAATAACAAATTAATAAAAAAAATAAGTTAAAGGGGAAATATTTTTAGTTAAACCTTACATGTAACTAATTTTTCATCATATTAATCAAATATGCAGAGTAATTTTTGTGTTTGGCATACCGCCTGCTTCACACATGTAAAGAATCAATCAACATCATTTTGAACAAAATGTCGTATTAATAGATGAAAGAAGAAAGAAAACAACGAAAATCGAGAGAGAAAAAAAAGAAAACATCGTCTGCTCTCCAACAATTGGTTCAATAAGTAGCCACAAAAATAGCCGGTCAGGACGAAAATGTAATCGAAGAGGCTGTAGCAGTTCTGCCTCAGCGAGTCAGTTTTCTCGATGAAATCGGTAATTGCACGAATTAGAGCAAGACTGCTTTTTAGCTCATTTATTTTCCTTTAAAGGATAATTCACACACGTTGCAGGGTAATTTTTAAATAATAGTTTTTAAGGTTATTTTATCGTGCGCCCACTGATTCAAGTATAACATTGTAACAAGCATAATTTCATGGCCGTTTGTGCGATATAAGTAGATGTTGGAAGATACATTTTAAGGCTGTTTAACTTTGAAGTAATTTGATAAGGTGCATTTAGATGTAGCATATTTGTCATTTACGTATACATAAATTATCTTTCACTATAGTGTAAACGAGCAGCAGCCTTCGCTAGTTTTTTTGGAAGGGTTAATTTAGACCGAAATATTCTATTTTGAACGGCACAGCATGAAAAAGATAGCATTCAAATCATCCATTTCTTACGACTGATTGCTTTCTTAAAAACTATTGTTAAATTGTAAATTGTATCAGTTGTAACTACTGTTCTTCGTATCAGTTATAAGAAAGGTACTTTAAAAACAAATCGAAAATTGAAATATTTGGGAACTTGGAATAAGTAAGCACATTCATAAAAAGCTAATTTTTTACCGTTTTAATTATTATTAAATTGTTAAAAAGTCGGTTATTTATGCATAAAAAATCATAATCACTGTTATTAGTTATAAGTGAAAACCTTACAAGAAGCACTAGAAATTTTGCATGAAACTGAGAATTTTTAGAAAAAAAAAATTTTGGATGCATCTTTTGTATTATTAGAAGGTATAATTAATTAAAAAATAACTGATGACGATCAAGACAGCAGTGTCGGATCCAGACGGGGAAAAAATCTGGAGGGTACACAAAATGTTTTTGTCTCCTTTTCTTGTAAATTCAAATGAATCTACAAGATTAGCATAGCTTCCACATGCAAAATGGTAACAGTCTATGCTTTAGTATAATGGCATGAGAAGATACTATAGTGTTTCTATAGTGTCAACTTAGTTCATCAGGGGGAAGAAGGCATGCGCCCCTGCACCCCTTTTCTAAATCTGTCAATGCAAGACAATAAATGGTATATTTACAGGTGTTTACAGATATGACGACGGTCACTACACATAACTTTTTAATGGGTTATGTAGGCTTCAAATTTCATATTGGCATGCAATTTTTGTAAGTAGTACAATCAATGGTATTGCAAAGTCTAGAATACGGTAATATAAATATCACGCCCAAGTATACGAATATACATATTATTTATTTATTTATAGTAAGCAAATTAGAAAAATGCTTGAAGTTCGCTTCAAGGAAAAATAAAACATTCAACACACAAGAGTCATTAAATAAAAAACCGAATTAGTTTAAGAATCTTTTAGGAGGATGGAATACAACACTTTTTTTGTTTCTTATTTATCTCTAATTTTACTTATTTATCATCATTTTTCATAATACACAACTGGTCCTACCATAGCCGAGTGGATAAGAGACTGAATATGGCGGATAACTGAAGTGTGAAGGCCCAGGATTCTGGCCTACCGCGCGACTGTCGATCTAACCGTTTAGAATTTTGGACGGGTTTCTCTAGATGCAACGTTAATACGAGTAAGAACCCCCTAAAAGGTCCTCCGCTGAAGGCAGATACCCTTCGTGCAGGTTTGCCTTAACATTTTATTAGACGAAAGTATTTGAAATTTTATTTTCAAATTATTCAGAAATTTCAAAAACCTAAAAACCCTTGAATGTGCTATCTGAATTCGTTTAAATAAATATTTATAGATAATAGGCATCTAGCGCTTAACGAAAAGGGAACTGCAGCGCAGAAACGCCAAAAATCATAGAACATTTTCCTTCACTTGAAAAATTACAATAAACCACACGGACCGCTGTACAAACCACGTCTTTACCCCAGATACTACGGAACTCGATTCATGTCGCAATATTTCACGAATGCAAATCTGTCATGAATGTCACAAAATGGAATAGAAGAAAAGAAACGAATCAAAGAGCTGATTAATTTCCCCAAGTCACATTACCACGATATCTCAAAATCACCAATATCCAGATATCCACAGAGGTTTCTCTTCATACAAAATTCAATTAGACATGGTTTCTGCTCCTTTACAACCAGCCTAGTTTGAACTCTGCTGCCTAACAGGAAAACAAAAAAAACTTGTGGTTTTTCAATACCCCGAAAGAATAAAAAAATACCTTTCTTCAGCTGAAGGCGTTAAAAAAGAGACAACATTTGTAAAGCTTGACATTCAAGAAGAAGTCAAGACTTGGCCAAGGGGTTGACTGACCATGTGTAGAAATAAATGTATATGCGGTTCGCTGATTTGATAGTACAATGTGACACTTGTAGCCGATTGCTTCAGTGTAACTTTCTAAAGAGTTAAAAGCGACAGTCACACGTAAAGAAATATTGTTTGTACTGCATTACCTGAAACTTGAACTTATATTTCTTACGTTTTTTAATTTTTGCTAAGTATTACACCTATTTCACGTTCCGGTAGACTTCAATTATTTTTACATTAAGGCATTCCTATGTACTCATTGGCACATCTGATAGTTGAATTTTCTGTCAATAAAGCTTACCAAACTTAATTCTTGTTTTCTGATAATGACTTTTTTCTATATTCCCATTTTTGTTAGAGAAAGATTATGAATTTAATAATTTTTTTTTACTTATGATATTTTTATTATTCTTATTATTTTAACTTGATAGAAGCTTGCAAATTAATAACTGCACACAGGCGGCCAACCAATCGTATGCAGCTAAACGTAAATTTTTATGAAGATGCGTTACAATATTGCGATAAATGTGTACGATACAATGTACACTCATGTTCACAAAAATGGAAAATTCAAATTCAAAATAATTCCGATAACGCCCATACCTTTGTTGTTGAAGAGTTTATAGTGGAAACGCAATGAATTTACACCAGTATGGAAAAAAAATAACCATATCCTCTTACGAAACGCCAAACAATATATCCACTGTTTGGCGTACAATACACTATTAAATATTTGCAAGTTTTTTAAACCAAGGAAGGAAAATAGTTTACAAGGAGAAGGTCATAAAAAAAAAAAAAAAATTCTTTACACTGAATACTTATGCTTCACATTTTTTAAGCCTACAAATTATATTTTTCCAAAAGGGGGAAAAAAACCAAGGTCCCTTTGAATTTACAAAATCGAAACAGTAATTCGATAACGCGCAAAAAATATACTCGGAATTCGGGAAAATTAACCAAAATAAAATTTGCTTGCACTTATTTTTTAAATAGTTGCAAACAGAAAAATTTAGTTATTACGTCAATGTGCAGGAAAACTTAATTTTTTAGTTTGTAATATTTCCAACAACAGTTGATCAGAGAACCATAACGCTACTAGATTGGTCTCTGTGCAGCCGATGATTTGATCCAAGTGATAAGCATGATTGTACTAAACTATTCGAATTAATCCATTGTTAAATGCATTCGAGATAACCAATATTGAAAAATCCATTCGAATGCTTAGTACGTAGAATTCGGATAGAGCATGGCATTCGAAATCTCGAAATACTATTCGAATATTAAAATCGCGAATATTCACTATTCGATTAATCGATTATTGATGCTTCGGAATACTAATAGTAATTAATTACAGAGATCATTCGAATGGCACATCACCAGATACAACGCACTTCTAGATCACCTGACTTAGCCCCATGCGATTTCTACTTTTGGGGATATGTCAAAGATATTGTGTTGCAACAAACTTTGCCTTCAAGTTTGGCCGAACTTAAATAAAACATTTCAGAGGCTTTATAAACATTTAATAGTGAAGCATTAGAACGTGTTTGACAAGAAATGGCACATCGTAACATTATACAGTTAACTAAATGCAGTCATATCGAACACTTGTTAAAGAAACAATAATAACAATTTTCCTTCACAATGATGAAGTAATTATTATTTTCTATTTGTAATTGTAGAAATTATTAAACTTTGCGATTGAATGATTATTTCCAGACAACCTTTTATTTCACGAATGTTCTCCTCTAGTAAGATACCCTCATCATTACAGTGAGAAAATCAGCTTTTCAGCCCTATCAGTATCAAGAAGCAAAAGTTATAGTTCCAAGGAATTAAGAAATGGGCAGAATTAAGGGTAGAGAATAGAGATGAGACGGGCCCAGCAGAGTACTTATAAAGAAAAAAAAAAAAAAAATAGCGGCACGGGCGCCTAGAAGGTGCGTGAAGTTGTTTGGGTATTTCAAAACGTCGGCTTAGATTGCTTACTTAGTCATGAGATATGACATTATTTGATAAACATGGATATAAATAATTAGAAAGTGCATTGAGAGTTTACAACTATATTTGTCTTTAATTTGCACAAACGGCAAAATTTATTGCATTCTATTAATGAAGTAATTGAATTTTATTTATATTTAGCTGAAATTTCGCCCGGGCGGGCTCGGCCTCCGGCTTAAATAAGATTACTCGGGCTCGGGCGGGCTCGGATAAAAAGTCCTTCGGGCTCGGGCTTCAAAAAGTGAGCCCGAACTCATCTCTAGTAGAGAAGAGAATTTTAAAAAAATAATAATAATAGTAAAACAAAACTTTTAGAATAATATATTTTAAATCAGTAACGTTCTACATCGTTTTCAAAAATTTCACAAATTATTTTTAGCTCGATTGATGGGGCATAAAACTACGTTTAATGAGTCCAAAAATAGGTAGAATAAGTCAAATAAGTATGGATTTTTTTTCTTCTTAAGTCATCGTCTTTACCTTAAACATTATTAACTTATACGGATTACAGCAATCAGCTTTTTCTAATTCAAACTATCCTGTTATACTGAATGTCTTTCCCTTTCGTACACAAGAACGGGGAAAAAAAACCTAGAACAACTACAAGAATAACAACAACAAACAAAACACACACACACACACACACACACCAAAAAGAGAGAGAGAGAGAGAGAGATACGAACTCAAATAAAATGTGTATTTGCTGTTTCTTACTGCTGTAAATTTTGAAGTCGTATTAGCAAATGAGGTATTTATGAATATTTATGCTTACTAGTTAACCGTTTAAAACCACAAACTGACCTCCCTTAAAGAACTTCCATTTAAGGCAGCTCCAGGTAATTTGATTGATATCGCATTAAAAAAAGATAAAAATCCCCGGCATATCTATGATTATTCCTTCACCAGCTTGTCGACTATTCTGAGTTCGTATGTACTAACTTCGCACGTTGCACTGCAACTCCACCAGAGCAATTTCAAAGAACCGTTCTCTGCACGCGCATCATAAACTCAAACTTCTTAACATGGATCACTCACCTCTCCATTTTTAAGATTCAATTTCGCTCCCCCCCCCCCTTCCCCTCTTCCAAAAGAAACTAACAGGAAAGAACTCATAAAAAAATCATCTATTCCTATACCGGTATCTCCGCCATTCTCTTCCCCCCCCCCCAGCCCCTTCAATCGTCCAATAGAGTGTCGTGCTGCCCGAGTTGGCGCCGGGTGTTCGCCCATCCAGGTGATTGATAGTTCTGAATCTTTAGAACAAAGGCTATCCATAATAGTTGCATCTCCACAACCCTGGGTTACGGGCTGACTCAGGCTGTGTGTGGATTCTCTGCCTTATAAATTGCGGTCACTCGCGAAGAGCTGACTGACACATCAAGCATCGCGAGACGCCCGACGCGGGGACTGTCGACTTGTGAAGCGTCCTTAATTTGTAGGTCGGTGGATTCTTAAAAAAAGAGAAAGAAAAACCACGGACAGATGCATGGCTAGTGAGCTGAGCAGTACGTGAATTGGGTATTACCTGAGGAAAGTAGGTTGATAGTGGGATATTCCAACTTCTCTCCCCGAGAAAGGTGAAAACATTTGCAAATGCGAGCGCAGTTGGTCTTATGTGCATCGTCTCTAATCAAAACAAGTCTCTTGTCAGTTATGACAGTTGAGGATAAACCAATCAAGTACTTTCAGAATGAAATTTAGAAAGCTGCATGTCAGATTTAAATGTTTACACTTGAGTTACGATTATTTGTATTGAATTAATTGAGACTTTCTTTGAGTCTTTCTTGAGTCTCAATTTGAGTTGGATTACCCACTTTGCAGTAACGAAATTTCTAAAAACTAATTTTTTAAAAAATCAACTGTCGTGTAAGCTAAGAAGTTTAGTTTTTAATTTAGTATTCGTCCTAACTGTATTTTCGAGAATTTAGTTTATTTGTCGAATGTTTACTGACATAATTTTAAACGAAAAACAGTGTCTCTGTATACCATATTCTTTGTGATATTTCTTTACCGTACTAAATGCATAATATTCAAGGGCAATTTCCATGCGAAAATATAATACTTAGCACTCTAATACGAAAGATACTGATTATGTTTTCTGGGATTTATGATCCATTTACTATCTTCCAATCTAATCCAGTCAGTTTCTTCAAGTATGTCATTCAAATTTTAGAGAAAAACAAAATAGCATTAAACTAATCTACACAAATAGATAAAAGGGAAAGCGCATTCATAGTAGCCTAAGAACATTGTTAATCAGAATGAAAGTTCGTCTGAAGTGTGTAAAATTTTACACTTTATATCAACATATATATAAATCAACAAGACATCTTCATGCTCAGAATGCACACTTTTCCGGTAACTGTAGAATTGTATAAGGCATATTTGTATATCACACACATTCACTAATTCGTTGATACACTGAATTTTACAATAGTACTACTTTATTACAAACTTTTTATTGTAATACAATCCAGATCATCGCATATATAAACAAGTACTACGAAACAATGACAGCAACAAAATATTTCAGATGAATTCGAGACGCCCAAAAACATAAATTTGGCGATAAAGAAGTGGATAATAATAATCTTTCGAAATTCAAATTTTAATTTTATGTGAGAATAATGGCATTTGCGGTAGATGATGCTCTCTTTGGGGACAAATCTAATTAGAAGTAAAAACAAATATCTTTATACGTAGTGATTTACTTTGCAAAATCTCGCTCCAAAAGAGGTTGGGAGTAGGGAACCAATGCATTTTTTATTCTAAAGGTAAATGAAAAAAATGGCAGTATTTAAGTACATTTTTCAATAATTTAAAATACTATCAGCTAAGCAGATACTAAACACCAAAGGAGAGACGTCGCAAGGGGTGGGCCACTGGAGCCTGGCCCCTTTTCACGAAATTTGGATTTTTTAAAAATTGGATGTCAATAATCAAACCTTTTACATTTTACCTTTTCTACCTCTTAAGATTACCTCTTTTTTTTCTGGCTATGTGCCTGCACCAAGGAGTGCGTATAAATCTTTGTATAATTTGAATTATAATTGCATTCACTAAACTATGTGCGTGCAAGTTGGGATTCGTGTGTTATTGGGTAACATACGCACTGTTGATAAACATGAGTTAGATAATTCCCCGAAAGTAATCTTCGCTCTTTTGTTTTTTGGTCAAATTAAATTAAAAAAAAAAGAGGCACGTAGTCAGAAAACATTCGTAGAAACTGAGAATTTCTCATAAAACAGTGATTTTTATCGTTCTGCTTTGTTGGAAAAGACCCAAGTTCCTACACGGCACTATAAATGACTATAAATGATGTCATTTCGCAACAAATGAGCGGTCCCCATAACTTTTTTCAATCTACAGTACTTAAAGTCTATTACACAATCATAACCTTAACCTCAATAGCAGGCAGGAAAAAAAAATGTTTAAAAAAATCAATTTTTACATCACACGAAAAATATTTTAATAGATTATTTCCATGTTCACACCACTTAGAGCCACAACGCGGTTGGAGGAAAGAAGGAGGAGGGAGGGTGAATAGGAACCCAATCCTATTCCGTACTACGGCACCCTAAAAAGAAAAGGGGGACGCAAGAAACCATCCAGTTCCATTACAACCATTCCTTCGTCTGCACGCCAAACGCCATCTGGTCCTTCGAAAGCAACAATCAAAAAGCTAATGGTTGCAAAATGAGCAGGTACGCTGCCATAGCTATATATACTCAGCACAACCAAGACTCCCGCCATAGGTATCGTTTGTCATCGGCTAATTGCCACGTTTAGAAATCGAACCTCGACTCATCATCATCAGCAAATTCCTCCCCCCCCTCTTATAATCTTTTCTATTATTTATTTGCACGGGGTAGACGGAAAAGTCATTCGGTCATAGCTAAAGATGTTTTACCTGTGACTGACAGCGGTGGATATGAAGATCATTAACTTTCAGGTGACTTTGAGGCGGTTTTAATGATCGGGTTTGCAACATCTCTTCCACGAGAATGGTGGTTACCTTTTTTCTCTTGCATTTCACCCTCGTCGCTAAGCCCATTCTTAGTGCCCATAATTTTCTTCTTTAATGTCTCCTTCCTGTTTAAATTTTATGATTGGATCTTAGACATGCAACCCTTTCAAACAACACAAGAACTAAATTCAAATCCTGACTGCACCCTCTTCAGTGATTCCGACCGTTAGAAAGCGCGGAAAGCTTTTACGGGTATTATTTCGTTCGTTCGATCAAATTCGGGATGTCCAAAAGACGTCTTTTGAACATCCCTAGTACCACAACTAGTCCAAAAGACGTATGTTCAAAGGACGTCTTTTGAACTAGTTGTATTACTAGGGATACGGATTGAAATATCCACAAAATGCTTCAACTATGTATTTTTGTGATCATGTCTCATCAACTCTTCTTTAAGAGAATTTCATTCAAAGCACATTTTTTTTCAGCAAAATTCGAGAAAACAGATGAAATTTAACAACAAAGGAATTGAAAATACTCATCGTTTCCTTATACCTGAATAAAATATTAGCACTTCTAAAACACTTAAAAAATCTTCGAAACTTAAACAATTTACAAAACATTTAAAGTTCTTGAAATAAATTCGAATTCTTATGTAAATACACCCACGGAGGGGTTGTAGGGGCTATAGACCCCACTAAGGGGGGAAGAAATAAAACTGAAATTTTCTTAAAAATAGGAAATTGAGACATTGAATTAATGATTTAAAACATTTTATTTTAAAAATTGTCTTAATTATTTCAAAAGTAGATTCTACAAAAAAAAAAATCCAGCATAGTACAATTACAGCTGAACTCTGTTATATAAAACCATAGAAAGACCACGTTATTTATTACGCTGTAACCGAGTGATATTATAAGCGATTTTCTGTGCTATAGCGCGTGATTGCATGGTACAGAATATTTCGTCGGTATAAGAGAGTATTCGCTAAATAGAGGTCACTATAACAGAGTTCTACTGTTTTTGCAGCCCCCCCTCCCTAATTCTAAAATCCTGGGTGCGCCACTGATTCTAACATGCAAAAAACCCATATTAGCCTGAATTGTTTTGTTAGAAAAATAATTTGAATCCAACTTTATTTTAAAATAGTAATATCACTTTCAAATAGTTTTGAGACACATTTATACATATTTTATAAAATACAGGCTGTTGCATGAATGCAATTCAAGGCATTAACATGAAGTGTATTTGATGATAAAAATTAAGTATTACAATAGCTATAAAGATGTTTCATTAATGCAACACTTGATTAATAAGGGTTAATGCAAAAGAAAAATACCTTATAAATTAGAGTTTATAACACAAAACTTTTTTTTTTTTTTTTTAAAGAAGGTCTCATGCTTTTTCTGGATTTAAATTTGAAAGTTTTCATGACTGATTAAGTTCTTATTATTAATGACTATGTCATTTTATCTCTCACCCCCTTTATTGAAAATTGTTCGAAAAATGTGTTCCAAAAATGCGACATAAAAGTATGCGACATAATTTTACATATATTTAAATATTATTAGTTTACAACAGATTTAATCTATTGTTACACTATTTCGTAAGCTGTAGAATATGCATCACATGTATTTTTCTATAAATAGGGTACAATAATAAAAATTTCAACATAGGGTTACCAGGCGAAATACACGAAAGATGAGAGATAAAGTGGCATAATCAATTAATATTGTTTTAATATGGCAATAATGAAACTAAAAAATTATGGGGGGTTCAGGGGGTCTCCCCCTGACGAGTTATTATTTTTCTATTTTTCCATTTACTCAAAAAGTAGAATGGGAGGGCCAAAATTTTAGCTCACTTTGGATAGATTGGAATACCAAAGCCATCAAACGATATTCGTCGACCCGAATTGACATCAGCATGATATGCAGACGATTTACCGGTAAATCGTCTGCATATCACACCTGGTTAAATAAGGATTTCTCCGAAATGGATTGCGTTCATTTCGTCAGTCTGTAAGGTTTTGCTAATAGGTCTACTATGCTAGAAGCAAAACAAACTAGACAGAGGTAAGGGGGGGGGGGAAGCTAATGAAGGGTGACTCAGAATAGCCAGTAGTCTGCCACACCGGGCTAATCGTTCTCATTTTTCCATGCTTAAATGAAAGCATTGCAGCAATGATGATCATCATCATGAAGCTTACGAGTCCTCAGAGTTGTTTATGCAGGTCTGTGGTCAATATCATTTTAGGCATAAGGTGAGGTTCCCACGGATCTATTAGAAAGCGGAGTTTGAGCAACCGATTCATCAAACTTCAGTTCTTTTAATCGGCTGTCTAGTCTCATCCGAAATACGTCATGGGCAGAATTTTTTCATAAACCAGAAAATAAAATTAAGGATTTTCTTGTTTTATATGTAAGTGTATTTTACTTAATACCTGTGTAATTAAAATATTTATTTATTTTTGCGTTATAGTAAAATTTTTGCGTATCTTTTCATCTGCTACGAATAAGATTAAGCTTAGAAATGATGTCATAACAGCGAACTTCCAGAGGTGGAAAGATGATTGATAATTTCTTTTAATTTCCGGCAAGTATTTCTACAAGCCATTAACCCTTTAACGCGCAGTGTTCCCGCTCTGGGAACACCAAACTCTGGCGTTTTGACTGTTTCCAGACACGAAGAATAGATTGGATTTCTAAAAAAATAGTTGCGGGTGACATAGCTCCACGAGAATCCTTTACTTTTAGGACGTCATTTCCCGTAAAAAGATTGTCACGGTTATTTTTAACAGCACTGACATCTGCTGAAAAATGGAAGAATGCGAGAACAGCTGGATAGATTGCCCAATGCTGAAAAAAGGGCAGCCGTTGCCATCGCCGTGCCGCACAGCCAGCTGTCGTCAAAAAAGGGTCTCTAGATCTGTGGCACGCAATGAACGTTTCGATCGTCCGTCATCTTGCTGGCATTTAAGTCGAGCGATGGCAACGGCTGCCCTTTTTTCAGCATTGAGAAAGGGTTGCGATTCAAATGGTTAGAGATTCGAAGCTTTATTTCACAAATGTGTTTTATATATTTAACCAGTTTGAAATATATAGTGCACATAGATATATGATAACGACAAAATACACAATTATTTGAAATAAAGGAAACATTAGAAAAGGCTTAGTTAAATCTACATGTGATATTATGTTTTTAATAGTACTTATAAAATTTTTGTGCAACCCGTCAAGAAAAGATTGATAAATGAAATTTTTCCTCCTTTCCCTAATGGCTTTTAAAAATTTTACATCTTTACAAAAGGATAGAATTTTAATGGTCTGTAATGGTGACTAATATTACTATATGAAAGATGTTAAGCGAAGATATTACGGCCCGTGGATTGGAGACTTCAAATAAATATTAAATTGAAGGAAAAAGCATTTTTGAACTATGTATTACTAGTTTAACAAATACAGAAATAACGTAAAACTGGAATTAAGAATAGATAATCGACACAAAAACAAAAAGATGGCCTTGGAGATCATCGAAAATTTTAGATACAAGTTTAGTTTCCATTTAACTCTTCCGTTTAACTCCGTGAATTTAAAGGTAGAGAGCTTTAGCATGCTCTCTCTCTTTAAATTCACGGGACTGCGAAGAATTGAACGGAAAGGTTAAATTTGTTCTCAATAAAAAGTATATTTCACTTTATTTCTGAAGTCCAGTATAAAAGATGCTGAAAGCAAAATAATAGGTGTGCCGGAAAGCACTATCACTTCTCCGTATGTCAGTATTTTGCCAACCAAAACAACTGAAGCTGAAATTTGGCACGTATGTGAATTTTTCAGCTTAAGGTGCTAGATTGGAGAGCATTTGCCGAAAATCGTAAGTTATGGGAAATAGGGGGCAAAACATTCTTTTCACATATCCAAAGAGATATATCCGTAGAATTCTTGCTGTAAAACACAATATTCATGAATACCTAAATGATTGCAGGCATTTCGAATGTAATCCTTCAAGGAGAGTAGACGTGAAAAAATGGGAGTGTGGCCATTTTTCTTGAACAAATCTTATTGTTTTATTCCTCCCAATTCCATTTAATTTTTCAATTTTACCTCTGTTTGGATTTTCTATTTATTGGATAGATCAACTTATGCTTTTTTTGAATACGATTGTATGGTCATTGAATATACTGGACTACCATAACTTCTGCTAATGATTCCTTGATTCGTAAGAATAGCCATTTTACTATTATATATAGTAAAAAGGAATTTATGAATCAATGTAGCATTCACTCAGCAGATAAGAAATTCTAATATCCATGGAATATTAAGTGTTTTGATTTAGGGAAACATTCATAATTAAACAGCATATCCAAAAAGAGTAAAATTAAAATATATGAAACCAATAAAAAGAGAAAAACGATTATGTGGACAAATTGAAAGGTGAGTACGGATTGGAATATATAAGGTAGTAAGCATCGATTAAGCTCATCTGATCCCACAAACCGAAAACTTACTACCAAAAGAAAAACAAAATAAGAGGATTTCATTGTAGTTACTTAGCACAAAGAAAGCTAAATGTGTAACTACGGGATGCTATCCTGTTAAAAAAGCAAGCATGAAAAAAGGAAAAAAAAAAAAAAAATCAGACGACATGGCCATATGCATTAAAGCATGAAAACATGGCTCATCCAGGGGCTGTTGCCAACTGAAGAGGAAAAAATACATGTTGCCAGAATTTTAGGTTAAAAGTTGAACAATAAGTAAAAATTAAATATTAATAAATAAAGAGTGAAATAAATAAAAGTTGAGCTATAAGTAAAAATTAAATATTAATAAATAAATTAAGAGTGAAATATACTACAAATATCAGTAATGTTAAAAAGAATAATAGCAACAGAAAAAATATTCTTATAATATTTTAATGGGAATACATCTAACTATTCTTAGAGCTCACTTGCGTTACAGGTCTAGATATATGACGGAGATTACATTCATTTAAAGAAGAGCATTTGAATAGTACCATTGATCATTAGTTCATTTTTTTTAAACAACAGACAAGTTCAAATTTAAACTCTTATTATTTTTTTTAAACAATAGACAAGTTCAAATTTAAACTCTTATTATTGATTTTGATTTTTTAAACAATAGACAAGTTCAAATTTAAACCCTTATTATTGTTTTTTGTTTCTTTTAAACAATAGACAAGTTCAAATTTAAACTCTTATTATTTTTTATTATTTTTTTATTTATTTTTTTTTTTTGAGAGAGAGAGAACAATAAACATGTACTAATTAGAAGCCAGAATTTACCGACCCCCCCCTTTTTTTTATAGAATCAAGCCAGCAACCAAACCCCAACCAAGAATTCCCAATTAGGACACATGTTTATAGTAGGTCTAATTGCAACTGGAAATAGAATCGAATGCTAAAATTTTCAAAGTTTATTATATCTTAACACAGTATAATTCAGTGAATATATATTCTCAGACTTATAATTACTAGTACAAAGAGACAGTACTCTATTTAGATGATTAGCTATAATATTTCTAAATAACATATATATGCATGCATGATGTAAAATCTGCGATACTAATTTCATTAAAAGTAAGCGCATCTCTTTTATTGTATATATTAAAAGTGAGTTGCTTGTCCCTATTAATTAGTATTTGTAGATAAAAAAAATTAATACTGTTTTTAAGTAAAGGATTTTTAATTAATTCTAAATTATCAGGATAAGTAATAGGCAATATATATATGCTGTTATATCTATCTGTAGCTATAACAATAATATCATCTATGTATCTTACATTATAAGAGAGGAATTATAATGTTTAATGTATAAAATTCTCGCTTTAACATTTCACAAATGTGAATCCTATGCTTAGGCACAGTTTCTTTGTAGTTCAATATTTGCTGAACATTTTATTTGTTTGAATTTTATTGGGAGAAAAAAAAAAACTTTCCAGTGCACCTAATACAATGCAGACAACATACTCAATTTTCCCCTTTGGAATAACTTTAATTTCAGTTAACTTTAGAGTCTCAAAAAGCGGACGTTACAACCATTAAACACACGGGAAAAAAAAGTTTTTTTCTTTTTTTTCTTTTTCATAGTCATTGCCTTATCCTGTCTGAAACAGAACATCAGAGTTTTAGAAGGGAGCCCCCCTTTTTGCTGGGCCTCTCAAAATCAAGGTCATCAGTATAGCACCTAATTTATCTGTTGATGATATATGTCGGCGATAAAAAAAAATAGCAGAATAAATCGTCTGACAGAACGATAGCAAGCTGTGGGAAAATTCATGCTTTTCGCAGAATGCACAGATAAATTCTGTCACGTTTGTAAGTTTAAAAGCGTAAGCCGAGATACAATGGAAAATGACTGCTTTATCTTACTTGTAACAGGTTTTAGCCATTTAATCGGCAGCGCACAATATGGAACAAATTCAATATGAAAGCACGGGATCGGATATGTGAATAACAATACGCTCGCAAAAATTGCTCCGAAATTACCAGTCTGACTTAAAAATTATAATTTTCGACCATCTTTTAGACTGGCCGTTTTTTAAGGACCACACACGCTAAATTTATCACTGTCGTTGCAACAATGTATTATTTGTGTTAGTAAAATTAAATAAATAAATAAATAGACTTTCCGAGAAAATAAAAAATTTTGATAAAACTTTTTTTTTCTTTTCTAAAGAATGTATTTTAGGAACAAACGTGTGATGGAAATTTTCTTGTTTCGCATCAGTGCCCTATTATCGGCCGGGCAGACGGGGCGATTGCCCAGAGCCAGAGATTCTAGGGTCCCAAAAAATGTTACATTTCCCACTTTTAAAATTTAACAATAAAATTACAAAACAGAAAAATCTCAAAAGTTATATCTTTGAACTATGAAGTATGATGTATGAACAAAGAAAATAATTCAAATGTTTACTTATATAAACTAAATTTAACTAATAATGCTTTTTAATTCCTTGAAGTTCTCTGTAGTCGATTGAGCATTTTGACGGGACTTTTCACCGACATCATATATATTCGTGAAATTTGTGTTTGGAGCGGTTAAAAAAAGCTGTCATTGTTTTCTTTTGCCCAGGGACCACAGTAGAGATGAGTTCGGGCTCATTTTTTGAAGCCCGAGCCCGAAGACTTTTAATCCGAGCCCGCCCGAGCCCGAGCAATATTATTAAAGTTGGAGCCCGAGCCCGAAATTTCAGCTTCAAATAAAATTAATCAAGACAAATAAAATTAACTACTTCATTAAGAGGATACAATAAATTTTGGAGCTTAACACACCCTCTAGTCCCCCGTACCGCTATTTTTTGAAATAAGTACGTCTATTTATCCCATGAATCACTTTTTAAAATCTGTTTCAAGGAGTATGTTCAACAAAGAAGAAATTTTTCACGAGCCCGAGCCCGAACGCAATCGTGAATTACAGAGCCCGAGCCCGAGTCGGGCCCGGGCTCGGGCTCGGGCTTTCGGGCTCGGGCTGAGCCCGTCTCATCTCTAGACCACAGTTGCTCTAATCGGGCTCTGTCTGGCATAGCAACTGCAAATCTGTAGCATTCATGATGATAAAATAAAGAAATTTGTCTTATAAACTTTCATTCAGCAAAGCAGATGCTGGTCTCAAATAAAAATATTTCTTAGTGCCGGCACTTGGATTCATGTTTCAAAATACACCTAGTCAACTGGTTTTAGTGAAAAAATATTTTGCTTACTTTCAGTTCTATTCAAGGCAGCTTTTATTGTACTATTGATCAAATAAATTAATAGTGCATCAAACAGCATTTATTTATTTATTTTACAATTTACTAAATGTTTCATATAGTCTAGTAAGGTACTTAATATTTTTTCAAGTGCAACCTGTACTGGACTCAAGTTCCAACATCAAAATCATCAACTTCTTTTTCAAAAAAGAAAAAAAAGAAGAATGGTTTTTATATACAACACTAGTTTACTAGTAACTTTTCAAATAATTTTAAAACCTAATTTTGGTATTAAGAAAAAAATATGAAAATCGCATTTTAATTTTGAAAACTAACACCCCAGTAAAACGCGCCACAGAAAACGAAAAAGGGCCCACCATACCATCATCAAGTGGCGCATGGAACCACTTTTCCAGGCACGTAAAGGTTGATAGGTTGATGCAACAACATCCCTTTCGTGGGGCCCCAGCAGAAATCAAGGCCATTAATATGGCACCCTAATTGACGTTTGATGGGCTTTCGGTGAGCCCCAGGCGACAATTTCGCGCTATAAAATGCCCTCGCGGGGGGGGGGTGGGAAGGGTACTCGAGGTCATGCGAGATAGAGGAAAGACATTTTAGTATGATGGAAACAATAAGCGTGTGTGCGTTAGGCTGCAAACACCACACAAATGCCTTTTAAATGACATTAATCTGTAGAGGTGACTTAGATTATAGATGAATCAGAAAAAGCCCAGAATATAATTTATCGAAAATCCGACCTATTACAAGTAATAGAGCTTTTCTGCGATAACAACAATAGGCTTTGACATGTTCCTAGGCTAATTCAGGAGAATTGAAAAATTCTGAAGGAATTGCATTAAGTACTTTTTCTTAAGAAAAAAAAAAAGGTAGATACCACAGTAATGATGATGATGATCTTACATTAAGAAGAGTAAGAAGGTACAACGAAGGTATTAAGAAATAAATAAGAAGGTATTAAGAAAGGTATCAAGAAATAAATAAACAAACAAATAAATAAAAGATTGTGTAAATTCGCTATGTTTTCTGACTAAAAATACAATAAAAAAATTAAAAATATACTTATGCGATATATTGAATATAGATAGATGTATATAATACTATATAGAAGGAGGAAAAAAAAAAAAAAACATTGATAAACAGACAAATAAAGAAGTCAGAGGAAAAAACTGGAAGAGATTACAATAGAAACTATTCTTCCGAATGCCGAAATCAATTATCACCGAGAATTAATAAGCACACTAACTAAAATGTTTTGTTTTGTGTGACGGCAAACCTACATGAGAAGCATCTGCCTAGGAGGAGTACCTTGTGTGGAGGACTTCTAATTAAAATGCAAAATATTTTACTTTTTATAAGTGACAATAAAAGACAATGGTGCTGTTGCTCGGTAAACATAAATTTCGATCAGAGTTAATAAAATAATAAAAGGAAATTAATAAATTGAAATAAAAATTATTTTTGTAAAAATTCCATTGATTTTACGTCCCCCCCCTGTTTACTGTATAGAAACAAACAAAAACAACAACAACAACAACAGGTCTAAATGCAGTAACATTTAAGTAACAATAAAAATACATAGTATTATTGTAATCACAATCCTGATATATTCAGAACATTTTTTCCAATTCCTGTTTGTTACTGTTAATATTGAAAAAATTTTTACATAACCATTATATACTTTTAATGTAGTTAATGGAAATAATTTATAACAATCCAGGTACTTAATGAATTTACATTAAAATATTTTTAAAAGAAAGACAAACAGAAAGAATATTGTACAAAACGGGAAAAAATGTTTAATTACACAGTTTTTTCTCCCTGTCTCTTATTTCTTTTTCTTTTTTTTTTTCCATTTACTTAAAACTATCTGCAAAATTGTTTTCAACTTAGTATATGCATGTAAACAAATTATGTATCTGATATTACCTAAAAATTACCATTAACGTTACGTTTTTCAGAATTTTACAAAATTTCTAATAAAATTGTTCCTATATTTTTAGCAAATGCGTACAGAAAATATAAATAAAATTCTTTTAATTACAATATCTTCCAAATGTGCAGCGAAAATGACGGAAACTATATTAAGATACACTTATAAAAAAACCTACAGAACTCCTGAATACACGCGTGCAACATGAAAACTCAAGTTAAAATATGTCAATACTACTGTAAAATTTTGAACCAAATGAAACAAAAGGCATCGGTAAATCCAATAAACCAAATAAATATTTGTAAAATATAACCAGTTTAAAATCGAGTGATAACAATAATGAAAGATAAAAATAAGGACTATAAGGAATGGGCGGGGGCAGGTATATCTAGTTCAACCTATTAGTAACTGAATTATTTCAATGAACTAAATAAACATATATAAATTTTTAACGTTTTTCTAATGTAAAGTATTAGAAACGATAGCCAGATAATTTGCAAGGCACAAACTTACGCAGAAGTCATTCAAAAACAAAAGCTAAATCAGCATCATTTAAAGATAATCGACTATCCACGGAAAAATCAGAGGAAAGATAAAAATAAAAAAAACTGAAAAATCTTTACTCACGTTACAGTACCTGATATCGCTGATGACTTATAAGAACATCAGCGCTTGAGCAAGCGTTTCCTTAAAGCTTGGAGCGTTACCATGGTGACGGCCACTTTTTGATGGGTTACAGCAAATTTTATAACACCGCCAAGGCATAGCAAGTCGCCAAGGCGCCAATTTTCGAGTCCGAAAGAGGGCTTTTATGAGGTGCGCCGAAATATTGTCTCATTTTATGAGCTTCCAGGGGAAAGTTGGAAAGAAAAATAAATGAATTTTCGTTTTACTTTTTTGTTTTTCAGTTCGGTTCTCTTCATATGAGGATATGGAGGGAAATTGAACGCATATTTCAGTTTCAGTACGCGGAATGTGTGAGGTACTGCTCAGCAATTTTCACTATAAAACATTCATATTAGTTATGCAATTAAAGCATGGCGGTTCTGGATGTCCGATAAACTGGCTTTTGCGCGTGTTGGGTGTTTAATGTGGTAGAATGAATGAATTCTACAGTTTTTCTGCATAAACGATTACTGCCTTGAACAATAATTAATAAAAATATATCTAGTCAATACTTTTTGAAACCTGTCATCCACCTGTATAAAAGTTGGCAAAAACTTGTAAAAATGATTATGAAACAATTTAATTATATTTGGGGAAACTGCGGGAAAAGGCAATGTTTAAAGCTTTAGATGACTGATTTGGGAAACATCTAGAGTATATGTCATTTTGAAATTATGCTTAATTAAAATGCTACTAATAAAAAAAATTAATTTAGTGTTTAATTCACAAAGTTTAAACAATAACACCATAATGAAATAAAAGTTTAACAACCACTTAATGAACTTGATCAATCATTTTACATAATTATCAACTTTTGAAATTACCAAGGTGTAAAATAACGCGCGAAGGACATTTTTGATGACGTTTGCCTAATATTGTGTGGACGACATTTTAAATGATTTTTAACTAACTAGCACACAAAATAGACTCAGAATTTTTAATCAAATAGCGAAAATGCACGAATAGCACATGATTTTTGAAGATTTCATGAAATACAACTCTTGAGGTGTAACTTTGAATTTTGAAATTTACTTATTTTAAATAGTATAAAATAAAAAATATATCTTTACATGACACGCACACTTATATTTCTTAAACGAAAAAAATTAATTAAACTTTCGTTATTTTCATTAAACAACATTAATGTATATAATTTTAAATAGTTTAAGGAAGAAAAATGCAACTCTGTAATACATAAGAAAGTACTATAAAATTACATCTAAAAAGGAAATTTAAAAAAGCATAAACATGATAAATTTATTCTTTGCTTTCATAAATATATTTTTCCTAATCAAAACATACTTTGTTTCAATTTATTTATTATTACTATTATTCGGTGTCATTTTCATTCATATTTGAATCTGCCTTCTTCATTATTTTTTTTCTTTGCTATTTTACATCATGTAAAAATAAGTGATAAAAAAAAAAAAAAACAACCTTAAATTTGAAATAAGAATCAATTTTTACTCTTATGGTATTGGACTTTCAAATAAAAATATACGAAAGGAAAAAGTATTTGTTCTCAGATTGAAACTGGGATGCTGATGAAAACTGAACGAATTTTTTCCTATCGGAATTATAATGAACAGCTGACTTAGTCGATCCGATGGGAGACAGAAATTCGGTAATCTTTACATAAACAAAACTTCCGCAGGCATCTAATGAATGATAAATTTTAAGAGATTATTTTATAAAACGAAATGTGGGCCGTGATGATAGAAAATACTTCAAAATTCATTAAAAAGTATTTAAAAAAAGGGGGGGGGCATATTAGCGTAAAATCATGAAAATTGACAAAAAACGAGTAAGTTTAACGCCGAAATCGTAAAAGTTTGTAAGTACGATTTTACTCTAATAGGAAAAGTCATTACTGAAATTTGTTTATCATAAAAAAAAACGCCCAGGGGAGGGTGCTTTGCAGAGTAAATGTTATTTTAGAAGAATATCTGCACGTTACAACGCAGTTGAAGTTAAAAAATAAATAACGGCAAACAGCATTTTTGAACATATCGACTTAAAATCACATAGACATTTAAAATCAAACCTTAAGAAAACCAAATGTGACCGCACATTTTTTTTTTTCTGTGGTCACACACCACATTTTTAACAACGTCTGAAAAAAATGATGCAGCTCCTAATCGTTAACGCGCTCAATTTTCGTCGTAGAATAACTAAATTTCATTTTTGGGGGGTAAATAAGTTTTAAGAAAACGATTGGACAGTTGGAGAAAAGAAAAGAATGATTTATTTGAATGTTAAATTAAATATAAATATGAAGAGTCCAGATGCAAAACTCACAATCTCCACTTTTCAAGTTCTTATATAAGTTCTTGGGAAAATGCAAAAAATTGATTATTATTAACAACTATGATATACTGGAACTT
The DNA here is from genome assembly GCA_038373885.1 of Cheiracanthium punctorium. Taxonomy (NCBI): domain Eukaryota; kingdom Metazoa; phylum Arthropoda; class Arachnida; order Araneae; family Cheiracanthiidae; genus Cheiracanthium; species Cheiracanthium punctorium. The sequence continues at coordinate 780,067 of JAWZYV010012008.1, forward strand.
TTCCCCACCGTGATATATTTGTTGCATAACAACTACTTGCATATAGTCCTAAACCTATGTAATTAGCGTGTAAAGATAGAATTTAAAAATGGAAAAATGTGAGTTTTACAGCAAACTTTTACATTACGCATAAAAGTTTGCCGAAAAACTCATGTTTTCCATATTTAAATTCTAGCTTTAGTTATAAACCAAAATACTTATGAATTTAATAAATAAGTAAACATCTGAACATGAATGTTTTTTTGGAGGGTAATAAACCTAAATCAACAAGTAAACAACATTTATTGATAAAGTTTCTTAGTTATTCTTTTAAAACATCGGCAGGTGTAAAGAAAACAATCCCATAATCTTTTGCAAGACTCCCTGATTGGCTGAAATTAGAGAGAGTGTGTTTTGCTGCAAAACAGTTATTGGATAATGTTAATTATGCATCAAAACGAGATTTTAAGCATTACGTAACTTTGAACGTAATGCTTAATTCTGGTCCAGATGACTATTACAGTCCCTTTCGAATTAAAAAGATGAACAAGGCGATAACTCAATAATATCTTTAAAAGTAGGTAACATGACTTTCACATCGGCACCTTTCATACGTAAATAACCCCCAAATAAAGAAAAATACCGAAAGATGGAAAAGATTAAACCCGAAATATGCGTACCGTCGGTCTAATCATCAGTACTGTTTTGTGATAGTTTAAACCACACATGGGCAGTCTCCGGCCCGCGAAACATATCAAAACCTGAATAAAATCCATTCAAAATCCCAATTATACGGCTCGCGACCTCGCTGATATCCTAAAATTTGGCCCGAAAACTCAACAAGTTTTAAAAGAGCATTTAAGATTATCCTCCCCACCCCCCATTAAGTAAAACATTTGAAAGTATACGCTGACGAAATACGTAAATAAACGTAAATTATTATTAAATGTGCAATCAGATCAAGAGTTCATGCTTACGAAGAATTAAAAATAAATAATAACTACTCAGCAGTAACTAAATGTTAAGCAAAACGAATCAGCAGCCAAACCACGACCTAAACGGAACGATATTTAGTGAAGGCATCGTCCCTCGTATTCATTTTCAATACCGGAGGCATCCCAAAGGTGCTCGAGCTACCTTTGTTTATAAATGTTGTGGCCTATGGTTTTTTTTTCTCCTGAAGTGCTCTTCTCATTCACTCCAAAAACAGCATCAGGCGCCCTCTAGTGGAAACCCTCAGACATAGGAAAGGGTCATATGACTCACATGAATAAAAAAGTAGAATAATTTATTTTGTTCTGCCTTCGTAACTTGATCGTGCCATTCGAATTCAGCGGAAATGGTTGGAAGAATATACTCGGTATATCTAAGATCTGTTGGCACGCATGCTTGCTGCCCACCATGTTGATAATTTGACCATAAACCGTAACAGAAGAAGGATGATTTACTGTTATATTGTTTACATTTGCAGATTCATGGAGGAAAGAAAAAAAAAGGGGAAGGGTTGAGATGAAGATAGTTCGCCAAAGTAATTGGCTGAATAGAAGTTCTGAACGATTTTAGATTTCTTTTAGTTTTCGCTCGGTGCTTAGTTTGAGGAAGTCAAGTTTATTTGTATTAGATTCAGAAGGAACTGATAAACGAATACGTCGCCACCGTCCACATTAAAAAAAAATAAAAAAATAAAATCACATTTATCTGTCGTCGTAGAAGATTCTGTATGATATTAACAGACATGAAGCATATGAATAACTTTATTGATTCATGCAAGAGATGAACAAATTTGAAATGTTGATGGATGTTTTATCTATGCCCAGAACATAACTACTTTTTTTTCTCGAAAACAAAACAAAAAAAAAACCGTTATCATAATGACTGTAAGATAAGTTTTAGAGGATCTATATCAGTATGCATCCTGGAAAAAAATTAAGTTTCCGGTTTGTGAAAATGTAAACATGTATTTGGAGGAAAACACATTTATTTATTTATTTTTGGTGTGTGCGTGTGTGGCATACTGATAATTTAGTAATACAGGGTGTATCACAATTCCCTCCCTGGTTTGGAAGACTTATAAAAAATATATACTACGAACAATATACAACGAACTACTAAAAAATATATATTACCAATACAGAGCAACAAATCTGATTTCACTAAATAAAGAAAGGTTACAAGTTTTATTTTACGAAAGTCCAATATGTGAGCCTTCCGTGACAGCGACGGATTAATGCAATTTTGTCGGAGGTGGGGCAGTTAGTTTATCGGTGGGGGCGCTTAGTTAGAAGATTGAGATATACATCCATTTTATGGAAGTAAAATAGGATCTTTTACATTAACTTCTTTTTTCTCAATTGGGGCGGTCGCCCCTCCGCCCCCCCCCTCATAATCCGCCTTCATTCCGTGATGCTGATGATTCCACAAACTAACTGCCTTCCTCCCTCACCCCCACCCCGACAAAATTACATTAATCCGCAAGGTTCACATATTTGACTTTTGTGAAATAAAACTTGTAACATTTCTTTCTCCAATAAAGTCAACTTTGTTGCCGTATTGGTAATATATATATAAGCCTTACAAACATGGTAGGGAATTGTGACACACCCTGTATCATAGTTAAACATACATTTTTTTCCTCATTTCTTAGAATTACAATTTATTTATTTCGCACCAAAAAATTCAAACATACGCCACACCCAGCCATAGGTTATCTTTTGAAATCCCCCTTATAAAGAAAATGTGTGCATTCTACCTATACCTGCCAGAGACATTCTATGATGCGTTATAACACATTCTAATAAAACAAAAAAGTATTGACAGTTATTTTCAGATAGAATTAATATGCTTCTATCATTAGTAATGTACCAATATATAAGTGCATTTTTCATATAAATATGTATACACTAAAATTTAAAAATTGCTTTATTTGTTCATTAAATTTCATGATTTCGATAATTCGAGATTTTGTAGTTCGATGCAGGCCCGGTACCCCCACCTCAAGAATTCTTGAGATTCTACAAGTATATGAATCCTATTTCTTATATTGCTACAACAAGATTTTATTTGTTTATATTTTACTTAATATTTTTCAATAAGAAATGCCTATACAAATAAAGTTTGTTCTATTACAGGCTTATGATGTATTTAATTGTAGTGGGTATATGCTAATGCGTAGGGGCTTGTACACACAGTTCGTTGATTATTTAGTACCACTTCATCAAAAGAAGGACTCAAGGTGGAAATTAAAAAGCAATTCGATGCTTATGGAGAACAATCAAAAATATGCTTTTTTCTCTAGGAAACATGAAGGTGGATAAGAGGTAGCTATTAAGAAAACATTTTTAAAATACAGATAAATACCTTAAGTCGAAACAATTTGAATACCTGTACAAATTTGAAATGAATCTCAAATTCTGATAGCTTGGACCAACTCTTAAGTAAAAAGAGACCACTTACCTAGAAAAAGAAAAGTGCATAATTAGTTTTAATCATGTAAACATTTTAATTAAATATATAAAAAGCATAGTATTTATAACTAATTTTCAATCTTATAATACATTTTTTTAAATCCTAAAATAAAAGCATGAGTAAAATTATACGTCTATCATCATGATTTACTTTTAGAAACCTCATGAAAAACACGTATTACAATAGTACATCCTGTTGAAGCCTAGTCTTGATTTAAAAAAAAAAAGAGTAAAATATTTTCTACATAGTAAAGCAACCTATCAGGTTAAAAAAACACGCTTAAGAACTGTTAATATGTATACAGGCCCTGATTACCGCACAGGCCAGCTATGCTTAGGTCGGCCTAGGGGCCCCAAGATCATTAAAATAGTTTTAAGCTCTTAAAAATTTAGCACAAAAACATGAATGACAATAAATAAATCGATGCAATTTTACACATTCCGCGGTGAAAAAGTGCATGTTTACACTGTATTCAGGGATGGAAGAAATTAAGGTCCAAACCATTCTACAATAGAACATTTAGGGAGGCGACCTCATCTGAAGCATCACTTCAGAGCAATTATAATTTTACGGACATTAAGTTAAAAATTTATTGGGTAAAGGAGACCCCTCCTTATTTGCAACAAAAATTTGGCATTATACATTATGGCAATATGCATCAAGAAGTTATGACCGTACAGGGGCCCCCAAAGAGTCCTTGTCCTAAGGTTCCCGAATGTCTTATCCAGGCTCTGTATGTAACTTTATGACAGTATAGCCAAAAATACATTCACTGCTGGAAATGGCATCCAATTTTCCAGTCAATGCGAATGAATGTGGACTTGTCCGCTTGGTATATATGCAAGTCAAATGAACTTGGACCATGAGACTTACTGGTTTTAAAACCGAACTAATAAAACGTAATTTCGGATTAAAGAAAACAGTCCTTAATTATATTTTTCTTTATTCAGCTACAAAGAAAATAAAGAAAACCTGTGGAACAGAGCTGAAATGTGTGCGGTCGAACAAAAATAATTCAAACTGAATTAACATCAACTGGAATCACTGGAAGATAACAACATTAGTAAATGATTGCAAAATCGTTGGATAAAGCTCAGTCAAACTTTTTGACGATCAGAGTCGTATTCAGCTCAGTACGTTTCAGGGGAATGTTCCTTGGGAAATGGGGGGGGGGGGAATGCAGTCGGACTTTAGTAATTCAAACTTGGTGAATCTAAACATAGTGTATCGATGAATATTATCAGGCAATGAGTGGTCATTAACCGTAGAAACAATGATAGCACCAAAACTCACAATGACATTACAGTGACTTCCGTGCGACACTTCATTGCAGTTTGCTAGCACAATGTTTCATTGAAATTACGTTTGATCACGTCACGTAATTCTAAAAGGACTTTTATGATCACGTCATAAAAGTCATTTTAGAATTACACGAAAGAATATTTGAGAAACTATATAATGTAAAATGTACAAACGCCATTGCCCTTTTTAAAATGTCCGGAGATGGTGCTTCAGACACTCCGACCTTCAATCTAAATTCGCTAGAATTTTCTTATTACAGTATTTTATTAAAGTTACGTTAATTTATGTTTGTTTTCGAAAAATGCATCGTTATTTCAACGGAATTACAATGCATTTTGATCTCAACTGAATTTAACTTCCGATTCAAACAAACCATCTTTTTAATGAAAAGAAAAATATATTCGCAACCACACATTATGTAATAAGTAAAGTTCTTCCAATTATAAACTTTTAATAATGATCATGTGCAGAACGAAGTGCGCGCATAGTTACACCAAAGCTAAATTAATTCCCAGATGTTTATTATCTCGAAAGACAGTATGGTAGTTCCATATCGCAATTTCATCGCCTCCTACCCCGGCTCACTCCGTTTTCTTAGGAAAAAATAAGAAATATTACTACTTAAAAGTATTCTTCCTAGCCATGATTCAGTTTTGAAGCTGTTTCTTTTTTTTCCTTTTTGGACAAGTGTACAGCGCCACTGAAAGATCCCCATGCGGTATTTGGCAAACCATCAAAACTTCCCCCTGAATCTGATAAATCCAAGATTTAAGAAAAAGGGGGGGGGGGGGGGAGAGAAAGCGGGAGTATCTTGAGAATGATTATTAAGATAAAAAAAGAGGATGAGTTGATGTCTGAGATATCTAGTAACATAAATTTGGATAGGCGGGAAGTGAATAAATGATAACTTAATCAAAATAAAACTTTGTGGCTAGGGAAAAATGTATTTGCTTCCGGTTTTGTGATCCGATAACAAAAAAACATTGACCATTTAATATAATACCCTTCCCACATCTCAAGCAAAACTCTGTCAGAAAATAAGCCAAGACAGTTATGATAGAGAGATAACTAGTTTAATTCAAATAGTATGTCGTGATTTTCAGACGCATTTAGCAGAATACAGCTTCGTCAGTACAAATAAAACTCAATTATTCAATAAATATTTTAGAAAAGCATTTCGCAAACTGTTATTATAATAGGCGCAAATGCATCTGTCGATGAACAAAACCTGGGTAATGATAATGAATAATCTGAAAGAAATGAAAATTTTCAAGATAGAATTCATGATTTTGCGTTTTGTAAGCCATAGGGATTTTATATTTCCCCATTTACTTTCAAAAGAAACTTATATTTTATCAGCTAATAAAACAGAACCATAAAAACTAACATTTAATATTACTAAAGTAATCATTAAACGGAAATAAACATCAGTAAACTGAAGCCCTGACCAGTGAAAATAACTCAGGAAAATTATCTGAAAAAATTCTAAATTCTGATATATTTTCTAGTTATCTGATTTTTTAAATCGATTTTTTTGCGCTTGCATTTGTTGAAAATTTTGTTTATGAATAAATTCTTTATAGTTTAATAAATATGATTGTCTTTTCTAACAACTCACAAAAACTGCGATTCTCAAAAATATTATACTTTTATTAATTACTAGCAGAATACCTGTTTTTCATGCGGGAAAAGTTCCCTTTTTTATAACACACATAACTGGAGTTCACCCGATTAAAGCATAACTTAATGAAATAATATATATATTCCACATTGCATAACGTCGAATTTCAATCACAGTAGTTAATCTAAAGTATAAAAAGTACAAACTTCACTGTATTTTCTAGTGCTGTATTGTTCCTGTTTCTACGGTCTTCTCCAGGTCTTTTTAAGTATATGAGTAGAAATTTCTCTCGAAATTCCTACGGTGGCATTGAGAGACTCTCGTTGCCGTCTCGCAGTACCGCGTTTAAATCGGTTTAGTAGTTTAGTTTAGAAAATGAACACACATTCCGACACTCTGTTTATATATATATATATATATAATTAGGGTGGATCGAAAAATTTTTTTTTTCCGAAATCTCTATCTCCTGAGGTCGCAAAAGTTGTATATTGATATGAATAAGGCGTGCGTAAAATTTGAATGTTCTAGGACAACGTCTTGGGGTTGCGCATCGAGCTCGAAATCTAGAACTTTTTTTTTAAATATGACTACTTTAAAAAATCGACCAAAATTTTTTTTTTCCGAATTATCAGGCTCCCAAGGTTTTAGGAGTTGTATATTGATATGAATAAGACGTATACAAAATCTGGAGGGGCTACGACAATTTCTACGGGTTGCACATCGAGCTTGAAATCTATAAAAATCTGAAAATTATGTGTTTTTTTGAAAAAATTATGTAGAAAGCAAACTTTGTTAAAAATAATTTGGTCCTTTTGTATGTTAAAAGATGTTCAGAGAAGCTCAGTAAATCACAAAAAATGGCTTTGCGATTTGTTTGGATACAATGCGCCCGTTATGCTGCCGTTTTGTCTTGGGCGCAGTCCGCAAACTGTGCTTGCTCTATACAACCAGCACCGGTTCGCCTGCCGAGTGATGGAAATGCACATGCGTTCGGTTAAACCAGACACGACATATTTTGATGAAACAGGTATTTAGTTTGACGTTTCATATAGATAGTGTTTTCAGTTTAGTCTAAAAAAACTAGGGGGTGGTTGCCTTGCACTGATACCATCGTGAATAAAGTGAAACTCGCTGCTACAAGATATTGAACGAAATTGGCGTTCTCAGAAGAGCTGGAAATATCGAAAGAATTACCTTGTACCAAGTTACCAACCCGAGGAGACGTGCTTCTATATTACTATTTTGTACTTAAGAAGAAAAAGTTTTGAGTAAATGGCAGCATGCACCGGAAGGAGATATAACCTTAGTTGTGGCGATCAAAATACAGGAAATTTGGATCAAGGGAAGTATCCCCAGTGTGTCAATCCAAAGAATTCACTAGATAGTTAGTAAAGGTCGTGAGCAAGTTCAGCAGCTAAATAAATTGCACATTGGAGACGGACATAAGGAATTGTTTATGAAGAAAGTGGGAAAAACTCGTCTCTTACCTAGCTATTGAATATCGCAACTTCAAAATATACTGACTTTTCCCGGAGCAGGTGTGGCTCAGAGAAGTTCATACCTTATACAGAACGGAAGTCATTGGCAGACCAGAGGGAAGCTAGATATGTGACAATCGATGGAACTGAAAAGAAGACAAGTTTATGAAGAATGAGAGAAAAGTTGAAAGGTTGGAAAGAGAAATTTCGAGATTGTTGGAGAAAGAGGTGAAAGTTCCAATATCCAGTGTATGTCTCCAAATTTAGTCGTTGATTTGGAAGAGAAATAAGAAGAATACGAAAGACTGAAGAAAATGCTGAATGCGTATCTACCGACACTTTGGAAAATGCGTTCAAAAACGACCAAGTTAGAATAAAAATCTCAGTGCTTTCACAAGTCTGCGACACAAAGTTATTACGGACTGGGAAGCAGCAACTCTGGTATCAACTTTATTTCACAACCTAGAAAGCAGAAGTAATGCAGATGGAGAGAAACTTCTCAACTGATTCTCGACCAACACAATAGAGGAAGGCTGAGATGACTCGAATTACATAATGAAAAGGAAAAAAAATACTTTACAAATTTCTTTTGATTGTGTTTTGATAGGAGGAAGAACAGAACCACATACATAGAAAAATTTGTTGACGGCAAATTACACCCAAGCGTTTGCCACAAAGAACATATCTCGCTGATAATCTAATCTGGTTCAACATACTTTGGCCATGTGTCACCATCTGATTTTAAGAATTTCACTAGAAATTTGGGAGAGCTTGACACGAAATCCATTGATCTTAGGACCCCCACATGCTTCGTCAGTGGTGGCGGATCATCGAATACTGGAGAGAACAAGAGCGTTATCCGAAATCTAGAAACGCAGTTCTCTAATCTAACAAAATCTCTGCAAGGTTATATTTGCCAACTTCACACCAGCAAACAGCCACTCCAAAATTTGTCTATCCATCTATCAGACGGTGGTTTCATACGATCTAGGTTATTACACTTGACATAAAATGCCACGGTTTAATTGAAGTCGGGTTTACATTACTCATTAAAACGGATGCTCAATAATTGGTGCTTGGGCTGGCACGGGCAGGACTCGGATAGTAGCAACGAGGTGAGTCCAAGGTAATGTAGTTACGACTGTGGTTGTACTAAGAAGACTGCGAACTTTACTGACTATTTTTCAACGGGAGTAATTTATTAAAAAATATAATTTTGCTTTCTACATATGTTTTTTATAAAAACGCATATTTTACAGATATTTATAAATTTCAAGCTGGATGTGCAACTCCTAGAAGTTGTCACAGCCCCTCCAGATTTTGCATACCTCTTATTCATAACAATTTACAACTTCTAAAACCTCGGGAGCCTAATAATTCGGAAAAGTATTTTTTGGTCGATTTTTTAAAGAAGTCATATTTTTCAAAAAATTCTAGATTTCAAGCTTGATGCGCAACCCCAAGACGTTTTCGTAGAACATTCAAATTTTACACATGCCTTATTTATATCAATTTACAACCTTTAAGACCTCAGGAGATAAAGATTTCGAACAAAAATTATTTTCGATCCACCCTAATATATATGTATAAAAGAAATAATACATTTAATTCAATTTATATCATTACATAGTTGCCTTCTCTATGTCGTCCAACATGAATGTAGAAATTTCCAAGCCAATAGGCTGAATGGTGTGTTTTGGTCCCTAACTTTCTTTCTATTGGTCATATATATATATATATATATATATATATATATATATATGTATGGAGACAAAAAAAAAATGTCAAACTCGTAGATCTTATATCTTATTCCCTCTACCATATAGTGTATCGAGCGCCAGTGCATCAAAATCGGAATTATTTGTTAATCTAAGTACGTCTAAGTTTTCAGGGGCATATGTTTTGCTGGATGGTCAACCAACGGAACGGGAAGTCATAAATAACAGAAAGTTATCTTCGCGAAGCAGTGACAAAAGAATATGAGTTCCTTCAACTCGGGCTTTTGCTTATCAATTTCAATCCGAATGAACTTCAGCGAACGTAAAACTTGGCTTAAATTTACAAGTTGATTTATGGGAGACGACATAAATATTCAAAAGCCTGATTTGACTTTATTCAAAAAGCAATATATCAGTCATCGCATCCCTTGTTAAAAATTCCAAGAAGGTAGACTGTTTGAATGATCTTAATAAATATTCTGATACTGCTACTCGCTTCTACAGAATGGAGTTTCTTATATGAATCTTTCGTGGTGCAGTCTGGAGGAATATGGTTGAAGTGTTTTGTCTTAGAGGAAGTTTTAAAAACTTATGTAACCTGTTTCCAACTACATTTAGGTAATTGAAGGAGACGCAAGAACGGTACATGAGTTTGTTTTACAAAATTCTCATAAGTTAAAGCAATTCGTCATCAGCGTAAGATTTTGACATCCCTTTTGTCTTAATAAACGAATACAGTATCAAACTTATCAAGTAATTTTGCAGTTTTAACAGTATCACTAACACGCAAGCATACACATACAGGCTGGCTCTAGGCTGAATTTTCGGAGTGGGCCATTGGACGCTTTAGACAGGTCTATAAATTGTTCAAAACGCAAATCGAACATGTTGAATCGAAGTTTTTGAATATGGAAACTCCGCTGGAGTCATCCTTGATACAGAAAAATATGCTTCACGTCATAATTTTATGCACAGCAGAAATAAAGGCTCGATGTTCAAATTGCATACACACACACACACAGAGAGAGAGAGAGAGATAGAGATAAAAATAACTAGTATAACTAATATTTCAGGACCTGATTACTCCACAAAATGTACATCAGTTTTTTTTTTTTTCAATGAATTCAGATATGCTTTTTAGGGTGAATAACCCTTGAGTAGTAACAAATTTGCTTTTGTTACCAAGATAAACGTAAATTGCATTAATGTAGAGAAATATTTCAGGAATGCAATATGAAACTTTTGGAATTAAACAGGTATAATATTGCAGAAGTATTTGCATCAACAAAATTTAAGAAAAATAGTTTTTTTGTTAGTAAATTGTAGTTTTACCGGAGAGTATGTATGTCTTGTTGGATTCGCTTCTTGATTCTATCTTTCTTGTCAAGTTAGCAAGTGGAAATCACTTAGGACAGTTAAGGCAACTTCTACAACGCTAAATGTCTTGATCTCCGAGCTGTGAGGGTTATTTACAGTTGTGTAACAGCGGCGCACCCGGTTTTAGTTTAGCGGGGATCTACAGACACAGTTGAACTCTCAATGACAGTGACAACTGTCTTATAACGTCAAAAATTCTCTACCGCTTGACCCTTGTCCCATAGAACATAGACTCTATAACGTCACTTAATTATAGTGTGATCTGGTCCCTTCAATTACAAATGACGATGATGTTATAGCTAGGAATAGACGCGAGTCGAAAGCGAGACACACAATTTTTGCGCCGAGACGAGACAGATGCTTGCGTCGCCCAAGATTTCTCTCGAGACCGTCTCGTCTCGCCTTATTTTACGTTATGATTTTCTTCGTGTAGTGAGATGTCCCTACTTTTCCACTACAGCCTATACCTCACCAAATTTTGATTTTCAATGAGGAGGCATACTTGTACGTTCTTAGTAAACTATTTTCAACATATTAAAATTTTATTTTGTGATACTGCATCGGAAACACCAAAAGGGGCATTTCAGACCACCTAACAAGGGAATCAGTATCTGCTGATTTAGATTTCTTATAATCTGATACATGCCAAATACAGCATGATACATCGTGGAAATACAGCAATAAAATGACAATCCATAATTCCGCGAGCCAACGAAACACGACAGGCGTCTTGCGCGAGACGTAAGATGAGACGGGAATGAAGCGACACAAAGTTTGCGAGACAAGAAGAAACGCCAGACAAACATCAGTAAGTACGAGACGAGACGATACAGCCCAGTGTGTGTCTCCTCTAGAACCCATTTCTAGTTATACCTAAACTGTTTATGCATTACCTGTGAACATTTGTTGAATACCCGACATTTCTGTAGCTGTAGCTTCTCTCTAAATAATTTTCTTGGCAATTTTTAAAATAAAATATTTTAATTTATTCGTTTAGTGACTATTTTGTATCGTAAAGAACTTTCTCTTTTCAACTTTCATGTTCAGCTCCTCAAGCCCCTTCCGTGAGTGCGTCAATGGTAATATGATTCTAGTGTTCATATCCTAATTATTGTGGGAAAGGACAAAGTAAAACGCATAAATGAATAGAACTCATTTTCTATTCACAAAGAAGTGTTAAAATTAATTCGCAGAAGCATAAAAAAGACCTGAAACCAAGCAGTAGGCCTAAAATGTGTTATGATCAAGCTTAACTTTAAGTCCACCAAGACAGCAGCATTAATATATATATATTACCTCTAAATCTGATGCATCTGAATCCGATCAGACACAGAACAACAAACCTAATTTTGACTACAATCAATTTTGTCAACTAATAACCAACAAAGCAAAAACAATCCCCGCACTAATCTCCGACCGGCACAAGCAACAATAACCAATAACCCCACATGATCCACCAACTTAGGAGGACTGTCACCAGAGGACGAAGTAAGCCCCATCAACCACCCTACCTGAGTCAGACTCGCCCGCATCCACCCCAGCAGACATAAAATTCAATTTCGGTATCTTACACCTTATAAACTTCATTACTTCCCCACTCCAAGACACGGATCTCACCCCCCGCCACCCCACCCTCCTTCCTCCTCCTTCAAATTTCCGCTACTCGAAACCGTCAATAGGAGCATCAGCTGCCGAATGCGAGGAATAATTATCATATCAAATAAACCAACTTTTCTTTTTATCTCTCTTCGCAGTCGCAAAAGAGGCCTCTCAGATGCATGCCACCCAGGGTCCCAGCGGAAAGAACGGCCCTTCAAAGACTTGTTTTCTGAATAATTTTCCGCACCCCCTGCGGATCAGTACCGGAGCAGTCGACACTACTACAGCACGGTAGCTGCCAGTTCCGTGTGGGGATGGATAGAAAATACGCCGCGTTTGCGCGTAGGTTGTAAAACTCGAGCAACAAGTCGTTCGAGTCTTCCCTCTTATTTTTAGATACTGGAAAGGAAGCATTAATGAATGCTAAAATTGAATTTATTTAAAAAAAAACATCAGATACATCAGACAAAGTCAGCCTTGAAACAATGATTTCAAGAAATTCACATCCTTTTTCTCTTTGTCTAAAAGAATATATACCAAACCAACGCACTTTTAGTGTTTCGTGTATTTTATTTTATATTGGGTGTATTAAAACTTTTTGGCAGGGCAAATTTCAGACATCGATATAACATGGCGACCCAAAACTGTTTCCGCGCGATGTAAAATAATACCCAAAATATTAAACGGGATATGAATAATAAATGTATCTTTTGTCATTTTATAATGTGTGGCGTAATAAATTTTGATATTCAATGAAATTTCACGTTTTAAAAACCAATATTTTTTTTCTCAAAATGTTTATCAATGATGTATTTTTATTTGTATTTAATTACATTTATTTACGATTTCTAATCGTCATTACGACCCTATTTGGAGCCGCTACCCAGATTGAATACCACTGGCTTAAACTAATTCATTTTTTTAAGTACAAACGATATGAATATCAAGAGGGGGGGGGAAATAAATAAAATTAACTAAACTTAGTGAAGATGTTTCTATGATATTACGATCACAAACGGTTATAGGGAACTATAAAATGTATACGAATCAGTTAGATAAACAAATTTGATGTTTTATTTAATGCCTCAGAATTAATAATAATTCGAAAAATACTCAGAGATGTTATCATACAGCTGATTTATTCTCAGTTGGGATGGAAGCTGATAAATACCCCAGACACACCTCCCTCTAGTGGTAATACTGAAAAATCATCATATTTTGGAACTGAGATTATCAACTATGTAAGCAAAAAATAAACAGTAAAATCATATGAGAATACTACAAACGTGATGTCATGGTTTATACTGAAACCGAAAGATTAATCATTAATCATATGGTTGATTTTAAAGCAAACAATAAATATCTGAACGATATTAGCAATATATTTAAGAACTAATTTCGAATTAAATTTTAAATGTAAAAGAGCTCAACCTGATAATAATGAGTGTTGCATATCATGTAAAAATAAATTATCAACCTGTAACTGAATTTTGCTTATAATAATAATACACTAAGTATACAGTGCTATTCAATCCACTTGTTTTCTTATAATTGTAGGTGCAAGAATTATTTTAAAAATACACTAGATAAAGAATTTTTTTTAAAAAACGGTAGAGAAGAATTTATCGATTAAATTTTATGTTACAGTAAAGTTTTAAAAGATTTGGAAATACAAGCTCGCAATTAAATTGACTTTCGGAATTTGACATGCTGAAACACACATCTTTAAAGGTCTTAAAACGAAAAAATCAGTTATATTTAATCCATTTTCAGAATCAGCTGAGCATATATAATTACAGGGTGTGTTAAAAGCATGATTTTCTTCTTAAAAGATTTCCACTCATGATCTATTTCGAATTTAAATACAGCCCCCCAATGCTCCATTCCAGGGCCACACACGCTCACAATACACACTTCGGGATTTGAGGCAAAGGCCTCAAGTGTTTGTTCAGTTACCCAGGCTTTCAGCTTTCTCTTATGTTCTTTTGCCGACAAGTAAAGTGTGCAAGTGGTGAAACCTTGCCACTAGGGGCAGATGGGGGCAGGGGCGTTCGTGTACAAGCCTCTCTTCCCCAACCTCAATTTTCATCTCTTTTAGAACGGTTCGCCGATACAGGTAACAACACGTGTCCCACAAACTAAGTCAATAGGGGAGGATGGGAGAGAATTTATAATTGAGAGGGGAAAAAAGTTAATCGAGTTAGCAAAGGCACCATCTCAAAAAATATATTTTTTCAATTTACTCAGCTGCTCTTCTTTACCCCAGAAAAGAAATGATTGAGGAATATTTTGATTAGCGTTCCTGTTATTGTAAGGAGGTAGAAAAGATTGCATAATTTAACTAGGAGCATGATGTTAGCAGCAAATAAATTTTGTTTAATTTGAAAATATAGTAGACATTAATAACTGTTCAATCATATCATCCCATAAAATTAACCTATTTTACGATTGACAATGTTTTACTAAAACACTATAGAGTCAGACCTCGATATAAGGTCACCCCGCATATAAGGTCACTTTTCTACTAAAGTCCCGACTCATTGAATAGGAATTCTATGTTATGGATTATCGGATATGTAGTCAGGTCTTAAATATCGTAATCGTCTATAAGGTCATTTTTGTCAGAATTTATGTACATTATGTAAATTATTTCAGTTTTTTTCCGTGGGTACGGTCTTTAATCGGCGTCATTTCTCCTACTAACGGAGGAGAGACTCATGGAGCTAGAGAATTTTTTAGAAACTACAAACATTTCACACACACACACACACTCCAAAATAAATAAATAAATAAAAAAGAGAAATCACGAGAGTCCTGTATTATGGATTATTTGAAGTAAGATAAGGTGCTCATCAGTACTTTGTTAGATCATATTTGTATACAACTTTATTCCGAATTAAAATATTTTTTTTAAAAATAATGTCTTTCTGATTCCATTAATTTTAACTGGTTTGACACAATTAAAAAAGTATAACATTATAAACTAATGTTTTTGTACGTATTGAACAAAATATTATACTGTATGCAGTACAATTACAAAGAATTATATTGTATCTATTTAGTACTCTGGTTACTTTACATTATTTTAGTGATAAATGCCTATGAATCGGTTATAGGATCATCCCACTTATAAGGTCACTTTCGCGAGGTCCCGAGTGGTGGTCTTATACCGAGATCTGATTATATTATTAGGCCTTTACATAAGCATTTTATCAATGGAATTTTGAAAGTAATTTGATGGACGTAATTATAATCATTTCTACATCTCAGTTATTATTTAAGACCCATTCTTTAACCAATTTGAAATAGAAAAGGAGAAATCAATTACGCAATATTTTTCTACAAAAATTGGTAAGAAAAGAAAATTTTGTCAGACTAATAAAATGTATCACGCAGTACGGGAAAAAATAGTCATTTTTTGGGAGAAAAAAATTAAATGGTATAAGAACTTTTAAAAACCGTCGGACTCCATCCAACTTAGTTTATATAAAAACAGATTTGGATTAGGCGTGCTCATTTTAATAAGGACAGATGAAAGTAGCATCGAAATGATTATTGAATTGCGGAAGACTTTATTTTAAATATGAACCCAAACAAAAACAACAAGGCATAAAAACAGCAAAATAAAATTCATGCTTCGCCGTCATCCATCTTTCACTTCGCCATGGACAGACATCTGCGTTTATATACAACAAAGCTGTCTGTCAAATCTCACTCAAGTTGCAATACATTTTCAGTCCCTTAGGGATGGGAAAAAAAAAAAAGAAAATGTTCTGAATACTGGAAGGAGAGATGCTACAGGGGTTGAAAGAAAGGATAAAAGCTCTCGGGATGTTTGCGAAAGAGGGCGAGGGAAAAAAATAAAATAAAGGAAAAGCAATTTATGGGGCGACAGGAATCCATCAAACTTCAATAGAGTATAGGATTTCTTGCCAGGGAACTTCTCAAAAGTTTCATCGAATCATCACTGATGGATTAAATGCGAAATTGCTGAATAGATAACAAGCGCAAGCCACATTAGAAATTAGGTAACGCGTTCGCTTCTTGATGGAATTCGCAGCTAACTATTAGAAGTTATAAAGATATAACATACTTTAGAAATGCAACAAGTTCAACTAAAGTTGGAACTTGAATTAGAGGGAGGGTCGAGATCAGTAATGTGGGTTCCACTTCCGCCTTGTACTCATTCATACTTACATTTCGACTTATTCAACCTACCTGCAAACTGCTCATTCATATGAATTTAAGAGCTCATTGACAAGCCATGGCAAAATGCAGGTTTGCTCATTTATAAAGTTCTGCTTTTACAAGTTCTTAATTAGATTTTGAAATAGAATTTAATGCTAAATGTTTCGGAAGAAACAAATTTCATGATCAAAATGATATGATTACGAAACATGTGTATTAAATTTAAAAACCTCAATAACAAATTACTACAGTATGTTTAATTAGCATAATCCCAATAGAAGGGGAAGGGGGGGGAATGAGTAATACGAGAAAACTACACTGTTTGCCTTCTTAACCCTTCATTTTGTCAACATTATTAACTACATAGTTTAATTATGTAATTGTTATTAATTACATAATTTTATCAATTATATGTTTATATGTTTTAACATTATTAATTGTATAATTTTATTTGCAATTTTATTTAAAATTATATATATATATATATATATATATATATATATATATGAGACGTCAGATATTTCAAGTAAGCTTCAGAGTTAAGGCAGGTAATATGGTTAATTGAACATTACAATTAAGTTACAATTTAGAATGAGAAGAGGGGAGGGGAGACGGGTACAAGAATCAGCGTGGACTCATGAAGCAGTTCCAGTGGCAGAAGTCCCCCGATTTTCGATGTGCGGGAGTATTTACGCTTACCACACCACGTGGTCTGCGAAGACACAACTCCTCCTCTCTCTTATCTCTGATCGAACCACACACATTTCCCAACATGACCCACATCCGGGGACACAAGGGCGTGGGGACACGTGTACATCTAAAGAACTCAGAATCGACGGTCTGATGTCTGGCAAATAACAAAATAAATAAAACATAGCTCCAGAACGGGCGTGGCAAGTATGACAGGAAAGTAAAACTTACAGTGAAAGTACCCGCATGAACAATAAATACCCAAACTAGTAAAACCCAAATTACCTTTTTATACATTACATATATATATATCTACAGGGTGATTCGCTACCTGACTGACAAACTTGCAAGAGGTGTAGGGGGTACAGACACGGTTCAGAATCATGTAGCAATGCGGAGTCGGAAACATTGTCTTCATGTACTGTTAATAATCACTTCTTAATAATTTACAATTATTAGTATATTATACTTACTATTTCTGCATAAAAATTATTGAAATACTGGTATCACAAACCCTAATTAAAAGAAGCGGAATGTAGTAGTATCCAAGTCTGAACATTTCTAGTAATTCTTATTAACTTTCTAACTTTTTTATTCATTCAACAAATAGAAATGTTATATTTTCCTGGATTAAAAATGAAGGAATCAATATTTATAGCAAAATAAAAAAAACGATAATAAATATTTATAACTTTAACAATGGAGACAATATGTGACGTTATCTGAACTCAAAACTTCAGACAACAATTCAGGGAAGACGAAACGACATTAAGTATTTCAAACAATACAAGTTTATAAAGCAATCTCCTTTTCCTTAAACATTAATTATTTTTATCTATTAAAACTCAAAAATATTTAAGCAAAAGTTTTGAAAAAAAATGCCTATAAAATACTCGAATAATATGAATATTGACAGGTTTCACAATTCTTATTCCTTAACATAAATTTGCAACTATTGTTCTACTACAATCGTCTGCCCTTCAGAAACTTGACAGTTTGTTGCATCGTGCATAACTTTTTTCCTTGTAACTAAAAGTGATATTTATACGAGTTGAGATGAAGAGTTGAAACTCTTTTTTTTTTTTTTTTTTTTCTTATCGTCTGCAAAGATTTCCGAACGGTAACAATGCGTAATTATGTGTTTCTGATTTATAAATCAACTTTTAATAGCCTGAAATGCAATGTAAACACCAGAGTCCGGTCCCTTGAAAGTTGTACAATAAAACTTCGTTTACGATGAACTTCATTTTTACGAATATTTCAAGTTAATGAAGATAATGCCTCCAACAAAAGAAATACTAATTCAGTCGTGATAAAACTTTACTTTAACGAGTTTTTCAAAACTACGAATTTGATCTCCAGTCTCTTAAAATTCGTTATATAAATCATACCGAAAGCAGACTGTGGAAATAGAAAATTTCATGCGGTTTTTTTCCCCCCTGTGCATAACACTACTACAAATAAAATAAATAATAACAAATATGTTATCGTCACATATCATTTAGCAATATTTATTTTTCGTAGTATGTATATTATGTATTTATTTTTCGTAGCAATCCATTCTTATATGCGGAAGTCTGAAAATGAAAATTTTACTTTTTAACTATGTTTTAACTGAAAGAAAAAGTTAATAAAATTAACGGTGAATTTTATTTTTCACAATAATACTGTGGTTACATTACATGAAAAGAAAATAGGTAGAAAAATTAAACATCATTCAACTTCTTCTTACTTTTTTTTATAATTTTAATTTGAAATTTTTTTATTTTTTTTTTTGCTGGTAATATTTTTAAGGACACCATATAAGGTTGGTGCCATGTCCAACTTTTCGAGGTTTTACTATAGTTCTTTTTTTCTGCTTTTAATAAATAAATGAAAAAAAAAACCACTATCTGAATATTTATAACATTTTAGTGATTTCTTATTATTATTGATATTTTATAGTTAAATAGTAAAAATAATATTTAATAATTATATATATTAATTAAATTAAATGTATACGTAACATTAAATTTATGCTTTGAGATCAATTTAGTAGAATTCTTACAACTAAAACCTGCCTCCTCCTTATAAACAGGTTTTTCTTAGTCTCACACTTACAAATCTTTCACGGTGAGAAGACTTCTCATAACCGACGCGCCAGCCTCGATTTATGTACCTCTCGTTTAGAGAAAAAAACCAAAACGCGGGCACAAACGGCACGAAAAATGCTCTCGCAAAACACTTTTTCCGCATTAAATCCATCGCCCACACCGTAGATAGACACCTGTATTTATACATGACAAAGCTGCCTGCCAAGTCCCTCTAGTATAACAATATGTTTCTCCCCGTACGAGAACAGAAAGAAGGAGAACAGGGAGAGTGGAGGAGAAACCCCCCGAAAAAACCCGCGGAGAGATGCTAAAGCGAGAAAGAGAGAAGATGAAAAAAAGAAGATAGAGAATGATGAGGGAGGCTCAAGAGCACGAGTGATCCGCAGGGCAGTGCGCAGGAGCCCACTGCGCAGACGTTTCGTGAAGGGCTATCGACAAGAGCCTGACGCACACACGTCGAGGGGAGACTGACAAGAGGCGGATGGGGAAGGGGGAGGCGAGGGCGCTTATCGAAAAATATTTTATTTTATTTTATTTTTTACTTTCTGGTAAGGTTTTTCATTTTGTTTGATACGTCGCTTTGATGCAGCTGGGGTGAAATACACGCCGAAGGGACCGTAGTATTGCGTACATACACAGAGAGAAGGCACGTGGATTTCACAGGTATATATGAGCTGCAGACGAATGTGATTTTTTTTTTTTTTTTTTTCCGGGACAGGCTAATTTATGCACGTCAGTAATTTCGTGTGAGTGGGAAGAGGGGGAGGGCGTCGAAAGGGAAGGAGGTGATTTAGCAAAGGAAGGAGGAAATGACGTTTTTTTATTTCTCTTTGAATGTATGGAACTGGGAGAGCCTAAGTGCTTCGTGTTTTGTTTTCTAAAGACAACGGGAGGATTTTGTTAAATGTATACAGTCTTTAGTTATCTCGTTAACACTTTGAGGCGCAACCCTTTCCCATTGCTGAAAAAAGGGCAGCCATTGCCATCGCTCGACTTACCTACCAGCAAGATGGCGGACGATCGAAACGTTCATAGCGTGCCACAGATCCAGAGACCCTTTTTTGACGCTGCGTCAAAAAAAGGTCTCTGGATCTATGGCACGCGATGAACGTTTCGATCGACCGCCATCTTGCTGGTAGTTAAGTCGAGCGATGGCAACGGCTGCCCTTTTTTCAGCATTGGGCAATCTATCCCGCTGTTCTGGCATTCTTCTATTTTCAGCAGATGTCAGTGCTATTAAAAATAATCGCGACCATTTTTTTATGGGAAAGGACGTGCTAAAAAGTAAAGGATTCTCGTGGAGCTATGTCACCCGCAACTATTTTTATAGAAATCAAATCTATTCTTCGTGACCGGCAACACTCGAAAGGTGTCCCGTTTATTTGAATAATTTTTCGTGTCAAATCTATTCTTCGTGACGGGCAACAGTCAAAACGTCAGAGTTTGGTGTTCCCAGAGCGGGAACACTGCGCTTTAACGGATTAACCGTGTCAAAGTGAAATCTGGAATCATATTATTAAAAAGTATTTGTAACATTTTGATTTTATGACAGATAATAACAATGCTAGATAATGCAACATATTCTTAGAAAAGACTAATTATAATAATAATATAAGTCCCTTAATGAGTTAAGAGTATTTATTTTGTTCTACTTTTTAAGATTTTGCCAGCCCCCGGCCCCCTACCCCCTTTTTTTATAGTAGAGTTTTTCCACACGCTTAGCACGATTTTGAAAGCATTTATGTATGACTTTAATTGTTTCATATGCCAAATTTTTTGTTTATTTAATATTAATTACAACCGTCATTCATTCTTTACATTTATTTACATACTCTTTCTTTCTTTTGTTTTTCATACAAGTTCTGAAAGTAACCTAATTAGTATCATAATTATCAATCTAGCATCTAAAATAGCATAATAATAGTTATTAGCAATGCAAGTAAAATATAAATATTATCCAAAGTACATCACTAAGAGCTGATGAACCGGGAAAAAAAAAAAAAAAAAAAAAAAAAAAAACAGCGCACACATATTCAGTGGTGTTGTCATGTTAAATAAATCTTGTTAGAAAATAAAAGTATATAAAATTATAATGATACAATTCAAGGAGGAGTATTAATGTTGGGCGAGCTGTTTGCTTTTAAAATGTCTATTGAAAAGGAAGTTTCCAGTTGGTTGAAACCTGTTCTGTGTGGTGGCCCAGTGGTTAGGGCGTTGGACACGTGACCAAAAGGTTGCGGATTCGATTAGGACGTACCACTAAAGACCACCGTGTACAAGCGGTGCACGTGTATGTTAAATCCGTAGTTCCGAAAGTTCTCTCGACGGTCACTAGCAGTTTCAAAGGATATCAATATTCAGAAGCCCCAAAACCTTCTGATGAGGATCTAAATGTGGCGGGGAAACTCAAGGGAGGAAGTATGTATCTCTGAACGGCACATTCGGTGACGTGAGTTGTCCTCTACCGTCAAACAAACTAAAGGCTGGCTCACACAACTGCGTTTCTTGTCGGAGAACAGGGTAATCAATGCATTGGAATAGACGCAGGCGGCAAAGAAATCTTCCGTTGCACTGTCCATGGTATGGGGAAAGGGGTTTGCGGTTTGACGCGTTAATCTTTTGTCGGTGGATCCCGACTGGGCATTAAAAAGTCGTAAAATTCCCGAGAAGAATGCCTCTTCAGTCACGTCAGACGCAGCGTCAGTCAGCAACGGCCTTAACCGCTTTAAACCATTTGAAGTTATCGCTGACGATGTGATTTATACTTACAGTGCCATTACTAAAAATTTTTTCTCACGGCCGTTTGATCAGACACGGAACAGAGAATGCAAGCGATAAACTTCCAGAGGAAATGCACCTTCTAATAAGACACAGAGCAAGCAGATGGCGTTCACAAACCTCTTATGATAACCGATCAGTTTCTCCATTATGCCTTCTATCTGCAGTATGCTCACGTTGCTGAAGCCCGGTCTAAAAATTATTTACCTTCTACATAAATAATCTTTATTGTTAGCAAAAAATAAATAAAAAACGAAAGCAGACCCCCGTTGTTTCGAACTTTCGCATCGGTGCCCAACTTTTCAATTCAGTCACTGCGTTATCAATGCGTAGCGCAGAAAAATTGCACGTTCCATTGATTAGAAGCCCTGTAAATTCCGGATGTCCGGATAATCAACACGAGTAGCATAATTTTTCTGTCATTAAGTTATGACACAAAGTGTTCTCTTGAAATATATAATGATACTTAACATTAATCTACATGAAAAATAAAGGAAAAATCACTAATAAGCTTATATTTCAGCATTCATTTTTACACTATAGATAATGTGGTCGTTTATTTTTTTTCTCAAAAGGGACGTTTACTAATTTATTTAATATTTCGTAACGTATATTCGCTCAAACTGCCCGGGTGGTGAAGTGACTAAGGAACCATTCTACGCCATCGCGGGTCAGGGTTCGATTCCTGACACGGGCTCGTATGTCATTTCTAGGGATGGACTGCGAGACAGAAATTTGGGAGACGAGAAAAAAGAGATTTACAGTTATTTTGCGAGACGAGACAGGCACATTTTACAGTGTCATATAGGGATTTTTAAGATCGAAAGTAGTACATATAATAGCATTTATAAAAATAGTTTACTTTAAAAATACACACGTGGAAATCCAATACATTTATTACTATGTAAAGTGTTTTTGTTATAGAAAAACTATTTCAGGCAAAGTAAAATTAGTGCATGTGTATTTTTGAGATTTATGACAGCAAAATATTCTTTCGAAATAATGGATATAGCGTGCAGCAATAGCAAAATTGTTTCCATAAATTACGATCGCTAGATACGCGGTA
The DNA here is from genome assembly GCA_038373885.1 of Cheiracanthium punctorium. NCBI lineage: Eukaryota > Metazoa > Arthropoda > Arachnida > Araneae > Cheiracanthiidae > Cheiracanthium > Cheiracanthium punctorium. The sequence goes on from JAWZYV010012008.1 coordinate 803,421, forward strand.
ATTGAAAGAAATGTTTTTGGAGATTTTTGAAAAGTGAACAAATGCGTTAAAATTTGTAAAAAACTTTTTAAAATATTTACTCTAGATAATAGGTAATATTTAACTCTCCACACGTACAAACAAAATTTTTCGACAAATACGTTTACTGTAACTTTAAACTGTCACGACATTCTAATGAAACTAACATATAAATAGTCTAATAAATAAATTACGAGACTTTTGTGGGGGGGGGGACAACATTTCTTATAAGAAACAAATAATGACGATAAAAATAACAACAATCTATGTTATGTTGTTATATCTTTCTAAAAAAAAAGACACCATAAACCCCAAAGCTTTAACAAGCTCAGATTCACAAGAAATAACTTGGCAAAATATGAACATTAGCATAAACTTCCTCTGGAGACAGTATTTAACAACGACAGCGCTTTGAAAACAATATTTTCTGCAAAAGTGTAATTTAGTGGATTTACCCCAACAGGAAGTTGGCACAATCATAATTGGCTTTTTACTTTATTTATTTTTATTTTTTTTTCTGCTCTCCCATAATGAAATGCTCGTATTTCAGATCAAAATTTATTATCAATAAATCTTGTGGGAGCCTTTTGTGGAAGCCGGATTTTTGCCCTCATAATAAGAAGTCATAACGCGTGTGCAAAAAATAAAGAAAAGGAAAAAGCCAGAAGTTCCTAAAAGTCGGTCGTATATAGTTTTAATTATACATAAATACACATTGCGGAGGTCTGGATTTACGCTCACAATCACGCCGACTTTTTATTGTGATGAAACATGTCTTCCGAGGAGGGTTTCCTTAATTGGCGACTTAGTGCTCGTTAATTTCGCGTTTTAAGTTTGAAAGAAATGCGTTTTGCTACGTTTTTGTTGAATAGTAAAAGAAAAGTGAAAACCCAACGGAAACGGTTTCTACTTTATTGTCTCAATGACCAGTGCAAGAGATAGTTCCAATGGTGCAACAAAGGCTAACCGAATAAATAACTGGTAAGCTTGGAAAATTATGAACGTTTCTTGAAAAAAATTCACTGAAGCTTGTTCAAAAGGAATTAGTAGAGGCATTAAATTCTTAAGTTACAGAAAGGAAAAATTTAATACAGTCAAGAAATAAAATTTCAACACCTAGGAGCTAATACTTTATTTCATCACAAAAAGCAATTTAAAAAATCACCTTTTAGTAAATTAAAATATTTACCAATTATTAGTATACTTATTAAAGCATTTTTAACACCTTATAACAATACATGTCTGATTCGCGTTGGCAATAGGTTATAATGTTTAAAGGTGGAAAACAAAGCAAATAAACTTTTAAAAAAATGCAGTTTACTGCTATTTCTTTTTCTTTTTTTTTCCCTATTTTTTTCCTTAAACAATTTTACCCATATCCCTTGCTATGAGAATCTGTTTTTGTTACACACACACATACAAAATGTATTTGTCTCGCATAGTCACGGATATAAAATCATGAAAGAAAAACTAAATATCTGTTATAAGTGTAAAAAGTCAAAATATCCGGATTTAGTCTATGTTTACGATTACTAGTCCAGTAACATGACTGATACTAGTTTCAAAAGTATTTAATCATGTAGATGCAAAAGCAGTTGATCATAATCATGTCATGATCATGTAAACGTTAAAATATCCGGATTTAGTCTATGTTTACGATTACTAGTCCAGTCACATTCTGACTGACACTAGTTTGAAAAGCAGCATTATCTACCTACGAGTATAAGTATATTCATAGTCCATGTTTCAAAAGATTTAAAGGATTGTAAATTACAAAGTATTGTCAAAGACCTTAGACGCTAAATTTTATCGTGTAATAAGAAAAGCAAATAAGCAATGAAAAACAACACATACAGTGAATAATGTCAAGCACGTTAAAAATCATACTTACAGATACTGAACACAGAGTAATATCTCTTAACTGTGTGAAAGCTTCTTAAAAGAAGTCTTAAAAAGATGCGTCGATAAATATACCAGTGATCGATGATATAATCTTTTCGATCTTATAGCAATACTATTTTTAGATTTAAGTTTTTCTTCTTATAGAGCTTAAAAAAGAGAAAATTTCCTTTTAAATGTCTAAAGAATAATAGCGTAAAAGAGAGATTGTTGCATTAACTGATTGCAAACATTTAACAGATCAAACAATAAATCGACCGATTTATTAAATTTTGTTAGAGAAATGTTAACTCTTTAATTTGCTAACCAAACAAAAGTATTACCATTTACCAAGTAAAAATCCCCCCCCCCCCCAAATTTGCATTTTAATAAAAAAAAATATATTTTCTTTACGTCCTAGAATGTTGAAGTATTTTTAGGTAAATGGTGTCAAGAATGAAATAAGCTAGTACAAAAATAATTTTATAAATGCAGTACGTATTTTTTAATTTCTGAAGTTTAGAATTACACACAATTTTAAAGCTTATTTCGGAGTGACTTGGGATTGTTACATGTAAGCAGAATTGCGCACACAAATCAATATTGCTAGCAGGAATTTTGACTTGGTCGTCTGTCTGAAAGACGCTGAAGATATCCAACGAAACTATATACGAAACGGAGCCTACATACGTTACCAATGAAAGTTACAAAATCATAGTTAAGCAGCACTCGGCTTTCATTAAATGCCGCCTTCTATAAACTTGCCAACTCGCTAAAAATTGTTCCTCTAACGAATAAAAAAATAAAGTAAAATTAAATTAAATTTAAAATTATGGCAACGGATTTGTAACCAATCTGTAAAATGGAGAACAAACAAATTATTAATAACTTTTACAATCTCATTTATTAATTTTTATCATTGACTGAAATGTGTTTTTCATCAAACTTCAGTATAGTCATATAGTCAGTCATATTGTTAACAGAATTTTTATACAACTTATCACATCAAACGATTAAAATGAATAATCTAGAAAAAAAATTATAGGATCGCTTTAAAACTATTGCGTTTTCTCATTTAGTTTTAACAATTCAGCGTCAAATGGATTTCTTCAATTGAAAATATTTTTGGAGGAAAATTGTGCTCATAGCTTCTAATACTTTGACAAAATGAAAAGAGAAACGTAAGTATTTATAAAGTATAACTTAAAAAAAAATTCAGCTATATACATGACATCAAATAGAAACCTAACCCAAAGTGAGCAATTTTTAAAGTCTTTAGTTGCAGGAGTTTTTGACATTGAGGCCGAAATATCAACTGTAGAACTGACAGCTACAGTTTTGGGGGAGAAATGCTTTTTTTATTATTGTTATTTGTTGTATCACATCAAGATTTCTTTTTAAAGTAAATAAATCGATAGCATTTGGCGGTACATAATAACGTTTTACAGAAGTTAATGTTTCATCATGGCAACGTAAAAAGAAAAATCATTCCTAAATCCATTTTTGCACGTTTGTTACCAAAAAATAATGATTAAAAAAAAAGAAAGAAAGAAAAAAGAAAAGAGTGGAAAATGAAGAGAAGGAAAAAAAAATCACAGACAAAATAAATACATTTATTTAGCAGACGAAAACCAAAAAGTGCTAAAGCTCGGAGAGTGTCAAAACGACTGAATATTTGGAATCATTCCAGAAATTTCGACGGGAGAGTTAACGCTATGCTTAGCGAGGGAAGAAAAGGATTTTGAGGGTCAGCATTTAAAAAAGAGAGCCGCAAAAATTCGTATTTATTGTTTAGCGTCAAAGGAGAAATTAACTGACAGATGTTCTCAGTTGAAAGTGTATTTTCATTTTCTTTTTCCGTAATTTTTTTTTTTCAACTCCCTTTTCCCTCTTCTTTCTCTTCGTTTTTATTTGCTAGAATAGGAGAAAGACTACATTAAAATGGTCGCTTATGGAGAATAGCCGGCGCAGGGATTTCTGGGTTTAAATGAGGGGGGAGGAGCGGTTTAAAATTGAAGAGTTTATCATTTGTATTGAAGAAGTTACAAATAACATTATAACAACACAAACTCTTTTTTAAAACATACTGATAAATCAAGATTTATAACGCAAGGAAAAAAAAAATTAAAAAGGCTTAACGAAAACAGCTTTTTGTAGAAAAATCTGGGCATCAAATAGGCGCTCCTTCGAAGTATAATATGTACATATATATGTATATTTTAAATATGAGTAGAGAGAGAGAAGCTGAAAAATTAAGCTATTTAATTAGCTTATCAACTACAGGTTTAGGAAACTCATCTCTTGGGTACATGTTAGAATTCCATAAAGGAAAATTAAAATTGTTTACAATTATAATTTATCAATACAAATTTTTACGATACATTCTACTACCGTTCATTACATATCACATAAAGCCTATGATTTTATTTTCACGAAAATATACGCATGTCCGTAGATAGATGTACAAAAAATATCTGTAAACTTAGAATTAATTAAACTAGTATGTTCTCATACCACTATTTAAAATTTATTTAGCTTACAATATTAAGATAAAAGTTGCAAAATATATGGGGCAGTCAAACGAAAACGGCACTGATGGAGAAAAAGTAGTAAACAAATTGTTAATTATTTCAAAAGAAATCTACATTTAATACATTTACACGGTCAATGCCTTCATGAAAAAATCTTTGGAGTTGCCATCGAAACCATGATTGTACCTAGGTGTGTACCTGTTCGTCCGAAACAAATCAATGGCTACAAACATCCTTCTTTAGGTCTCCAAAATTATAGAAGTCACATGGAGAGAGATCTGAACAGTACGGAGGATGCTTAAAGGCTTACCAGCAAAAATTATGTAGTCAGATATTATTGCCTCTTATAATAGAGGCATATAATATGCTATCTTATATTCCTCTTACAATATTGCATTTTAATGGCATATCAAATCAATTTAATTATACATTTCCAAGTCTTATTGAAAGTTTTCCTTAATCACATCACCTATTCAAAATGTTAACATCTGTGAAACTAGGAAAATATAAACAGATCACCCAGATGTTAGAAATACGTAGTATCCATACCATAAATAATATAAGAAATATTAATTATGCTTTTGCGATTGATTGAAAAGTATTTTCTAAATTAAACAAGCTTTACGTACACATCTTTTATAGATTCCACCATGACGTAGAAAGAAAATAGTTGCAAGACATTTCATCTATTATAGTAGCCGATAATTAAAAATTTTCCTTTTATTTGAATATTCGGCAAAACAATTTAAATAAAGCTATAAATGTGGTAGAATGAAAATGAATTTGTTTTAAGTTCAACTTAGATAATAAATTTTAAAATCCAGAAACGATTTTTTTTTCGGTCTGCCTTTACGGTGCTGATTTCACTGAATATTTTACAATAACAGCGTACCAGCTGACATAGCTATTTTAAATTTTAAAAACTAATTTAAATGTGCCTTTTATATTACTGCTTGAACTGCGTGCATTTTTGGTAGGCGTGCATTCCGTATTACAGAAGAATGTGCGCAATAATTTTTTTCAAATATTATTTACAACTTGCTGTGTGAATCCTTTCTTAGACGCTAAAAAGCAATAAATGGATGTATATAGACATATTACACGAGATCTCCCATGATACACAGCTGTGCGTCTAATAGTCAGCAAGGTCAGAAAAAAATAAATACACACATTAAAGAACGCTGTGACCGATTTTTAATGATCTGAATGCTCATTAGTGACTCCCCGCGATCGATTCTCGGTCTGTAGCAGATGGGAAAAATCATCAGACTCAACTACTTTGCATTTGGCGGCACACGTTCACTTCAGATAATGTTAAAGCAGCTGAATTTTAACACATCCCATATCAGCAATCAGTTTTTATGCCGCTAAAGATACATGTTGGGCACAGCGGAATGCGCGATTTTCATTAATACATTTTAGAGCTTTGATCGTAAATTTTTTCCTTTATTTTAAAGTTCATCTTTCAAATCCTTTCAAAGAATATAAGACAGCAGTTAGGAGGAAAACACACAATTTCCGAACATAAATGAAATAAGCTCATTATTTCAGAGATTGAAAATTTTTAAGATGTCTCTCCACATCACAAAATTTATTGTACACCGTATCAGTAACAATAAGATGTATCAGCTTTGAATCTTTCATTAAAAAAATTTATAAAAATAAAATATATTGCAAAATGTGTCATTCTTCGAAAAATTTTACTGCTTAATTCCATGTTTAAGATTTTTTTTCTTAAATTAAGGACACCTGCGGTTTCCTTAAAAACATTGTCCAACTTTCAGAGGTATCTAACTTATATAGGTACATTTCTATATAGCGGACATATTTCGTTCCCCAGAAAAGTGTTCAACTTAGAGAAATATCCAAGTTATGGGGTGTCCAACTTGGGAGGTTCCACTGTATATGTTATCGGAAATTAGTGAAGTGTAACTCGAATCGTCCTTCCTCAGGCCACAATTCACGCTAGCATAATGAAACTTCCCAAGCTGAACATTAGTGCACAACAACTATGGTGCACACCAACTTTTAATGGTGGTAAAACCTCCACACGTTAAACACTTTTGGGTGAGAACCGCAAGTGTCCAACTTTCGGAAATTTTCCCACATTCCACATAAATTAAAAATTAATTTGTACGAATGAAAATTGTCAGACCGCATTTCTGAGTAAGAATAAATCAGTTCATAATATTTTTAGAAAGCTTAAGCTACAGACATTTCGTACACCCTTTCGAAAAATAGAACTATCAACTGTTGAAAATAAATAAAATATTATCACTGTCTCTAGTCTTAGCAAGCAGAGAAATATATTTCAGCTGACTGAGGGACAAATGCGAAAGTGAAAAAGGGTTAGACGTTCCAAATTCTGCTTGATTGATTTTTTTTAAGTTCCTTTGTAAATCAAGCAATCCTGTGCGCCATAGATTTCTTAATTCAACCTTGGTCTTGTCTTTCACAGCTTTTGGACACCAGACGCCAAATCAGGAACTAGCCAACTGATTAGTGCGACAAAGTGAATATTGGGACGAAATACTTAGTCCTTATTCAGAAAAGCTAGGCTTTTCATAGTAGGAAAAGACACGGACTATTCTAGAGGAGCATAGTTGTCCAGATTCTCCCCCTCGGAGCTTCCATGCTGACAAGGAATTCATTTCTGGTATTTGGAATTCGAACAAGGGCAGATTAAAGGGGGGGCGGAGAGGGGGTGACCGCCCCCCCCCACCGAGATAAAAGATATTAATGTAAAAGATCCTATTTTACTTCCATAAAATGGATGTATATGTCAATCTTCTAACAACCCCCCCGACAAACTTGCATAAATCCGCCACTGAATTCGAATACAACTCAAATTCGAAATTATGAATTTAATTCAAAAGACAGTTAGCAAAACTCATTCCGGAGAGATTTTGAAAAGTTCAGTGCTCCAAACCGGTGGTAGAACATTATGCAATTCTATTTTCACAGAAGGTCCTGATGAAGGAGGAAAAGTTTCACGCCAACGCTGCTGTATACCCCCCCTTGCACACAGTAATAAAACCCTTGGCGACTTTCTTGGCTGCAAATCCATCTCCCTCATTGCAACCATACCCTATCTGCCAGGTCTCTGTCCGGAGTGCGTGCGAATGTCCAATCTCTCTGGATGATTGGCAGCTTTCATTCAGTTTTATGCGCCGGCCTTGGCGGTCGCTGACGAGGGGTAGGAAAGGGGGGGGGTCGATGCAAATGAGGGCCTTTCTCAGGTAGGTGTTTTAATGAAGGAAAGCTGCCGATTATTATTTTTTTCTTGTTCCTTTGGAGGTGACCTCTCTCTGCATGGCATCGTAAATCACTCCCCAAAACACGGCGAGATCTGTGTTTTTTTTTTGTTTTTTTTCACCTCTCCATTAACTACATGGTTAACAATCCCGCAGAAGGGGGTGGATCCTGCGCTGATGTTAGTTTTTAATTGTAGGTCGTGTTTCTTAATCTGCAAAGTATTTTTATTTTTATTTTACATTAGCTACACTGTCTGGAACAAAGCATATAATGCACTAGAAATCAAATCCCATTGTGGAGGCAATTACAATGGGTGCTAGAAAAAACATTGAGCGTAGACGTATTTTCGTCCAATGTATTTGATTTTCGTACACCTAAAATAAATAACTTGATAATCCATTTTTATTGTTTACCCAAATCGAATTTCATGTTCCTCTGGAAAAGCGCAGAGACTTTCGCATTCGAACGATTTCGTTTAGCTTAAACAGGCCCTCTTATACCAGTGCTTCATGCAGACGATCATTATAAAAATGAAATAAATAAATAAACTATGTTATCTGGAAAAATGGCTTAAAACGAATTGGAATCGCAAATTTCGCTTCGAAGCCCGATAACTTTGACTTCAATATGACGTTATGTCAACTGTGACAGAACATTTTGTTAAGCAGACGATTAACTTTTTTACTCTCGGAAATAAAATAGAACTGAAAATAGCAAAAAGTCGCTTAAAAATGAGGAAACGGGTGGATTTTCAGATTTTTAAAGTAGCACAGATTGTTTTCTATATTTTTATGCATAATGATGAAAAATTTTAAGCGGGTCGCACAAAACGTGTAGATGTTATTAGGCTTTTTGTGCTTAACTTTTTAATCTTTTTGGACTAATGGCGGTACAAGTTTTATCTTGGAGTGGTCGCCCGGAACTGTTAAAGAGTCAGTGAGTCAAGGATCATCGTAACTATATAGTAGGATGAAGGTCATTTAAAGATAGAAAAAGTAGCTTGGGTTTCGTTAAAGTAGTTCGGATTTCATTCGGTTTAAAAACAGGGTATTCTTACTGTCACATTTGCTTTCCAGTCACACACGAATTTCCGTGCCCCTTTTCTAGGCGCGCCCCTTATTGTAACAGTTTCCCCTCGTATCAAATAATTAGTAATCAAACTGGTACACATGTTTAAATATCATGAAACCTCCCTTACTTTGAATCTTTTGTTAATTTTACTTTCGCATATTTTAATAATTTTTTCAGTGCTCTTAATGGTATTATTAATAAGCCTCGTTATTGACCAGAAAATAGTTAAAATATGAGATTAATATGTAAAATAAAAAGGTAAAAATCTTTAATTAGTTATTTCTATTTATCTGCTTGCTTCTTTTTGAGAAAATTTACTATAGTAATAATTAAGATGATATAAATCCTAAGTGGAAACATAAAGCAAACGCAAAAAACATCGAAATATACTGCTATTGAAATAATTTTTTATGCATCATTTTTTCTTTCTTCTCCCAATTTTCGAACTCGTTTTAGTGGAATATCGCCTAAAGGAATATCCCGCTTATAGCAATAAATTTTCTACATACCAAACCGTAGTAATTACAGCCGAACCCACTTAATACCACAGCTAATTTGACATGAAAGTTTCTTCTCATAATCGGGATGTTCCATTATCCTCTATCCTACAATGATTAATTATTACGGTACCGATATTTTCCGATACTTTAACCGATATTCCATTAAGCAGGTTCGACTGCAGTCAATGCAATCCCGGATATTGGAATATCCCGCTTATTAGAATAAATTTTCGCAGCGAATTGGCTATTCCACTAAGCCGGCTCGACTGTATATCGTTTCCTTTTAAATTCGTATACATTAGTGCATGTACAGTAGGATTGCCCGAAAACGAAGTCTTACGACAGTGAACTTCTCACTTTAACTAAATTTTAATATGGAGAGCTTAAATAGGATAATGGAAAGATTCTTCTTATAACGAAATGGCTGTTTTACTACGAAAAATTTCGGAAGTTTATTTTTTCACTTTTGGAATTTGGGTACAATAAATTCATTCATATATGCTTGAGACAGAACCTAAAGATTTGCAGAATAATGGAAAATAACAAATTTTCACGTAAAATAAATGTAAATACATACTACTATTCTCTGAATTGGTAAATCCCCATCACTTAAGAGCATTTAATCTGTATCGTGAAAAATGGAACAATTACGACACAACTAACATCTAATACTAGATTTTCAATTAAAAGTCATCATTAATTAAATACACAAACTATAACTACAGGTAAACAAAAATTTTAATCCAAGAATTATGATTTACATTACTCTAACACTCTATACAGACTTTTTCAGGCTTTCTTTGGTCTATTTATCCCCCCCCCCCAAAAAAAAAACAAAAAAAAAAACCATTTTAACTATAAAACTGCCTTTTCACAGTGAAAGAGTGAAGGGGTGTACCATAATCCTCCAAACCCCCTTGGTGTATGATACTAATTCCACATGCATTGTTCAAATTTCATATTTACTGTCAAGTAAAATATTTTACACTTTCCTAGCTTTATTTTTACCGGTTCTCTTCGGATTTCCGATTAAAATAGTGTATTAAAGCGTGAGAGAGTAATAAATAACAATAAATAATTGCGCACACAATCATCAAATAATCATCAACCAATGCCACAACCCAATTTAAAGAAAGACAAGAGGAGAGACAAATTACAACAGAGGCCATGCATTAGTTTTCAGTACTTCTGTTTAATTCCTCGACACATTCTCTTATTATATAAAAGGAAAATAAAATACAGTACGTGGCAATAAACCACGCAAGAATTATTTAGAGCCTTTCACACCTGTCGCCAAACAGGAGCCACTAACACCATAAAGCATCGTCTCACGGAAATTTGGAATCGGACATTCACTTTCAAAATGCGACTTGCATTGCAAATGCTGACCGGAGTGAAAAAGGTTAAAAATGCAATTAAAACACGTGTTCCGCCATTTTTCTCACCCCTTCTTCGTTGCCAGTTCTCAATTTGAAAAAAAACAAGAGATTTTTGCTCATTTCCATTGTTTTCAATCTAATTATTTGTTGATGCTGCTTTTTTTTCTTTTTAATCTCTCGCTTTTCTGAAAGGATTAGATGTTTGCTTCCTGCAAAGACGTAATGCAGATCTAGAAGTTATAAATATTGAAATCAAACGAGTGATGTAAATGCTAATTTGGAAAAAAAAAAATATCTGAGAGGCGGGTGGTGGTGTTTATGAGATGGAGTTTATAAAGAGGAATGCTGCCGAACGGGATCATAAAAGACGAATTCGTTAAAAATAAACGCCACAGTTTTCGTTTTTCGGAACAGATAGAGAATCAAACAAGATGTTGAAGACCGTTTTCTGACTGGCTTTTAATGTCAGACATAATCGGGATTTTGAGTATGACATATTATAAATGGCATAGATTCTGTTGAAGCGAGCTGAAAGTGCGTGATAATGGGTATTTAGAGGGGGGGAGAAAACTAATATCTAACGGCGATGCTTAACAAAAACATACATTTGAAAAAGGACTGCTACCAGTGATGGATGCGATACAGGAATTTTTATGTGAGAGAGACTTTTTATCATTACGCTAAGGAACTTTGCGAGACGAGCAAAGTTTTTCATCTGTTTGGCAAGGCAAGACAGGCAGGTCTACTTTCCGTCTAGCGTCCTTCCCAAAAATCTATAATGGCGTAGTGGTAAGTACCTTGCACTGTCTTACCGTAGTTTCGATATTCGGAATGGGCAATATAGAAGGAGTCTTTCATCCCTTGAGTATGTTTATGAAATGTGGACCAAGCTCCCTTAGAGAACCAAACATTGGTGGGTCCAACGTCAGGCAAATAGTCTGGCATATATTCCTGCAGCTCATGGACAGTGGTTATGAAAGTATGTTTGGCCGACCCAGGGGGTGTTGCCCCTTATATGGGCTGTTGTGCAAATGCCTTAGTTTTTAACATTTTCAAAACAGTCACTAGTGCAATTTGTAAACAGTGGACAGTATAAGAAATCATTAAAAAGTTCAATTTCACCGTCAAACATGACTATTTCCGCTTTGAACAAGATTCAATTATTCTTTTCATCAGACTAGCTATAAACAAACACAATCTAAATGACACCTCATATTTAACAATGCAACCTCATGTCATATAAAACAAACACACGAGCATTTCTTGTATCACGACCGAAATACATCTGTCAAACAGTTCGTCCTTATAAGCATGAATTTTTTTTTTTTTTTTCCCCAGACTTTCAGTCTTACGTCACTAGCAAAGCAGCTCTCAAAACAAAGCTAACCCTCAATTGCTGCAATATCCGTACGTCAGTCAGTTGCGGGAAAAGCATCCAAAACCAAAACTCTGATATAAATCGTTCAAAACCGTCAGACTTGCTTATTTAGTATTCCCCGGAGGAACCGTGCGAAAACTGTCACAGAATTTGTCAAGAGGGTCCGTGAAAGGGACCTCTTGTGGGAGAGAACAGACTTTCATCCATCATGTGTCACATCATGTACCAGTTTTAGGGACTATGTCATCAGACACAAGCCTATAATTTTGCTGGAAAGGTTTATTCGGGGTCTACAAGAATAGGGCAATGGAAAACTGTTAATGTTTCAGAGAGAAATCAGCTAATGGCATCTAGTTGATGTGCAGATGGCAACTCACTCGAGTTAGAAGAGATTTTGTGTTGGATCAAGTGCTTCATTTACACGTATTCAGAATCAGAAATATAATTTTATAAATTGTATATAGTTGGATTCACATTCATTAACTTTCATAAAGTATAGTAGATTTCAAAAATATGTTACAAGAAGAGACAATTCCAATTAAAAAAGCATAGGTAAAAGGAGGTAAAAATAGCTTTCAAATTAGCTTGCTTTAAAGTAAATATCAAATACCGTATGAATAAATCTGAAAAATGAGAATATATGCTAGCAAATTTTAAGAAAAAAGTTTTTTTTTTTCTTTTTTTTTTTCCTGCGACAATTGCATAAACATTAGCACGCAGTTTAAGATTATGGAACAGAAAGGCGCTTTTTTCATCGCTTTTTTTATTCAGTACGCATAATGTTTGAGGAGTATCTTCCTCTAAAAAAGCAGTATTTTTTGTTGGTAGAAAGCATCTCACTTAGGAGTATCGCAATTTTGACATGTGAAACCTATTTCTAACTGTTTTAAATGTGGTATGACATTTCTGGGATCTAAAGATTCATTGAATGATTGCACATGACTACAACGGGGGAAAAAAAGTCCTATACACATGTTAGTTTCTTCTCGTAAACTACTCAAAAGCATTAAGGATACAATTTGAGAAATTCAAAAATAATTTATATGGTTTGATTAAAATAAAATAAAAAAGATAGACTAACTGGCAACATCAAATAGCACTTACGAGTTTCTTTCACATTTACAAAAATCCCACCACAATTTAATTGTCTTTAGACGAAAAAGCAAACTGATAATTGTTGGTGGGAATTCTCATAAACAAGTAACAGTTGACTTGAGGATATACCTCCTCCTAGCATTTAACCGCTTGTACTACAATGTTTGGATCAGTGTGAGTGACCATTGTAAAATACGTTCAAATCCACAAATGCATGGGAAAAGGTAGTTGACATGCTTCTAAAAGAATGAACTAATCAATCTATAGAAGTTAACTTTAGGAATGAAGCTATAAGAATCATATTTAAAAACTCATCAGCATGGTGTAGCTATTATGCGATAAATGAGTCTCCAAGAGAAGCTGGTACACGCAAAATCGGTCGAGGTTCTAATGTCTTCCATGTTCAAACCTATGAGTGTCAATCCAAGTGCTAAATCTCTCATCTGGATTTGGTTCAAAATTAGGAGACCACTAATACGAGATAGCGTTGATCTGAATACTAGGTAGCTCCATAATTAAATGATCGCCATCTCCGACCCACGTAGTAGTCAAACCTAGGCCACTGATCCGGCATTAGAAAGAAAAAAGAACTCTCCCAGAATATTTTTTAACATTAGTAATATTTGGCACATACTTCCCTAGTGGCACAATTAGTCCAAAAGACGTTTAAAACCCGTTTTTTAACGTCAAAAAACGTGTTTCCAACGTAATTTCAACATTTTTTGAACTAGTTGTGCTACTAGGGTTTGCAGATAGAACATTGAGCGAAAGCAACTTGGACGATGCCACTAAGAAGTTTGGTACAAAAAGTAAAATTTTAAATTTGGAGGTGGCAACTGCTTCTTTATACAGATTTTAGTCTTTAATTTATCACCTACTGCTTTTTCACCTTGACAAGCGGAAAATGAGTTGCATGATTGACATTTGCGAAATAACACAAGAGGAGAGCATTGCTAAACAAGGTACAATAAACCACTGGCTTTAAAAATTTCAAAACTTTAATTGGCTTTGAAGACGAAAGTTGCAGCGAGTTAGCTGCTAATCAAGGCAATATATGCGTGACTAAAATCGACATTATCATTAATCTTAGTAATACATGCTTTTAATAGAATTTCAAACATAGCATAAAAAATTATTTTACTAATGCAGTGTATATTTTTTAGGGTTAAAAAAACTACGAAATTTATCTTTTATAAATTTTAAACTCCCCTTAAAGGAATAAAACTGACTGTTCGACCTAAAAAAATGAGAAATTTATTTTTTATCTTGCATAATTTGATTTTGCCTTACGTCCTTTTTTAACATGTCCAACAAAATTAAAAAGTCGTGACGTAATTTATAGTACAGATGTATAGCTCATATATTATGTGTAATATGGATGCAAGTCTTTTATAATGTGCTTTTTGTGAAGGTTATTTATAAAAGGCTCGAACCTACTTAATATGAAAAAAAAATTATGAAATTTTTTTTAAGGACGCAAGAAAATATTTACAAAACCATAAGATGCTGAAATCCGGCCTATTTTGTACCAGACCATATATCTACCGCCCCCCCCAAAAAAAGGTGTACTGGGAAGTTTTTTGTTTAGTTATTAAATAATTATAAATAAATTTTCTCTTAAGTTTCAGCAAGCTGAAATGCAGAGTTCGTGTTTGTTAAAAACAAGGATTTTATATAAATATTTTAAGAAAAATGTGGAGAAAAGGGGGAGGGTGGCCGTCCCCTTAGAAGAAGACTTTCACAAAATTCTGAAATTGATTTTCACGTATTTGTGATTGTTGTATTTTACAGCAAGAATTTTATAGATATCTCTTTTTCCTTTGAGATATGTGAAAAGGATATTTCGGCCCCCTACCCTTCCCTCCCTTGCGACAAATTTTGGAAAATGCTGTCTGGCCTAGCACCCATGTAAACGAAAATTCGTATACATGCTAAATTTCTTATTAATAGCTTCAATAGTTTTGACTAGGCGTAAAACTGAACTACAAAAAAGAATATTAATTTCCGATTCCCATTCCCATAATACATAAACACTACGCAAAATGTACACTTCTCCCTCAAATCTGAAATTCTTCTTTCAAAATATTTACACATGCAGAACGAATTCAAATACGTAGCTTTCTTCTTATTCTCTCTCTCCTCTCTTTCTTTTTCCTCTTCTTTTTCTTTGTTTGGTCTCTAAAAAACAATACACCCTATTCGGCATTATTGATATGCCAATCTCTGAAAAAAATAGCCTGAATGCGGCATGTATCTCTCAGAAAATGTCATGGCGCCCGCTTATTTAGTATTCTCCGGTGGCAGCGTGCAGAAAGTGTCCCAGAATTTGTCAAGAAGGAATTTCAAAGTGCCCCCTCGTGGAAAAAGACTAAACTCTGATCCGTCATCTCAGTCGAGATCAAGCGGAGGGGGTGGGGATTGGTCTGTCATCAGGGGTCGAGGGAGTGCTCTTATCTTGCGTGGAGAAATATTTCCTGGAAACTTACGATGCCAAGGAGCATTCTAGAAAACATTTCTTAATGTGTGAGAGAGTAGTAGTTAGTCACGAATATTTATCGCGCAAAATCGTGATTCGATTCAGGCAGATGGCATGGAACTGAGCTAAGACGATTGTCAAGTGTTGCGCCGAAAATTCGTTGCCTTAACCCTTTGAGGCACAACCCTTTCCCAATGCTGAAAAAAGGGCAGTCGTTGCCATCGCTCGACTTAACTACCAGCAAGATGGCGGACGATCGAAACGTTCATCGCGTGCCACAGATCTAGAGACCCTTTTTTGACGCAGCTGGCTGTGCGGGCAATGCCAGCTGTCGTCAAAAAAGGGTCTCTAGATCTGTGGCACGCGATGAACGTTTCGATCGTCCGCCATCTTGCTGGTAGTTAAGTAGAGCTATGGCAGCGGCTGCCCTTTTTTTCAGCATTGGGCAATCTATCCAGCTGTTTTCGCATTCTTCCATTTTTCAGCAGATGTTAGTGCTGTTAAAAATAATCGTGACCATTTTTTTACGGGAAATGACGTGCTAAAAAGTAAAGGATTCTCGTGGAGCTATGTCACCTGCAACTATTTTTATAGAAATGAAATCTATTCTTAGTGACTGGCAACAGTCAAAACGTCAGAGTTTGGTGTTCCCAGAGCGGGAACACTGCGCGTTAAAGGGTTAATAGCGAGCTCTTTAACACAAGTAAGCAAATTTTTAAACAGTACCTACTAATAAATAAATAAATAGGTAAAACTGCAAACAAGCCATTCGCATCAGACTATACAACAGAAAAAAAAAATCTGTCACTGAAATTTGCCTTAATTTCATTTAAATGAGAATGCTTCAACTATTAAAAAAATAACAATAAAGTCACAGTAGTCAGTGGCGGATCCAGGGGGGGGCTTTGGGGGCTCAAGCCCCCCCCTTCTGTCTGAAATCATTGACTGCTCAGGAAGCTAATAAATGTGGATGAATAATTAAATTAAGTTGGTTCATCAATAAATTTAAACTTGTTCTCTCTTGACTAATACATTATTTACATCCAATATGAATTTCCACACATACATTCAAGTTAACGAGGTACCGAAAAAAAGGTGGTTCGTATTTCAAAGAAGAATTCAAGGTGTCCAGCGCTCTCAGAGATGAGAATCGATCAAAGTTTGTCTCTTCTAAGGAAAACAGAGGAGCCGAAAAAGAAACCTAACATCTGTCATCCTCACAGATTTCACACATGTATCTTGGGTGGCCCGTCTGTGCACTCGCAGGTACCTTTCTACGTACTCAGATCTTTGTCCATTAACACCTCGAACAGATTAGAAAGTAATCCGTCAATCCTTTGATCTTGCAGCCGTCTCAGTACTCGCAAACGGTCTTTTAACAAATGTCTAGGAAGAATTCTCTCTTTCAAAAGATTACTGAAATTGAGAGATACCGACACAATGCTAGTGCCGCACCTCTATTTAGGCCGCTGTTACCAATCCGCTACCCCCTACAGTCCAACAAGTGGACTTTTTTTTCATCTTTGTGGCCAACGGTAATCACGTGATGGCTATGACCATAGACAAATTTTCATTCATCTACTGGTATGACAAATCAGATATTGTAGTTGAAACTACGCCTGGAAAAGGTGTCGTCAGAAATCTTGTACTTCATTCGGATTTCGCTAGGAGATTATATTGGTGCAGTTTCAGGTTACTAAGTAAATAAAAATGGAAAAAAAGCGAAAAGCGTCGAATCACTCAATTTTATCCTTTTTTAAAAAAGAAAAAATTGACAATGAGAAAACAAGTGAATTGGATGTTTATGAAAACACCGCTGCGTGTACTGGAAAGGATTCTATGGATAGCTCAGATGGAACAAACCAACCATCTGCTTCTGTGAATGATAAACAGGTAAGTTCAATTTAATTATTTAAAACTACTTCCTGCATATAATTCTTGATTGTGTTAGACATAAATTTTATATATCACCTCATTTTGATGACTGAACCAGGCTTGGAGCCAGTGAGTGTAGGATTTATTGCGACTAAATTGTTATTGTGTTAAAAAAAAAAAACTTTCTATTACTGATGAAGGGAGGCTATTTAGTTTCTTGTAACGTGTGTACAGTTTATTTTTACTGTTCTATGTGTTTTATACAAAGTATCAAGTTTATTTAAAGCATAATTTTTGGAGTTAACGGGAAAAAAAAGATGCCTAGAAAAAACGCCTTCTGAAAAAGAAAAAAATAATCCGTGGTAAAAAAATGCCCATTGTAAAAAAATATAGGGCATAGAAATACTTTCATTTGGGAAGGGGACAGATCTCAGGCTATATTTTTTACTTGAATATGCATTAACTTGTGTGAATGTTTTACTCTAAAATTTTGCTGTAATTTGGTAAAAAAATAGTTTTAAGAAGACAACATCTTACAAAAGTCGACATTTTCTTTTTGTGTGTGATGCAATCATGAATAAAAAGCATGGCGATTTTTATTTATTTATTTTACTGAACAAAATTTATTCAAATTAAATGAGTCACATAAGATATTTAAAATGTGTATTTTAAATGTTAAAGATATTGAAAACGTACTTGATAATTTTCAGTTCTAATCTTTACAATTAAGCTAATGTTTTAATAAATCAATAAATAAAAGGTAAACATCAGTATTTTCTTCCCTTCTGGTTGTTTAAAACTTCCCTTAAAAAAGAAAAAAAAAAGCTTGGCCGGTGATGTAACTAATTGGAAGAAAATATATTTACTTATATTTTGTTCTCTTTTTTTATCTTTTTATTTAAATAGTATAAATTCTTTAAAATCTTAAGTAATCATAAAATGAAACTGGTTTGACTAAACGTTTCAGGAGAAAACGAGTTTTTATTTTCCAGACTGGTAGCGCAAGATGCACTTTTAAACACTGCATACTATATTCCTCAGGGAAAAATACAATAACAATCATAAGAGTAGCGTCGAAGGTAAGAAAACTGCCCCCCCCCCCCCAAAAAAAAAAAAACTATGTCTCGAAATCCTTTGATTTCAGACATTTGTTTCAAAATTTCAGCTAAACGTCCCTACTCTTGAATTCCATTTGTGCCTCCCCTCCCCACCACCAAAACAAACAAACAAACAAAAAACTTGCTCTGCGCTCACGATAGTAATAATAGCTAGAGTTAACACGTTAGAGCATTTTACCCATTGTAAATGGGGAAATTAATTAAACACTTTCCTACCTCAACAGCTTTTCAATTAAAAATCAATTTAGAATGTTTTCGCGTAAAAGGATGCAATTATAAGACTTTTACGCTACATATTTTAACTGCTTGTATGTAGCACTTTTTATAAAATCTTTAAAATTGTCTCTTTCTTTTTCTGGTTG
Source organism: Cheiracanthium punctorium (assembly GCA_038373885.1). Taxonomy (NCBI): domain Eukaryota; kingdom Metazoa; phylum Arthropoda; class Arachnida; order Araneae; family Cheiracanthiidae; genus Cheiracanthium; species Cheiracanthium punctorium. Next base: position 822,357 of record JAWZYV010012008.1, read on the forward strand.
CACACTAAGAGTAACTATAATTTCCGGTAATAATATGCAACAAATATTTTTATATATTTTATTGTAAACAGTTATTTTCTCTGCTAGCAGATCTCTTTTACATAGCTGGCAACTCTCCCGATTTTTTTCGGGAGATTTTCCACCACTAAATTTTATGTAGCACTGTATTGTTAAAGTCTAAATTTTTTAATGTAAACTAAGCTAAGACTGTTTAAAATTTGTGGTGGAAAATTTCCCGAAAAAATCGGGAGCGTTAACAGTTATGCTTTTAATATTTAAAAGTAAAATAAAAATAACATACCGTAGGTAAAATCTTTTTTTAAGTTTTGGTCATAATAATAATAATAAGATATATTTATGTTGTTATTTTGGTTGTTCCTTGACAAAATATACACTCGTCATATGGTTCTTAACAGCGTTAAAAACAAACTAATTATGATATAGAATTGAAAAAAATCAGTGTTTCTTTACAAACTGTAACGTCCACTTTTATAAACAATAAATCTAAATACCTTAAGCAATTCTTTAAAAAAATGTTTCTTAAGAATAAAATTTGCATAGCAAAATGAATATACATAGATATTATACAATAATGTATAGTTAAATTTTTTCCTAGATGCTTCATGAACTATATAAGTTCATCGTTTGTAAAAGTGCATAATACAGCTTCTGAAGAGACATTTTCAAATCTCGGACCTCATTAAAGTTTTTCAAAATCTATTTAAAAGTCATATTATTTCTCAAAAAATTAATCTTAATTTAGTCCATCGGAGCCCATAATTTTTCTATTAGGGCAAACTTAAAAAAAATTATTCTAGAGGGGTTCACACTTATAACAATTTCAGTTCCGATTTTGCTTTGTGATGCACTTTTAACACCATAAACCAATATACTAAATCACTAGGGAAAGGAGAGGCAAGTACTCCCTTTATCAAGGCCGTATCCAGGGGTTCCGACCTCTCCCCCTGAAATTTCGATTTTGATAAATAAAAGAATAATGATGACGTCCTTTTGTTAAAAATTCTGCCTTTTCACCGTTTGGTCTGTTTGTTTGTGGATTAAGGCCAATTGACTGCACTAGGGTCTTACGCCTATAAAGGTAATGCTCTCCATGGGGGATCTTTCCAAGGGATCCTAGCCCGTATTTACGCGTGGTTTCGGAGGAAACCACGGAAAACTCCGAACGGCTAGGTCGACGGCACGACTGGTGTTTGAACCTGGCACCACTCGCCTCCCAGTTTCGAAAGCAAAACCTCTCGGCCACTGGTGAGGGCTTCCTAACGTTTGGACCCTCACTTTTTTTTTTTTTTTTTTTTTTTTTTTTTTCTGGATACGGCCCTGTCTCTTATCGGCGCTCATGATTTAGTCTACTCTTGTTAAACTGTATTTTATATGATTTATGTATGCTGATACTTTGGTTCATTTAGAAAATCACCAAAAAGAAGAAAACAATTGTTTAATGTTACTAATGATTTAGGGAGAAACTTCCTTTTTCATTTAATTTTTTCATTACAAATAATAATAATAATAATAATAATAAATAAATAAATAAATAAATAAATAAATAAATAAATAAAAATTCATGCAAAACGATTTAATATTGCTTTTGTTTTGATGGTCAAGGATTTTCTTCAAAATATAAGGTCCAAAGTAGGAAAATTATTTCAATATGCAATGAATAAGAAATAATTATATTAGCTTTCAAGTTCCAATAAATCAAAGCAAGATAGCATTATATACAGCATACTATAGTTATTTATCTATTTCATTACACAATTCGGAGGAAATTTCGGAGAAAATAAAAGGTAAAGAAATAAAAATGAATTCGAAATTTTACAGGGAAAATAATGTGGATAGATTTAGATTTATACAGTACGATTCAGAACTGTCGTTCAAAAATCTACATGTTAGTTCAAAAACATGATAACGAACCAGAATTACATAGGAATCTGGGGTCACAAAAGCTGTCTTCATGCACCAAGTAATAATAAACATACTGAAAATACGTGCTGAATTAATGGTCAACGTTCCGTACCGATCATGATTTCGGGAAAAACTAATTAAACTTGTTCAAAAAGCGCATCCCTAAAAATGCGTAGTATTGAAATCCTCTTTTATTTGAATAATGCAATACTTGGAGAATTTATCTAATTTTGCTGAAACCTATTTAAGAAAAATTTCGCTAATACTTCAACAATTTATTCAGAGTGATTATTAATTAGTTCATGAAGGCGGCGTTTGCGACCCCATATTCCTATGTGATTCTAGTTTGTTATCGCGTTCTTAACATGCACGTAGATTTTCGAACAAAAGTTCTGAATCATCCTGAAATAAAATTTTTCAAATAATCTTTTGCAATCAAGTTTTTATTCATCTATTTAAACATTTCTCTCTAAAGGCTTAATAAGTATTTTTTTGTTTGCAAAATCCATGAGTACATTCTTTCTAGGTCGTACAGTCAATATACTGATGCATCAAAAATTCGTAAAAAGCAATTCGACTTTCTAGGGAGTTTTAAAAACATTTACGTAGAAATTAGCACACAGTAGCATGAATGTATGATCTGACATTAATGTAAATGCTCCATAAATCTGAAGGTCAATTCACATATCGCGTCGCGCAAATTATATGGAAATCTATACAGCACATGCCCCCCCCCCCCCCACTCCTTCGATGGCAAGACTCGCTGGTGGGTAACAAAGAGATACTTTTGATTTCCTACGTATGTGTGAGTTTGCAAATTCTTTACAGCTGATAAAGGGAAGACATTTTCTGTCTCTTGAAACGCATGCACAGTTTTTTGTTACTGTTCTGTGTGTTTAATTCCAAGTTTTTATTTATTTATTTATTTAACACCTTTCTTTTTTTCTTTAATTATGTGAGTAGTCCATGAAATTTTGGATGCAAATTTAGTGATTCTCAATTTTTGTTAAAATTTTAAAGTGAACTTATTAAAATTCTGAATACTGCGATGCCTCCTAGTCCTACTTAATTGGTGAAAAGATATTAAAATTTACATGATTTACACTTACAGGAAGATAATGATTCTGAAATTCATCAGCCCTATGACATAGGCTTAGCTGTTGGTAATATATTAAAAGATGGTGAAAAGCTAAAATTTCTAAAAGAAACTTGGCGACCTGATAATGGATATAAATTCCTGTATCAAAAAGAGGGAAAACAACAAAGAAAATTCAACCAGGAATGGTTAGACCAATACAATTGGTTAGCTTATAGTGCCAAATTTAACGGAGGTTTCTGCAAGATGTGCGTGTTGTTTGCCTCATCTGGTGCTGGAAAAGGAAGTCAGGTAATTTTTAATTAAAAAACTCCTAATTGGCGAAAATTACTTTTATTTAATATTGTAGTAGAGTTGTTTCAAATTATGTATGTATTGCTTTTTTAGTTAAACACAAATGTGATACTAATTAGCATGCAAAAGTAGAATAATTGAAATACAGAAATTAATTTTAGATCTTTTGTTTTAGGCTTTGAAAACTTTGGTAAAACTACCACTTACAAAATTAAAAAAGGCCATTGATGAATTTCGACATCACGAAAATACTCAATATCACAAATTCTCTGTTGAAAAAGCCTTAGAATTTTCCAAATCCATGGAATCATCAGGAGCTAACGCCAACATTGCTGTTATCCTTGATATCACAAAAACTGCTCTTATTGAGAAAAACAAGAAAAGGCTTAGACCCATCGTAAAAACTATATTATTTTGTGCTAGAAATAATCTACCCCTGAGAGGTCATCGTGATGATGGTGTACTTGATGAAATGAAAGACAAAGAAGAATGTCTGCTATCTGGCAAACGCGGAGTATTTAATAGTCTTTTATCGTTCCGGATGGATGCTGGCGATGAAGATCTGAAACATCATTTAAATACCTGTGGCCGGAACAGTACTTTTATCAGTAAAACTATCCAGAATGAAGTGATAGAATGTATTGCCGAATGTATACGGACTGCAATAGTAAACGATGTTAAAAAAGCCAAGTTCTATGCTATTTTGTGTGATGAGACAACAGACGCTAGTACGAAGGAGCAAATGTCATTTTCGGTTAGATATGTAAATTCTGACACTTTTGAAACAAACGAAGAATTTTTAGGATTCTCAGAGCTGAAGTCAGCAACGGGAATCGCTATCAAGAAAGAAATCGACAAACAGTTGGAAGACCTTGGACTAAGTTACGACTACCTTTGCGGACAAGGGTATGACGGAGGATCAAACATGGCTGGAAAATTTAATGGTGTGCAGGCTCTTATATTGGCACAACAGCCCTTGGCTATATATACGCATTGTTTCAGTCACTCCTTAAATCTTGCAATTTCAAAAACATGTGAGTTACCTGCTGTCAGAAACATGATGGGGATTGTTTCAACTGTGTGTGTTTTTCTGTCTGCTTCAGCTAATAGGTCAAACGCCTTACAAAATATTATTTCTGAGTCAAACAACACTGAAACGAAAAAATCCAAACTGAAAGCAATGTGCCCAACAAGATGGGTTGAATCGCATGACACTCTTCTTACATTTAAAGAACTATTTCTTCCTGTCATGACCTTGCTAGATGAAATGGTAGCAAGTAGGAACACCGACTCTGAAGCAGCAACCAAAGCATGCATGTATAGCACTGCTATGAGAAGAGGCGATTTTGTTGTTGCTCTTGCAGTGACAACATATTGCCTTTCGTTCACATTAAAGCTTAGTCAGACGCTGCAGAGTCCTAAGCTGGACATTTCATCAGCACTGAGTCACGTTCAGAATGTAATTGAAGCTTTAAAAAATATAAGAAGAAACGATGTTCTGGAATTCGGGAATATTTTTGAAGATTGTCTAAAAGTATCTGAAGATATAAACAGCGAAATTAAAATTCCTAGAATATGCAGAAAACAAACCAATAGGGAAAATATTACTGCAAGCAATGTGGAAGAGTATTTTAGAAGAGTATTTTTTTTGCCTGTGATAGATCATTTTATTTCCCAACTAGAGTTGAGGTTTAACAAAGAGTTTACTGGAATTTTACCACTGGAAGGTCTCATTCCATCAAAAAACGCGATTCATGACGATAGTAATATTATTCAAGCAGCTTTGAAATATTCCAGGTTTTTTAAAACTTCGGAACTTCAATTAAAATCGGAGTTCAAATTATGGCGAACCAAATGGGAGAATGCTATCAAAAAACCAGAATCAGTTTCTGAAAGTCTCAAAGACTGTGATAGATCTTTCTTTCCGACTGTGGAAATTCTTCTCCGAATATTTGGGACGATTGCAGTCACAACTAGCACGGCAGAGAGGAGTTTTTCGACTTTGAAGCGCCTTAAAACATACTTACGTAGCTCGATGGGACAGACGAGGCTAAATGGACTAGCTCTCGCAAACATCCATAAAGATAGGACAGTCAACATCAATGATGTAATTGATATATTCTGTAAAAAAAAATCAAGGAGATTGACTACAGCTAATTGGCAGACTTGTGAAGAGGACGAGCTAGCTTAATAAAAAAAAATAAAAAAATAAAACGAAACATTTTTAGTTGAACATACCATTTCTTAAATTTAGAAATACGAAAAATAATTTTTCACATTATCCTTAGCAGAGTACTATAGATTCGGCCTTATAATAGCCTCATAAAAAGGTATCTGAGAGTAAGTACAATTTTCGCTATCGGTTTCGTAATTAAAGTATTGTTTTCCATGAAAGTTCATCATGCAATACATAACAATAGGTTCTGATTGATGTTTCTTTTCAGGCGTGCGGTTTTTAAAAAAGTAATTAGTTTTTCACAAAGTTAAGAAAACTCGGTTTACACCCGAATACCTTTTGAGTGAGTGTATAAAAACTTAAACTAATTAAAATTAATTAATTAAACACTGAAATTAATAAAGTTAAATAATAATTAATTTAGTTAAGTAATTCTAAAATTTAGGGTTAAAATATGAAATATTTTTTTCCTCTGTAGCCCCCCCCTTAACATATTCCTAGATCCGCCACTGACAGTAGTGCGTAATTGTCACGCAAAATTCACTCTCGCATGATAGCTGTCAAGATGAAAGCGGGTGATAGAAAGTGAATAACTATTAAAAATCTGAAAACGGCCTTTAATATGTGGTGCATATGTGAAACACATTTTTCGCATAATGCGAAAAGACTTGTCAAAATGCTAAAATGAAACAAGAGGGTTTCCACGTTTTTGCGAAAGCATTAAAAGAAAAAAAAAATATTTAACACTTTTTTTTTCATTTTCGCTAAAGAATTTTAGAATTCAGCCCAATTATATAGTGTATTAGGACAAAACTACACAAGGGCTATCTGTCTAGGGAAGGGAGCCTTGGACAGAAGACTTTTTAAGGGGTTCTAACTCGCATTCACGTTACATCTGGAAAAAACCTCCTGAACTTTAGATAGATGGCCGCGCGATGCGTCCGAACCCGGGACCTTCACACTTCAGCCATCTACCGCATTCAAGTGGGTCAGAAGTTTCGGAGGAATGCCAGAATTTAGACGTGCGTAGTAGAGATGAGACTGGCTCAGCCCGAGGCCGAGCCCGTACCGAACCGGGTTCTGAAATTCACGATTATGTTCGGCTAGTGAGAAATTTCTCCGTTATTGAACATACTCCTTGTTGTAAACAGATCCTAAAAAGTGATTCATGGTTGAAATAAAATTATTATTATTTGATAAATTTGAATAAAAGAACCAGAAAGTGAATTAAGAGTTGGGTGCTATATTTGTCTTTAATTTGCACAAACGGCAAAATTTATGATATTCTATCAGTGAAGTAATTGACCTATTTATCTATTAGCTGACATTTCGGGCTCGGGCTCCAATTAAAAGTCCTCGGGCTTTAAAAATTGAGCTCGAACTCCTCTCTAGTGCGTACGCCTTCTGAAGAAATGTGGAGAAAGTCTGCGTAAAGAACACAAGTTTCTTCAAGTGACATATTTGGCAATGTAATTGTAGTTTTTCTGGAAAGGAAGCAAATTATATTATTCAAAATTTAGCTGATAAGCACAAAAATAATAATTATCAGAATTTGATTTGATTAAATTATAATAAAATGGGTATTCTTTGGAAGAGGGGAACATTTTTAAATACTGATACTACAAATGCTCCAAATTACAATGTCCTAGTATGCATCTTTACAGCTTTTGAAGTAATCCTTTACTGAGCTCTAAGAGACACAAATAAAGAATCAGGAAATATATTTTTGTTCAAAAGAATTTCTAGTCTTTCTAAAAGAAAGCTGTTTAATGTAAAGAAAATTAGCACTGAGTTTATGGAGTGAAAGTCTTGCATCGAGACATGTCTTACTATCTATTGATATCCAGGGCCGGATTTAGGGGAGGGCGACCGGGGCTGCAGCCCCGGGGCCTCCAAAAGAGAGGGGCCCCCACAATAGACACGTTTACGTACAATTTCCTAACAAATACCGAATGACGTGCAAAATAATTTTTTAAAATATAAAATTCTGACAATGGAAGACCAGTTCTCTCAACATTATCCGTTGCGAGCCGACGTTACATTAAAAGAGCAGCACCAGACAAGAAGTAGACATTACTTTTTGTGTAAACAAAATCTAACTCCATGGGAGTCGAACACTAGACTTCTAACGTACACAGAACGGCGAACCCACTTCGCGACACTGGTCGTCGAAAAAATGTTAACTTTTTAAATAAATAATCAGGGCAGGGGCCACCACTCCTTTGATGCCCCAGGGCCTCCACACCTCTAAATCTGGCACTGTGTATATCCCTTTTATTTGTGCATTTAGTTAGCTTAAAAATGTACAAAAACTGATACATCAGCCAAATAAGCTAAGAAAAACCTGCAACTACAAAACATGAAACTACTAAAAACGGATAGGTTTAGATTTTTTTCTTCTGTTGTTTAATGAAAATGGATTATAAACTATTAAAAAAGAAGGAAGCTTATATTATTCAAAATAAGTGCTAGACTTAAACTTATTTTTATTGTACTATTTATTAAAGTTTTTTTAAACGAAGTAAGTATAGGTGATAAGTGCTGGAGGAATAAAGATAAAGATATGTGACTAATCCTTCTGCTCAAAATCAAAATCGAAAATTCGTTTTCCGAGTAATGCAAATGATTATGTCTTCTTAAAAAAAAAAAAAAAAAAAAAGAATAGCAGTTGTTTTATATAATGTATTTGTGAATATTATTCTATTATGGTTAACAAATTAACATTTATTTATTATTATTATTATTAACATGCTCATTCTTTCGGCTACAGTACAAAGACCATACTCAAGTTAAAGGAGTAATGCTTGTCAACATAGACGAACCCACGGGGGAGATATAAGGCTAAGTTCCCTCTCCTGAAGAAATCAAAAGAAAAATCTCTTACTCATAGAGGGTTAGTATTCTAAAGAGTGAAATTTTCAAGGTATAAAAGAACTGCCACTTACAAACGAATTCCCAACAACTGAATTCAACGGTATTTGTAGCCACTCCTAAACTGAAATTCTGGTTAAGCCGCTGCTTCTTTCAGACGAACTAACCAGACTTGACACAGCTAATCTCGCCACAAAACGCGACCTCCAAACATCTGCACCTCAGCTAGCAATTTGTCCCCCTTCTCATCTCCAAACACAGAAAGACAGCTATCCCCATCCCCCTAGTGCCAGTATCGACCGGCATCTTACTGGCATGCCAGTCACATCCGGGCCATTCCGACTCAGCCTCCCTCCCCGCCATTGTTTGAGGCTGGGCTGTCAATCATCCGTCAGTCCCGAATGTCATCCGGGACACTGCAGCTCCTCTCTCCACGAGAAGACATTGCGACGTGACAGAATGAAACGAACGAAGAGAGAGAGACAAAAGGAAGGAGCAAGCCGAGGAGGTATAAAAGTGGGGGGAGTAGGGGGGGGGATGGAAAAGGAGATTTGCATGCAAAGTGTTAAAGTTTATATCCAGAGAATGTGTGTGTGTGTTCGTGTGTTTTTGTTGGGTTTGTCGTCGGCGTCTTTTGAAACGCCTGGGGGATAGGTGAATAGTATGCGGCGGTTGTCTTTTGTTCCCGAGGTTGTTGGATGTGCATATATATATATATATATTTTTTTTTTGAATTTCTTGCATTTACGTGAAATAGAATTTCTGTGAATGTGAATGAATTGTAGAAGCATGTGCGTGTGTGTGTGTGTGTGTGAGAATGATGCTTGTAAATGAATTTTTTTAGACGAATTTGCGGAGAATTTGAAACAGAATTCGGCAAAAAAACAAGCCTGGAACGGTATTCTTTTGGCACCTAAATTTATTTCCTGATTTAGGCAGCTTTCCGCTTTATACATCCTCTATCTGAAAACCAGTATGACATTCACAAAGCATATAAGTTCATTAATATTTTTACTCTTAAAAATCATAAAATAACGAAGAAGTACTCCCATAAGATCTGTCATCGGAGTAAGTCCGCTCTAACCCAACTGCTTATTATATTTAATACAGACATGCACTTAAAAATAAATAAGACTACTCTCCTCCCCCCCCCCAAAAAAAAAAAAAATAAATACTCATACGACTATTTCTTATTTTCGAAAGAACTATAAAGTGAAAGCAAAAGCTATTTTATAAGACAATCCACAATTTTTTATTTAAACAACATCGCAGATTTTAGGGATGCTCAATTTTAGCATTGTTATGATCGGTCGCAAAAATTTTCTTTCTCAGTTTTAGGAATAAATATATTTGATTCTACGGTGACTAATTCATTTTTCATACATATTTTTCAGAAAAAAATATACCAACACTTCATACTATTAATGTCAGAAAATTATCATTACAAGCATTAACTCTATTTAGAGAACTAGCAAAATGAGTAAAGGCAATATAAAGCGAAATCGGAATGTACATCAACATAGTTTATTTTTACAAACTTAATTCGACTTAAAACCTCACTTCGTTCCATCTAGAATTCTGGGGAACTACCATCCCAATCACCTTCAACAGCCTAATATTTAAAACGATAAAGCCCACACTTCAATTAAAATAACTGTACATTATCGAGAACTGTACATAAAAGTTGGAGATATTTTTTTAAAGCTCTTTATAATTTTTTCATGTTCTACTTCATTTGACAACGGTAGCAATATTTTCAAATAAAATGCAGTTTGTTTATACTGCGAACATACGCAAAATCTTTTGTTTTCGATCCAAAATAAATAAAAATACAAGCAAAAATATGCAATGTAAATCACATGGAATGCTAAATTCGTCTTTTTTATATAAAACACCCAAAATAAATAAGAATATAAATAATAGAATCAAGTCGAAAAATTCGGTGCACAAAATGCTTCAATACAAAATAGACATCAATATTTATTCATGACATCGTTTCTATCGTCGTTTTTACCAGAGCAAAAGTGCAAGTAATCAGTTTTGAAAACAACAGGCCACAGCACTTCAAGTGCTTTTCATTACTAAATTTATTACATAATTTATACATTATATAAAATTACATATAATACATTACATAAAATTTAAAACAATAGCATTCCAAAAATATCAAATTTCATTTATATAATTTATTTCAATTATCTCCAAACCGAAATTGTCATTGATTTCTCAACAATAATAGTTACTTGAAAAAGAAAAAAAAGTTTTACAAAAATACCCCGATCATCGTTCTGTCTTTTTTCGCGAATGCATATGCATACACTACTGTGTGAAATAAAAAGGTTAAAGTACGATGCACGTTTAATATGAAATAGTGATTCGAACAGCAACTCGATTTTTCAAATACAAGAGGGCAGTAAAGGTGAACACTGTTTTACAGGGAAGTTACAGATTAATATGTTTTCCATATCGTCTATCGTTTTCCGTAAACATATACATCAGCTTAGAATAAAATGACGATGGAGGCTTTACGCTAAAATATTCTATCCACCATAGATTTTTCCAACAGTATGATTATAGCAAAGGAAAAGACAGTTTTACAGGGAAACATCCTTCTACCGTTTTTCTCAACGAGTGTTGGCCAGTGTAAAAGCGTTCATTTTACAAGACTAGTTCGGACCAATCATCGACGTCAAATTTTTAACAGTAAGATTTATTATCAAGGGAAAACAAGTTTTATAGGGAATGCTCAGAAAAATATTACTGTATCGTCTTTCAAAACGATGCGTGCGTCAATTCAAGAAACACTCATAGAACTGGTACTGAATTCATTTTATTATTATCTTTTTTAATTACTAAACTTCTCCTGATGACTTAGTATAATCCCCACTTAATCTCCGTCTTTAAGCTTTAAGTTTGCAAATGTTTGCAACACATGAAATGTCGTATATTTCAACGATTTCCCAGCAGTAGCACTGTTATAAAGGAAAAACAGATTTACAGGCAACTATCTTTTTTTTTTTTTACGGGAACGTTATATACACTAGTGTGTTCAAGCGTTCAAGGCAAAGAACGAATTACGATAATTTGGAAATAATAATCAAAATAACAATGAAATATTTCTGGGAGTCTTTTATAAATTTACGAAAAGAAATTTTGGTATAAAATTGAAACAGCCTTACAGGAAAAGGTCACCGCTGTCTATGTAAGACAAACAAGAAAATACGATTATTAAAAAATATTAAATATAATTTCGAGCCTTCCATAACTTTTAGAGCAAAAAGAAAACTATTCAGGAAAAAATAGTTGTACACGAAGATCACAACAAAGCCTGATTCTACCCTTTTTCGTGGCCATGTATACTCGAGTTTTGATCAAAACAACAATGAAAAAAGCATTATTTATCTCGTGAAAAATCAATATACTAAAAAGGGAACACATATTTCTAAGCAATGCACATAAAATTATCGCTCTGTTGTTTTTCATGAAGAGGCATACCAAAGGCATGTGCAAAATGAATTAATAAGCGTAAAGTAAAAACCTACACGCATTTATTTAATATTTAAAAAAGCTGTTTTGGATTTTTGGTCGATTTCTCAGCAATAAAGCTATTAAAAAAGAAACACGCATTTACAGGGAATGCACAGTAAAACATCCGTTCTATTGCTTTTTACGAAAAAATGTACAGACGGTGTATGTGGAAAAAAAAATGTATGCAAGGCAAGGACGAGCATTTCTATACATTCCATCAGTTCAAAAATAAAAATTTCTATACATTCCATCAGTTCAAAAATAAAAATAGATTTGAAAAAAAAAACTAGCCATTTTTTCGATTTATTCTGCTTTAAAACTACGGAGATTCTATTATTTATTCAAAGCACACAATGAATGAGGAATGCAAGAGACCTGACGGTATTTATTATTTTATTTTTAAATATCTTAAAAAATTACTAAATAATGTACTCTAATTCAAACACTAAAAGCATATTTACAATAAATAAATGAATAAAGCCTTACTTGACGGCCATTTTAGTTTTATTTTTCAAACAAGAAACTCTACATCCACAAATTATTGCATCAGATTGTTTTACATCAGCCATTTTGTTTTTCCTTTTCTTTCTATTTCTTTCCATCCTGTCTTCAGTCCCTCCAGATGACCTTACATGTATTTCAGCACCTAAACTACCCGCCGTCCACTTGTCAAAACGTCTGTTGAAGGGAAATCATTAAATTGACAGCCGCCATGTGCAGCTCTTGACAACCTACCCCCTCCTACTCTTCCAGTTCTCTCCTACTTCCTCCTTTCCCCCTACGCTTTATGCCTCTATTCCTCCTCTTCCTTTGAACATATTCATAACTTTATTATTTTATACCTTGTGTACACCTCAGGCGCGAGCAACAGAATTTTTAAAGCGTTCATCAATGGTAATTTATCCTTCACGTCTTTATATTCTTGCGAAAATGAATTCATATTTTGTATTTTGAAGCTAATGGATACATACGCGCTTGATGTGAAGTTTTTATTGTAAAGTGAAATAGTGTTTAAGTGTGTCTTTTTTAAATTTTTAATTAATTTTTTTTAACTCTGACATTTTGTTTTGATTAGCTTTCATTCTTATTGCACAAGCATTAGAGATTAGTTTTCTTATCATAACCTAACAGATTAACTAAGATTATATACCACAGAAGGTGGAAAAATAAAGTACGAACTTTTAATAAAAAAAGCTGTTCAGCTTAAAAGTTTTGCAATTTTATTTATTGTTTTTTTATATCAGAAATGGATGCTTTCTAGTATTTTTCGGCATAAAGATTTCTGATTCACATTAAAAATACATAGATTAAGAAAAAAAATAATCAACAGGAAAGTATTTGTAGCAAATTACGTGATATATAGTTAAAAATATAGTTAAAATAGCATGTAGCTTGTTTATTTATTTATTTTTACAAAAAATAAAATTTGAAAAAAAAGTGTTAAAAGGGTTGACTATGAAAAAATAAAAAATAAAAACGAAATTGTGACAAAAAACAACAGCTTTATTTTCGAAAATATAAAAAACGATTTTAAATTTAAAATTATCAACGAATTTTAAAAATAATGTTTCCTTCATAAAATATAAGCATTTAAGAAATGATTTAAGCATGCACCGACAGGCAAATGCAGCTACAGTTTTTGAAAATATTTACTGCTCGGCGATTTCAATTGTTTTCAAGTTGTCTTATAACAAACTGCTGTGGAAAACCCTTTTAAAATCGTCACTTTCGGTACACAACTCCTTGTCTCCCCGCTTCATTAAACCGGGGGTGGTTTACGGAGGAGCTGCAATTAAATTATAACCCAGCGTGATCTCTTATCACCAGTATCTCCTTTCTTTAGACTTTACGTCTTTTTTTATTGCACGGGGCTGCTTAATTTATAGACACCCCCCTTTTATGGGATAAAAGAGAGGATAATTTTTGAACGGTTCCTAGCGTTAAATATAGGTTTGTGCGAATAGATCTCTATAGGAAACGGTTATCTCACTTTCGGGGGAAAGGTGTAAATTTCTGAGGGGCTTTTTCTTCAATACTTCAGCTTTTAATTTTACAGCTTGATTTAGAACTGGAGAAACAGTCTCCAAGAATGGTATAAACGTCAAAGACGTATTTTACGTCCGTAAAATACGCCGGGGGTATCGTATATATATAGAATGATAAAAATGTGCGCGCATTTCGCTGTTGGGATATCGATTGGAGGTTGTGTTTTTTAGGGGAAATTAATCGAAATGGATTGGCTGGTGTCTATTCGATTTGATGTCTCTGTTTAATACATAAATTTATTCTCGCTCATTTTCTCTCCCGAGGGATAAAGAATAAGATGGCTTATGAAATTTTATTACGCTTCTAGGTTGTGAACGTGAGGAAGAAAAGGAGCGTTAATATTTTACGTATGCATGAGACTACATTTTTCCTTCTTTGTTAGTTTTTACATTTTTAGTTATGGTATTTAAAAGGTGATACAACAAATTAAAATATGAAATCTGTAATTTTTTGTGCGCTGTTTATTTCTTTTTAGAACAAAGTGTTGGGAACTTTAAATAAATAATAAAATTTATAATGTTATTAGAATTGATTTTATAATCAAATATGCTAGTTTTTAAAGTTTTAAGAATTTTTAAAAAAACCTATTAAAATGATTATTGACTTTACATATTATCAGCAGCATTGATTTTAAATTACTTAAAATTGAATTCCAAAATCGGGCTCGACTGTATAGTTTAGTTTGAAAACCTTTACATTTAGTTTACGTGTACATTTTAAACAAATTCGAAATCATATTTTTATCGCTTTTTTAAATAATAAATCTAATCATTTTCCTGACGCAATATAATAATTATTATAAATATATATGGATGAGTTGTCGATCAAAAGTTGCCTTTATTGGATTTAGTCCTTTAAATCTTTATATATACTTTATTATTTTATAATTTCATATTAGGGAAGAAAACAAAATAAACACACAATATATAAAATTTTTTCTTCATTTTATTATTTAAATAATACTTTTCAAACAACTATTGAAATTCTTTTTAATGCTTAGGAAATATTATTTAATGTTAAACTAATGCATCAATCCCAATTAAATATTAAAAAATAGGCAAAAACTATGGACTTATATATTTTGCTATGATGAAATTCACCGGCTAAAAGCATTTAGTTTCCTACTTTATAATGCCTGCTGCCACATTATCAGTCCAATGACCAAATTTTTGTGACCAAAACATTCATCGTAAAATATATAGCAACTAATTTTATATTTTAGAATCTCATTATAGGACGGTGCAAGACATTTTTAAGTGAAACTATATTTTTGGAGATTTTTTACACCGAGTATGTATCTGTCTGTCTTGTCTCGCAAGTCCGCCGTCACTAATGTCCCATAAAGGTTAATTTGGAAAATAGGCAGTAATTCATACATCGCTCAGCATCAACTTCAAAATAAGTGACACAACTAGATGTTGCAAGAATCCAAAATACAAAGTTCAGACATTATACGGATAATCCTTTTTCGCCTATCCTCCGTTGAGCATACCGTGGAGTAGCGCTACAGCGCGATCTATCTTACGCGAATTTTTCACGCCCTATAATATTAAGCGAGTTTTTCACGCGTAACGTAAACAACGCGAACTCTTTTCTTGCAACAAGACATTTTTGGACAAAAGCAAGAAGCTCGTACTCTGTTAAATTTTTATTTACGTAAAGGGGATCTTGGAACACATTCCCCGCGTAAGTTAACCCTTTAACGTGCAGTGTTCCCGCTTTGGGAGCACAAAAGTCTGACGTTTTGACTGTTGCCAGTCACAAAGAATAGATTTGATTTCTATAAAAATAGTTGCTCCACGAGACATTTCTATAAAAACAGTAGCTCCACGAGAATAATTTACTTTTTAGCACGTCATTTCCCGTAAAAAAAAAAAAAAAATGTCACGATTATTTTTAACAGCACTGACATCTGCCGAAAAATGGAAAAATGCGAGAACAGCTGGATAGATTGCCCAATGCTGAAAATAGGGCAGTCGTTGCCATCGCTCGACTTAACTACCATAGATGGCGGACGATCGAAACGTTAATCGCGTGCCACAGATCCAGAGACCCTTTTTTGTCGACAGCTGGCTGTGCGGCACAGACAGCTGTCGTCAAAAAAGGGTCTCTGGATCTGTGGCTTCGATCGTCCGCCATCTTGCGGGTAGTTAAGTCGAGTGATGGCAACGGCTGCCCTTTTTTCAGCATTGGGAAAGGGTTGCGCCTCAAAGGGTTAAGAGACCGCTGGTATACCTATTAGCAGAAAACAATTCCCAGAATCTAGCACAATACTACAACACATTACTTCCGAGTGCTAAATATCAGCAGTTATACAATCCCCGGTAATATCCATCACAAAATAAGCGAGTAATATACGACGACCAGCATTTATAATTTCACCTTCGAATCTAATCAAACGGCATGATGGCAGTCACTTAGAGGCCATGAATGTTGAATACCTGTCAGCCGAATTGAAGCTCCCACGTTTCTCCGATCAGGAGCCATTTGAATGTCAATGCTGATTCCAGGCAGCGCTTCTGAGAGTAAGGGCTACTTGGAATCTAGTTCAGAGTGATTGAAGGTAAACCTGGTTCAATTTTAAATTTATTTGTTTACCAACTATGGCAGTGTGACGTGAATCGCTGATGTGAAATGTTATGTGGATCGTATGCACTGTTATTTAAGTGAGACAGTAAATATATTCTAAAAATTATATTTTATGCTTAAAGAAAGTCTTAATGGATTCATCTGGTAATTGTTAAATATTTCAGTGGCTGCTCTTTTACTTTTGGAATAAAAGTTGAACACAATGTTTATACATTCTTTCTACCTCTTAATAGAAAAACGTAAATTAATATTAAAATTCGCAATTCATATTAATTACTCTTTAAGCAATAAAAGATTTTTTATTCCGTTTCAGATACTCAGTTGAATTCAAATTTTATTTAAAAGTAGGCGAGGCTCATTTTTTATTTCCAACTTAAAGCATGTTTTACTTGAAAAATATAATAAGAACAAGGGGCAGGGGAAACTATTAGAAAGAAATTATATAAAACCATAAGAATATACATAATCTATGCACATATTACTTATTTGAAAACCACCGAAAACACGAATGAACTGCTTCAACTTATGCGGTTAGGTTGTTAATTTAATTGTTCATACTGTTAGATTAAAGATTTTATACTTTTTTTCCTCGATGTTAAAAAGCGTTGTGTCAAACGAGAAATTTTGATGATGAAATAACTAAAAATCTGAGTGAAATCCTGTTAGAAATCTAGTGTGTAATTTTGACAGAAATCTATGTTTTCTCCTTTCATACTTTAGTAATCATCCTTTCATCATCTTTCATACATCTTTTCAGTAAAGTAGCACGAATTTACAACGCCTGATAATTCAAAAGCACAACCAAATGAGATACAAATCAGCAGGCCAGTCAAGCAATGCAAGATTTCTGATCAGCCGATAAATTGGAATTATATAAAGTTATAATAACACGTGATGCACATCAACAGCTAAGCAGTGCACTGTTAAAACAATAAGGTCACAGTTAGCTGAATTCCAATACATCAGCTTATTAAAAGAGATAGTTTTTATAGGCTATAGAGTATTCAGTTAATATAATTTGTGTATGTACATGCAAATGATGTAAAAAAATACTAAATTTGAAATATAATTTTTTTCATTGCTAAATTTACTCCTGGCACGCTTAGATCACAGCAACTCAAATAATTAAGCTTCGTTTTTGTTGAATTAAAAATAAAAATATTTTTGTAGCTTTCAGTGACTGTTTGTTGATCGTAAGTCAGAAGAAAAATCCATGCATTTATTTCCAACGAAAACAAAAATATAGTTTTATCCATTATCGAAATCCACATGGAAACTAGATAATCTTCCAAATGAAAGCAAAAATAGATAAAAGGATTTGATTTGTTGTAACAAAAAGCATCATCAGATTTTTTTTAAAATGAGAAATTTCATTATACGTGCAAATCCGCTGAAAATCCGACAAGATAATCCTATAAATACGATAATTCAGCAAATATACATTCCCTATCACGTCCATCGCAAAGCAACTAAGTAATATATGAGACCGGATGTTTATAATTTCACTCTGAATCTAATCAAATGCCATCATAGCAGTCGCGTAGATGCCATAAATGTTGGATGGCTGACGACCAAATCAAAGTTGCTCCAGTTCTTGTCATAGTAATCACTTAAAACGTGATACATTTCCGCCCGTATGGCAGATTTAGATTGTTATACGATTTTAATTGTCATATAAGCGATTAATTTTAAATCTAATTTTAAAATGAATTTAACTGAAAGTGTAGTATTTAGTCTTGAGTATCGCAACAAAACCTCAATTGCGCAGCATTGGCATTAATATTTTAAAACTATTTTTCAGCGTATAAAGATTTTTTTAATTATTAGTTTTACGTAAATGCAGAAACATCTAATAAACTTGTGGTATATATAACTAAATAATTATGAAAGTAACTTAATATATGTAGTTCAATTATATAAATTGTGATCCATTTACTACAACTTCTCATCAACAGGAATGAACGAAAATTAGTGTTCAGAGAAAAATATAGTTTTAATTGTCATGCTATAAATTGCATCAAACATCATACTATTTAAAAATATTAATTTATAAACAAAGAAACTTTGAGTATGCATTTAGTTTATTAATATACCCCTCAAATATATAGAGTCATTAATCATAGAACTTTTATGAAAATAGAATTAACATTTTAGTAAGTAAATAATAATAAAAAATATGTGTAATATATTTTAATTCTCTCTCTCTCTCTCTTTCTTCTTCATTTTTGCTTCTAAATTGTAAGTAACACTTTTGTAATATTGGTAGAACAAAACTTATATAATTATTCGGTATTTAATGGAATATAATGTAGGGCACATAAAAAATAATTTTGTTCTGTTAAATTTTTATTATATATTTGGGTAAACAAAGTATAAAAATGCCTTTAAACAAAGCAATGAAATGTACTCAAAGAAATTTAAAAAATGTGTTATTGGATATGTTGGACATTAAAAGTTGAAGGATCCAGAGAGAAATTAGAAAACGACAAAAGTAAACTAGCCAATTTATTAAGCAGGTAGAAAAAAAAATTACTGCAATCGTATCAACCGCAAAAAAACAAAATTTGAAACTTAGTTATAAAATCAAGACACAAATGCGTTAGTATTTTAATTTTGAGATTTTTATTTATCATTTACGGTTTTATTCACTAACCATAATTTTGTTATAGATAGAGAATTTATTAAAAATATAGGTAATTAGTTTAATTACTATGGCGTGTAGTTACTTAAAAAATTTTTTAATTAACTGAAAGATAACAGTTAAAATAGTCATGCTGTTTTCAGTGGTAAAATCATGAAATCTAGATTCCTAAGTTTAAATTTTATTACGTAAAATTTTAAATAAAATATTCATAAACACTTTTTTTCTGGGGGGGGGGCATAGAAAATAACTACAATCAAAACCAAACTATACAACTGAATATTAAATAATCGAAGAATTTACACTCATTAACAGATTAACTGTTTGCAGGAATAAATGAAGTTTTGTATCATTAAGTAATGCTATATATTTAATTACCCTCATATTCAATTAAGTTATCACGGTTAACCGAAGTTCACTAACTCATATATAATTTCTCATCTATCATTTTGATTCAACTCTCTAATTATATTTGCAAGCATACGTCACCAGCTTTTCCACCGAGTAATGACTATTGTTGTAAAGATACATTTACAGGCTAGACTGCCATTAGGAGCGACGAACGAAAGCAACAACACGTGTTCCAAATATACATACATATAAAGTAAAAGTAAAAGTAATTATAAAAGAAATAAGGATAACATTTAGAAAACGGAAACACTGAACTAATTAAATCTTATTTATTAATCGAATGAAATAAAATAGACCAATTTACCTACAAAATGTGAGAAGCACTTATTAAAAACCCTCTTTATAAGTGATATTTTAAGTCTTCACTTTCTAAATATCGTCTACAATTTTATACTCTGTAATAATCTTAAGAAGATTGTACAAGTTATAAAATTCTATAAAATCTTAAGATAAAAATTCAGAATAAAAATCTATTTCAATCTAGAACTACAAAAAATACTAATAAGATTCTTTTTCTATTACAGTGATCTATAGCTTTGAAAAATATTTATTCATAAAATTCAAATTACTCAATAAAAGAAAGTAGTGGTAGAAGGGAGAGAATAAATTTCTTATCTTATTCTTAAACTCAACTCTACTTTTATAGCAAATGTTTCTCAGCTTTCTCTACCGAGTAATAATTATTGTTGTAAAGATACATTTACAGGCTAGGTTATCAGTTTAAACCAGTTTTCAGAGTTTACGCCTGTGGACAGGCGAAATACGAGAAAAATATTTCGAAGACCGGCTTTAGTCAAAAATTTAAACAATATATAAAATAATATAAATAATATATAAAACAATGTTTTATTTATTGAATCAAATTATATAGAAAATTAGTTTTCAGTTGGTGAAACATTTGATGCTACTTATTTAAATATATTTTTAAATATATACGTGGACCCGCAGTAAAATTTCACAGACCAGTGGTTAAGAATCAATAATAAAGTTCTCTAATATTCTAAATAAATCGTATATAACTGTAAGATAAAAATGAAATACATATCAAAATTGTATTAGAAAGATGACGCGTTTAAAATGCATTTCTTTCTATAAACGTGCTTTTGAACATTACATATTATTACAGAATGTTTGCATTAAAAATTTTGATTAGATATGTATGATTTTTATAAGTGCATATATAAAATACATTGCTTCAATTAAATTAGCTTTAAAAGCACTTATAATACTTTGTCCATTGCTTCGGATTAGTTTCTTAATATATTTGCATGTCATTTCGAAAGCTTCTCCACTGAGTGACTGTTATTGTTGAAAAGAAACATTTACAGGTTAACTTATAACTGAAAACGGCGAAGTATTATTTAAATTTAAGTAATACAAGTTACAATAACCGGTACTTAAAAACTGAAAAATAAAAAATCACCAGACTTCATCTTTTTTTAATAGAATCTTTATTTTAAGCGAAACTTATAAGTAAATTTATGCATCATCTGAAAAACATTAAGTAAATATTCTAGTCATATAACTGCAAGAGAAAAAATGGATATATCTAAATTACAAGACAGGTCGAACTTAAAATGCATTTTTTTTTTTTTTTCTGTAAATGTACTTTTAATCTGATTGTACATGGGTATTAAAATGTATAGAGATATACGATATTTTTACTTTAAATTTCACACATGTGCTGACAATTTATGAACGATAATTTCTGCTCAATTTTAAGATTACTAACCGAGTTCACTATGTTTCTTCTCAGAGTAATGATTATTGTTGTAAAGATATTTTTACAGGCTAAGTTACCGTTTTATCAAAGTGTTGTTTAAATAAATGCAAATAAAAAGAAAGTTTATTTATTTTATTTTATTTTTTGTGAAAAAAAAACACTTTAAAATAATTAAAATCCGATTCAGCGGGCACTTTCACATGAAAAGCCCCAAAAGGTGTTTATGGCCTTTCCTTCTGTAAAGGCAAAAAAAATACTTCTAAACAAACTGCCCCTTACCATAAAAAAATGAGTATTAAATGCATTTGAATACACGAATTGCATCCTCAATGTGAATACTAAAAAGCAGTATATGTTTTGATTTTTCAAAAGATATATAATAAAATATCATAAAACAACGGTAGAGTTTTAGCTACATTATGCTGTATAATATAAAGTTGCAATTTTTTTTTTAACCTAAGAATAAAAACAAATAAAAAAAAACACAAAAACTAATAACTTTAACACGGAAATACTTTGTCACTTGCACAGGAATAACTCCATTAGTTGATTGGTTCCATATATATATATATATATATATATATATATATATATAAACAATATGGTGGCTTTACAGAAAATAATACGCTGATACGCTGATTTTAATTTTAATTTTCATTCACAGCACTCATTATAGTCCTAAAATAAAAATCGAATTAGTTCTATTTTTTAATCATAATTTCCATCTGCTTTTTACAACAACTCAGACAACAGTAAAAATTTCTGACAAGGCAACTGATCTCGCATGGCACATTTCTGTTATTAAAAAAAAAAAAAAAAAAAAAAAAAAAAAAACCCTACAATAACGAGACATATATACAGACTGTTTCCAAAAATACTGCGGAGATGAGCTACAAATCAAACATACGCCATGGTGATTATAATTTATGAGTCAGAAAAAAAGAAGAAAAAAAAGGAAAAGAAATCACCAGACATAAAAACGGTTAAAAAGTGCAACATTTAATTTCGTCCGAGGAAAAAGAACCACATAAATGATAAATGCATCTATTGTTCCAGGACGTTTCAAACTAAGCAGACCTGTCTAATAAATTGGGGATACAGCTCTAAATGGGTGAAAAAAGACAAATCTTCCGGTCACTTATACAATAACCCTGGCTGTTGACCAATTTTCACTTCTAAAAGAGGAAGTTGCTTGGATTTTTGGTTTTCTCCGTATCTATGGGGCATTTCCCAAGATTAAATAAACCAAGAGAAATGCAATATTCTTTGCAAAAATAATTGTTAATGTATTGCGAAAATATAAAGATAGTATTAATATTGTTCTTATCTGTTTGTTTTCTTAGAAGACTAGAACAAAAATAAAGCCATCATATACAATTGTGAATTTACATCTAAGTTTTCTAAGAACAAATACTAAGTCGCTTAATACTCCCCGACGACAATCCAACTCAAAAAGAGTACATTTTTTTACTTTTTTCGCTTGTTTAAATGTATTTTTTTTACTTATTTATACATAGATTTTGTAACTATTTCAAAATAAAAATTAAAAAACACTGCAAGTTTTTCATGTTAGCTTTTTAAATTAAATAACTAAATTATCAAAAAACTATTTCTTCTAAATATATTAAGAAAGCCAATAATTGAAAAACAAACTAAAAATCGGTAATATTGCTCAGTAAAGGATAGTATGTCCGACTTATGATCTGCAGGCTGTAAGTTCATATCTCGACCACTGACTACCCTGCAAGAGCTTCACTATTTCTTACGTTTCAACAGCTCAGTGTATTATAAGTATTATTCAACAATATATGAGTACATATATTTTGTGGAATAAACTTGAACAATAGCCTAAAAAACTGTGTGTGAGCTACTGATATGATATCTATACCTAGAATGTGGCGGATCCAGAAATTTTTTTTGGGAGGGGCTAAATTTTTAAAAAAGCTTATCTCACCCAGTTAAAATGTACTATAAATCAAAATTTTAGTCTGAACCAATGTGCATGCTTTTGGGAGGGGCTAAGTTATAAAATACGATCATTTGACCTATGTAAAGTGTATAAAAAAGCAGAATGTTACCCTTTAGCAATCTCTTTTGGGGGGGCTAAAGCCCCCTAGCCCCTCCCCTGAATCCGCTACTGTACCTAGATACTACCTTGCAACCGATAACCAGATACCAGTATGATACCTACAACTAGATACTGATATGATATCGGTGTGACACCTACAAGCAGATACCGATATACTGATGTGATATCGATAAACAGAAAAAAAAAACTGAAATAGCTGGGTACATTATATTATACAACAGGAGGTAATTGTTAGGGGTGTGCCTTCTCCATAATTGTGTTAAATAAAGTAGGAAAGAACAAAAAGGCTGACCACAACGAACAAACAGTCATTCTACACATAGGCGCTTATACATTTTTTTTTGGGGGGGGGGAGGACTTTAAAAAACATTTCTAAAAGGGAGGCAAATTTCACATAACAATTTGAGTTCCGATTTTGCTTTGTGATGCAATTGGTTGCACCATAAGGTAATACACTAAATCTCTAGGGTGAGGGGGGCAAGTGCACCCTATTATGGTCGTACAGAATTCAACATAAATTTCTAAACATCAAACACGCATGCACTTCGCCCACAAATATTCCGCAACGCAATCCAATACCCAGCGAACAAAGAAAACAAGAAACCCGCTCGCTCTCACTGTAACCGTATCCCTTTTCCTCCGTGGTCAGACGCAAAAATCGCAACACCGATCCTACCAAACTCCACCGCATCCGAGGAGTAAATAAATAAACAATCCCGATCCGATGAAAAAAGGAAAAAATAAATAAAAATAGTATCTATACATCCGCGACGTATTGTTGGCAAGACGAGCAGCAACCATGTATATGTATGACTGCATGAGGAAAAAGCAGCCCCCCCTTCTCCTCAACTTCGCTCTTTCTGACTGACTTGGATCAATAGTAGCACGTTAACTCTGTCAAGTGTCTTGTGCCCCGAGTCAATGATGCAGCGGGGTTGAGGTCAGTCCTGTCAGTCCCCGCAAAAACCGATCTACACACATACATACACACACACTCTCACACATGCATACACTCGTGTATTTTTTTCTTCTTCTTCTCTCTTTTCTCTCTATCTTCCGAGAATTTTTTTTGCTCAGTTGTTTTTCGCTTTTTGACACTCTCTTTCCCTTTTTTGATGCTTTATTCACAGCGGGTTTCTTTATTTTATTTTTTTATTCTTCTTTTTATATATATCTTTCCCTTTTTTTATATGTATTATTTTTTTATTTTTATTCTCCCCCCTTGTACCCTAGCGCTCTATATTTTGAGAGATCTCGATGTGGGAGAAGCAAGGGTGTTCGGAGGGGGGGGGGATTTCGAAAAGGGGGGATCCCGTACATATTGCGTAAAGTTCTGCCGAACCGCTGGAAGAGAATCGCACGTAGAGCTGTGGTTTTGAACAAAGTGAATTTGGGTTTAGTCAAATACACAATTTAAATTGGTAAATATATATTTGTAAGTGAAATTGGGGGTGGAACATAAATAAAAATGCACAATTGTAGGTCGTGTTCATGTAGGGCCGTTTTGCACGCTAGGTTATACGTACGTAAAATAAGCAACGATGTAGATACCCTAGATACTTTTCGTCAGAGTTAACTTTGGAAATATTGCTGAATAGATATGATGTTTAATGTGACAGATATATTATGTACATTCATTAAATATTAATTACACTATTGAAGTAAAATTGAATAGCATTAAAATAATGTAGATTATTCATGACAGTTATTTATGTTGATTTTTAATTAAATATTCATTAATTTATATATAAAAAAGAAGAAAGTCAATCTTTTGCAAGGTGGGAGGGTATTGTAATTATTATTGTAATTATTTTTGTAAGTATTATTTTATTTTTAATATATATTTTTTGAGAGACGGAGAGATATTGAATTTTGGGAATTGAAGTTTTACCAGGTGCAGCTCTTATATGTAATGGCAAAAGCTTTGCTTAAAACATTTGAATTAAAATTGAATTTGACTTTTACTTGAGTTAAATTTAATTCAAGCAAACCAGGTAAGCCGCATATTCAACTATTGAATTTAAAACTCTCTCTTCTCCTCTATATTTATCGTAAAAAATCGTTTCTTCATATAACTTTAAATATAACTCAATAACTAAGGTGGGGGGGGGGGAAATTACAAAATTCAAGATTTTAAAATTATTTTTCAAAAGTAATTTTGAAAAAAAAAATATTATTCACCTTTCCTTAGCAAACGCAAAGTAATAATACATATGTCTTATGGACAAAGCTAATTAATTGGAGGAAAAAGAAAAAGTCACAGCTTGCTCGTAATACAACAACAAAAAAAAAAGCATTGAAGAAAATATATACAGGGCGGTCATAAAATACATCCCTATATATAGACCTCCGTTCAACCAGTCGAGACGAGATTTCAGATACATTTATTCAGTGGTATGCTTTCAATATTGCGATTGCTTGAAACAACAGGGCCCTCACATCTACGCTTACAGTGAAATATTTTCGAATTTTCCTAGGGGCAGTACCCACTTTTTTTTTTCTGCAAAAATTGATAAACGTATTGAAAAACCATAAATGGCGTTGGAACAATAATGATGAAAATTGACAGCGTAAAGCATTTGCAAAGAAAAGCGTTGTAAAAAACCAAAGTCAACACAGAGAAAAAGAGCATTTACACAATTCGTATTAATTAACCGGAATAGACAGTAGATAAGTTGAACTGACAACAGGGAATTGAAAAGTTTTTAATTCCAGTAAACGCAGTTTCTCTCTCCTCTCTTGGAAGCAAAAATTATATTTCATTTCGATATCATTTTTGTTATTTTGTATCCTAACTACAAATGAATAAAATATCTATAACAGTTATGCCATATTCTTATATTGCATTTGCGGTGGCGGATACAGAAAATGTTTTTGAGAGGAGCTAATTTTCAAGAAAAGCTTATTTGATTTGCACGAAAAGTAAAATAAAAGAAAATAATATACTAAATCCTAAAGTTATATTAATATTTTTGGGAGGGGATAATTTATAAAAAAAAAACCATTTCACCTAAGCAAAGTATAAAATTAAACAAAATGTTACCCATAACCCTTTGAGGCGCAACCCTTTCCCAATGCTGAAAAAAGAGCAGCCGTTGCCATCGCTCGACTTAACTACCAGCAAGATGGCGGACAATCGAAACGTCCATCGCGTGCCATAGATCTAGACTCTTTTTTGACGCAGCTGGCTGTGCCTCTCTAGATCTGTGGCACGCGATGGACGTTTCGATCGTCCGCCATCTTGCTGGTAGTTAAGTCGAGCGATGGCAACGGCTGCCCTTTTTTCAGCATTGGGCAATCTATCCAGCTGTTCTCGCATTCTTCGATTTTTCAGCAGATGTCAGTGCTTTTAGAAATAATCGTGACCATTTTTTACGGGAAATGACGTGCTAAAAAGTAAAGGATTCTCGTGGAGCTATGTCATCCGCAACTGTTTTTATAGAAATCAAATCTATTCTTCGTGACCGGCAACACTCAAAAGGTGTCCCGTTTATTTGAATAATTTTTCGTGTCAAATAGACTGTTCCATTCAGCAGGCTAGACTGTATTTAACATGTATGCATAAAAATATAGCAGAGCCCAGTGTTCCCAGAGCGGGAACACTGCGCGTTAAAGGGTTAAGCAATGGCTTTTTTTTGAGGGGGGGGGGCGGGTGAAGCCCTTCCCCTGTACATTTTCTCTATAAAACAAAAAGGAATAAAAAAGTATCTCATTCAATTATTAATATTTACATACTAATAATAAGTGCACTTTTCTACTTCATAATCATTCTACGAGATCTTCAAAAGCAGATATTCCACAACTTCTACTTCCGCATCCATCCCCCACTAACCTCCCCCGTCACACCAACACCGCACGCACAAAGCAGATTCAGCCACTTCACATCCCTCCCCACCTGCAAGTTACGAAAGCGCAATTTGTGCCCGATCCCCTCCCCCCCCAAACCTATCTGTTGGTGGAGAATTCTGTCGGATAAAAGCGCGTAGGCGGGGGAGCAAAGGATACAGATGAAGAGGAGAGTGAATAGGAAAGGAGGAGAACAATTCGTGTAGACAGTTCCTTTGGATCAAGAGAGAACCTCCAAACCCCGTGGATCGTGGGAAAAATATTTTAACTGAAAATCAAATCCTTCTCTCCCGTTTTTGATTTCCTATTAAAGCGCGATAAAAAATGGTCTACTGAGCATTGCCTATTAGCGAATTTTCGGCGGCTTTTGCGGATGGGGTTTGCTTGTGTAGGAAAGCGGTTAATAGACCTGCATCGACGTGTAGGTGGCTCGAAAAGCGGCGATTAAAGAAACGGGATGGATAAAGAGCGTGGAAAGTTATTAATCAAGGTAAAGGAAATTTGAGAAAATTATGCAATAAGTTTCCTATTACTAGTATCGACTAAATGTTCATAAAAATGTAGCAATAATTCAGAGAATTTTACATTTTAACGACTTTTTTTTTTTTCTCCCCCTTCGATTATGGTTGGGGCCGCTTATGACTTAAGTAGGAAAATAAAGACTTATATTTATGATTTTTTATAGCAATAAATTGTGTTGTATAATAAAAATGTATTATATTGTGTATTAACCCTTTGAGGCGCAACTCTTTCCCAATGCTGAAAAAAGGGCAGCTGTTGCCATCGCTCGACTTAACTACCAGCAAGATGGTGGGCGATCGAAACGTTCATCGCGTGATACAGATCTAGAGACCCTTTTTTGACGCAGCTAGTTGTGCCGAACAGCCACTCCTTGTACCATGTTCAGTGTCTATATCCACTCGGTCATGGTGCAGCCCGAAGGTATATTTTATAAGCATTTCAATGAATAAGAAGGGAGAAATGTTAACTAATATTAACTATTTAAGCATAGGCAAATTTTGAAAAGGCCCTGATAAAGTTAAACCTTTCGTTTTGGCTAACTAATAGGGATGGACGCGAGACGAAAAATTTGTGTCTCGCGTCTCGCAAAACAGCCGAAAAGCTTATCTCGTCTCGCAAAAATCCCTATATCATAATGTTAAAAATGTTTGTCTCGTCTCGCAAAAAAGCTGTAAATCTCTGTCTCGTCTCGCAAAAAGTCGTCTCGCGTCCATCCCTACTAACTAATAAACGGTGGTATGCATAAAATGATTGATTCATTTCGTGTATTTTTTTTTTTTTTTTACTTTACTATTAGCGGCCCCTTTCAAAAGTAGTTCATACTAGCATCAGAGAGTTTATTAAAATTAACATTACAGTGAACCTCCAAAGAGAGGCCATGACCTTCAAAACACATTATTACTGTAACCAATAGAATGCGGAGTGAAGAGAACAGTTTTTACAAGGCTAAAAAGTAAATTACATTTTTAAAAAATGTACAGTTTAAGTTAAAAGGAAATCTACCAGAATGAAATTTTTAAAAATGTTAGGTTATTATGCTAAGATATCTTATCAGCCACTCTCATGTTTGAAGAACAAGGCATGGTATTAAACTAGATTGACAAGAACATGGCAATTTATAAGAACAAAAAATAAAGTAAATAAATTTCTTTTAAATTATGAATCATCCCCATTTCCCAGGGTCAAGGTCTGGTTCCATGTATGTGATGTTTTATTTTTCCTATGTAAACTCTCTTATGCCCATAAAAATTAAAATTGTGAGAAGAAAATAAAGAAATAAATAAATGAGACCAGTAGCCAAAAACACCCAAGAAAATGCTGATACATAAGAACAATGAAAGAGAACAAATCCTTATGTGCGTTTTATATTTCACACATATTTCTAAATTTAAAAAAATCAGAACATAGGAGTATTGCATTTTAAATACGAAAAAAAAATATTAAAAAAGAAGAAACTTTAAAATATTATTAAAAAATGAATAAATAAATAAAATAAAAGGTCATAGGAATGAAAACAAATAAAAAAGTAAAGTACAGGCCGATCGAAGAATTGCATTTTAAAGATGAAGGAAAAAAAGCTGTCTTCCTTCTGAAATAAGTCAATACATAAAAATAATCAGGTGATAAGATTCAGAATAAATAAAAAGGTAAATAAATGACAAGAATACGGAAGAATCGCAATTTAAATTTGGAAAAATATTATTTTGAGGAAAAAGAGATAAAAATCTATACTGGGACATCTTAGCCTAAATGCAATCTATACGATCTTCTAAAGTGCAATTTGAATCCTAAACTACAGAGAAACAGCAAACAACAGCATGCAAAAACATAAGCGAGACGAAAGAATAATCAAAAATTTCACGAGAAAAAAAAAATAAATTTTAAAAAATCATTGAAATTTCGCTTCTGTGTATACGATCCCTTATCCCTCTCGGCGATCTCTCTCCCATCTTTTACTTCGCGGGAGGAGCGTGGCAACGGCAAGCGTCCACTCCGGAGCTCCCGTGGCCAATAAATCAACAACAAGGCCTCGCAGCCACCTCCTCTGCCCGGAGACCCGAGAGCGCCCTCTACTACGCGGAGGGATACAGTAGAGAAGACGCGATGACGTAACAGGTTTATATACATAACAGGTGGCTTACGAGAGAAAGAGAGAAGAAGGGGGGGGGGTGTTCGCAAGTAAATAAGAGGGATCTCAGGTTAAACAGGGAGGTGCAAATGTTAAACTAAATGCATTTACAGGGGGGAGATGCATGTGGTAAGTAGCCTGCTATATGGCTTTTTGTGGTAGAAAGAGAAGCACTGTTGTACTGCAGGGAAGTTTTTTTATATACACAGATGGGAATTTATAGAGAAATCATAGATAGGTGGAGTCTTCTTGGACCTTACAGTCATTTACTGTTAGTGAATTAGTATGTATTCATTTATTTCGCAAAGTAATTGAAATTTCGAATCGTCTAACAGAAATTGATTCGTCAAATCAAAGATTTAAGCTTGGAGGAATGATTATAATGTCAAAAAGTATGTTGTATAGCCGTACGTAATTGGAAGTTCGGTATCTCTAACCTCAAAGGGGGGGGGGTAGGTAACGAACCACCGTGATATCAAAGTTGACATCATTCACTCAAAAATAGTAAGAGTAATAATTATTATTTGTTAAGTAATACCAAGGTTCAGTGACGGATTAATGCAAGTTTGTCGGGGGAGGCGGTTAGTTAGAAGATTGACATCGTTGATAGTTAGATGATTGATTGGTCGATTTTCTCCAGATGTAACGTGAATACAAGTTAGAACCCTTTAGAAATTTCTCCTATCAAGTCACTCCCCCAAAACTAGGCAGATAGCACATGCGTAAATTTACCATGGCAATACAAACAAACAAACAATAAGTCATCCAGAAAATTGACTCTCGAGACGAAACTAGAAAATACATCAATAAAAGAACCCAAGCTGTAAATTTGGATGGTTCATCCAATCATTATCTACCAATAAATAATTAGACACATGTGATAAAAGAAATAAGCACAACTTACTAATACTGAATGGATGTAGTCTTCACCTGAGGCAGTCTCAACCTTCCGGGGTATGTTTTCCACAAGTGTTTATATGATGCAAAATGGTATTTTCTTTCGCTCGGCTTGGAGAAGACAAGGAAGTCATTTCACCGATTTTGAACGGTTGCTGCACATCTTGAAACGGAGATCCAACTCATCCCAGAGCTTTTCTATAGGATTTAAGTCCGGATCCTGCTCAGTCCAGTCCACTCGGTTCACCCCATTGTCATCATACCAATCCATGGTGGAATACGCAACATGACAAGTGGTGATATCATCCTGGAAGCAACAATGATCGAACCTGTAAAATTGCCTCAGCGTAGAAGCTATCTAGAATAGTGGAATAAGACCCGGCGTTGAGCTTATCATGATTTGGGATCAAGGGTCCCAGTACATACCATGAGAAAAATCCTCAGACCATCATTCCATCTCCTACGAACTTTACTGTGGCACAGTGCATTCTGGCAAAAAGCGTTCTCCAGGCATACGCCAAATCCAGACTCTGTCATCCGACTGGCAGGAAGATTGAACCTTGATTCATCACTCCAGAGAATCAGTTTCTACTCACCTACGTTCCAATTTCGACATGCTTTGCACCATCTCAACAGTGCAGCGTAGTTGGATTTTGCAATCAAAGGCTTATGTGCGGCAGCATGACCATGGAAACCAAGCAAATGTGCTACTTTGCGGATGGTATTTATCAAAACAACAGTTCCTGATTCTTGTTGAAACTTCTGGAGTATGTGGGCTATCGCGTTTTTTCTGAATTTCTTTAGACAGCACCCATCGGTCTAATCTCTTAATTTCGTGGTTCTGCCCGGTCGAAGAACATTCCGACAATCAGCACTCACCTTCCACTTCTTAATCATAAAAGCCACTGTCGATTTCGGGATGTTTAACTCACTAGATATATCCTATAAGAATTGGCCATTTCTATGATATCCTACTATTACGCCTCTCACTATGTCAGACAGCTTTGAATTTCGTAGCAGCTTGCATGTGACTAATGTCAATGTTGTTTGCTACACGATATTTAAATACAAAATGAGTGACGTAGATCAGAACCGCATATATCCTAATTTAATTTGCATGGGTGTCCAAATACTTATTGGTAGATAGTATATAGGCTTTAAAATAGCTGTTTTTTAATGATTGTATTACAGTTCCGGAGGAATCCTGAGGCTCTCAGCTGAACCCCTCTTAAAGAGTTCGGCTGAATCAGCATGATAGCGTTATGCGCGTACCAATACAGTCGCAGCACGTAAAGGTCATTCTTTACCTTTAAATCTAAATTTCCAAGACACAACTGTCACTTTCAGTGATTTCACGCTCAAACGGGGCCAGAACTTTTAAATGCCCAGAACACTATGATCTACACAGAGGCGAAATGAGAAAGCAAAACGCAAAATGAAGCAAAGAAAGAAGAAAAAAGGCAATTTGCTGTGGATCTTTTGCCATCTAAAACCAGCGAACGTGCATTGCTCATTACATCTCTCACCATGGCACGGCACCATATAACGCTGGAGTGGCTTCGAAGATTCACCCAAGCGGATACCCCAAGAAGATCGTGATCGGGAGCTTTTCAGTATAATGAGCAGGGGGATAAGGACTCCCAATTTTAATTCAAAGCATCTGATTTATGCGATGATTTAAGGAAAAGCCGTACACCATCTTTAAGACGAGTTCGTTAAGCGAGGGATTTGTATGTTCATTTAATCTCAAATTAAGAACGAGGATTGTCGAGACTTGGGCCCATGAAGATTCAGTCCGTGCTGGAACTGCCAGGAATTTGAAATGTCTTGTATACAGTCTCGTCCCCCTACACCCTTCTTCTTATGACTGTGACGGCATTCGTAATTGCTAAATTATTCTGTGAAGATCCTGTTTGCGTTTTTTGGTGCGATTGATCAATGGGTTTTGTCACGTGAAATACTTCGAGTCGGTTTTTATTGCAGCATGGTTTTGCAATTTAGTGTTGCGAGTTAAATGTGTATAAACAATGCTAGTCAGCATTAATTAGTCAATAAAATGTTTATGATATGGCAGGACATGCGGAACTTGTTATTTTAAGGATATCGGAAATTTATTTAAAGATAAAATAATCAGAATTTATTCAAATCAACTTGAAAGTGCTGAGGATTTTTTTTGCATTTGTAAATGAAGGCTTTCAATTTTTACGAATCGAACACCTTCAGGTTGTACTTAGGTAAAATATTTAAATAATTGAGTTCTCGGTCGGATCTACTGCTTAAAAATACCGTATTTATTTATTATTTTTTAGGGATGGACGAGAGACGAAATATAGGCCTGTCTCGTCTCGAAAAATAGCCTCAAAGCTTTGTCTCATCTCACAAAATTCCTATATAATAATGATAATAATGTCTGTCTCGTCTCGTACATCAATTGCAAATCTCTGTGTCGTCTAGAATCTGACCCAAGTATTTTTTTTTTTTTCTTTAAAGCACTATATTTTCTTGTACACTGTCATTAGTTATATTGTATTTCAATCTGGATGAAGACGTAACTCCTGATACAATAAGTTACTATTATTATGATAAATTATACAATTCGTTTTATTGCTTTTATTAAGTATATGATATTTTTGTGTTTTTCTCCTTTACTGTACATAAATATTTATCGGAACTCTGTTCTCGATTACACACGGCCAATAAATTGGCCTTTTACAGAATTTAATACTTTAAATGTTAATCAAAAATGAAAGCAAAAATTTTTTACTAGCTATTGTTTTTAAAAGTAGATCGATAAATTAAAATCTAGTCCAAAATTCCTAGAGAGAAAACTTTATCGTAAATCACGAATTTTAAACGAATATTAAAATCATTTTCAAGATAATATTTTCTGTTTTTATTTTTTATTAGTTCTTTTAAAGTAACCAAAATTTTAAGCTTAAAAAACTGTTTTCACCCACACAACAATATCAACAACAACAAAAAAGATGAAGAACCGGAAAATATCATCCTACTTTAATAGTAAAACTAAAAAGGCAACATGATAGTAATCGTAGCATTTAGCTAAAACCCTATAATTTACGCCTAAATAATTCCCTTTATTTTGACACAACCTCTTTTTATTTTTTTAAACATGCAGTTTTCTAAACAAACAGCTACACAAATACTTATATATTTTTTTTCTAAATTTTCTTTTCTTTTTTCTCTTATGCAACCTAACTGACGTCAGTCACTTTGACAAGACAGGATATTGTTTTACGAGAGATTACCAAGGTGAGATATATAGATAGCAGGGAAGATAGCAGATTGTATCGGTTGATTATCCCGTCGAACTAAACCGCGCTAGCGAAACGAATCGGTTCTGGTTTACATGCTTTACATGCAAGAAAGTAAGCAACTTAGCTGAAAGAATGAATGTACAAACTAAAAGAAAGTTTTAAAAATAACTCAACAAGAAGCTTAAAAAATATCCGATATGCTTTTTAGTTTAGATTGCTTGAAGTGGAACAGTTTGAACTAATTAATTATTTAGAGATAACCTTAACGCTTTCGCTTAAAAAAAAAAGAAGAAGTCTGAAAAAAAAGTACTTAGAACTCAAATACCTATAATATGCAGAAAAAAATAAGCCAATACTATAAGGAGGGGAATTGGTGGGATACATGTGTTCCATTGTTGTTTTTTAGTGGGACCTATACAATAAAATGAACCCGATTTTTTAAAAAGACCTGCGGAACTTATTAACGGTGCTCTGAAAGTGTTAAAGAAAGTTGGCATGTTGAGTACCTTACTCCATAAAAAAAATGGTAGTTATTTTGGTTTGTGTATTTTTTATTGAACAATACTTTGCATTGAAACGCTTACAAACATGAAACATTCTTTTACAGTTAAATATTTTTTGGCGAGAGTATTAAAAACCAAAGAAGTAGAAAACGAACAACTATATCTATAATTTTACACATTCAAACAGCTGCTTAAAGTAGAAAACAGAAAAAAAAAAAAAAAAAACAAGATGCAGAGGGAGAAGAAATTGTATTTAGGGTAAATTAGATTTTTCATCTTTTCCCGTTTTCGTGAAGAGGAAGTGAACTAATACAAAATTAATAAGTTTGAATGAAGCAGTTGTAACTCATGTTTGAGCGCTCCTTTTATGAAACAAATTGTTAGTACCTCAACATTGCAGAAATATTGAAAA
This sequence comes from Cheiracanthium punctorium, assembly GCA_038373885.1. NCBI lineage: Eukaryota > Metazoa > Arthropoda > Arachnida > Araneae > Cheiracanthiidae > Cheiracanthium > Cheiracanthium punctorium. The sequence continues at coordinate 857,327 of JAWZYV010012008.1, forward strand.
GCTTTCTAAATTAACGACATGAAGAAATTAAACGAATAACAACGGCAACTGGCTGACAATTTGCACTTCGTAAGAATTCGTAAATGTCCCAACAATCAAGAATAAGACCAACACGCTCTTTACAAAATCGGAAGATGGGGGGGGGGGGGAAATAAACTTCTTTTTACTCTTTCTAATGGCCGAGTAGCGGCCTACTGGAAGCTTGACCACTACGAGAGCCGCAGATGTTGGGCACTTCCTTATAAGGGCGACTATTAAGACAGACTAACGTTGCCCCCATGAGTTTTTTTCTAATTTTGAATGAGTTCCAAATGAGAGACCAAGCAGGTAGAATCGGTAACCTCAGTGGTATCGTCCGATCATGGAGGACATTGGAGCCAAAAACAGATTTTACGTACACAAGCCCCCCATTAGCGTACATGGTCCCACAGCAGCCTAGCTGAGAGAGGTTTTTACCCTACCAAGTACTGGCCAAGCCGATACTGCTTCACTTTCCGCATTTTTATGGGTACGGAGCTAAGCGACAAGGCCACTGAGTCTGGACAAGTTTTAAAACTTATTTCTTGTTTTTGCTAAAGCCATCTAGTAAGTGTTTTCTAACGCTATGCAGTTTTTATTATTATTATCATTATTATTACTATACACGAAAAGTTGGTGGAGTTGCAATATAATTGAACATTATTGAACCTCGTTTCTCTCATGAAATTTTTATGTATTTGCCATAAAGCTTGTAGTACAAAAACAATTGATTCTATTTTAAGAATATGTCACACGTGGGCCAATAAGAACAGTATAAATGAGTATCCATAGTAATTTCTATAGATAAAACATTTTATACATTCTCTGATGATATTGTGTATGTGTATTGTGTATGACTGGTCTTTACATTTAACACCAAACTCGATAGCTACTTAAAATAACGCGTTCAGTTTTTCTTTATTTAATACCCTATACAAATCTTTTGTAACTTTATACCCTCGTACCCCTATTTTTTCTTCTAGCAAACAAACAAACAAAAAAAAAATATCTGGACACCACAAAATTCTGAACAATTCCTCTCTCCCCTATGGTTATTACTGCTCAGGTCGTTATGCAACATAACCGACGTCAGTCATTTTGACAGGCAAGGTTATTGTTTTTATGACAGATTATTAAGGCAAGATATATTGATAGAGGAAAAAGATACTATCGCTTGATTGTCTGCCTTAAGAGCCGAATAACGAAATGGCGACCAAAAAAATATCTTGGAAAGTAAAATGCTGTGGAGGAGGGGGGGATGTATTAAGTGCAAAACGATAGCCATCTAAAAGCGAGAACGTATACAAATGTAACAACGGAAAGGTAAATCGTTCCTAGTGTGACCATGAAATGTTATTTAAACCAAATGTCTTTGATAGTATCGATATAAACTGTAACACGAAGCAAGACTGGATAGTTAAGCAATAAAATACTTTCACACGAAAAAATACAGAATTTATAAAATACTTCTATAGTAACTTCATTCATTTTTATAACGCTTTTTATTTATATAAATCCAATTAGCGCTTTTACAATAACTTAACTTACATTCATTAAATTATTTTTATAACAACAGCTTCTTTACTTTAAAAAAAAAATAGAAACAACGAAAGTTATGTACTACTACTCACCATGTCTCTTGCAACTAAAAGTACAATTTATACAACTAATACTCTCGTATTTGTAAACACAATATTTTTACAAAAGTTATACTCGTTAATGTAAGAAAAAAATATATTTTTATAATAGCCTTTTCGCACTACAAACACAATATGTTACTACAGTAAAAAAAAATTCAAATTATATTTTGTTTTCTTTCTAATGGCCGGGTCAGCGGCCTACTACAGGCTTGACCACAACTAGGCCCAAAGATGCAGTCATTTCATTATGGAAAAGCCTATTAGGCAGATCAACGTTACCGCCCCTATGAGTGTTCTCCTAATTTTGAACCAATTCCAAATGAGAGATGTAGTACCTGATATCGACACCCCCAGAGATATCGATTAAACATGGAGGGCATTGGAGCCCCGAACAGATTTTCGGTGGACTAGGTGCCACAAGCGAACACGGTCAAACAGCAGTCAAGCCGAGAGATGAGTTCACCCTCCCAAGCAGGTGCTGCTTCACTTTCCGTGATCTTATGAGAACTGAGCTTACCGACTAGACCACACTGTTAAAACACATCTACTTAAAAATGAGTATTTTAATGTACTCGAACTTTTTAAGTACATTAGTTTCATAAATGCGTGCATGACATGCTTAAATATAAATACAACTTGAAAAAATGAGTGCATGAAGGGCTTAAATATAAATACAGTTTGAAAAAAATGAGTACACGCGTTGCTTAAATTTAAGAGTAAAGTACTCGGAGCTATTATAAGATAAAAAAGTACTCAGAAATGAGTATATTTTGCTTATTCTAAGTACCTCGTTTTTACAGTGCACTGCGGGACTTTTTAATTATATATAACTTCTCAAACAAGCATTTTAAATGTTGCTAATAAAGACCAATTTCATTTAAACGTTACTTGCATGTTTTCAAACACACGAATATCTTCGGATAAAATCGAATACGCACTTTTGAGAATAGACAAAAAATAAAGAAAGTAAGCTGGCAGATTTTTACTTTCTTCCTATAACGCCGGAGTATGGCAGCGAATCAACAACTCTCCAAATGTTAATTCTTTTTTTTCCCACTGCTAGAAAGACTTCGCAAGTAAACATCACGACTTTAATACCGTGTATATTAGTTTCTTCAAACGCGTGGGCCTGTAAAACAAATGACTCTTGCACAATGGTAAAAGAATCAAAGAGCGCGGGGAGAAAAAGCTTTAAAAAAAAGTATCTTACTTTAAGGTACTTAGAAATGTATATATAGTCTAAAACACTTCGAACGTGAGATCTACACAAGATTATCACACTCAAAGCATATTAATAAGTTAACACGTCAGTCAAGAATTCGGGGGGAAGTACGTGGAAAAGGAGAAGGTGGTGATGTCGTCAAGTTGTGCCAGCAATCAGGGTTGGGAAAATATTAGTAATAATGGACCGGAAAACATAATCAACCGGATTACTGTAACATGAACAGCTTAAATGCACTGAACAGGCCTTAAAAGTATGATAATTCAAGGTCGTAGACAGACATCGGATAGTTATGAAACTGCCTGTAATCGATTATAAGGACAAATTAAGAAAAAAAATAGTTTAAAAAAACTAAAAAACACGCTTTAGTGATAAATTGAACTAACTAAAAAGTGAAAAATAATTCTTAATATAGAAATAAATTAATGAACAAAAAATAGTATTCTTGTGAAAAAAGCGGGGGTCGCTTTGTGCTATATTTTTTGTATTATTTTTGTACTAATCTTACCGATCGAATATTCACAAGAACTGATATATGGAGCACCCCACACTTTTTTCACAATAATAGTATTTTTCGTTCATTAATTTATTTCTATATTAAGAATTATTTTTCACTTTTTATTTAGTTCAATTTATCACTAAAGCGTGTTTTTTAGTTTTTTTAAACTATATTTTTATTTTTCACTTTCTAGTTCGATTTGCTACAAAAGCGTGTTTTTTTTAGTTTTTTAAACTGTATTTATTTAAAATTTATTTTTAATTTTCGGTATCTCTCATAAGACACTAAGGAACACTAAGTTGGAAAGTACAAACTGTGAGATAATTTATTTTCACTGTGCACCAGTGTCGTAGCCAGGACTTTATTTTGGGGTGGGCTGGGGTATCAAATTTAAAGCTTAAGTTCAATTGTAAGCTAAGTAAAAGGTCCCATTTCGGGAGGGGGGAGGAGTAGCCTTCTCAGCCCCCCCCCCCTCTGGCTACGTCCCTGCTGTGCACCAAAGTATTAATGAACCTGCATTTAAACGCTACCTTCTTCACTAAAAAGGAAAAATGAGGTCTCTAATCAACAAACACGTTTCATAACGACTACAACAAACACAAACATCCATGTAACAATATTGAGATAAAATTTTTAGATTTGCCATCTGGATTTCAAAAACGTAACTACCCAAACATACCAGTTGAATACAGTTGAATACAGTTACCAATAGCGAGAGAGGTTCTACTCCATTGTGCTGAGCCGAGTGTCGAAATGGTACGCATGCATAGACCGCGCGCTTGCTCCATCTCTCTCGCTCTCACGCAAAGGATCTCTAAGAAAATTACTAATCCTGATGATCCTAATCAGGATAATGGGATAAACTTATCAAATTATTGTATTTTCATCGGTCCTTGATAAGTCTACAAAGTTTTAATTAAATCTGACCGTTTAAAGTGGGTCAAAATCAAGTTCAAAGGAGTCGGTTACAAACAAACATACAAGTGAAACTAATAAAAGCGTGTTAAAAATTAGTACGGATTATGATTACTACCAGTTCCTAAAATTACTGACGTTTAGTTGATGTTGGATTTTCAATCTTGATCTTAATAATATCAACTTGAATTCAAAAATTGCAATGATAAAGCAATTTTATCAAAGAGTTTCGGTAACATTTGCAAATTGTCATTTTTGAAAGCGATTAGTGGATTGTAGTAGTTCGGGAAGTCTGGTGTAGGCACGCGGAAGCTAATATCTTCAGTCGTTAGTATTGCAAAATGTCTATTGACTAGCGCAGAATAGAGATGCATTAGTATTACTGTGAGCTTTTTTTGTTTGTTGATTTGTTTATCGTAATATCTGTACTTCAGAACCAGACTAACGTAAGTCACACTAGACTGGGCACCAAAACTGTAAGAAATGAACTCTAGGTCTGGTTGCAGAGCTAATAATTGAATCAGTCAGCAAAAAATATTGACGGTTTTAAATTTGTATATACTTAACCCATTCATAGGTATTTCGTTTAGAATCAACGCTTTAGCCTGAAAATTGTAATATATGGACTTACATTCATCTGGTTCTGGGATACGGTATTTTATACGGCCGAGTCCCTTTAACAACTACTCTTCATTAACAACATGCTACTAATCCCCAGAAGTTCAAGAAAAGCGTATAATGTAAATGTAACTATCCTCCATAGGCAATTTTCTTAATAAACATAGGAGACCAATGGCCAAGTGGATAAGACACTGAAAAATAGGAGATGACTGAAGAAAGTAGTAGGGTTCTGGCGAACAATCTAACGGAGGTTTGGACGGTTTTCTCAAGATGTAACGTAAATACGCGTTAGAACCCTATAAAATATCCTACGCCAAAGGCAGCTCATCCCCCCCCCTCGACCTGAGCACATCTTTGTAGTCTTTGGGTTAGCAAAACCATACAATCATATTCAACGGACATGTTTCCTACATAACTGTTCTTAAAAAAAAGTTTAAGTCAAGAATATATGAGAGTGCACTAAGTAAAAAAAAAAAATTGTTTGTCATTCAGTAGTTCCATGCAAGTTTTAGACGCCCTGCTGAGTCACAGATGGCGCTGTTCTAATGCACTCACGCAACATCATCACACTAGAAGCATATTAATAAGTGAACATATCAGTGAAGAATTTCGTAGGAGGACAGGCCTCATCTTGGTTTGTTTACATCAAGGCTAAGACTAGACTTGATGGAAAAGGGATGGGAGAGGGGAAGGAATAAAAAGTTTTAATTTCGTCGTAGCACCTATGACAACTTTCTTGTCAAGTTACTGTCGCAGAGAGAGAAGAAAAAAAAAATGGCAAACCTGACAGGTTGACCCACTTTAATGTCGAACAATGGGAAACTTCTTTGACAGATTACTGTTTCTGAAATGACGTTTGAGGATATTTGAGCAGAACAAGGACGCTTCAGACAATCCTCCGTAATCATCAGGCGAAGTTACAAAATCACACAGACGCCGCCTCCGCTTTTTTGACGATTTCCATTTCCCGTTGTCCACTGACATTATCGTCAGTCATCTGAGCTATAAATTGCCTGTGTTTGAAAGAGAGAGAGAGAAACACACATACACTCTATATTGTTGTGCGTCATTGTTTAAAAGTGAAAAGAGAATCTGTGGTAAATTGGAAGACCATCAGACGTGGAATTTTCATTTTTCGCCCGAGCGATAAGCCACGCAACTGTTTAAAATTATACGAAAGGAAAACTTATACAGTAGAAACATTTGAGTAAGGAAATCAATTACATTCAAAGACAGCAATTTTAGTTATATTGAAAGCTACAGTTGGGTAGCCGAAGGGGGGGGGGCTGAGCATCCTATTTGCCCGATTTTTGGCAATGATGACCGGACCCACAAATATCCAGGGCTTTAGCCTCAAAATAATTAAGGGCCCAATATATTCTCATTTCTAAGTTTTATTTAGAAATTTTAAATATTTTATGTATATCTATCTTTTACTGCTGCAAAATTAAAAAAAGGACTGTTGCACAGTTATGCTTGTCTATCAGTGTTGACATCGACACTTCAAAAATCCAAAAAGCGCAAGTACAAACAATTAGTATATAGAAACGTTCTCTAAACAATCTAACAGTAATATCGCCGCTAGTGCACACTACACTGTGGTGGGAAAGTAGAAGGAGATCCGACACTAAAGGTAGGCTCAAAATAATGTATTTGTAGACCTTGGGCAATAAATGTAACGAAATCCTATTCTTACTAAGTTTAAGCACTTTTACTCCACCATTTATCCCCAACCTTCCCACTCGAGCCCTGGGGTACTGGTCCTTTAGAATGGTGGTAGTTATATCCTTCGCATGAATCCTTGGATAAGTGGTATATCTATGTCTATTAATTTCATGAAAATAACAGAAATGTAAACGAACTAAAGATGCACATCTTGTGTGTAGAAAGCGTGTTTGGGAGGAGCTTGTTGAAGAACACAATTTATAAGCGCGCATGGCAAAATCTGCAGTTCATTCGCTCACACACGTCAATTTTTTTTTAAGCCATCTATTAAATTTTAAATCAGCCATAATGATCAATCAAAGCTTCAACGACGGTATGAAGTTTCGAATCATAAGGAGGAAGGGAAACTAGAGGCAGGCCAGATTTGTAGCGAATTCAATGCATAGGCGTAGAGTTATATGGGCCCGTGGGGCTCGAGCCCCCCCCCAATAAATTGTGAATAGGGGCTGAGCCCACCCAATAATTTATCACTAAATACAGAAAACTAATTTATAATAACACAAAAAAAAGTATTTCACGCTATTTACAAACGTTTATAAAAAACCTTTACTTGTACTTTTAAAAATTTTCTTCTTTTGATTTCAATCATGATTTAGTATTCATTGTAACGCCGCGTAACACACAATGTTACCATAAGCTGCCCTCGCCAGACTCTGGTTAATTAAAATCAGATTATGCAATGTAAAGTATGAAATGAAGAAAAGTTCAGATGTGTCTAAAATGCACTATCTCATCGAAAATGTTTTTTTTTTTCCTCCTTTGGATTTTTTACTTTGCTTCCATTTTTAACTTATAACATGGTAGGAAGATACTAACATGGATGCTTACCTTACATTGGTGTAGAATTCTATGGACCCATAGAGTTCGAGTCCCTCTAATAATTTACACTTATATATAGTAAGTGATAGCTGCCAACTACTACGGAATATAACTAACCACTTTTTGTAAACAGTATATTTTTTAATTACTTTTTTCAAAATAGCAACCACCTCGGGGGCGCAGCACAAAAATTTTGCTATATTTTAAGCCAAAAAATCATGTAGAAAAAGTGGTTAATTATATTCCGTAGTAGCTGGCAACTAAGTTATATGTACGTGAATCAGTGGCCTAGCCAGATATTTTTCATGGGGGAGGGGGGGGGGGTGTTACGACTTTTGCAACTCGCATATATGTATATACGCCACTGACGTGAATATATGTGGTTGTGGGGCCCGCCCCCCCCAATAATTTTGAAAACTTTACGCTTATGATTCAATGTAACGTCCAGCGTTGTGTCCAACTAAATGTAAAAAGCTTTAGGATACGGGAATCATCGAAGGAAAGCGTAGACAAGGTCGCGTTACAGCGAAGTGTAACAGGCATGTTTCAGCTTCTCAACTCTCTCTACTGTCACAAGAAGCCGACATTCAAGGGTTAGTTTCCAGAAGTCTTCATGAAAGGGTTGCTTGCTAGGAGACCTGCTGTTTGCGTCCGCTCACTTTTGTAAACAGTAAAGTCTGTTTAGCACGGTGTAGAGAGACCCGAGCACGTGTCTATGGACGACCGTTCTTAACAACGCATAAATTTTGTTAGGAGTCCAGTACAGTCGTGGAGTTCTAAGTGATAAAACATGCTTTAACCATTTAAAGCTTTATAAAAACATATTGAAATATTTGGAAGTGCAAACTTAATTATATTAAATTACAGCGATTCTGTAATTCAGAGAAATACCGTCAATCACTTGAGGTTACCTCAATAGTGTTCTGTGTAATTGCTTGTAACGGAAAACATAATTTGACAAATTGCGGATCTCTAATATAATCGAAGAATTTTAATTTTTCGTCCAAGATATAACCATTTTGAATTTCTACATTATAAACTATGTTCAAAATCTCGCCCCTCCCCCACAAAATAATATTTTTTGATGTTAACTATTGAAAAATGTTATCTCTCTACCACAATTTTTTTTCTATGCCCTTGATGTATACACAGATATCAATAAACATTTCATAAAACATTTTCTGGTGGCTCGAGAGAGCGAAGAATTATAGTTGAACTCTGTTACAGTGGAAACTTCTCGTTATAACCTAGAAATATTCTGCACCAATCACTTTTAATCATTCGACCATAAAACAGAAACTCGCTTATAATGTCACCCAGCTAGTACCATAAATAATACAGTCTTTTGAACGATGTTATAACTTAGTTCAATAGTATTTATAGTAGTGGAATGGGCATTCGTGGCACTGGACAAGCTAAGGGGAACTACGCCTCCTCTGTAAAAGTAAGATTTGCCATAGCAAGATGTGTTCGAAATGTTCTCGGGATTGCTGACTGTGACTGAAATCTAGTCTCGAAACATCAAGCCGATGTAAACTGGAATTCAAAATAATCCGTTGACTCATCAGCTTTCTTCACCAATTTCGGAACAATAACACGGCTAATAAATTCAAGAAAATCTGTCTGTAATGGCGATCCAGTCTCTGCATATCGTTATTTTTCATCTTTTCTTTTCCTCGTAATTTAATTGTTCCTTTTTTCTATCCGCTTCCAGCGTTCGTGGAAAAAAGAGACAATGACGGATTATGAAGTCCTGTGCTGGAGTGACACTTGATATACGTCAGGTCTCTGCTACTGTGACAGCTAGATATACTTTTCCCCTTCTATATAAAAAAGAATCAGGCCAGGTGTCATGTGAAAATTGTCTCTTGGTTATTTTCGTCCGAGTGTATCGTGTGTCTACTCGAGGCACATTCGAGAAATCTATTAGTTCGGGTTGGTGGTCACAGTTTAGTGATTAGGCATAGAATCTGTCACCAAAGACTGTAATTAAAGGGGAAATTAGCGTGAAACCGATAAAATAAAAGTAACCTGGTTCAGGCGGTTTCGGATTTTGTGTTTCTTTGTCAAAATGTTCGAAATAGAAACATTGAACAACTTAACCAAAATAGGTAGTAAAACTTTCGTATAGTTAACGAGATTTTAAAAAAGCATTAAAACTATCTTTTAAAATTTTTTGATGCTCTAAAAACGTATATGTCCTCTGCATCAACCAGCTATTCAACTTTAATAAAAAACTTGAAATGCCACTGCATTCAGACATGCTATTGAAGATTATCGTAGCAAGTTCGTTTTGAAAATTGTATGAGGAAAACTTACAGATTTTACCGAATCGCACTAACCAATCCTGATGCCATCGTTAGCATACAATGCATGCTTTAATAATATGTTTAAAATGACAGAGCTCCTGCAATATGGAATGGCTAGTATACTGACCTGGATTTTAAAATAATCATTTATGTATCAGAAAATATTAAAGTTCGTAGAAAGTCCGTGTATTTTATAAGGGGAAAAGATTACTGAATGAAAATATGTTATGTGAATGGCCAGTTTAAAGTCTGGGAATAATTTTTTTCTCGCTTCACACAAAACTTCAACTGTTTAATCGAAAAGATGCTTGCGATAAACAATATATTTGGCAGTAATTCTTTAGATGCAATTCTAATGAGTATTTTGATTTAAATACAGTCATGCTTAATATAGATCTGCTTGTATAATTTATACACCTCAAATATCTTTGATAAAGGATATTTAAGTGTACAGATATTTGACAGTTCAACTAAAAATACGATAATCAGTCGAGATTATAGTATTCCTAATCCTCGAATACATATTTTATCTCAAAACCAAAATCAAAATGAAAAAGTGACATAAGAAAGACTTTAAGATATTTTAAATGAAATAACGTACATGAACTGTACAGCAAGTTCGGTAATGTACAAATGATGAATGAACATTCTTACCAAAAGAAATTCTTACTCAAAGAATTTTCAGCTCAGTAATCCAAAACAAATATTACTTACCTAAAAAATAAAAATACGTATAATTAGGACCAAAACGCACTGGCAATGTAACAGAACATTAAACATTAAAACTAGTGATTAATTCAAGACTTTAAAAGAAAGATAATTATTGCATCAGCTGTGTGTAAAATCGTATTTAAAGAATTAAAACTAGAATGATTATTGAAAACTTTTGGAAGCTTCAGTTCAAGTTTATACCTGGCAAATAAACTTTTGGAAACGGTTATAGATCTAAATAAAACAAGACTATGCTGATGTGCCCAAATAAATCATACATTTCACACTTTTGTGTATGAGAATGTATAGAAACAGTTACAATGACGCTTTAAATTTGTTGGATAATGGCTTGGATTAAACAATTCCACGCAGAACCATCGTAAATTATTTTAGTTCCACACTTTTGAAAAACAACACTTTCCCGCGTATGTTTTATCACTCTACAAAGTAAATCTTCCAGAAAAAAACAGCTTTCAGCTGAAGATAGCCTCTTGGCACCTCCCTCGCACTATTAAAAAAATAAAACAACAAATAAACTTATGATTAAACAAGCTATATATCACCGAAACTTGCCTCCAACTAAATCCTCAGATCAGACAGCCATGTATCATACAACGAAGTCAGAAATTACCAAAAAAGCAAACCAAAAATAAAAACTTATCTTTCCTCGCCCTACGTCATTTTTAAACCCCATTTTCTCAAAACATTAACCAAGCACCGTGCCATCCTTTATCCTTCAGATTGGCAGCTGTTGAAGAATTCTTGCCGGCGGGTCAAGCTATGGAAAGATTTTTATTTATATACAGCTCATCTTTGAAAGCGATTGGGCTTCAGATTTGATGCTTATCTCTGGCTTTTTCAACGACTGTTGTTTGCCGACAGGAGTTTTGGAGAAGATAAATGAAATGCTCAATCCCAGCATTTCATCTAGCCAAAGATAATGTGAGGCATGTCTAGTATGGGGAAACTCATACAAGAGGATAAATTTCAACGTCTGAAATTATTTTTCATTGAAGACATGTTTGATGTAAAATGTATGATTTAGTGATACACATCCAGTACACGCATCTGAAGCAAGTTTCTACTAGATTGCAACACAATGTACCGGTTCCCAGTTCAAAAGAGTTCATTTACAAATAATTATGCCACTTATTTTGAAGAAGCATATGCGTGAGCGCATATATGAAAATCTAATACAACTACTGGGAACCTACAATAGTTCTTTGCATACCACTCACTTTTGAAGAAGTGTGAGTAACTGGTATCAGGTTTCAATGATTTCATTTACAAGTATATTTATAGTTCCCTTATTTTGAAGGAACGTATGCCTTAGTAAATGCATATGAAAACCTATTAAATGGAGGAATCTACAATATTTCTTTGTTTGCCAATTAATTGTTAAATGTAAGGAATACAGCAATAAAATAGGGTATATGGTAGAGCATAGGCGCACCCACGGGGGGCTTGGGGGCTCAAGCCCCCCCTAAAGGTGGAAAGTTTGAAGTGAAAAACTTAAAAATCTTAAAATTGTCACTAATGAATTATTACTATTATTATTATTTATTGTCTTCAAATTACTTCTAAAGTACTTTTCACCTAAAAAGATGTTCGTTTTTAAGTAAATACTTACAGAGAGTTTATGAAACACTGTTAAAGTGGGTTACAATATCACTGAAAACATCAGATAATCATTTATGATTCTGTAATGTGTTTTTGCTTGTGGGCTTGTGTTGTATGGGCAAATCAAGTGGTACAGAATATTTTGACGTTATAAGAGGGTTGTAACTATTATCGATCTCACTATAACCGAGTTCAGCAGTATTTTCAGCTCAGCCCCCCCTAAACTAAAATCCTGGGTGCGCCACTGTGGTAGATAGGTTGGAGGGGGGGGGGAGACGTATATATATGAGGCTACCACAAAGTAATTATAAGCACAAAAGCTTTTACAGTATATTTCAAATTTTAAGATCGTTTCAGGATCTGTAAAAGCTATAAAATCATTACTCATATACATTTCAAAATAGCACACTCATACAGAAAAAGATAGCAATACAAAACACTAAGTCCAGAAATATAGTATAGTAGAATTATTTTGAAAATGTCAAATTGTAAATCATTTTTCCCTGAATGTTTTCCCGTACGGTACTTGAGTGCATACGCAATTTCTAACTAAAAAAAGCTTAATTTTATCCTTAGAAAAATCACTATATGTTTAAGATAATAAACCTTATAAAATAAGGGGGAAAGTGGAAAGCATTGAGAACTAGAGACTGATATTTTCACACACAGCACAAACAAACGATGAAAATGATACAAAACACCATAGTTCTACCACTTTCGTCACGCACTTGATAATTTCCTAGACGAAGAGGAGGCACTTTAAAAATACTAACACTAACAGACCAAAACAGTTATTTTGACTTCTATCTCTTTTCTTTTTACTTCGAGGGAAAGGGTAAGTACTGTGTTTACATTTACATATATATACGGATTCTACTAAAGTTAGAGCCATTAAATAACATATACCCTCCAAATTGGAAGTCCTTACAATAATTAAAAAGAAAAATGTATCCCTTGTCTTATCACACCTGAATACAATAGAAGATTGCTACCGATAAATGTTCGAGCCCAAGTACAAAGCAGAACTTAAAAGGTGAGTAAAAATTATGTTTCCAAAAATTATGGCAGTATGCTGACAGCTGACAGTGGCAGATGCGTTTGGTATCAATGGCGCACTATCCAAAACCTTTATTTGGGGCTCTTTGCAGGTTGCCAAACATTTTGATACTAAAACAGCAACAACAACAACTAAATTAATATGCTGTAAAGAATGTTCACCACAAAAACCGCTAGTGAGTTCTCAGCAGCTTTTGAATCCACCGATATTTGCAAGAAAACGAGTGACATCTTCAAGCTTTTACGCGAATATACGAGAACTGATTTTGTTTTAAAGCAATAAACTTCATATTCAGTATACAGCACTGAACATCTAAATAGTTTATGGAACTGATGACTAGCATAACACTTTAGAACTTAAACGTTCAAGCTAGTTACAAACTTAAGAGAGAGCCAGCTTGTCACAGTCACCAGTGTCTAAATTTAAACCTTTCACAATAACACGGAAGATAAATTACTGTTATATGAAGCCATTAAATTCAAAGATGATCGCTGAACTGATCAGATAATTTTAAAGATAAACCTTCATCTATGTATGTTGCAATACTAATAAGCAGTAATCTCGCGTATGACAAGAAAACAATCGCTAAAATGATTCAAACCTTTCCCCCATGAGATACACTATATCAATCAGATGACATTTCGCTCGTCTCGAATTCCCAACACGAGGTGTACCAGAAATTTACAAGACAGATAAGGGAGAAATCACTTCTTCGGCGATGATTTCTGGCGTCTCTCTGGGGACAATCATGCAACATCCTCTTCCAACAGAATCTGCCATCCAGAACACACGGCAACACAATGAATCTTCAAAAAAAATTCCCCCGTTCCCTCCCTTCCAACAGTGATCTGTAACAATTATCAGAATCAAGGCAATGATGAATCTGCTCATTGTCTTCTGTTGTGCATCAACACGCCTTCATGACAAACTGCTGTTGGATCGGTAGAATGGCTGCCTCGTACGCACAGCGCTAACTTGTCTCGGAATTATTGAACAATGTGTGCTAATCTATCATTCATCGTACTTTGTGAAAATGGGATGTCGCATTGTGCAGATGAAGGCCTTTTCCTGCCAAAGCTGAATTCGACAGTTTTTGAGGCGTGGCTGGAACCTTGCGCATTCTGTATTTCCTCAAAAGTTTTACACAATTATCGTGTATTATTCTCTCATTTAGTTTCCACCACTTCAGATATTCACAGCAGAAGTTAATGAAACTCTTCGTAAAATTATATAACCTAAACATAGCTAACCCGAGTCAATCTCAAAGCAATATAAAGAACTAAAAACAAATAAAACTGGTAAAAGAAAAAAAAATTTAAAAAGTCTTCTAAAATATGATCATTGTAATTAATAAACACTTATTTAAAAATTATTTGCAGAGAGTATCCAATATAAAGTTAAGAAGTCCCAAGAAGCTACAGTGGAGGGAAACTATTTTCAGTTTAGATTAGTAATTTATGCCAGTTTTTATTTTTATGCTAACAGAAGTTCAACGTATAAGTCACATACCAACTCACAAAGTATCCAACATCGACGAAGTAATAATGAGACATTCTTCAAGATAAATCGTATGAAATATCCCGGCAAGGTATTTTGAAACTCAATTACAGTTTGAATATCAAGATTCTACAATTACTGAGAAACGCAGCTTTCTGTTTTCAAGCATTCATCTTGTTGTAGCAGTGTAAAGCTCTGATATCCAACTACAAAATTTGTTAATAGACATACTACGAACGCTGAAACAACATTTCCCAACTGTGCTTCGCATCGCAGAGTACTTGATGATCCACAAAGTACTTTTCAGTCCACCACAAAATATTGGATCTATTATTTACCAGGGATAAACAGAAAATTGAAATGCATGCATGAATTAAAAATTCTGAAACTAGTAAACCTGTTTTGAAATGGTTTAAAATGTCATGGTCGGTGATAAAACGAGTTAAAATGTAAAATGAGTAAAATGCCTCACCAGATGAGTTGTGCTCTGCTACAAAACCTGGCTGTCAGAGTCCGCATTTTAAACTGGAACATTTATTTATTTACGTAAATTTCACAATTGTGATATGAACGTAGTCCTCCCCCTGAAACTTTTGTTTCGAAAGAGCTCTACAGCTGAAAAAGCCCCCAAACTCCTAGATAATACTCTGATAATACTATCTGAAGCACGCTAAAGTATTTTAAAGATTCTCAAATATCTGTAAGTGCAAATACAAAGCATCTCTCTACGAAATAATAACAATCTCAACAATAATTTTTGTATAGATGATATTTTAACTCGTTAGTCTACAGTTTCGAGTTTTACAGTGAAAGAGAGCAGAACATTTCGACATTTTTACAAGTTATCACCATAACCCACTCCAAAAGCTCGGCTTAAATATTTCGAAAACTAATTTATAGAATTATGAAGAAAGCTGCAAATGATTTCACTTTTTAAGCAGGACAATAATAGCCCCACCCACCCCACTCCTGGGAAGAAGAGAAAAAAGGATCGATGTTTACATATCTCAAGGCTTGTGAGAACAACATACTTTTGTTTAAAGTTCTGAATTTTTTTTTATTTTTCTTCTCTTTTATTTATTTTTTATTTTTTGCAACCAGCCAATGAAGGGCATATCTTTCATAGCAAACTTCTATCGAAATTCTTTTTACTTAAGATACATTAGCCACAATTCATGGTTCTAAACATAAATAATTCAATTTTGCAATCCCCTCTTCCCGAAACCCACTTCGAGTTCTTTAGGGATGCAAACATTTTAAATCTTCAACAACAAAATTTCGGAGCACTCCATCCTCAAGAGTGTGAGATGGCGGATACTGAATTCACCACCATTTTCACGCACCATCGCAACCCCTACCAGCTCCGGTAACTCACTCACGCATTAATTTACCTCGAACACACAACTTGTGGCATAAACAAGACCCCTGGCCGTCTGACCACGCTGATTTATTGCCCGTATGGTCAGCTACAACCCTGAAAGAAAAGCTAAAATTTACTGTACATAATAAAAATTTATAAACCATGCGAGAAGCAGTTTTTTATATGCTGCATTTATATATATATATATCTTTTTTTTTTATTCCACCGTATTTCTAACTTTGGCCGGCGAAATGCTGATAACAGCTCTCCCTTTTTTTTCACGGACAGTAAGTATCTAACCACAAGCTACCCCAAAAAACTACCCTTCCCGCAAATACCCCTCTTGTCCGTCTTATCATGCACTCTACACGCGGCAAGTACAGCGAGCCCGCATTTTGCCTTTGAATCATAAAGCATTCCGAATATCTATTTGTAACAGCGCTTCTAGAACATTTTTTTTAAACACTCCAACAGTCCTTTTTCTTTTCCCGCGCTAACGTATTATCGTATTGTTATTTTGTGATGTATTGAAAGAGTAATGCCATGTTTTTACTTCGTTATAATTTTTCTTTGGCAAACATTTTCTTTTTATTGTGGTTTTGTTTTGAGAAATATAGAAAGAGAATTTGTGACCTCCCAAAATAGGAACATAATAAAAAAGCGGTCTCTTGTTTAAATATGTGCGACATGTTCATAAAACTGAATTCACAAGCAAGTTCGATGAGAGTTGAATCGAATGAAATAGTATGAACCATGTTAAAACTAGAATAATAAAAATTATTGATTCAAGAATAAAATTAAGAAATAATTTATAACATTTACAATGGTCAAAAATATAAATTATAACAGATGATACTGTCCAGTCTTGACAAGAGACATTTTGAAGCATATAAGACACGCTTAAAAATTTTATGGTAATAGGTTTATCAATCGCAAAGGCAAGAACATTTTAGTTCTGGTTAGAAATGAAGGTCGCCTTATTAGTATGAAGGTGTTCATAGTTCTATCTTCATAAACTAGACAACATACCTGTGGAAGCAAATTTCACAGAATTTCACACTAGGAAGCAAGCATAATACTTTAACAATGATTTCAATCAACTTCCAGTTCAGAAAATGAAACTTGATGCAAGACTGGCGATTCTTTGATGTAAAAGGAAAGAGCTTGCATAAGTTACGGATGTTGTGATGTGATAGCAAGGATGCATCAGAACTTCATGTCGAGCATAGTGCAAACTTGACTAGCATAAATTTGAATGTTTGATCTAGATTTGCATTAAACTTGCAAAATACATCAAACTTGATAACAAGCTAGCTTTTCTCTTTTCCAAAACAGTGCAACAGTTTGAAGCCAGCTTTACAGGATTTTATCAAACTGTAATAAGCAAATTAAATTAACTTTTCAATAAACCTCACGCCTGGATAATTCGGCTTGATGAAAGCGATATTGCTGGTTTGAAAAATCCTTTTGGCAAAAATTCTACAGATGCGTAATCAGGTCTTTTGACGTTCAGAAATATCTATGGATTTCAGCAAGTTAAACTTAATGCAAGATTAGTGTAAACTTGAATACTTAATTTTGATTTTTATAAAACATGCAGTTTCATCTATTAAGTTTGTTGTAAGATTGTTCGCTTGTTGTTCTTATATTGTTGTCAAAATAACACAATATAAGAACTTAAATTTGTCTTACCGTTAAACCGTCTTATTTGTGCAACTTACGAAGACTGGTATTATAATAAAAACGCAGACTGTAAATAGTGATTGCAAATAATTCGAATGGCTATTTATGGATGTATTTACAGTTAGGTTAAAAATTTTTAGTTGTTTAAAACTAAATTTTTAATATATAACTATCCAATCAAGCACAGAATTGTACAAAATACCTCAAACAATTTAAACTATGAAATTATTTGTAATGATGCAATATAATTAAAAATTTAGTGCCATCTATTGACATACCACCTACATCAAAACTTAATATCTGAAGTGATATTTGAGACCGAAACATTTATTTTATATTTTTAAGTTGTCACATACGCAGAATTATTAGAAGCAATAGAGAATTCATACCACGTAGTCTGAGTATATTATAAAGATAACACTTCAAATGTTGCGATATTAAAACCATGTAAAAATCAAATTTTTATGGGAAATCATTATTTGAGTACGTGAATTACATGCCTACTATGAGCCCAAACCTAAGAACATGGTGAGCCATGGCTCCCCACTAGCTCACAGGGAAAATACATATTATCGTAATGATTTAGGTATTGCTATGACGTAGAAGTGATTCAACACTAAAATACAATATCCTTTTGAGGGAGAACCTCTAAACACTCCGACTCCTGCAAACAATTTTATGGGCGCCTATGATTCTTACCGTACATTCATAGCATAAGACATATAAAAACAAATGCAAAGACATAAATAATAAAACATATCAACAAAATGTCTAATTAATATTTAAAAAAGGAATAAAAGTTAATGTAAATTAAATGTCTGAAAAATCTAATATGTACAGTTATCTCGGAAGACCGGTTTTTGCTGGTAAGAAATAGCCCAGAAGTTAAAGCGCATTTTGGCAGAGGAAGAATTTGGATCACAGATAACCAAATGAAACCGTAAATAACAGTTGGCGTTCAGATTAGCATATCTTTGTATTAAAGTAATTCTTACATCACAGTAGCAGCAAAGTTTCACTCCAGGTCCTTGAGAAAACGGAATTTATGTCACATCATTTCAAAAATCTCCAAAGTTTAGTCTTCAAAGCCTTTTAAGTCAAAACGGAAGAATTTATATCATTTCGCAGATAAGATACATAAACTTGGAGTAAAATAAACAAAACTGTGTTCTTATTCGAGCCCTAAATCATTCACTCACTTTATAACAAGGTACAACGTTCTGTAGAGGAAAAAGCGTGATGTAAAAATGTAAACATAAAATTGTAGGAATGCAGACGTTTTAAATTTAAGCAATAGAACTGTAACCCCTTTTCATACGTCGATTCTTGCTTAGTAAAAGGAAAAGAAAATCCAATGTAATTTAATGAATTTTGCACATAAAATATTTGTCGCATTTTTTTTTTTAACTAAAGGCTAAAACCTTACGCCAATTTTTTTGTAGAAAATTCTTTAATTGTCTTAGAAAAAAAAAACTTATATTCTTGTAATGCGGAAATTTATATTCTTGCAATATGGAAACAGACAGCACTGGGCCGCACAAGTCAAGTTTTCATGAACAATTGTTTTAATCCTTTATCTTCCGCATTGAGAATGGCCAAGAATATCAGTTTGTAACAGTTTGTTTTCTCTTTTTTTAGTTAAACAGTGAAAGATCAATACTTATTAATGTAATAAAAAAATTAAAATAAAAATTAGTAAACACTAGCTGTACGTCTGATGTCTGTTTCATAAGCAATTAATGTCTTTTTTCATAAGAGTATAGCACAAATATAACTGAAAAGTCAACTAATACTTTGATTGCATACTTTTTTTGGAAATTTAACCTTTTAATCATAAAACCGACGTCTGAAAATATACTAATGCTCATACTTTTATTCTTTATTACGAGATGATTGGAAAGTGAGAGGACAGCTGTCCATTTAAAACAATCTTACTTAAATAGAACATGCAACCGTGATGTAAAGATGATTAAATGGAGTATTTGGTAGTGATTTATCAAAGAAACAGTTACAACGAATCTATAATTAAAAAAATAAATAAAAAATAAAATTAAGGTATTTCTAAGTACCGTCAGTGCATAATTGGTTAAGACTGAATAGCTCAAAAAGCTTTATGCGCGTATTCAAAGGATTTTCTACATGGAATTAACTTTTCATGCTATATTCTGCATCGTTCATAGATCGTAATATCGTTGGATACGTAAACTTTTAGGACAAATAAATTCAGAAAACGAAAATGATTTCCAAAATACATTCATGAGAAGGAAGTGTTATAATTTGTAGAGAGAGAGAGAGAGAGAGAGAAGGGGGGGGGGGTGCATTGTTATGACGGTATAGTAAATTTAACTGGCACAGCACATAAAATTGGAATGTCAGTCTTCACTAGAAAGAATGCAACAACAAAGCAATGTTGGAACATTTGATGAATGAAAATTTTTGAGGTTTGATTGCCGTGGTACATACACCTCAGTTATGAACTATGGTGACTATATAGACACGCAAATATAACCTCCTAGGACTATTTTATAGTAGTCCATGAAGTATGGAATGATTTGGATAGGAAAGATTTTGAATCCCAATTTAATATTGCTGATGTATATCTCATTGAATGATATCATTATATTGAAGTTTGACGACAGCACATAGTGTAACTTTTCAAATGTTAAAAAAAAAGAATAAGATGAAGAGGGGGAGTTTTATTTTTAATTTCACATGATTAACAAAATATCCTTTAATACGGAAATTGGAAAATCACTTACATTTGCAAATCGTTGACTATTTACAGGCACACCCAGGTACTGAAAAGATACTTAAATTGTGACAGTGAGGAAATTTATAAATATACATATGTATATGATCCCATTAAAACCCAAGTGGTGTAAGTTCATATTTTGGTTTTTTGAGTTAGGGTCACAACAATGTTCAACAATGGTCATTCTATGAAAAGAAAAAATGGTGTAAGTTGTAGCTCCCTTAGTAACCGTATAAGTAGCAACACTAGTTGCTGTGTAATGCTGAATTTCCTACTATAACCGAAATAAAACCTTAAATATCTCAAAACTAGAAAAATAGACTTACACCACACTTGGACTTTAATATATACACCGGTTTTTAAAAATTCGTATTTGTAAACTGAAATTGATAAAGATGGGAAGCGAACTTTGTCTCGCACAACAGCTGCAAATCTTAGTCTCGCCTCCCAAAATTCTTATAGGGTTTTTATATTTTTATATTTATTTATTTTCTAAAAAGAGAACTGACTGAAACAGTAGAATTTTTAATTTGCAGTTCTCCCGCAAAACTCGAACAGTGGTCAAAACGGCTATTACAAACAGCTACGACTTAAAACACTTAATTTCTTAAAAAAGAAGGAAAAAAAGCTATCTTAAATTTTGTCACGATTACAAAACCACACACACAATTATAAAAATGAGACGGGTGGGACAGATTAATTGTTCACGCAGAGGCCCGGCAAAAACCATAACTCATCTTATTCAAACTTTCGCGAATCCAGATGTACCTTCGCTCCTTCCCAGGTATCAGAGAAAACTAAAACTAGCCACACGTCACGAAATAGCCCCATGGGCTATTCCCGCTAATTTCTTCAAGGCCCTCTCGCTCTTTGCGTTAAACAACAAAAGCATTTCTTAAAAAGGGGCCGGAGAAGAAAATTAAAGTTTTTTGGCAGGGCGCGAGTTTCCGCTGTAAATTAGACGGGAGAAAAAATAAATAAAAAGAATAAAACAAAACCACCCCTAATTACGGTCAAAAGGAAAAACTGCATAACTACTCTCAGACATATAACTGTGGTGGTTACTTCTCGCCACCCCTCTACACCGTTCCCCGCCCCGGCTTTTTCTTTACTTTTTTCAAAGCGTTTATAAATCATCTTCATCATGCACAAGTGTCCTTCAGAATATTGCATGGGTCTCCTTTTTGGCAAGCATCCTTCTTAAGAGCAGAGCGGGCTTGCAGGGAAAAAAAAAGGGAGAGAAATGAATATGTAGTGTCTGTTATAAGCACGAAGAGAAGTCTAATAAATTAAAGTTTTTACGCGAGATAACGAAGAAGCTACTATAAATCAAGGTGGGTGATTCTTCTTCAAGCCGCTTTTGCCACACGCTATATTTACATCCACCAGAAGCAAAGGGAAAAGAAATGGGTCTGCTCGAGGGACTGTATAACCCATCGCACAGCGTTTAGATGTAGGTCGCGATCAGGGATTATTAACCCTTTAACGCGCAGTGTTCCCTCTCTGAAATCACCAAACTCTGACATTTTGACTGTTGCCAGTCAGGAAGAATAGATTTGATTTCTATAAAAATAGTTGCGGGTGACCTAGCTCCACGAGAATCCTTTACTTTTTAGCATGTCATTTCCAGTAAAAAAAAAAGTCACGATTATTTCTAACAGCACTGACATCTTCTGAAAAATGGAAGAATGCGAGAACAGCTGCACAGATTTCCCAATGCTGAAAAATGGGCAACCGTTGCCATCGCTCGACTTAACTACCAGCAAGATGGCGGACGATCGAAACGTTCATCGCGTGCCACAGCGTCAGCCAGCTGCGTCGAAAAAGGGTCTCTAGATCTGTGGCACGCGATGAACGTTTCGATCGTCCGCCATCTTGCTGGTAGTTAAGTCGAGCGATGGCAACGGCTGCCCTTTTTTCAGCATTGGGGAAAGGTTAGGCCTGAAAGGGTTAACACTTTGAAGCGCACCGATTTCCCAATGCCGAAAAAAGAGTGACCGTTGCCATCGCTCTATTTAACTATCAGCAATATGGCGGTCGATCGAATCGCCCGTCGCTTGCCACAGAGTTAAAGGACCCTTTTGACACAACCGGTTGTGTGGCACCTCACAGCCAGCTGTGTTAAAAAGGTGCTTTAACGCTGTGGCACGCGATGGGCGATTCGATACTCCGCTGGTAGTTAAATCGAGAGATGGCAACAGCTGCACTTTTTTCGGCAGTGGACAGTCTATCTAGTTTTTCGTAGCAGATGTCGACACTGGTAAAAGTAATTCTGACAGCCGTTTGACAAATAATCGATAATTTTTAAGGGATTGTGCCCTACATAGAAAAGGATTCTTGTGTAACAATGTCTTTCTTAAGGATTTTATTGTTAAATCAAATTTATTCTTCGTGAATCACAGTCAAAACGTCTCAGCTGTGTCCTCACGGCGAGGACGTCGCGCGTTAAAAGAGGCGACGAATTCGTCCCTTTTTCCGCTTCGAGATGATGGTATTGATTAGAGACGAATCTTCGGGGGTTTTATTAACATATTTCCTGTAGAGTACATTTAAAAAAAAGGCGCGTTAGAAATTGAGGACGTGGCTTGGAATTACATTAAAGTATGTTTATTTTTAGAAAAAAAAATACGAATTGCAGCAATAAAACTTCAAAAACTTTTTAAAATTAAGCTGAAGAATGATCAGTGAATTTTAATAAACATTAATCATCACAAAAGTTTTTTAAGTGTTCGATAAACACCTTAAGATTTTTCTGTTTTTTTATTTTTATTTTCCATACTTTCGTTTCTCTTTTAATCGACTTAAAATTGCTTGATTCGTGCTTAGAAAAATCTATCCGATAAAATAATCTAATAAATTCTCAGAAAAATTGATATTTAATTTGTCGGATTATTTGATTTCCAATTTCTTACACATATTCGTGAACAAAATGGAATAGTATGAAAATCAGGTATTTGCAGGCATCATAATTTTATCCATGTGCCGAATACAGAAAAAAAAAAGAAAGATTTTGAAAATGTTTTAATTTGTCTTTTATGATCATCTAGAAAGATCATCGGTTTCCAACCTTAGCAATTCGCAATGCATTTAAGGAGGTCAGTGGAAGGAATATACTAGTATACGACTGCGGAAGAAATTACCAAAGTTCTTCCGGATTTTCGAAGGGGTTCGCGGGGGTGAAAAAGGTTGGGAACCACTTCCGTTTTTCACACTGAGTCGGTCTTCGGAGTAAAAAGAAGCAGATCAAATGGAAAAAAAAAAATATGGTATACTTACTTCGGCATTCTACTTCATATTTGAATTCGTTTTTTGAGGTATAAGCACACAATTTCTCCCGCTATAGAAGTATAAAATGCTCATAAAAACACTTACGTGGATTCCAAGCCAAGATGTTTTCCTTATCATCCAGCATATACCAGAGAAAAGTAAATATAAAAATGATGAAAAGTTAGTTTATAGTTCTTAATTACAAACACAAATATGCGTAATGATATCACAGAAGATAGGTAAGAAAGCAGGCTTTTGGGAGAAAGACAACTGGTTGAAAAAATGTACTGGAGTAGAATTCGGTTTTTATATCTTAATCAAACATGTAATGGATTTCATCAAGCACAACAGAATGGAATTTCATGTATTTTATTTTCAGTTTAGTGTTTTTTCGAAAGGAGGCTGAAAAATTATCATAAAATTAAGGAAAAGAAATTGATTTTACTCAAATGAATTTTTGAGTAGCTGAACTTTGAAAGTGAATTGATGAAAGTTAGGACATATTTTTTTAAAATGTATTCTCAACTAATTTTCAAGCTTTAAAATATAAGGAGATTATGAATTAATGCATTAAGTGTAGTTAATTCCTCCATTAAACACGAATAAAACACACTTTCAGTGTTGCGATGTAAAGGGGATAAGAAGATTTTGCGTCTTACTTGGAGAAAAAATAAATGAATATAGTGCCTCAGCGTTTTCGTACTATTGAAGGTTCTTCTTTGAATTAAGAAAAAGGAAACAGAGTGTCAACGTATTGCCAACAAATTATTTTTAAACTTAGAACGAAATGCAACTCTCTAAGTACTTCCTTATCTTACCACTGAATCGAAATAAACACGCCTTTGTCTATCAGCAAATCTTAGCAAAAGATCTTGGTGCAACACTCAAGCCGCGAAGATAACGAAAAAGGAAAAAATAAATAAATAAATAAATAAATAAAGTGTCTAAACCACATCAGCGCGGCGTTTAATATCAGCTTCCCAAATCAGAGGCTGGACAAAACTAAACAAACGTTCTCAAACACTTTCAGCCGTCTCGGCTAATCTATCAAAAGACAGCTTATTCCCATCTCTCCGCCAGAGGTCAGCACCAAACTCCGCCCGAGCTGTTGCCAGATTCGGAAGCTGAGATACAAGAACTCCAATTAGCGCTGGCAACGACGGCTCATTATCAAAGCAAGAGAATGAGGCTTAGCTCGGGATAAAGCGGGAAAAGAAGAAGAAGAGAGAAAAAGAATAAAGAAAAGAAAAAAAAAGACCTAATGTAAATAAAAATAATAAATACGAAATAGGGTAAGGGAAAAGAGAAGAGAAAGAGTCTATATACTCTTAAACGATCCTTTTAGCCTGTCAGATGACTGTCACGGCTTGGAAACACGTCGTTTAGTGTCTTGCGTCGTTAAGGTTATTATTACTGCAGGTATATGTTGCAGTTCCATTTTTTTCTTTCTTGGAGTTTAATATTAAAAGAATCTTGGACCTGCTTTTCACACGGATTCTAGTTTTTAATCAACTATGAAAGAGTAACACATACAAGACATCTTTGTTTTGCTTAAGGTCGAGTAAAAAAAAAGAAAGAAAGAAAGAAAAACCGAAAAGAAAGAGACAGCCAAAATTGGAATGCATCAAGCAAAAGATGATTTTTTTGATGGGGCGGCGGCATGATGCCCCTCTTCTTTTTCGCGGTATTTTAATAAAATTTCATCACCTTCCTCCTTTTTCGTCTCTCTCTTTCTCTCTCCTTCACTCTCTCTTTGTCATGCGGTTTTTGCAACGATGATCGAGTAAAATTCGTTGTGACAAGCTACTCTTGTTTTTTTTAAAAAAATAATAACAATATAAAAAAAGTGTAATAGGGAAAAAAAAGGGCAAAAGTTACTACTGTTTTCTACGAACGTCTTACAACGTAAAAATTAAAAGAAATGAAAGGGGAAAAAAAGTTAGAAGTTCTTACGGATGTGTGTCATGAATTTTTAGAAAGGAATTTTGCAGTAGAGAGAATCTGAAATGAATTTCTAAGGTGTGGAAAGGTATACACGGTATGAAAATGGCCCGAGAAGAATAACCGTTCGTTCGGCACATAATGAACTGACAGCACTGCACGAACTATTAAGACGTGTAGAAAAATAGATTAAGAAAATGAACATAATAACCATGAAACAGATAATTAAACAAAAAAGAATACAAATCATAAAGTTATTATTTAATTTCGAAACCACACGGCTATTTTTAAATAAACAAAAATCAGTCTGAGACTACACAAGTCCAGTTTTAATACTGATTGCGACTCCCAAATCGAGTCTTTAACCCTTTGAGGTGCAACCCTTTCCCAATGCTGAAAAAAGGGGCAGCCGTTGCTCCCTTTTCTACCGCTCGACTTAACTACCGGCAAGATGGCGGACGATCCAAACGTTCATCGCGTGCCACAGATCTAGAGACCCTTTTTTGACGACAGCTGGCTGTGCGCTTTTTTCAGCATTGGGGAATCTGTCCAGCTGTTCTTGCATTCTTCCATTACTAAACAGATGTCGGTGCAATGAAAAATAATCGTGACAATTTTTTTTTTTTACGGGAAATGACGTGCTAAAAAGTAAAGGATTCTCGTGGAGCTATGTCACCCGCAACTATTTTTATAGAAATCCAGTCTATTCTTCGTGACTGGCAACAGTCAAAACGTCAGAGTTTGGTGTTCCCAGAACGAGAACACCGCGCGTTAAAGGCACCTGAGGAGCGATTGTCGTCACAGGACTTTTGAACAACTTTAAAAACAAACCAATGATGATAAACACTCGAAAAAATTAATAATGCATCTTCACCCTATGCACTATGGACTGATATTAACAGTAAACCTCGTGCAACTTACAGAGTCTCGTGCAACTTACAGAAAAAATTCACACAAAATTGCCTTCAAAAATGGGTCGAGGATTGGCCCGCTTTCGGATACATCGCGAAATTACGTATGTTTAGCATTTTTTCTGACAATTTCGTAACTCTTATAGTTTCATTCTTAATGTCACTTCACACTGCAACTTGTAAAGAGACTTTCTAAAATTTTCCGAATCTCTAGCTCAATTTTTTTTAAGCTGTTCAAAAGTTGCATGATTTTCAAGTGAAACAGCCTTAACTCTTCCAAACCTTGCGTCCGAAAATGTGGAGACAAAATTTACCAACACTATCGTAGGATGGATGTCCTAATTTGTGCGTAAAAAAAAGAACTGATTTTACTAGAAAATTAAATAAGCAAGATTTTTTTTTTTACTTTATTTTATAACTTACAAATTTATTCTATATTATCAAAAGTAAAAATCATTCAATTTAAAGAGAAATGATTTTTAATCATGCTTGAAAAGTTTAATGTGTCGGTGGAAACCCAGTATTTTCAGTTTCATCTTATGAGCGTCTTGGAAACGGGCAGAAATGTAAAGTTATTTTGTCCGCAAAATAACACAATTTTACAGGGGTTTTTATATCGTTCGCTACCCCGTCTCACCTGAAAACCAGGTATGACTTGCTTCTTCAAAGACCATAGAACTTATTTCGAATTCTGTATCAAAGTGGGGAAAGGAAGACTGGAACAAAAAATCCTTAGTGTCTTTGCAACGATGGAAATTACCTTGAACGTTTAGGATAAAAAGAAGAAAGATACCGTGCTTAAAAGTTCTGCAGATGCTACTGAATCCAAGACTTTTTAATCACATAAAAATATAATTAAACTTCAAAATCAAAAGTTAGAAAAATCAGTTCTGTATTCCTTGAAATACAATTTGTGTATATGTGATTGTGTTAAGTTAACCAAAATGTAAAGGAATACTATAGTTCTTTGGGAAGAATTTTACGTTTAAATCTCTCAAGGGGTAATTATTTAGAAAGAATGCAAGGGATGGACTTTTCAGGTTGTTGTAGTACATTGGTAGCCAATTTCCGTATACGCGCGGGCGAGATCGTTAAGCAATCAATTTACTGTCATAGACGCAGTCTAAGTAAGAGACTGCAGAGTAAGTAAGAGTTAAACAGAGCCTTATAGTGCTCTATTTATCATGCTTTATCGGTTTCTAAGTTTTGACGCAGCGAACGATACACCAAAATTGGCTTTGCGATCGACCGTTTGATTGAGATCAACTTGTTGGCTACCCTCGTTATAAGAAGCAGCATAAAACATCACCATGTCATTTAATATCCTTATAATAAGCCCCTTCAGAAAATTGTCTGTTAGTCCAGTACTGTTTCACTCTGATTCAATTTCCATCTTATAAAAGTATCTAAAAGAAAAATCTTACGAATTCTTCTCCAGAGTCTTGATGATGCACTGTCCTCATCAAAGGAGAATTGGTTAATTTCCGAAGTGATCGTTCTCATCGAATTATCTGTAAATTACATACAGTAAAATTTAATAATTTTGCTACTTACTTTTCTTTGCGTTACTTAATAGGAGATCTCAACGGTAGTTTCAAGTTTTGAACAACAAAACAAATTGCTACGTCCTTTTTTTGTTTCAACTCGAATTAAGAATCCTTTTTTCGTTTTATCATCAAACAATAAGTCAGTAAACTGTACAATCATTTGTTATCATAAATTCAATAGTGTAATAATCTCTCATATGTTTCAGTGATAATGGTAATATCCAATTTCATTTATTTAGAATTATTGCGATATATTGGCCTGATAGATTAGTCTGAAAAATAGATAAGGCCGTATCATTTCCAATTAAATGGACATCTCTAAAGCAAACTGGAGCTCCAGTTAAAAACTGGTTTCAACCTGTAAATTTTCCTGGCGTAAGCTGGAAATTTGGGCACCAATTTTTTCAGTACATTTTATAGGAAAGTGAAAGATTTGACGGATTTCACAATGTCTTTCAATCAAACAAAAAATAATTATCTCCTTTTCCTAAAATATTTTGTGTCTACGATAGTGAAAAAAAAATATCACCGCCTCATAAAACTGCTCAAACTAGCGTATGATGCTTGTCATCGGAGGATACAGAATGGTTACCAAGAGAAACAAAACACTATAGCTAATAAGCAACTGCAAGCATGTTATTTGCTGTGCAGTACAGTTGACTAAGCAAGTGTATCCAGAGGTATCACGATGGCGTGAAGAGCTTGCACACAACGGTCAACCCTTGGTTACTCCATTGAGACGAAATGCCATTTCCTCGACCGCAGATAGAATTGGGCGTCAAGATGCACTGTCGTCATTGAGATTGTCGTAATCCAGAGTGTTCACGACAATAGGGTGCGAAATGGCCGAGGTTATTTACATCCTCGTTTAAATTTAAACCAATCAAATCGTAGCCTTTCATTGTAGCAGGTTTTTTTTTTTCCTTTTTCCTTTTTGATAACGGATACTTGCCGTTTGGGGGCATTTCCAACAACTAGAGCCGGGAGTACTGGTTACTTTTGGTAACTATGGAGGTACCTAATAGGTGGACAAACGTTACTTCATACGAAAAGGCAGGCGAATACACCCAAGACAATGCCGGGAATAGAACCTAGATCCGTGATTAGTAGAATATACACTACTGGCCAAAAGTATTGCAAGTTTGAGAAATCTAACCATCGTTTCAAGAATAAGCCCAGAAAAAATGGACCGGAAATTTGCCAGATTTAAATACTTTTGAGAATTTATGTAGTATAATTGGAAAGAATACATCTGAAAATCACCAAAACACAAAATGAGAGCTTCAGGAACCAATAATTTAAGTTGTCACCATGAAACACCGAAAGAAGTGTTGTAAAACATTGTGGATTCCATATCTGAATGAATGGCTGTTGTGATCAAAGTCATGGATACTCAGCAATATCATAAAGGATCTTTAGTTTAATTGCATTTATTTATTATCCTCTTTTTGCAGAATAACTTGAAATTAATTCTTTATTTAATTTTATTCCGGCGAGCCAAAATGGATTATGATTTCTATAATAACCTATGTATTTTTTATGCTATTTTTTCAATAAATTAAATAATTATTTTTGTTCTTTAACTTAATGCTATCTTGTCTTTGAAGTAACTAATTTAACATGTTGACATTAAAAAATATCAATTATATTCATTTTTAATTTTGATGGGGGAGAGGGGGGCTTAATCTTGAAAAGGGTTAGATTTCTGAAACTTGCAATACTTTTGGCCAGTAGTGTAGTCTTATGCCACTACACAAGTCGTTTAATATTTAGAAATATATAGTAAATTGCATGTAACATAATATGTCAGATGTAGAGAGCATATGATTTGCCAAATAGTGACTCATTTGAAATTAAATATACGTTTGTTTTATCAAGTCACAAAGTAACTATTTTAATCCCTTTTATGCCTTATTTTGATAGTTATCAACAATAATGAAAGTATAGGATCCAAATCAGTATCTAAATAGTAAATAATCCTCAACTTAATATTTACTTACAACTTGCATAAACGTGTGAAAAAACGAAGGATATTGGTTCCCCTGAAACTTAAACATGACTAATAAACTTTAATCTTGATGTCGTATGATATGGCTTATTGTTAAAATAAAAATTCCTATATACAATTAATCATCAATGGCATAAGTATAGATATCAAAACGTATATTATTTCAAAAGAAAACTACAAATTTTATAGAGATTCTCCCTCTCTATGTAAGCAATCAAAATTTTATTAAAACATAATATTACAAGAACAGTTTCTAAATGAAGCTGAAACTATTATTAAGGGACAGAATAAGTATAGCTTATTTATAAGATGAAAATTTGATAATATACATTTTTCATTTTTCCTTTCCAAAAATGCACAATTTAAGGAAGTATCGCAATCATGAAAAAATTCCACTATGAGATTTTGATGCATTACGCCTTTTGGGGTCTTCTGAATTCATTTATGCTATTTTTACGATGATGTATGTGTGTGTGTTAGAGATGAGTCGGGCTCGGGCTCTGTAATTCACGATTGCGTTCGGGCTCGTGAAAAATTTCTCCTTTGTTGAACATACTCCTTGAAACAGATTTTAAAAAGTGATTCATGGGATAAATAGACGTACTTATTTCAAAAAATAGCGGCACGGGGGACTAGAAGGTGTGTGAAGCTCCAAAATTTATTGTATCCTCTTAATGAAGTAGTTCATTTTATTTGTATTTAGAGGAAATTTCGGGCTCGGGATCCAACTTTAATAATATTGCACGGGCTCGGGCGGGCTCAGGCTTCAAAAAATGAGCCCGAACTCATCTCTAGTGTGTGTATGTGAGTGAAAACGATATCTGTAAGCGATACATTCGATTGAGGCCAAATTTGATAGACCATTCTCATTCAATCTGTATTGATTTAGGGGTGCACAGGTCGTAAAATTTCTTTACAAAGCTTCCAAAAAGAATTCCTATACATTAAAACCTATGGACGCAAATTCTCGAAAGTGCACTAGCATCTGAACGGTGCATTCGATTAAACGCAAACTGGGTTTATATATTATAGGTTATGGTCGAATGACCTACTTAAATTATGTTGCTTGCAGAACTAAAAATTTGTTCACGGGATTGCAAAAAAGAATTCTTATACATTACGGCCTATGGAGTAAAACCATTTAAAGTACACTAGTGTCTAAATAGTGCATTCGAATAAGCTCAAATTGGGTATGTATATCATAGAGTACCTTCATACAACTTGTATACATTTTAGTGTGTGCAGGACGTAGTGTTCGTACAGGGCTACAAAAGAGAATTCTTATACAATAAGACCATGAGTTCGGAAAGTCGAGTAGAGTCACTCCAGACTTTTTTTTATGTAATCCCTTGAAGATTAATGTAATCACAGTGCTTTAGTGCTATTAACTATTTTTACTTAAAAAATCAAATAAAAACAAAAAAAAACCTCTTTGGCTTTTTTCAAACATTATGCTGACAATGCCCTTGACACACATGTGCATCCTCAAAAATTTAACTTTGAACCTTACAGCCAAACAGCACATAATTTCAGTGAAACACCTATAGACTTCAGATCATACCGGTTACTGTAAGATAAAACACACACGGAGGGAAAAAAAAAATAGATCTAGCGAAACATTGGCGACACAAGCTTTCCTTTCGTTTTTTTTTTTTTCTCCTCGAAACCAACGCACCATAACCATCATAGAGTGACATGCGTCCATCAACAAAAACTCTGGGTCAAAGAACTGCAACGTTGTAGCCGTCAAGTCGGGAGAGAAAAAAAAATACCTCACTTTGTAGTAAATCTCTCACCGTAAAAAGTCTACATCAATTTATTTTTATTCTTTTTCATTTGTGTGTGTTTTATTTCTTCCCTTGTCTCAATGTCCCCGCTTTTCATTTCGTTTTCCTCCCATTGCTTTCGCCGTGACTAACACGCCGGGGACATGCAATAGCGATTTATGTGTTTGGATGGAAGGTGCAGAAGAGAGTTATTACATGCTTTCTGGAAAAAGCCTGGTGGAAACAACTTTTGCGGGATAGAAAAAGAAACAGGCCAATGACACACCATTTGCTACAAACGGAAGTGTGAATAGTAGTTTTAAAGTAGATAGCAATTGGAGACATCGTCAGCCAGCACGAGGTTAAAGTTTTGAAATTTATTTTGGCAACCATGTACTCATGAATCTATACATTATCACTCACATAGTGAATCAAGTGGGGTAGTCATAAGATAAAAAGTGATGCTCACTTTCGAAAAAAACAAATTAATAAATAACTTAATGCATATACAAAACCAACGTAATCATTTATTTTTAATTAACAATTCTATGTATATAGAATATGATATGAATATAGGTATGATTGACACTTTCTTTTCAATTTGTACTTAACATCTCGCTAACATGACTACATGCCGCTAACTCGCTAACATGCCCTTTGTACATAATGCTGACCTTACTTATCATTTAAAGAAGGACTTTCATGATTTTTAAGGTCTATTTAGGTTATCCAAAATTTTTTTAAAATAAACTTTCGGACGCAGAGCGAAAAAAATAAAAAATTTTATATGTTAAAAAGAATTTTGAACATTCCATTTAAAAATAAAATAAGAGAGCCGTGTAAACTCAAATAAAAGATTCCGTTCACTATTGGAGAGGGGCTCAAACATCTTTTTAGGGTTTCAAGTAATATGGCCATGTAACTAACTCCACACCTATGATTGACAGTTTGATTAAGATTGTAAAAAAAAAAAAAGGATTAGGCATATAATACCCAGTGAAAACAATCCCTGTAGAGAGCTTTCAAGGCCTATAAATCTATTAGCATATTGATATCTAATCTAAGAAAAAAATTTGAGAAGTTATGCTTATGTAAAAAAAAAAAAAAAAAAAAAAAAAAAAAAAAAAAGGTAAAAGCAACAACAATGATTGTAATTTTGAACAAATGAGTCTTCAGTTTTACGCAAGAATTTTTTGTATTATATCCGCTGGAGAGAAAAAATTAAAGAAATAAATAAGTTTAGCTAGATTAGACACTGATTAATACACTATTACACAGTTTTCATTAAATGGACAAGACAATGATTTAGTTTAATCATCCCTTTCAGCATTGTAACATTTGAATGATACGATTACAAGATTTGAAAAAAAAATGGTGGTTAATTCATTTTATTATTTTAAAGTTAATTAAATAACTTCTATCATTTTACTTAAATCCATAAGCGAACATTACCTTGTTTCCCCCAACAAACAATAAAATTATAATTTATTTATTTATTTCTAAATTCGGCAGACGAGAATTGATTCAGCCCATTCTTCATTTTTTTCCTCCTGAATTTTCATCCAAATATTTAAAAACATTGATGAGAATTAAAACCTCGCATTTCCACAAAAAGCTTGAAATAATGAAGAATTGGGGAACGTAAATTAAAAAGATTACTCACTTTAACTAATGAAACTACTGTCACCTTTAACTAAACGTGGAAGAATTCCCTTCAGTAAAAAAATTCTAAAAAGCGAGATTTAAATGTATAAGGTCAAAACGGATTTAAAAATGCGCTTTAAAAAAATAATTTTGGGTAAATGCTTTTAAACAAAATGTTCCAGGGTACAGCATAAAAATTAAATCGCAGCTTTTAGAATTTTTTTTTTCCACAAAATAAGTAATTTCGTAAAAAACTATTTTAACTGCATAAGTTTTCCATATGCGTTGACGACTGAAAGGGTGGCAGGAAAAGCTTATGGCTATTTTTCAAGTATCATTCTCATAACAGTTTTCATTTAATAATCAAATTCATGTTCTCTTTCCCTTAATTTTAACACGAATTTAGCACGATTTCAATGTTCCAAATTGAAATAGGAAAATTTTACAGTTTTCGGCTTATGTATGAACCAGAAGCCATCCCACCGAACTGTCAATCATCCGAATTACAGTTAGCTTTTGGTCCAGAGCACGAGCTTTATAGAAATGGTTCAGCTTACGAAAGGGCAAACACAACTTTATTCAGCTCGATCTGAGAGTTTGAGATCGTCCAGATCTAAAATTAACGTGAAAAAGTTTAATTAGAGTGCATTTTTGTCCTAATATAGCGGTTCCCTACCTAGGCGGTACGAAAAGCATGTCTGTAATGGCAGAAATCACAAAAAAAAGTTTTTATTGCTTTTTATGTTTTTATGAACGGTTTTTATAATGATTTTAAATGATTTTTTTAAAACTTAGCAGCGCTATCTCTCTCTGCAGCTTTATCAGTTAAATACTCTTATTAAGTACTAATTATTCGCAAAAACCCATCCCAAAATGAGTACCCCCCCCCCCTGACGTCTGCATTTCAGCTAAGACGATTATTAATAATAATAATAAAGTATATCTACATTAGGAAGGTGGTTTGGGTTGTTTATGAGAAAGGGATACTAATAAAAAGAAAAATCCAAGTAAAAGATACATAAAAGGGGAATAAAAGATTAGAAACCGCAAGAAGATTCCGAACATGTATTGATTACAGAAGTCTTTGTACTACCTACCTAATACAACTACGATAACAACACAGACGCTTTTGCTCTAGAGGACTCCATTTTTGCTTCAAAAAGCATGCTTAATTCCCTGTATCGCACAGGTGTCCAAGATTTGCCAGATTCCACAATATGACATTGAATTATACTCAATTTTTTTTCGATTTTACAATGGTATTAAACTTCAACCCCAATAAAAGTGGCTTAAATATTTTAGTATGCTGTGCCACTTTTCAGGTATCTTCGAAATTATCCTGTACTAACAGCAATATATATAATTCTTAAAAAATACAAAGTTTAAATTTCTATACGGCCCGAACAAAAAAAAAATCTCAGTTAGTAAAATATGCTCCATACATTAATTAGGTGGAGTACAAAAATTCAGCCTATCATTATAATAAAGGTTCAGAAATATAAAAATAAATATGTATTGATTTAAACCACTTTTCAATGGCTCCCTCGAAGCGAAAATACCACATCGGAAGATCGCATTTCAGCGGCTGTAGGCAAATTACGATAGGAAACAATGATTGCATAAATACGTATTACTTTTGTGATTATTGGTATTGCATAGCTCCTAACCAACTTTGTTTTAACATCTATCCAAACCTTTTTATGATGAAATGCAGAGCCCTATTATCGCATGGGCAAATCAGGACTTTGCCAGCGCCCCAGGCTCGAAAGGGCCCCCAAATTTCAAATGTTGTTCTGAAATATTCTTTTTTAAATCAAAATTTTATGAAAAATAAAACAAGTTTCATAGATGGGGCCCCTAATTCATAGATGCCCGGGGCCCCTAATTCATCAATGCCCGGGGCCTCTGCTGGTCATAATCGGGCTCTGGTGAAATGTTGAAATTTTGTACAACACCCATTTAATGTATGAGGCACATTTCCTAATTGAGAATTTTTTTTGTACGGGAGCCATATTAAAAATTAAACTTTGTATTTAATTAGATTTAATAGCCTGTAAATTGTAATCGATATGATAAAGGTGTTCTATGATGAATATTTAAGGAATTAGGTTAGTGCTTTTTGGGATTCTGGTACATATAACAAAATTAGTTCAAGATAATGCATACTTCTAAATTATGCACCAGTAACAAGATTCGAATACGCGGACACATCTAAGAAAAATGAGTATTGCAATCTAGACTTAAATTTATTAACAGTAGAAGTATTAAAGTCATGCATATATACGTACATTATATATAGTCCAAAATAATTCCTTAAAAAATTAAAATGTCCAGATTTCGATTAGTAAAAGAAAACACTAATTTTAATACCTGATGCACCCGACAGAAAACGGCTTCTACTTCTACACCGAACCAACGAACTAATATCATAGCACAAAATCTCGTTCACAAGCGGGGACTCTCACATAAACTTACAAAACCATAATCTTCCTCGCGAAACGATAAGTTCAATCAGTTACTTTCTTTACAACATCAAAACAAAACGCTCTTTACAATATCTGAAACAGCCAAAATCCCGAACATACACTCTTTTCGGTGACGATATTTAATTACTGTAATATCCGTCCACGGCCAGAGAGATATTCCTTAAAACATAATGAATCCAACACGAGGGAGGAGGTAAACAATTCGACGAAAAGCCTCAAAACCTTTCACAGGTATCTTCATTAAAATTCACAAACGCGTACACACACACACATCCATGACTGCGATGCTACTTTGTAAAAGTTACACGACGAGAGACGCAAAGCTTTCGGGGGTTTTAGGAGACACTTTCTCGACAAGGCTTTATACTCTCTCTCTCTGGCCCCGATAGTTAGGTTAGAAACGCGGCGGGAAACACAAACGCACGCGACGCAGGGGCAAGGCAAGACAAGGCAAGGCGGGCGGCGTGGTGTTATTTTTCTACGCACCCTCGATTGCAAGGCGTTCGGTTTACTCACGACAAGTGAGTGCTAAGTCCCGGCGTATTAAACAAGCAAAGAGAAACAGCTGGGGCACAAGAGATGCCAATCACTGCCTATGCTGACAGAGCTGTGAAAAGAGAGAGAGAGAGAGGAGGAGGAGGAGAGAAAAGAGACCGTGTTCACATCCACCCCCGCCTCTCCATCCTCCGAAAGGTCTGTCCTGTCCCCCCCTCCCCGTCCCCTTTATTCCACACACCACCCACTTATCCGTAATCTAGTCTCCGCTCCTTTGATCCAGAAGCTCCGGAACTCAAGAGCCAAACCGTCGTTGTGTCATTTTGAAAAGGGGGGGGGTTGTTGCAAGGAGGGAGGTGGGGGAGGGGGAATGGGACGGGAGGGGCCCGTCCGCAAATTGCGGCGCTGGGTTTCGGTGACGTAGGAATGGGAGCAGGCGGGAAATATGAATTTTCAATTGATAGAAAATAGTGCATAAGGAAGGGTGAGGGGGTACAGAATGCAGTGGCGGATACATAATTTTTTTGGGTGGGAGAGGGGTTAATCTTTAACCCTTTGAGGCGCAACCCTTTCCCAATGCTGAAAAAAGGGCAGCCGTTGCCATCGCTCGACTTAACTACCAGCAAGATGGCGGACGATCGAAACGTTCATCGTGTGCCACAGATCTAGAGACCCTTTTCTGACGACAGCTGGCTGTGCGGCACAGCCAGAAAAATCGTACATAAAATCAGTTTCATTTTTAGTTAAAATCTACTTTTGCAAATAAAATTGCGAGAGATTAAAAACTGCATATGGAAATTTTCTTACACGATTATAATACAATGTACTTTTTATGTTATCATGAATGACTATTTAGGAGATGTTTTCACAAGGACAGTAGTAACTTCAAAATATTTTTCTTGTGACTCAAAAGAATTTAGAATGTCCTTAACAAGCTGAACTATGAACTTGCGATATAAAAAAATCAAATATTTTGTAAGCATACAACATTTTGCTACTCGTGATGTGTATCAAAAATGTTTCAATATTCTGTGAAAATATTTTCTAGAAATTTTACTAATCATAAAGTCTTGATGTTTATAAGTTTTTAAAATATAAGTTTCATTCAATGTGTCCTGAAAATATGATGGAAGAAATTCCATGGCACCAATTACTATATTATTTTTAATATTTACCTAATAAAATTGCAAAGAGTTACAATGCATCTGAAATTGTTATCGTATTGCCACAATTAAAAAGTAGTTCATCATAAAATATTTATTATGCGATATCATTAAATATTTATAGCGCATAGCCTAAAAATTCTAGTTCTAGGTAATTAAGATAAACGTTTAAACAAGCTATAGTCACATTTTTCCCAAATACAAGACAATTTACTTTCAAGACTTTTTAATTCGGATTCATTCCTGTTAAAATGCCAGAACTTTTTAATGCACATAGACACTGAGATACAATGTATTCAATTAAGTGATAATAATAATAGCTGTTTTAAACATTTCGTGAGGCTCATAGGCGTAATTTACTAGGAGCAAAGGGGGGGGGGGATGCCTCCTTCCCCCCAAAAAATCAAAAAAGTTTAGATATCGTCCATTTGAAAAAATTTTCGACAGCAGGAAACATTTTGCCCCCCCCCCCAAATGTTGCATGCCAATTCATGCCAGAGGTGAGGCTTACGAAAATTGCGTTACTAAACTTAATTTGTCTACTTTTCTACGAGACTTAATCGAAATATTTCTTAAAGAATCCTGCAGCAGCACTGTATATATACATATATATGCATTATCCTTTTTACTTTCCTCATGGGAAGCATCTGGGATATAACACACATAAATGGCATTCTAACTCTCAGAATAATTAATAAAACCCTTATCAAATCGCAAGGCTTTTATTTGTGAATAATTTCATCTTTCAACAAGGCTGTAAATAAAAACAGAACACTGGGAACAGAACACTGCCTATGATAATGTGTCATTCCCGCTTACCACGGTCATTAAAAACCTCGAATTACTCTAAACAAGAAACAACAAACAGAAACACAGCGGTTGAGAACACGCCCGCGCCTTTTTTTAATTCTGTTCGATTTTGCAGCAGTTCGCCTTTTATTGTGTTCCGAATAAAACATTGCTACTGTCACCACTGGCATCTGCTAGTCGTCCAAAAGATCGACCCTATCTGACACAAGCCCCAATCCCACGCCAAAAAACACGCCATTTTTGTTTATTTTTTCTATTCCATTTCTCTCTTGTGCATAATGGCGAATTATTTGTACCCCCTCCCCAATTGCATATCGTGGTATCAGAGATGACATTTCATCGCCAAATCAACAGAGCTACTGTAAACAGAAGCGCGAGAATAAACAAACAAGGATTGGAATAAAATAAACAACGAGGCATTCGAACTCGGGAAGGCTCGATTTTTGGTTGGCTAATTTCGCGCCAAAGGGGTGGTGGTCTGGAGTGTGTCATGCGGAGGCACGAGAGAACGTCGAAAAAGGAACAAAACAAGCAGATAAGTGTTTTGTTTGATTAATAGGGAGCGTTGGCTAATTGCCAATTACATGCAAGGCATGTCGTTGAAACAGCTCCCTAGTTTGTACTCCAGAGTCGTGGGAAAATTAAGAGATTTGCAATGAAGACCGATAGCTAGAAGCTGCCTTGGGGAATGACCATCGAATATTTCTGCAAAGAAACGCAGGAAATAAGTGTTAATTTTGCGTATCAAAAGAAAAGACCAACGAAAATAGAATAAAAATATGAGCAATCAATGGAA
Organism: Cheiracanthium punctorium; assembly: GCA_038373885.1. Taxonomy (NCBI): domain Eukaryota; kingdom Metazoa; phylum Arthropoda; class Arachnida; order Araneae; family Cheiracanthiidae; genus Cheiracanthium; species Cheiracanthium punctorium. The sequence continues at coordinate 896,609 of JAWZYV010012008.1, forward strand.
CTTTTCGATAATACTTCAGACGTTAGTTAATAATCCTCTAGGTTCTAGGTGCTTATGGAATAATGGTGTTTTCAGATTTTCTTTAATTATTATAAATAACCTGATTCAAAAAATCATATCTAACATTTAAGCAATAATATATATAGATAATTTTTTTTTAAGTTTGGACTAAGTTTGGACCCTAGATTAAAGACTCATATCAATTTTTTTTCATTTGCTTATTAGCGCCGAAAATGTATAAAAAAATTTCAGTAAAATGTTGTTTCTTTCATTCTTTTTCTCTTCCTTCGAAATTTCTGTGCATTTACGACAACTAAAGAACTACCATTTAAACTTCTTTATTCTGTGATCTTAGTGTCCCTAATGACACTTTTTTATTTTTATTTTTTTTGGTATCCATCATTGAGGGGGGGGGGGAGTAAACTGCATTGAATGATGCACAAAACTGACCTTCTTGAAGCAGTAATTATCTAAGTCATGAGTTTTAAGTTTTATTAATTTTGCTTTTTAAACAAAATAGTATAAAATTTAAGAAAAGTTAATCAAATTCCAAAGTTTTTTTTTTTTTTTAATCACTATAATGTACATTGTACACATATATTTTCTAATCGTATTTATTTTGGAAAAGTTACACCCAATAAAAAAATCAGGCTTACCTATACGCTTTATATCCTTTTACCATATCAATATACAAGACTTTTACTTACCTAAAAGAGAAATATACCTTTTTTAATACATGTCATTATAGCATTGTACGCACATCTTTAGTACTATAGTTATAAAAGTTATAAAGAAAGCATATAAAACACATATATATGCAATGGTATGTAAATAGAATGAGTATAGCATTAAATATAGCAACATTATGTCAAACACTGACGGATGAATATACAAATGAAATGCAAATAAAGATATAAAAAGTAGCATACTTTGGAATGCAAATAACACATAATCCAGCTTTTTAATTACTATTATCATTGCATTGGTACACTTTGTACTTAGTTTACTCTACCATCTCAGGGACGTAAGCAGGGGTGGGCCGTGGGGGCCTGCGCACCCCCAAAATTTGTGGATTTTTGTTAATTGGGTGTCAATAAATCAAGCACTTCTGTGAAAAATTCTACCTTTTTCACCTTTCGTGAGTCCACCGAAATTTTTTCTTCCAACTTCAGTTTAGTTTTAAAAATATATAACTTACTCAAAATTCCTTAAAAAAAATCCTCGAATTACTAATCCTGATTTTAATTTTAATTACGAATAATTTTCTTAATCCTGAAAAATTATAAATACTGAATTTAATCCCGATTATATTTTTTTAATCCACAAAAAATTATTCTGATTTCAACATATACAGTGACTGAAACCTACTGTATCAAAGTAAACAGACACACACAGCAGATAATAGACAGACAGTCACATTACATCTTTATTATATCCCTTTATAAGCACACTTTATTAACCCTTAACGCGCAGTGTGCCCGCTCTGGGAACACCAAACTCTGACGTTTTGACTGTTAGCAGTCACGAAGAATAGATTTGATTTCTATAAAAATAGTTGCGGGTGACATAGCTCCACGAGAATCCCTTACTTTTTAGCACGTCATTTCCCGTAAAAAAATTGTCATGATTATTTTTAGCAGCAGTGACATCTGCTGGAAAGTGGAAGAACGCGAGACCAGCTGGATAGATTGCCCAATGCTGAAAAAAAGGGCAGACGTTGCCATCGCTCGACTTAACTACCAGCAAGATGGCGGACAATCGAAACGTTCATCGCGTGCCACAGATCTAGATACCCTTTTTTTGACGACAGCTGGCTGTGCGCACAGCCAGCTGTCTCAAGGGTTGTGGGAAAGGGTTGTGCCTCAAAGGGTTAATCCACTATAAATTATCCCGATTACAACAAATGCAGTGACTACTATACCTACAATATCAAAGCAAGCAAACACACACAGCAGATAATAGACAGACAGTCACATTACATCTTTATTATATCCCTTTCTAAGCACACTTTATTAACACATTTACTCCTAGATTCCGCGTGTAACACAGCACAAACCTCCCACTCCATACAATACGACCCCAAACCAACAAAACGCCTACTATCCACCAACAAAGCGGAGAAAGAAAAATAAATAAATAAACAAATAAAAAAGTCCAAAATAAACCTAACACGCGCCTAACATTTTTACAAACCCCGAACTCCCCAGACTCCGAACCAAATCAACCAAATAAACAAACCCCAAACAACGTCCGCCCTCTTTTCCCAGCTGTGGAGAAGGGAAAAAAAAATACATATAAAAATAAGTAAATAGATAAATAAGAGTATTAGAGAAGGGGAGAAATTTTCGCTTTATATTTTGCCGACATCTACTACTGCATTTGCTATCCTAACATAGGCCACGACCCTCAGAACTTGGAACCTGTCGCAGGGCCCGTAGGCTACCGAATCCTTAATAGTTTGATCATGTCAGACCTTCCGCGATCAAGTCTCAGGAGTATCTCGACACCTTTTTAGGTTCGTTTTGTACGCGACTTTTATTTATTTATTTAGGATTTTTTTTATAGATATTTTTTTTTCTTACGTCCCCGGTTTCTTTTCCTGGGGTAGAGTTCTGCTGTAGCAAGTCTGATTTCTTGTAAGTCTTTTTCTCTTCTTTTTTTTTTTCGGTCTTTCTTCTGAAGGTGTCGTGAGCACTGTCTAAGCTATTTATCTCGTAGTCTATCTGCAAAGGGACAAAAGACGCTCCACGCATGATTTTGGAAGCCATTTTTTTTCCCTTTCCTATTAGAGATGTGAATGATTTTTTTTTTCTTCTGCGGAGTTACATTTTTTTTTTCTGGTCGAGGGATACAGGTGTGACAACAGCCGCTATCTTAAATGGCGTGCTAATTGAAAGTGAAATTTGGCAGATAGAACTATCACCGGATTTATCTTTATCTTCTTTTTCCCCCCTTAACTTATTTATTCTTTTATTCTTTTTACTTTCTTCTTTTCTTCCAGGGCTGTGAATGATTATTTTACCACGAGTTCATTAATGCAGACATTCTTTAAGAAAAAAAATACTTTATGTAATACACATACAAATTTTTACAGATCTCTAAGATACAGACAACTGAACAATTTCATTTATGATTTACAGGATAGAAATTAGAATATTTAGTCAGTGTTCCAAAAGACCAGCGACTCCGTAACATTTATCTATGGTCCCTATACATGATTAAAAAAATGCAAAACAAAAGAAATCACATGATCTCTATACATATTAATTTCCGTTAACAGCTGAATTTCAAAAAATGTAAATACCCACTATAAAAATATTAAATAGATCCAATTAGATGGCATGTATTCAAAACTAAATGAGGAACGTTTGCAAGAGAAAAATGTAAATGAAACGTTACTGGCCCGACGGGCCAACAAATTTTATATTCTATTTGTCCGTTATATATTTTAGTGCACTTGGACCAGCGGACCGCCATTAATTTCGACACCAGACGATTTATGTAATCCCTTTACTCATCCACTACTTGTTAGCCTCCAAAGCCAGAACAGGTGGTAATGGAACAAAAGGGGAAAGAACTCCACATTTTATAATTTTCCAATAAAACAGTCACAATTATAATCAATTAAATTGTCATGCAAAGCAAGGCCTGCAAGATAAACTGTCTTTTGCTGTTCAAAAAATAAATTAAAATGAAAAGAAAATCCGAAAAGAAATACGATGTAACTGTTATAAAAGATTTTGCATGACCTCATGCTTCAAATTCCACCACATGAACACAAACACACACACGAAGGCTTCAGTAAATGGCGTCAAATATGTTTGAAATAGGAGAGAAATTCTTTTTAAGACCTGTAAAACATTCTTCACTGTATAAAGAGTGCACTTGCAAAGAGCAAACATTAAGGCTGTTGAACAAATCAATGTTAAATATCGAAACAATGCTTCTTCACGAAATGCATCCATAAAACACTATTAAAAGCAACCTATATTAACTGTTGTGTATCTTAAAAAAAAAAATCTTGGGCACAAAAATCGCTTTACAATCGGCTTTTTAGAAGATTGGGGCAAAATTTCGCTTGTTCAAGAATTTTTCAGTGTTTGCTAAACCTTACAAGTTCACTGTTTGTAGTGGTGCGTAGCACAGCTTGTAAAGAGACATTCTATTTTTTTTTTTTTTTTTCGAGCCCATCACAATGAATTTCTTCAAACAACCGTTCAAAAGTTGAATAATTTCTTAAGAACGACCGTGAAAGATTTTTGTGTTCAAAATAGTGCAATTTAAAATGCCTGCCGTATAAGTACAAAGAATTTTTTTTTTTAAATAACAATAAATATTCCCATTTTTGAGCTGTACAAAGGTGCAGCTTTTAGTTATATGTGGGGAGAAAATTACTTTTCTTCCAACATTTTTTAACCCTTTAACGCGCAGTGTTCCCGCTCTGGGAGCACCAAACTCTGACGTTTTGACTGTTGCCAGTCACGAATAATAAATTTGATTTCTATAGAAATAGTTGCGGGTGACATAGCTCCACCAGAATCCTTTACTTTTTAGTTCGTCATTTCCCGTAAAAAAAATAGTCACGATTCTTTTTAACAGCACTGACATCTGCTGAAAAATGGAAGAATGTGAGAACAGCTGGATAGATTGCCCAATGTGCACAGTCAGCTGTCGTCAAAAAAGGGTCTCTAGATCCGTGGTACGCGATGAACGTTCCGATTGTCCGCCATCTTGCTGGTAGTTAAGTCGAGCGATGGCAACGGCTGCCCTTTTTTCAGCATTGGGAAAGGGTTGCGCCTCAAAGGGTTAAGAGTGTTTTTTTTTTTTTTTTTCAAAATATATACACACAATTCTGCACGACGCTAACAGAGGCACTATCTCTATCAACTGAAACAGAGTTTATATTTAACTTTCTTCAGCATTTATTGTTTGACAGATCAGACAAACATTTGATACGAATTGAAAGACGGACATTTTACAACTGGCAGATCTACGAAAATAGAAAGTTTTGTATACGGAGTTTTTGAAGAGCCGATCCCGGTATGTCAAGTCTCAGTTGTTGGTAATTTCTAGCGTATTATATATATACTCCACCATTCAACCATCGCATTTCATACACTCGTCATCTCTATTGATATGTTGCATCTGAGTTTGACGTTTAATGGAAACTATTTCTTTTCAATTTAATTCGAAAACAAAAAATACACGGAGAACTCTTGGTATATATATGTCCATCAAAAAAGGGACGTCAAAAGTCTTCATACAGCTTACTTGGATGAAAAAAAATAGTGTAAGGCTTTAAATGAAATAAAGACGGAAAGAAATATATCTTTACAAAAATAATAATTAGCAGCGAAGTAATGAACTAGATTCTGAAGGGAATACTGGTAGTAACATGTAGTAGAAATATTCCAATGGAAACTCCTTTATGTACCCCAGTATAGATGTGAAAGCTATTTTAACATATGTCCACAATGTTTGTGTATTATGGCAAGCCTACTCGATGGGCACATGTCCCTGGGGTACTGTCTGCGGCAGAGGATTTTTTAAAGGGTTCTAACACGTATTCACGTTACATCTGGATAAAAACGCCTCAAACTCCAAACCTTCAGATCGACAGCAGCGCGATAGGCCTGAACCTGGGACCTTCACACTTAAGCCGTCTACCATGACCAGTGGCTTATCCACTCGGCCATGGTGGGGAATATATGTCCACAATATTGGAATACTAGATACTAATATTTATAAAATCTCCCTCTCTCTCTTTTAAATTTGCTCGTGGAGTTATTTGTGACATAAATAAATACAGTAGTACTACACGAGTGCCCTAACAGCAAGAGTTTTTGAGTTACAAATTATTATTAGGACCTATTTTAGCTTGAGATGCGAATTTCAGTTCGGGATACGGTCTATCTATAAGTGACAAGCGTGGAGTTAAATTATTAAACAAAAGTGAAGGAAAAATTTATTATTTTTTTTTAAACAACATATAAATATACTTTTTGAAATTTGTATCTATAAAATATGTTCATAATAAATTCATTATTGTTTAAAAATGGAAAAATTTGGTTGGGCCAAATAAACTTTAATCGCATTTCGGAAATTTTATTGAAGTAAATTGATTCGAGATATCTTGCCAACTAGCAAGCTCGGTCAAGAAACCAATTAAACCTGCATCACAAGGTAACAGTGTATTTATAAACACGGGTAAGGGGGAATGATAGGGTAAAATGGGTAGGTATTTTCTTTTTATGAAAAATACAAATAAATTGTTTCTAAATAATATTTCTTCTTTAGCCTGTATTTTCAGACATTAGCTGGCAAAATTTATACTCATTTTACAGTTTATTAATTGCATTAGGAAACATATTAGCTGTTATCTCCTTACTAAATCCATATTCTTTTCTCGAGTCTCCAAAAAACTTTCAAGAAACATTCCTGAAAATTTGGGACATTCTGTTATCCTTTTCAATTAAGAAAAGGTCCGCAAATAACCTATTGTCACTATGAAGTAAAAATTCTTTAAAAATATTTTTCTTTCTATTTATGTTATAGTGTAGTGAGGTAAAATGCGTATGCAGTTAGGGTTGGCGAATGGTATGCTTCCAAGCACTCCTAATAAACTTTTTAATGAAAATAAATGTCTCTTACTAATGTGTTAAAATATAGGCTAAGAAAGAAAAATCATTTAAAAACAACAATCTATCTATATTCTTATTAAAAAAAGAAATACCTATTCATTTTACACTACCTTTACGCAAAAACACCTGTCAAACGTCTCAAAATTTCATATTATTCAAAATGACTAAAGAAAATTCATTTTTTAATTTTAATAAAAATAACCACAATTATTGAAATAGATCATATAAGAAACAAAATTGAAATTTTGGTGAATCCAGCATAGCTTCCAGCCATAATTTAGTACAGTCTACAAATAAAAATCAGTCTACAAATTTAGGATAGTCTATAAATAAAATCAAGCTAATAATTTTCGCACGAGAAAACACTAACATAAAGGAATTAAACGTTTTCTCTAGTTTCTACATCAGGAATAGAGGGAATTAATTTTTTCCTACCTTAACACGCAATGAAAATAAACACAATGTTGAACAAAACAACACTTGTTTCGCTGTTTGTTTTAAAATACATAAACGATAACAAATTCAAAAACGATCACAGAAACTGCATTGTGGACATTTAACTTTTCAAACTAAAACGCAAGAAAAACAATTTACGCAGGTAATTTTTAAATACAACTAAGCTGTTTTCAATGAACTAATTATTTCCCCTTCCCTTTAAATGAATAACTTTTAAAAACTGTTTTAATTCATCTCTAAATCTCATTAATTTCAGGGAGTTAATTAAATATAATTTTATTTTTTTAATGATAACAGAGAACGTATCATTTATGAATATAGCGCTTCCAAATTCAAATGTTTTTCAAAATGATAACATTCACAATTATGTGAATGCAAAATATGTGAATTATGCATTATGATTTGATTGAAATATAAGACAACGCAAGCCTTTTTGAAACACAAAAAACATTCTTTACGAACAGTGTCTTATAATAGGAGTATGCACTAAACAAAATTTTAAACGAATGTAAGCACTAAAGAAATTCAATAAACAACAGAGAAGCGCGACTTAAAATTTATTTTAATTACAATTTTAAAATCCTGACAGACATCCTCCTATTCTAGTTTGGCTTTTCAAAGGACAATTCACACCGATCTTTGCTTGCTCTGTGCAAATATTTTTATCGCATTTCTTTCTTTCTTTTTTTACAAATACCAGAAAAGCGTTCGAAATTGCGTTACACATACACAACACACACCACACTTTTGTACGACACCCTTCTTTTGAAATGCATCTTTATTCTATTCAGCGGGAATGTAAATTAGGCCTATGGTGCAGAGAAGAGAGTCGTTTAACACGTAAACCTCGATTGGCGAGAAAACGACCAAACAAAAACAGAGTATGGGATGTGCGGAGTTTGCAATCGCAACGGGGCCTTTTGTTTGTTCTTTGGAAATAAAAATAAGACAGGCGCGTTCATTTTCACCTCCCTTTCTTTCCCCTACTTCTCTCGCTAGCAATATACGGGAGGGAAAAATACAATGACATATTAAAGTTGATTAATTTTTGGCGTTTTTCTTTGTCAATCACACGAAATGAATCCGTTAGAAATGGAAACGCAAGAAAGACGAGAAGGAAGAAAAAAAAAATAAATAATAAACAAGACGAAGAAAAATAAAAGCAACATTTGCGTATCTATGAAAGCTTTACGAATGAATCTATGCTCGCATTCCACGTTCGCTTTTGTTGTAAAGGTATTTATTCATTCGAATGGAAAAATTTTCACGAAAAATGTATGTTTTTTTGATTAAATAAAATTTCATCCACCCTGTTCTGGAAGTGTGTTTGCACTTTTGAAAACCCGGCTATTATTTCTGAAGTCGCCGCTTTACAGCTGATTAGTTCTTTTGTGTACTTTATCAATGGGAGCTTTGCGATCGTAGCAAATTATGCAAGTAAGTTATATGCACGTAAACTTAATTATAGTACTTATAGATGCGAATTCGCTTGGAATGTAATAACTCTGACCGCGTTTTCTCATCGACATTTTTATAGGTGTTGAATGTATTAGACAACTTAAACATGTGCTGCAAACATTCATTGCTTTATGCATTTAAATATAAAGGCATCGTAAATTTTTACGATTAATTACATAACATATCAATGTAAATAATTTTACAGCAATTTTTAGATATTAATTCAGAAACACCAAATGTGTATCTTTTAAAGCATTTTAAAACACCGAAATCCGTGGTTCAAATATTGGGATAATAAACTTTTCCATCGCGATTTAAGCACGGAAAAGAAATAAATAAATGCTGACACGTATTCACTCATGCTTAAAACTGCAAATCTAAGTCAGAATAGAAGACACATTTATTTATACGATAAAGTTAATATTAATTCAAAGTCTACGAAAACATGAATATCCAAGTCGAGATGAAACGATTCTAATTTGCAATATTAGCAGACTATCTAATGAGTAAATAAAATACTAAATATTCAGATACGAGTAGTCATCTGTGAAATTGAAGCAAAGGTAAGAAGACATTTTACTCTTCATGAAATATAGCCACAGTGCGCAGAAAAAAAACTATACATGCATGCAATGTTATATGCATATGAATAAGCAAATAGTATTTTAAATGAATTAACATACATGTAAAATGAATTTCAAGAATTCATAAAAAGGTGCTTGCAGTGGGAATAAATGTTGATTTTAATGGATTCATTTTCCTGAAGTAAATAAACATATCCGCACAAAGATGGCTGAAACTTCTCAAGCATGCTGTCAAGATTTTTTTATTTTTACGGGATTTTATTGTATTTTGTTTAATTATCCGCACAATGTGCAGATTCTGTAATTCATGAGCTTCATATACTTGCCAAATTAAGAAATTCCATAAAGTCCTCATATCGTTGGTTCTAATGAGAAGAGAATGAAAATGAAGGTTTGAATTTTCAGTCGTAAAAATAATAAAAGGTGAATTGGGCCAAATATTTTGCAAAAATCATTAACAGTATCGCTCTAGATATGGTGATTAAAAAAATTCGAGATGAAGTTAACGTATTAATAAACCGTCGATAATCGTTTCATTGCATAGACCATTTCAATCAATCTATTTGCTAAAACTTAAATTTACGGATTTAAGCTTAAAAGAAAGATAATCTTAAAATTGAATTAGAATTTTTTATGAAGAATAATTTGGGCAATGTTCGCTGAACACTAATAACCTTCAAGATACGGCGACGGAGAAGATAGAGTCGAGTTGCCAACTGACAAGTTGTGGCGGGCCGCCAGTTTGACATCCTTTTCAGTTAGACTATATCATTCTCCGAGTTATCACATTCAGCTATCTAATACTGTATCTAAATATTGATAGAATCTATCATCGCTAACACTCTTAATTTTAGCCTTAAGATAATGGAGAACTATACAATATTTGAAGATAAACGAGGCTTAAGAAATCGACTGTCTTTATAACATTAAGTTTAAACAATGCACGAAAAAGAGGACAAGAAAATAGGAAGCATTACATGATCAACTTAGGCCAAAGCTCCAAGACAGTTCAAACTGATGATTCGACTAAATTCGGATTTATTTTCATTTATTGAGTAAAAATACTGACATTTGCAAAATGTGTACATTTGCAAAATCACAAAAAGTAGAATCTTTGTCACGAACTTAACATAATTAGCTACTTCATTATCATGTATAGCTCCCTATTTTCGGAAGCGTAACTACAAACGAAACTTTTTTTAATCCCAGTTAATTTTTGCCAATTAGTTTTTTATAATTAACATTATATACATTATTTTACTTTTTTATGCTTTAAACATTTATAATATAATTGCTTTAAAAAATTAGATTAAGTTTAAAAGTGCAGCATAAAAAATAGAGAAAAATAATGATTAATAACAACCAATACCGATATGCTTATCGAAAACAATCCTTCTAACACTCCAATTTAAATTTAAATGAAGACTTACAAAATAGGTTCTAAATACGCTCCAAAGACGATCTCAGCTCAATAACTTAATAACTGATTAACATAACCACAAGTTTGATGGTGAATTCAAATGATTAATGGACAACTGTAGATAATTATGACGAATAGAAATATCAGCAACTGATATCATCATTAAGCGCAACTGAAGTTATAATAACAGTACTTACGTATACTGCATGTAAGGCCGCCTAGCACAATACATCTGCGCAGTTATCTCGACTAATTAAATTTGTCCACATCAGTGGCAAAGATATAACAAAGTTAACTGGAAAATGCAAGGATGATTAAGTTAGTGGAATTAGCGGGTTAAAATCTGCTAGCAATTGATTTGTCATCACAGAATTTCCGCAGACAGACTTATTCTTCCTGAACATAAGCAGGGTAAAGGAATTGTTGACGAATAAACATAATTAGGGATGCATCTCCATTGTAGGTAATTTTGCCTAAACGCATGTCAAAAAAGCCTTTAACGTTTAATGAAAAGTTTAACAAGATTAAATATTCCTGTAGCGGAAATTCGTATTTTATGTTTTATAATTCATTATTATAATAATTAAGTTTAAATACCTAAATTTTAATTTTACAGCTTTTCGTTCGGAAGACAGAGTGTTAAAAGAACTTTGTGATTAACATTAGCTCCAAGGGATTTTGCCTAAAAAAGTGACAAAATACTTTATTATTTTATAACTAAATGAAAATCTTAAAAATTAAATAAATAATGATATAATAGGGATTCTAGACTCTTATATTCTATATATATATCCAGAAATGTTACTTTGAGAAAATAACATTAAAATTTTGAAAAACTTTTAAATTACGAAGACAATTTAAAAATGCAATAGTCCATAACATGCGGAGCACAACCCAACAACTCAAAAATAAAAACATGAAAATGCCATTTATATTTTTATTTCCACATAAATATTCTGCTTTTGCTACCCTGCTTAAACAAAGGGAGGGGGAAATAGCGTTACATTTTTGCTTCAATTATTACTTGACCCCCTTCAAACGCTGTTTTGGCAAAGATTCGTCCTTTTGATTTAGAACACCCGCGCCCGCATAATATTGATTGTTTGATTGATTTAGTATCCTGTTTTGATGAAAAGAAGCCTACAGATGTCTGTCATACGGTATTCTCAAGGCTGCTGCGAACGAATTTATTGGGGGCAGATCATAAACTACGGAAATCGTTGTGAATAGTAATTGAGTTCCTAAAAAGAAAAGGATTATTCTTGAGGGGTCTCTCAATAATAAATAAGAGTTAGCAGCATGCATGAGCGACTGCTCATTGTTATTGATTGCGCGTAGAACACAGATAATAAATTTTGGAAGAAATCTCGATGGATTGTTTATTTAAACCTTTGATTTTTGAAACTCTTTTTTCCAACCAAAATTGTTAAGAGCTAAATGGCTAATCTAACTGGTTGCATATCAGTGCATTTATGTAATTAGAGGTACAGTGCGTACAGGTTATAACGGACCTGGAATATAACGTATTATCGGTTAAAACGTACCTAGAAGCCAGGTCCCGATTGAAGTCCTATATTTATAATGTTATTTAACTTCGGTTAAAACGTACTTAACAAAAGTACGCACTTGGGCTATAACTTGGCGCACTTAGGCGTACTTTTTATACCAAAGCCAAAAATAAAATTTTGCTTTTCTTAAGAATTTTATTTCCTTTTTCTCGGAAATTTCAGTACCTTCACAAACATTCGATGTCAGTTTTCAGATTCTCTAGCAATATAAATTGCGCATGAATGAATGGAGCGATCTTTTACCTTTTTTGCCTGCTAGCAGACCCGACGCATTAAATGCTGCAAAAACATTATCACGATTTTTTGAATGTCGCATTAATGATGCAGAGACTCTACAAAAGTTTATTATGGATATCCAAAACGGTATTTTTAAAGTAGCATCTGCCCATTTAAAGCAAAAAGAAAGTTACAAATTATTTATCTCAATAAAAATTGTAAGTAATAAAGAATTTACTCTGTTTAATTTAAATTTAAAAAATAAGACCTGTTTAAAGCACATATTACAATGAAATTATGAGCCCTTTTTTGTGTGTGTAATACTGAATCTTACCGGCGGTACTGCTTATAACGTACTTTGGCTATAACATACTACTTTTTCAGGTCCCGGGAGAGTACGTTATAACCAGTGTCTACTGTATAACTGACGTATATTTGCCTATAAAACTGGATATTGCAGCATTTTAAATTTATGGCTGCTGAAAGAAAAATAATAGCAACATAAAGGATTCCTTTTTTTTTTCCAAGAAAAAGAAGATTCTAGTTTTTTTTACTGAAATGACTAAAATTTATTAATAAATTTTAAAAGCTCAGTTCCATTTAAAAAACGGTTTGGTAAAATGATTATCAAATTCATACTAAAATTTCACTGAAAATGCTAGGGTACTCTCCACCCCCCACCCCGCCCCTTCCTCGAAAAAAAAAAAAGACTATCTGCCTACTATGCAGAAACAAAGGACTAGCACAAAATTCAGATTCGAAAAACATTAAACTATTCTATAAATAAAAAATGTTTACCATTTCGTTCATTTTGAAGTTTTTATAATAAATATTTTATGTGAATCTTTTTCTTTTTTTTATGAGAAACTATGTAGTAAAATGTATGACATGTTTTAGGAAAAGTTGTAGTTGAATGATATGTTCAAAGCAGCATAAAAATGATGCGCCATAAGTAATCAATAATAAAATGTAGAGAGCATTAAAGTTGTAGGCTTTATAGAGGTGAAATTTTACATTCAAAACTATACTTTCGTTTATGCATTAGAAAATTTGCCACGGGTATAAGTATTTTCCAACCTATTTTTTTAAAGATTATTAAAAACATCAATTTGAAAAAATAGAAAAAAATAGAAAACAAAATATTTTTAATAGAATTAAGAAATTCATAATTTCGAAAATTGATTTTTTAACAACCACAAAAAATACACAAACATATTTTTCCGATCTCTCTAAAAATACATATTTCATATCATTCAACTCAAGGACTTAAATGTACTTCGAAAAAAATATTAAATATATTTTTCTCATTGCTTTAAGATACATTTTAAAAGTTATCCTACATATTGACGCTTGAAATTATTTAGTACCACATCTGATACACATTTTATAACTTATATGTAAATTACGATATTATAAGTATTTTTTACATTACAGTCACTAAGAACGAAAACTGAAGTTATATTGTAAATACATGAAATTAAAAGCATCCTCTGCCTTCATGGCAGAGGTTGCTCTCCATCAAAAATTTTGCTAGGTGAGCATAAGAGATGGCATATTTCTATAAAGTGAGAAATAGAATGCTATTAAAGGACATCTGCAAACAAAAATATGCATGATTTACACAAGAAAAGAAAACCAATCAAGATTTAGATGGAAAACATAAAACTAGTTGATTTTTAAGCCGTTTGTTTGAGTACTCTCTTCCAGGGCCGTACCCAGAAAATAATTTCGGAGAGGGTCCGACATTTCAGGGGGGTCTGACTTATTGAGTATCATCATTTTATATATAAATACACTCTCACACACATATAAATATACATATAATGTGATAATTTCGGGGGGGGGGGTCCGGACCATTAGGACCACCCCCTGGATACGGCCTTGCTCTCTTCACTACTCCCTTCTAGAAGTACTAATTTGAACATAAACTGAACTGTATGTCAAAGTGCCTGCCAACAGTTACTGTAGCAATATGTGTTTAAGCAAGTGCACAGAAGTCTAGATGTCATTAAAAATATGTAGAAGCATAAAATTTAACATTAGTGGAAAATTGTAAAACTACAAGAATCAGAAAACATGTAGGCAAAGCATTAACAATGGTGAACAAGCTAAAGCGTTTTCAATCTTTTGGACAGCATCCATTCCAAAACAGAATACTTTGAATTCTAGTACATTTAACACAGAAATGACACAAACACATTTAAATTCTGAAAACAACCACGCTCCAAGTCCTCGCCCTCTTCAGAAACATTAATTCCGCCATCAATTAATAACCCTTTTCACAATTAGACTTCAGCCACCATGGCACTTTGAGAGAGATTCCGTCTGTCCAATTTATTAGTCGAGATCATTTCATTCATCCACACAGTGTTTATAGATTATAAGGCCCAAACGATAGCCATCCATCAACGCAATGGGTTTAATTTGCGACAATGAATCCATGCAGATGGGGTGCCTGACAGGGAAAGGCCGCGTCTATCCAAGTGATGCGGTTCATTCATCCTCGGAGCTTTTCGATGGATCTGGAACATTCCGATTTCCCTGAAAAGTATCAATCCTGTTCGAATCGATTCCCGATCCGCCCTTTCGCCGTTAATCACCCGCGCAGAACCACAATTCACCGTAATTATAAGTTCCCGAGAAACATCTATACATCAAACTAATACATCCAGCGAATCACAACCATCCGTTGTTGGGGACAATTGACGTTTGCAACAACTGTAGTTCCTTCACAACAGCGGGTTGAACGAAATCAATGCATTTTGGTCGTTTTGAACTCGGCTGATCAGAAGATTGATAACGATTCCAAGCGCATCTATGATCATCGTAATCTCCATCAGAGAAAGAGAGCCCCGATTTGTTGGCCTCGCAATTATTATTTCAGCTTTTAAGTGTTGCGGCAGTTGCGGGCAGTTTTAAACGTGATTAAGAGGAATATTGATAATTTATTATCAAGCGCGCCTGAAACAGTTAGTTGGCGAAAAGGGAGTTTAAATTTTCTGCGACAGATAAGATAATGGGTGGAATCGAAGCCATAGGTTCGGGTTTTCAATAGAGTCTTTGTCAGAAGGAACGACAGACAATACATCAGCACGAGCAAGATGCTGTTGAATGGCCGCACAGCAAGAGCTTAGAACCAGTCTTAACTATAGGCACGCCCCTCTTGCAAAACGCAGCTAGAGCATTACAATTTAGTACTATGTCTAATTAATTTGCATCACATAAAAAATAACCCTAGAGCAGAGGTAGTTATTTAGAAAAGGGGGATGAAAGTTTGGTTGTTGCAGTCAACAACTACATACATACTACACACGTTAATTGAGGTGGAGACAAGTTTTGTATAACTCGTAAACTGAAAGAACAAAAATTAAAGATGTCTTTAAAAGGAGTCAGCATATCGAAAATTCCTTAATTCAATCAATATGACTTCCCAAACGTTAACAAAACTTTTCAAAGGTTACTGGTGTTAGTTAGTAGAAAAACAGATCGAATACTATTAATTTATTGGAATAACTTTCCAGTAAATTGAGGCATTCATTTGAGCTCATGCAGTTTTCAAAAATTTAAGAATAAACGTAACATCAGCAACAGAAGTTTTGTTGACAAGGCACTAAATATACGTTCGCCTTACACGTTTCCACATTAACAAAATTTATATTATCAATTGCATAAATGTGTATAGGAAATTCCCGTATAACTAAAGTGTTTGATATAGGTTTAGTCTGGTTGGAAAGAATTACGGAGGAGTAACAGTTCCTCCTGTTGCGTTTTTGTTTTCTTTTGTTTTGTTTTAAATATTCATCTGCACAGGCCTATATGTAAAACCTTTTTAACGCATGTACAATATATTGTTATGAATGTTTGGAGTGATTGGCTCCTCCGGGTATTAAATTAGGCTAAAATTCGTACTCTACGGGTAGAATAATTAAAATCTGCAGTTTTGTTGTGCGTAAATCGGTTAACTATATAGAGAGTTTTGAGTTCCCCATTGTTGAATAGTTTTGGTGGTTTCTAGCCAAATATTGGCGGTATCACTTACCTGACTTCAGTTTTTTTTTTGGGGGGGGGAGGGTTGGCGCCAAATCTAGACATATTTTGGCAAAAAGTCGCCAAGCTTGCAAACATTTGGATCGGCTGTATTAATGGGGCTGTAATGTTTGCTTTTCTGCATTGGTTTCGCTCAATACCATTATTAGAATGTTCCCTAAGCGTGAGCGAAAAGTATAAATGGGCAGCACGCCTCACACAGTTTAGTGCAGTTTTGAGTAAATTATGGTAAAGTTCACTGCATTAGTAGTCATAAGACTCTGTGTCAGTAGCTCTATATTTCTCTGTTGCAAGATTTTGTATTTCAAATATTTAAGTCAAAATTACTAGTAACATTAATATTCACAAGTCTAATTTTGAATTTTTTTAAAGTTTCACTATCACTACAGTCTTGTAACACATAACTCTCTACAGCGGTTAAAAAAAAATCAAAAATGAATGAATTCCTAAATAAATAACAATTTTTTTCAGAATACTTACAAGTAAATAACAGCAGACGTTTCCCAGAAACGCAATACACTTAAATATTCAAGCACATCATGATTTTACGCAAAAAACCTGAAACTGTTTTCTCACACCTTCCGAAAAGAACTGCCAACCCGCCAATTTATGGAGAAAGTTTCTCTTTGACAACTACGTGCCAACCTTAACACCGACTCAAATACGTGCCCTTTAAGAAGATCGAGTTCATTACGAATTTCAAGAAAAGGAAGCGATACAGAAACTTGAAATCGCATGTTCTTAGAAAGATGTCTGGAATCGCATATGGTTCTTCTTTTTATTAATTATTTACCTTCGTGACTGACGCAGAGAGGTGCCCGTAGGCACAGAAACTCGAATCGTCAGCCAAAACGGTTCCGTTGATTGTAAGCGGAAGAAGTTACGTAATCAGCAAAATACAGTG
Organism: Cheiracanthium punctorium; assembly: GCA_038373885.1. Lineage (NCBI taxonomy): Eukaryota > Metazoa > Arthropoda > Arachnida > Araneae > Cheiracanthiidae > Cheiracanthium > Cheiracanthium punctorium. The sequence goes on from JAWZYV010012008.1 coordinate 913,903, forward strand.
ACCGATCAAAATGATATTGAAAAAGAATTAGGGTATTAATTAAACTGTATAAATTGGTAGGATTTCGGCAAGAATCCATTTAATTTCTTATATCCAGTCTATTATTCTTCATTTTCTGTAGTAGCATCTAGAAACACGAGTAAAATTATTGACCGAAGTTCCGTGAATGCTTTACAGACGCACATGGCTTTATTTATAACAGCACTTTGATGCTTTCTGAGGAGTAAGATGTAGAAAAGAAAGTGTAAAAATTGACCAAAAGTAAACAGGGTTTTCATCACCTCATTTGTATCTGATTTGTGAAAATGGGAAAATCTATAAAAATGTAGTTGACAAGAAATAAAGCTGAGAAGTTTATAAAGTAACAACAACAGACATTGTACCATGCCCTCCATATACTTTCAATTTTCAGAAAGTTGATTATTCTTATAACTTGCACAACATATCCTAACCAAAGTAAATAAATGCAAGGAAAATTTAGACCTTTCCTTTTCTATGCTTTAAGTGGCGATAGGCTGCACGCTACACAAATCCAAAATGCGTTGTGTCAGTTCAAGGCCTTTGTCAATGATCTCCAACAACTTCTTTACAATTTAAATTCTAAAAATTTTTCCAACCTTTTGACAAAATCTGATTACAACTCTTCCTTCACTTCCATTATCCTAAGTGTTTCTTGGGCAGAAATAGACGAAAAAAGTTACCTATAAAAGATAAATGATATTTGAAGCGATGTCTCGTACTAAACGTAAAAGAAATACTATGGAGAAAGCAATACACTTCAGTGAAGGTAATTTTCAGTCAGCATATACTAATATTCTTTCAACTCTACTCAACCAGAAGTTCGAATACTACAAGATAAGTCAGTCAATGTCAGTTGGGCAGACTAACTGAAGTGTCCACTGATCACACGAAATATACGGATTTTTTTCTGATGCAAGCTGAGTGCAATCCAAATCAAAAAACAAAGGCAATTTCTTCCCGAGAATAATTGGCGAATTAAGTATTTTAGCTCTGCCTTAGCTGCAGTTCTAACCTCAATTCAAAAGTCATTCCCACTGAGACTCCACATCCAGTTTAACCCTTTGTGGCGCAACCCTTTCCCAATGCTGAAAAAAGGGCAGCCGTTGCCATCGCTCGACTTAACTACCAGCAAGATGGCGGACGATCGAAACGTTCATCGCGTGCCACAGATGAAGAGACCCCTTTTTTGACGCAGCTGGCTGTGCGGCGCAGCCAGCTGCGTCAAAAAAGGGTCTCTAGATCTGTGGCACGCGATGAACGTTTCGATTGTCCGCCATCTTGCTGGTAGTTAAGTCGAGCGATGGCAACGGCTGCCCTTTTTTCAGCATTGGACAATCTATCCAGCTGTTCTCGCATTTTTCCATTTTTCAGCAGATGTCAGTGCTGTTAAAAATAATCGTGACCCTTTTTTTACGGGAAATGACGTGCTAAAAAGTCAAGGATTCTCGTGGAGCTATGTCACCCGCAACTATTTTTATAGAAATCCAATCTATTCTTCGTGACTGGCAACAGTCAAAACGTCCGAGTTTGGTGTTCTCAGAGCGGGAACACTGCGCATTTAAGGGTTAAAACAATCTTTGGTGCAAGCAGTAAAACAGTTTCAAAATTAAACAAACAGGCCTTAGTAGAAGCAGAACATTTTTATTAAAAAAAAAAAGAAACTAATAGCTTGTATCAATGCATATTTTTATTATTTACCAAAATGAAGAGACAAACAAAAATCAAAGATAAATATTTTAAAAAGTCCCATCACATAATTCCCATTAACAAAATTCTCAACTGATAGCTGTCCGAAGAAACTAAAACAGTGACACGATATCGCCGACTGTTTAACCTATCAATTCCTGTCTTTTCTTTCCGCAACATTATTTGTTTAAGGGTAATCTTGTTTGATATGATTTTGTTGGTTTGCGAAGAGAAGTTCGATAGTCATTTCCTTAATTAAAGGGTTATTTTAGCCGACGGTTTCGACGAAAATGACAGTGAAGCCTTTTGCTGCCTTTTGTTCTCCCCTCCTACCATCCGCCTGCCCTTAAAATATGCAGACCCTCTGACACGTTATTCTCAAGAAACTGTCAGTTTACCCATTGATTAAGGAATCCCTGTCAGTAAAAGACAGATAAAAAAAAAAAAACGAAGGCAGTTCACCGAAGCTGTTTACTCGAGCCAAACTGAATTGGTTCTCGGTCATAATTACGTCATAAAAATAATGCGACGTGTGTGTAAACAAAAGGGAAAAGACCCCGCTAGCTGGGGGGCAACTTCTGAGATAGGAAATACATATTTGCCCAGCGCACCTTTTGAACCAATCAGGGCCGTTTAAACAGATTTGAGACAGCAGAGCACAAAGAAAAGTGGAGAAGAAAAGATAAAAAGGGGACAAAAATAAAATAAATATATATAATAAAAGGAAGGAAGAAAAGGCAAGTCTCTAAAAGAACCAAAAACTCAGCGCACTAATGACTGGCGTTATTAGTTTAGTCAACAATGACATACCCGCAAGGACTCCGGCAAGATAACTGACAAATTACAGCTAGTACGCCTGCGCCGAGAAATCTATCCCTTTTTGGATGTCGCAGGAAAGTTGACAAGACGTTGTTGCGTTATCGCCAAAAACGTCGTTATAAGCGAGACACTGTTTTGATGACGCTACATTAAGGCGAGCCGTTTGTTAGAAGGGAAAAAAAAAAAAAAACCTCAGCAACCCCCCCTCCAACCCCCATCCCCCTGTCTTCGAAGTCCTTCCAATAGATAACGACTTAACCAAATGACAGTGTTTTGTTGTGCCTCGAGCTTGTCTCTCATTACAAAAATCCGTGACTTGACTCCCCCCCCCTTTTCTTGTGCAGAAATTTTAATTAAAAACGAAGTGCCTTGAGGAGTGACTGCTTTGAATGGCAAGGCGAGAATGATCGAACATCGTAAAGCCTTCAGCATTACCCCCTAAATTTTTCATGCTAACGATGTTTTGTGCGAGACGATTTTTTTAGCACCCTCCCTGTCGATGTGCCCGGCTTTTTGTTATTGCTGCAAGAAAAATTGATAAGCCGCAATCAATTTTTTTCTTCTTCTTTTTCGCTGGCATTTTGTTTAAAAATCAGGGCGTCTCACAAAGCTTAGGTGTCATTTAGAGAGAAGCTTTTGATTGCCTTCCAATTCCTTGATGGCTAATGTCTGATCGGGTGAGTAAATACTTTCCATTTTTTAAGAGCTATCAGACGTTAATTATTTCACGCTAATCCGCCTGGGGCTAATAAAACTTTTGTATCGGTGATCATCGTTGATCTTTTGGATTGTCATGGGTAAAAGGCTTTTTTCTCTTTTTTTAATCTTCGTTTTTCTCCTTCTTAAGAGAATGTTTTCCTTGTGATGGTAAGTTATAACGAATGTAAAGATTTTCGTAAAAGAAAACTGAAAATTTAAAGCAGAAAGCAGAAAAAAGTCAAAAATATAACTGTATTATTTCTTTGAATGGTCAGTGTTGTTCTTGGAAGAAGAAAAAGTCAATTGTAATTTGTCTAGTCCGCTGGAGTCTATCTGGATACTAAACGAGCATTAAATTATTTATTTTGCCACAAAACTATCAAGACCTTTTGGGGGGGGAAAGTAAAATTAAATTGTCATCTATCTAAAGGGTTTCTATTTTAAGGTATGCATTACATAAGTTTCCTTGAAGGACATTACATAAGCACTTTCCCGTAAAGATAGCCAAATTTTTGTAGAATTCAAAAGTTTCTAGCAATTGACAGGAATTGAATTAATTATTTATTAAAATAACTAAGATATTTGCAATTACATAATTATTCTTCGTAAATTTCTTTATTTCTTCCAAATATTCAGGGACTTACAATGGTCGAAACTTAGCAAATTTATACCTAAAATCAGTGTAAGTTCATTATGCTTTGTAATTTATTTCAAATAATCAGCAGAATAAGTGAAAGGCAGTTTTAGCATACCGGAATCCGATTAAATTATAAATCAGTCTATAACTAATCAGTGCCTAAAATGATTACGATGTACCAAAACCAAACCATCACAGAAACCCGAAATCTTCTAAACATTTAACATATAGAGATATATTGATGAATTCTGGTTAGAAGTAAGTACATTTTATGTATATTTTTTCCTCTCGCTCAAATCTGTTTGAAAATTTTCAAACACTGCAAAGCTGACTATTATGACTATCGTCTTCAGCATTTGCTCATCTCAGATAATAGAACATAAATGGTAGCTACATAGGAATATAAGTGGTAGCTGAAGCACCTAACTACAATGAGGAGGTTAACTACAGAGTTTGGTGTTCCCAGAGCGGGAACACTGCGCGTTAAAGGGTTAAACTTGAATGTGTGTTGATGAGATCGTAAAAATCAAGTTTCAGATCATTTTGTTACATAGGAAATGGTAATTGGCACTTTCTCTGCTAAAGCAATAAAGAAAACTGCTCAAATCCGTGGTCACAATCAGTTGTGTCCCCCTCAAATACAGAACCAATCCATTCAAAATTAACGTACCAAAGAAACACTTTACTCAAGAAATCTACTGAACCCGTAGACATAATAATTCCGCATATCTCACCTCTCGAAAGTAAAAACCAGGCGCTATTTTTCCCACAGAAACGACTGCAAAAATGCAATAAATTTGCTCATCTTGTCCTCCAAAATTTTAGGGAGCACAAAAAGAAAATTAAACCATGGAGAGAAAAAAAAAAAAAAAATCAGCCGGAAAATAAAAGCCGTCCGATATCTATATTTTACACGATGCCAAAACGTAAATCCGGGTCTTAAATTACTTCCAATGGGCACAATGACACCTTTTTTTTTTCCCATTGCACCTCAAAGGGAGGGCTGGAACAGAATTTTTTCGTGGGAGAATCGAGTATAACCCAAGACCATGTTTTTCCAGCTACCTGGTGGGCCATAAATCCCCAGTGTCGTTCTATACGTCAGTCTTCAGTCAGAAGAAAGTGTCATGAATAAGGCTTGTAGTAATTTTTTTTTTCCTTCCTAGCTACAAAGGAGAGTTTCTTTTCCCTCATCCATTTCACGGATATTGCAGCAAGCGAACATTATTTTGTACGCTTTTTGATTAGGGCCACGTCTAATTTTAAACAAAATATTGAGAGAAAATAAACATCGTATTTGGAAAATAAGTTGTCTCCGTGGAGTAATTAATTTGAATAAAATAATTCTTTTTTTTTCAGTGATACCATATTAATTAAAATTTGAGACATAGTTCCAATCTGTAAATTCGTGCATTCTAAGAAACAATAGCATAGTAACATACTTTCTTCGAGGCGCGGATTCAAGGGGAGGGCGGTGGGGGCGATCACCCCCTCCTGGGCGAAGTCCAAAAATCTGTTATAATCTGTTAAAATATATTATGAAAGTATAATGAAAATTATGTAGCCTTTTTCTAAGGGGTGTTTTGCGGGTACTACTCCCTGTCCTTTTTAATCATCGCTCATATATAGATTTTATTAATAATTAATTAATTAATATGATCAATTATAGCAATTAATGTAATTGTAAAATGATTTTGTGCATTCTACGTCCCTGTTTCAGGTACAAAATCGCCCCCCCCCTCCCTGAGAATTTCTGGATCCGCCCCTGCTTTCTCCTTTGCAGGTATGAATGGTAGAAGAATTGCTTTCCCGAATAAATGACCCTATTTCAATTATTTTGCATCAATTTAATTTTAAGACAGCCTTTTAAAATAAAACCTGGCCATATTAATGTGACCACCCAAGACATATAATTTTTACTTTCTGAACAACGTAACATGTAAGAAATGTATTGTAAATACGAAAAAAAAGAAAACTGACAGTACGATTTTGATGTACTTGCATGTTTTCAGGTATTTGGAATTCATTCATGCAATTTTTTACAGTGATGTATTATGCATGTGTATGTATTATAGTAAAGGAAAAAACAGGTTTACAAGGAAACACCATTCTACAGTTTTTCTTGACGGTGAGTGTTGAGCAGTGTGTAAGTCCGATAAAGCCAATCATCGACTTTGGCTTTCCAACAATAAGACTTATCAAGGGGGAAAACAATTTTACAGGGAATGAAAGGTAAAACATTACCATTTATCGTTTTTCGAAAAGATGCGTGCAGAAATTAAAAGAAACACTCATAGAACTGGTGCTAATTTCATTTTATTATTATTTTTACTTTCCGAATATGTATTATGTAAGGAAAATATTGTAATCATTAAAAAAAATTAACTTTGAGATTTTGATGTATTTACACGTTTTAAGGACAACTAAATTCATTTATGCTATTTTTACTCTCTTTTTGTATGTGTATGTGTGTGTTTGTTTTTTTACAAGGAGACAAAAATGAATTCTTATTACATTACATTTTACAGAGACAAATTCTTGAAAATGCGCTGGCGTATAAATAAGCATTCGAATGAGAGGAAATTGGGTATGTATATTATAGTTTACTGTCACTCAACCTATATACATTTTGGTTTGTTTAAGACCCATTAGTTTTGTACAAGGCTACAAAAATAAATCCTCATACATTACGGCCAAATGTTCAGAAAGTGGAGGAGTTGCTCTATGTTTTTCTTTTTTTTTCTTTCTTTTTCCCTCGCTTTCTTAAGGTATAACTTCTATGAATAAATTGCTGTTTTACAGTAGTGGCAATTCTTTCGTCAATACTTGCCTGCAAATTTTTATTAGTACGGCAACGCTAATGTTGTCGGTAGAAATCGTCAAGCGGTCACATTAATATGGAAGGGTTATGCATATTCATGATCATGCTTTACCAGATTGTACTTATAATGATGATAGTAGATTGCAACCCGAAATTTTCCGATTTATTCGGCATTTGTCTTCATATTTTTATATTGTAAAAAATTCCGCATATTTCCTTTTTCATGATACTTATTTAATACATTCATCCACTTTTTCAATTCAACACAACTATAATGCAGATCTCCACCCCTCTCCGAAAACAATTCCAGACTAAGCCCCTTGGCTTGAGTGGTTTTTAAAATGGCCAATTAAATTGCATTCACGGAAAATAATTTATGACTAGGGATGGATTCAAGACGAGACAAAATGAAAGCAAGTCTCGTCTAACACTTGCTAATCTCGCTCTCGTCTCGCGTGTCTCGTTGGCTCACAACATTTTGGATTGCCATTTTGTTGCTGTATTTTTGCGATGTACTTTGCTGTATTTCGATGTGTGTGTGTGTGTGTGTGTGTGCATCAGAGTACTAGAAATATAAATCAGTAGATCCTGATCCCCCCCCCCATTATCTGTAGCTATTAGGTAGTCTAAAAGAATCGCTTTGGTTTCCATTCCGATGCAGAATCACAAAATAAAATTTTAATATGTTAAAAACAGTATACTAAGAAAGTACAAAATAGGCCTCCTCATTGGAAATCAAAAGTCGGAGACGTATAAGCTCCAGTAAAAAAGTACGGGAATGTCATACTCCTTCAACGACACGACTGCTTCTCCCAAAGCAAATCACTTCCATTCCTATTTGAAGCATATGCGGCAACACTTGATTCTAAGGAAGCTTTTCTTTTATAGTAGTTAAATGAAACTAAAAAAGATTCAGAGTATTTTTATAAAATTTGCAGTTTGCACAAAATTTCTCGTTAAAAAAGTATGAGAAGTAACTTTACTAGCAATGCTTAAGAATGTACCGTATATTCGATTCTCAAGAAATAACGACGCAAGTAACAACAATTAGAAGAATAAAGAGTATATTAATGACTATGTCATTTTATCTCTCATCCCCTTTATTGAAAATTGTATGAAAAATGTGTCACAAAAATGCGACATAATTTTACATATATTTAAATACTATTAGTTCACAACAGCTTTAATATATTGTTACAATATTTCGTAAGCTGTAGAATATGCATCACATGTATTTTTATATAAATAGGTTACAATCATAAAAATTTCAACATAGGGTTACCAGGCGAAATACACGAAAGAAGCGAGATAAAATGACATAGTCAATTAATAGCGTTTCAATATGGCAATAATGAAACTAAAAAACTAGGGGAGTTGAGGGGGGGGGGGTCTCCCCCCTGACTCGGCTCGAACAGCCGAGTTACACACACACATATTATATATATATATATATATATATATAGTTCACATAATTTTTACTCGTTCATTCATACTAGTTCACATAATTTTTTAGTACCATTATATTTAGTACATTTAGTACCATTATATATCATTAATACATCAAAATATTATTTTTTCTTTAAAAGATCGATTTACTCTCATTAAATGCATTGAAAATTTCATATTAACTTTTAAAAAATTATTTGTTTTAAATAAAAAGTACAACAAATTATCTAATTGGTGATTATTAATATGTTTCTCAGTATAAACTTTTATCAATCAAATTTAATATTTCTATAGTTTTTAATTAAAAGTTTTTTTATTTAATTATTTATTTATAATTGTTTTCACCACATGAACTGCCTTCACTTTTTCTGTCTCCTTTTCCTTTTATTAATAAGAAAGCTGTAACTTGACATTTCTGCATAATATAAATTCTCTTGTTTATTCATTTTTAAAACATAATTTATCAATCGACTTAGTATATTACTTTCTTCTTTTAATGGAAATAAATTCTTTTTAACTTTTCTATGCGTATCTAGTAACAGGGGCCGATCCAGAAATTTTTTCCAGGGTCGCATTTTTCGGAAAATTGCTTATTTTTATGAATTTCAATACTTAATTTTGTGAATTTTCCAATTATTTTTTGTAAATTTTCATTCCAACTTTTAATAAAAGCCACTTTTTTGTTAAAATAATTGATAAAACAGCTTAAAATGTAGGGTAAAAGGCCAATGAAGGGCCGTTATAATGGATTTTATGTTTGTGAAGGGGTCGTTCTAATTGACTGTAATTTTGTGAAGGGGCCGCAAAACGGGCTTAATTTTCGTCTGCGTCTCCCCTGAGTAATCAATATTTTTTAAAAATTATTATGACATAAAATTATCTGGTATCTAAAAAAATTAAGTCCACGTTTATCAAGACTCTTATATAAACAGAAATTAAACTTAAAAATTTGTATTCAAATTTTAAACGAATGTGACATTGTCATTCATTAATCGCAGCATTCAAATTTTAAAAGAATGTGAATTAACTGTGAAATTATCTCGCGCAATTTGTATGATAATGAAATGATTTGTTTCCAGCAGTTTTACGCGAACAACAAAAATTATTTGTAAATTGTTGCGCCTAACATCACATTCAATTACCCAAGTTCACCCGAACGGCATTTGATGATTCATTAATGAACTGATAAGAGTAATTTACCTGCAGGAACATGCAAAGTTGTTCCAATCGAAAATTTCGAAAGTTATTTTACCGCATTTCATTTCACCGCACAAGACTCTTGCATTACACATATATTCACCGGAAAGCTACTTGTCGAACCATTCAGAGGTACTCTGAAACCTGTGTCGCAAAATTCTCAAGCACAAGAAAGGGGGCAGAAAAAAATATGATACGGTATCAAATGTTTCAAATATCATTAAAAACCTGTCACCATATATCATCAAGAAAAGAATACACGATGTCTAGAATGGTAAAGAGATCTTTTCCCTCCCTGGTGGAATAGAGAAAGTGCAACTACAGAAGGTGGAAAAAGTTCTAAAGCTTCGAACATAAAAAAAAAAATTACAATACCGGTATTGTAATCTGGTGGTTCAAATGTGGCAGCGTTCTGTCGCAAAAAATAATTTATAGTCCTGTCCTATATGTATTTATGGGACCGTTACTATAGAATTACTGATTCTACTTTTTTTTTTTTAAATTCACGAATTTGCGTTACTTCAGCAAATGTCACATTCAGGATAAGTTTGAGTTGGAATAACCTTCAAATTGTTATTTATTATTAGACATTATGAATTACTATTATATATGAATATATTATATGAATATATTATATATATGAATATATTATATATATTATATGAATATATTATATATATTATATGAATATTATTAGACATTATGAATTATTACCTAGTGAAAATAAAAGTGTAAGGAAATGAAGTTCTCAGATGTTTTAATAAAATAGAGATGCACCCATTTTGAGAAAATTTTATGTTCTGTTAGATAAATCAAAAGTAGTCTTGATCTTACAGAAATTTTGTTAAACTCACGACTAATTTTGTTGAAAGGCAATGTATTTTATGAATGCAATCAAACTTTGTTTCGGCCAACTTAACACTCATAATATTAACTAATGCTTTTACCTTTTGTTTTGTTGATTTTTAATTTCTTTATTTAGATTAAGGGTTAAAGAAATGAAATATTTGAGCAGTAATTTTAGAGAAATGCATCTCAAACCTTTATATATGTATATATATAATTTTCTTTTTTCAAAATAAAGCGAAAATATACAAGTATCATCAATAAACAAAGCATTTTAAAATATTTATTAACTGTCTATTTCAATTTAAGATAGTCTAATCAGAAACAGCTAAAAGTAATTAAAGGTGGTGTACTGTATTAAATATACATATATATATATACGGGGTGTCAGAAAAACATGGTAAAGCGCTTTAATCTTTTATCCATTAGAAATAAGTCGGCGATGTAAAATGAAAAAAAAAAAAAAATGTTTAGGAATGAAGTAGAAAAAAGGTTACGCTAAATAAAAAGAAATCATCTCGTTAACTTTCAAAAAGTGACACTTCCTAAATTTGTATATGACCCCAGTACAGTTAGTAAAATGTGCCCCCATCCCTAATGAGGTAATGTACATAATTTGAGAATTATACCCTAAAAATTGTCAGAGATATAAAGGTAAATATATGTTGACTTAAACCACTTTTCTCTATTGAAAAAAATCGCGTTTGACGATCGCGTTTCAGGGGTCATACAGAAATTACGAAAGAATTTTCTCTCCCCCATTCTAACAATAAACGTTTAAAATCAAATTCATGTATAGCCTCTGACCATCTTTATTTAAGATGAAAGGCTGAAATGTTGTACATCACCTCATATGATATGAGACACATTTTACTAATTGGGAATTTCTTTAATGTGGACGTTGTATACCAAGTTAAAAATTGCCACATTTTAAAAATTAACGAGAGGAATTTTCTCTGAATGTAGTCTTTTCCCTACCTTATTTTGAATTTACATTGCCTACTTAACTCTAACGGATAAAAATCTAAGCCGTGTTTACATCTTTTTGGGACATCCTATACACGTATATATTATATATAATACATATACTACCGAAAGAAACGATTTTTCATGTTTTAATCTGACAGTTTATTTCAACTTAAAAGTACAACTTTATAAAGTATCAACAAAAGTATCAACTTTAAAATTATACAAATTCTTTAATGTTACTTGTTCTTAAGACTTAATACATAATACATACATACTTATTGGCACTTTGGAAAGAAATCCTTCATAGTGCTTTGTTTTTGTGGCTTTGTTTTGACTTTCCAAAGCTCTTTGTCGATATTAATTTTCTGTGCGAAAGATTCATTGTTTTATGTGCGAATTTTATTTCAGCGATTGTTGTTCATTCAATCAAAGCTAAAAATTCGTTAAATCAGAGTATTTTAGCACCCTTTTTGTCGGGACATTAAAAATATTCGTTAAATCGGAGAATTTGTTAAATCAAAGTACGTTAAATCGAGGTTCGACTGTATGTATATTCAATAGATACAGTGTGTTGATATAAAATCAAATAGTCAGCCACCGAAACAGCTCAGCACTCATACTAGCAATACGACATCACCTTGTAAAATTCAAGAATCGTCAAGTGGAACATCCAACAGAAATCGTCTATTCAGGATTTTTTTTTTTTTTTTTTCAAAGAAGAAAAAAAAATTCCCGATCCATCCCTGTCACACGACTTATCACCTTTCTCGGCTGACGGACAGCGCAACGAAGGTCTCATGGATGGATGTCCGTCCATACATACGACTCTCGGGGTGAAAAGTGGAAGAATGTTTAACCATAAACAAGCCATCACCGGGTCATGCATTATTCACGCGAACAAGGCAGAAACAGGGATGGAGTTGAGGTGTATGAAGAAGAGACAACGGATACGGATATTAAATGCTAAAAAAAAAAATTATTTGAGGCGCTCCCCGCAGAGTTAAAAAGGCTGAAGCTTCAGTCACCTGTTGCTCCAAAGTAGGCGGTTAAATGGAGATATCTTGCTGTTTCGGGGAAGAAGGGTTGGCGAGCAAAGCTGTAGCTGTTATTTTTGTAGCAGAGAAAAAAGGAGTTAAAAGAACATAAGATCACTTATCGATACTAACAGATAAATGCAAGTCATGATGATCGTGATTATTCCGGAAGGCTAGAGATTTCCGGGCTGGGTCATGTTCCTCATGTAATTGTATATTATCCTCCTATTATTTGCAGATTATTAGATAGTTATATTTATTGAATTCTATCATACCACTGCAAACAATTCAGGTGCAAACTGCAGACCTCGCTAAAAATTAAGGAGTATATTAATTATCTAATTTCAACGCTATAACAGCATTTCTAAACAGACTAAGATTCTATGCAAAAAGTAGGCAGCAATGTTTACAAGTTTGGGACACACTGACATAGACGATTTGGAAGAGGGTACTTGGAGAGGAGGATAGTACAGAAGAGAATTGTCACAATGTTGTCAAACTAGTATTAAATCGATCAAAGGCAATTATTGTAAAATCATATTCTATCATTTCTAAAAATAGTATTGGAAAACAATCGATTGCCATGAACTGTTTCCAAAATTTGTACTTTCTGGAAAATAAATATATCTACTTCGTTTCTCATTGTAAATATTATTGAGAACTATTCTGCTTCTACTTAAATGAATCCTCTCGAAAACCTCTTAAAAGGGATAAAACTTTTAGAAAAAAATGCACACAAAAATTATAGTCAAAGATAATATTCCGAAAAGCACTGCATTGTCAAAATACAGACTACTTCAAAAGCCGAGATTCTAAAAATATGCAAAACCACAGAGCAAACGATAAAATAAAATTCTTTGGGAAACTGGTTGCAATATTGATAGTTAACAACATCATATTAACATATTTACAATAGCTTTCATAGTGCAAATGAACTCGCGTAAAAAATACATCCGTTAATTATTTTATGCATGAAAAAGAATACCACAAGAAAGCATAAGTGGCAATGAAGAATTTCACAAAATTAAGTTTTTTAAGACATTGACACCAGATTTTTATTCATTTCATTTTGTAACCAGTAGAGGAGCTTGGGAGTCTTCATTGTAATATTACAGATAGGCAACGGCATTAACTAACTCAAAATTCTCCATTATGCAAATGAGCCCATGTTTATAAAAAACAAACTTCAGCACCTATTTTGTGCATCACGAAAATAAATCAGTACGAACACTTATCCTTTTACAGGTCTATGTTCCCAAATGAGAGCATCATATTAAAAATTTATTAAAAAATTAGCAGATGTAGTTAACAGATGACTTGACTTTTTTGAAATAGAACTTGCATGTCTATCATTAGTGGGAAACTGGATAAAAAAAAATAAAAGAAACTAGCCATTTTCAAAAAATTTACGGAGCTATCTTGATAACCCCCCCCTCCCTATTCAAACTTAATTCATAAATTTAAAAATAAATCTTTCATTTATTCTTAATATTTCACTTATTATTTAAAATACCCATAAAAGTATAGTCAAAGTATAGCCCCCCTCCATAGCCAGGATTGACCAATCTTCCCATTTGGGAACACAGTGAAAATGCGGGGGTACTATTTTTTTCCCATTTAAACTAATATCTTTTAACTAACGCATTAGAAGGCAAAATATGCAAAAAACTAATTTAAAATATGCCTAGATCTGAATGTAAAAGGATAAAATTGCCTCAAAATTCCCTAAATGTTCTCTACGCTATTGACTTCACATCCACTTCACCGTGTTTATAAACATCATTCGCCAGCAATTCTAGCCTGACTCTACTTAAAACCCTCTGCGAAAGCTCTTAAAAGTGACATAACTCTTTGAGGGAAAGTTCACATATGAATTATAGCCGAGTCCAAGGCTGTTCCAACCGTATCTCGAGCCAGATACAACAACACTTGCTGCATCATGCCTAGACTTGGGCTACTTCATAAGCCGGTGGTGCCCTATCCTCATATAAAACCACAGAGCGAAGGATGAGGTAAGAGAAGGTTGGGGAGAAGAGGGAGGCGGGATGGATAGTAACGAAGAAAACCGGGAAAAGAGAAGAGATGCTGGGGGAGGTGGACACCGGATACATCCCATAATTCAGCGCGAGAATGGCGGAAATAAATCTGGCTTCTGGGCAGGGTCTTCATTAAGTGTGTCTAGGAAGAGCGAAGAGGGAGAGAGAGAGAGTAGTATGTGTGTGTACGCTGCTGAAGTGGGATCTGTATCTTTCTCACCCGCTGTCTTTTGATCCATCTCAGACAGAGCTGGCTCTTGATGCGACGGTGTTTCCACAGGGTTGCCGGGAAGAAAGATGTTGATAACGAAGATGACAGTGATGGTTTTCGGGGGGGAATTGTGTCGCCAACGATGTCGTCCAGGACGGTAATGGGTAACTCTGATAAATGCGAATGAGACAAGGAGTGATTTAGGGGAGAAGAGAGAGAGAGAGAGAAAGGGCACGTTAAAAATAAATAAATAAATAAATAAATGGAGAATATAGGGGTTTTTTTTTTCTCCCTGGAAGCAAATGAAAGTCACTTGTGAATGAAGGTTAATAAGCGGTATAAGCAAACAGGGAGAGAGTTCATTGTTTCTTATTGGAATGAGAAACAGTGAAAAAATTGTGGCGGTACACCAATACCTCTTCGTACACGGTGGCAAAGCAGTGCAGTATAAAATACTATAGTACAATAAATAATATGGACTGGTTCCCTTGTATATTCCCCTATCCTCTTCCCACATGAACATCCGTACAGGCAAATACATACATGCTGTGAATTAAATAAATGCAATGAATATACAAAACTGAAAAAGAAATAGTTTTATTGTAATAATACTGTTAAAATTGCCGTAATATTGTAGTAATATTGCATAAATATTGATAATATAATACAGTCGAACTCGCTTATAACGAGCGCGAAGGGACCGCGATATTTGATCGTTATAACCAAGTGCTTAAAAAATTCAATAAAAAATCATGCACACTTTACTACGTTACTTATTTATTTTTTTCTGTACAGTACACAAGAAGTTGGTTAATTTACTTTGAACTGTCTTACTGTCGTTTCCTTCCGTTATTGTTCTTTGAAGAAAACTCATGACCCCAAAACATCGTCATTTGTACTCCTGCATTCATAAAAATTTTTAAGTCCTTCTGCGCAGTCAAAATCCGTTGAGTTTTTCGGGAGCGGCTGAAGTTGAAACTCTTCACATTCGTGGTTCATTGACATCGGAATGTCAAAAGAATTTTTCCAAGATTAGATCAATTGAACTGGAGATCAATAAAAATATTATAAAACAAAAAAACATTGCTGGCTATAGCCGAGGTTCATTCGTTAAAAGCGAGTTACGCTCCCATAGACATAACATTGTGCCAACCAAGTATTTCAAATTTTCTCGTTAAAATCGGGTTCTCGTTAAATCAGGGATCGTTATAAAAGAGATCGACTGTATTCGAAATATTCATGTCATCTCCCTTTCAAGTTAATATGAAACTTTTCTTAATAAATAATCTAACTTAATTTATATGCAGACTATACGGCTGTACTCGTTTTTGGTTGCATTTAGATAGAATTAGGTAGAACCTTTTCTATTGAATTTATGTTTTATCTGTTACTGAAGAATTAATATTGAAATCGCAAAATCAAATGGTAACACAAAAATGAATCCAGAATGCATTCAGGAAATTATTGCGCCCACAATTCATTTATACGAATAGATGATTGATAGACATTAGAATTTATGAAGTATGATGGTGAATTCTAGGACAAGATGTTAGTCTTCGTAAAGCTGGAGTGATTATACAATAATGCATATAAAATCGAGTTAATTATTTTGTGTTGGCGTCCAGAAAAAATAAATATGTGTTCGCGATCGTGTTTCAGTTTTTGTTATTCTTAATATTCCAGAGTTTTAAAGTTCAGAATGTTTTTCATTTTAAAGAAATTTTTATAAATCGCACAGTTTATTTAAAAGAAATAATGTATGCAATACTGGTGTTATTTTATGCTCTTGTTAAATTGCAGATGCTCTTGTCAAAAGCAACAGCTATTTTTCAAGAAGCTTTCGCTTTTAATTTTTTAAATTATTTTTTTGTATTTTTGGTGAAGTTGTATTCAATAAAAATTGTATATCAACATATTCTAAATGATTATTATTCTGAGAAGTGGCTTGCACGTTTTTTAGAAAGTACTGATGTCTGAAAGAATAATTAAAAGTAATTACTCTCCAGCAAAATGTTTGTACAGCTAATCTAAGTTTAATCGTTATTTTAGTAGTACATTTGGAGAAGAAATAATTAAATCAATGCCTTTTATTTTTAAAGTTCCCAAAAGAGAGTGCAGTTCTTGAAAAGTTTTGAATGTAATCTTCTGAAGGTTACTGATAGTAATGTCTAGTAGCATAAATGGACAAAGACCAGCATATATTTCCAACTAAACACGCTGCTGAAGCAAGTTTCCAGAAGTTTTCTCTAAGATATTTCCACCAGAAAACGCACACAAATTACATGATCTAAAAATCAAAAAATTATCAAAATATTAAATGTTCAAGGGGGGGGGGGACACAAAAATCTAATTTTTTTTACGAAACTGAAACCTGAATATTCATTCTCAGAAGGAGCAGACGAAATAAATGAATAACTCAAAAAGAAAACACAGAAAGAGAACGAAACAAATAAATAAATAAATTCCAAGTCTAGTAATCCCATCGAAGAAGTACCCTAAATTACTCCAAACAATCGCCTACGCATGTATATTTATGAACAGATAATCAAAAATTTGCATCTCCTGGTACTTTTATTTCTGCCAAATCGGGTGTATTAGAGGAGACTGCCCGATTAACCCGCCAAATATGGAGAGGGGGCAGATTCATTATTGCCGGGGCGGCGAGAAAGGGGCGCGTATTTATGTGTGCGGGTAGACAGATAGAAGGGCTGATTTATGGGCACTGAAGCCATTCCAACTGCCCTGAGCAGAAGCCGTTCCGCCGGTAAGAGCTACATAAATAGCATTTTGGCCATTTCACTCCTTGGCAAAAGGAAGCAGAGGAGGGGGAGCACAGGCCATCTGCGTTCTAGTTCTTTTTCGTTGCTGGGTGAGAGCAGGCATAGAATTTTTTGGAAGGCACTAAACTTGCGGTTCACGTTCGTCATTCCCCTGACAAGTGTCTCACTGTTTTTCTGCAGAGCTTTTCTCCTCGCTTTTTGGGATTTCGCTTAACTATCATTCTACGGGGGTCAGCTGCGAATGAATTTAACACAAGAGTACAGGTCGGGATTTCGACCATTTGCCAGAAGCCTCCCATTTTTAGGTCTTTCAGTAAGCGCAGTGTTTGCTAGATAATTAAAAGTAGGCATTAACCCTTTGAGGCGCAACCCTTTCCCAATGCCGAAAAAAAGGGCAGCCGTTGCCATCGCTCGACTTAACAACCAGCAAGATGGCGGACTTGGCCATCTTGCTTGTAGTTAAGTCGAGCGACGGCAACGGCTGCCCTTTTTTCAGCATTGGACAGTCTATCCAGCTGTTCTCGCACTCTTCCATTTTTCAGCAGATGCCGGTGCTGTTAAAAATAATCGTGAAATTTTTTTTTACGGGAAATAACGTGCTAAAAAGTCGAGGATTCTAGTGTAGCTATGTCACCCGCAACTATTTTTATAGAAATCAAATCTATTCTTTGTGACTGGCAACAGTCAAAACGTCAGAATTTGGTATTCCCAGAGCGGGAACACTGCGCGTTAAAGGGTTAAGTGACTCCGACGAATTTCATGATGATGTGCATACTCGTCCGTCTAGCATTTGTCTGTATATTACAAGCGTGAGAGTGCAAAAATCTACTAGACTGAACTTTTCATACGATGCAAATTAGCTAGATTAACATATAATTAGCACATTATCTAATTTGCAACCATACATATAAATATACAACCATTATCAAACAAGTAATTTGTACAAAATCTGAAATAAATAAAGTATGCTGATACTTAACTGAAACTTCATACGAATGTATGGTTATAATGATATGCACAATATTACATGGTGTTAAAATAAGGTTGCCTGTTAAACATGTTTCGTTCCAATCAATTTATTAATTAATTGTTTGAATAGGAAAAAAGAAACAAGAAAAGATCGGCTTTTCACTGTACTTTTGCATACATCTCAAGGTTCAGTTTGAATGATGTTACAAAAGCCTCAAAACACTGATGCGATGAATATGTACGTCTGTAACTCTCATTCCATAACTGAAGAAGACCCAAACGTAAGTCATTTTTGTATATCATTAAAATCTAACATTGTCTATCATAAAATGCTAACAGAAAAACCTCTAAAAATTAATTTAAAAAAATTCTCCAGCAAAACCGTCTCTAGTTAAAAGGGTTTTAATTAAATTAGGACGTACAAAAACTTCATACAAAAAGCAAATCTTGTTTATAACATTTCATTTTTAGTAATATTTTCATCGTTATAACTACATTACTTTACAAATAAAAATTTGAACAGTCGAGCTCTGTTAATAATGAAAAACTGTCAAAAATTTCAAAAAGGGGGAAAAAAAAGAAAAAGAAAGAAAGAAAGAAAGAAAAGAAAGAAAGAAAAATCCCCTACAATGTTACTTTGGATGTTTTTTGTATGGTTCGATAAATCTTTTGACAGGTATTTCTGCAGATGGAAAAATTTTGATTGATCAGCCATCTTTTAACCGCAGTTTACGTGAAACAACGTTCCATTATCTGATTACGCATAACAAATGCAAATCGAACAAACAAACACAACAACGACACCGAAATGAAAAATATCCAAAAGTAAACGAAACTTGTACGAAACACAATAGATCAGAAACCAGCCGAACACATGTCAAATTCACATAACACGTCAAACGCATTGTCACTTCTAATAAATATTAAAGCAAGTCGAACACACAAAGAACTGGTTGTTGACAGGAGACGAAAAATTAACCGCAGTCTATATTACACGCACAAGTTTTCCCAATTGCAACAAGGCGGTTTTTACACGGGTCGTTTTAATATGCAGCGTATATTTTTCACAAAAAAAAAAACAGCAAATAAAAAAATAAAAAGACGAGTTCGAAAATAAAACGACACTAATGCCAGGTTACAGTTCTGATTAATTAGAATATTATCTGTGACTGAAACTCCATAACGCGACTTCCTCAAACGCCAGCCAATGATGTGCAGGAGTTACGCGAACACACAAGGCGAGTTTTGAAACGTTTGACATTTAGAGGCAGAATATTTTCCAACTAAAAGGAAATTAAAAATGGGGAAAAACGCTAACAAGCCTATTCATTGCCATGACAGCTGAGGGAAAGACGGAAACTCACGTTCTTTCGGGATAGAAAATCGTCTGACAGAAGTGGATCCGTTCGTTCTTCTTCTTCTTCTTCTCCAGGGGCGCGGGGGAGGAGGAGGAGGAAAAGGGGTGAGGGAAAAGTGAAAAAGTAAAAAAAAGGGGGGGAGGGAGAAAAAATCCGGGTACTGCGTTCAAAGTAAAACTGAAGGGAAAAGAAGATTTTTGATTAAATTGCAGAAAAGGAGTTGTTTGAGAGAAGTCACCAGCATCAAAGAAGAGTGCATTCAGAGAAGATAGCTAATTTTGTCAGGTATGGCAACTGAGTCGGAGATTCGAATTGGACGAGGAGAGAGAACGAGTTTTCAGATTTAATAAGCTGAAAATAAATGAGGGCGAAAAAAGTTATTTTCAAGAACACAAAGGCCATTTTCTCCATTTTTACGTGATACAATCTTCTGTGTTGTGGAAGATGCAAATGCTTTCATAAAGCCGTGATGATAAGAGACAAAATCCAATATTTACACTGTTTTCAGTTCAAATTTAACTGGAAGATTAAAAATTTTATTTCCCTTTTCGCATTTAAATCACGAAAAAATTATTATTATTTTAATTACCAATCTTCTTTTGGCAAAGTGGAGGGCAGAAAAGCCTACTTACTTACACAACACTGACTTCTAGTTCTGATAAAGAATATTCACAGCACTTCCGAAACCGCTGTAACTTTCTCCCCTCAAACCATAATTTTTTTTAATTTTTTCACAAGTTCTTCTTTCTTCTTTTCGCACTTTTTAAGTACAAATCTTAATATCCCAGCTTCTGAAAGTCATAAGTAATCCTGATAACTCATGGCAATGAGATAATCGAAATATAAATTCAAATAAAAATGAAGACTGCCGAAAATATTCGGGGGAAAATAAAATTGGAGGAGAATTGAAACATTATTAGTGAAATATACATGCCATTAAAATATAAGTGTCATACTTTGTATGTGCAGTAATACATTTCTAAAAATAGGTAGAAAAATAGTTAAAATATAAGCTGACCAAAATAATCTGGTCTTAGTGTTTCACTGTTTTATCGTTGGCGAAAAGCAAAACCCAATTGCCTTGTGCCGTAGTCAGTTAAGTCCAGTGACAACAGTTAAACTAAGGTCCTGTTAACCCTTTAACGCGCAGTGTTCCCGCTCTGGGAACACCAAACTCTGACGTTTTGACAGTTGCCAGTCACGAAGAATAGATTTGATTACTATAAAAATAGTTGCGGGTGACATAGCTCCACGAGAGCCTTTACTTTTTTAGCATGCCATTTCCCGTAAAAAAATTGTCACGATTATTTTTAACAGCACTGACATCTGCTGAAAAATGTAAGAATGTGAGAGAACAGCTGGATAGATTGCCCAGTACTGAAAAAAGGGCAGCCGTTGCCATCGCTCGACTTAACTACTAGCAAGATGGCGGACGATTGCGCCATCATGCTAGTAGTTAAGTGGAGCGATGGCAAGGTGCGACAGCTGGCTGTGCTGTCGTCAAAAAGGGTCTCTAGATCTGTGGCACGCGATGAACATTTCGATCGTCCGCCATCTTCTGGTAGTTAAGTCGAGCGATGGTAATGGCTGCCCTTTTTTCAGCATTGGGAAAGGGTTGCGCCTCAAAGGGTTAATCTAGTTTTCTTTTTTCTCCCCTAATACAAGCACACTGATGAACACAGCTCAGGGGATCATATCTTCTTAATTGTGTTGCAAAATTTGCTGTTCCATAGCTGAACTTTACTTATGCTCCCCTAACCCAAATGTTTGTTCACACCACGGTCATATGTGAGTACAAAAAGGAGATGAAGAGCTTTTTTTTCGGGGGAGAAAAAAGAGTTAAAAATATTTTGAACTTTATCTAATACACTCATGTCCATAAATTAAGGATAATTCAGAATCATACAGAAATTGATCTCTAAAATAAAAATTTCACCTGTGGAATGATCACACACATCTTGAAGAAGAATATGCAAATTACAGGAAACCACCAGATGGCGTGGATGGTACGTCACAATGACGAGAGTGTAAGAGAGGGGTATATAAGGAATGGTGGCAAAGAAGTAAAATTGTTCACAAGCGCTGTGAAAGCCTTTCAGTGCAAAAACCGCATAGTTATGGCACAAAGGAGGCATTTGGATGATGTTTTACCTGGCAGAATTATCGGACGACTGGAATGTGGACGTACCCAGCTGGAAGTATCCGAGGAACTTGGAATCGCCCAGAGTGTCATCTCCAGGCTTTGGCAACGATTCCAAGATGATGGTAATGTGAGTAGACGTTACAGCACAGGTCGCCCCCGAGTTACAACGCCGAATGAGGACCGCTATTTGGCAGTTACTGCCAAAAGAAACAGACGGAGTACAGCATCAGACCTGTCTCGTCAGCTCTCTTGAGCTACCGGTACGACAGTTTCAAGGCAGACCGTGTACAGACGCTTAGGGCACATTGGTCTATATGCTCGTAGGCTTGTCAGATGTGTTCCACTTACCGCAACTCACTGTCACCTGCGATTAACCTGGAGTAGAGAGCATGCATTGTGGACACCGCAACAGTGGTCTTGTGTGATGTTTTCCGACGAGTCCAGGTTTAGTTTGGAGTCCGATTCTCGCCGGACATTCATCTGGAAAGCGCCAGGTACCCGTTACCACCAAGAGAACAGCATTGAAAGACACCGTTACGGTGGTGCAGGATGGCTCGTTTGGGGAGGAATTATTCTTGGTTCCAGAACTGACCTGCATGTTCAGAGTGTAACGATGACAGGCCACATCTATCGGGATGTCATTCTGGAACAACATGTACGTTTGTTTCGGGGCGCCATGGGTGCTGAATTTGTGTTTATGGATGACAACGCCCGTCCTCACCGTGCAAACATTGTAGACGAATGCCTTCAATCGGAGGATATCACCCGTATGCATTGGCCAGCATACTCACCGGATTTGAATCCAATAGAGCATGTGTGGGATATGCTTGGCCGACGAATCGCAGCCCGTCAACCCCCTCCCACCTGTCTACCGGAACTTCGGAGTGCATTGCTTGATGAGTGGTGTAATATTCCCCAAGATCAGATTGACCATTTGATACTCAGCATGCCTAGGCGTTGTCAGGCCTGTATTGCATCGTCCGGGACACATACTCCGTATTAACCATCCTACTAACCATGTTATACTGTTTTTTGTAAATAGGTTCTTTTTTGAAATTTGGTCAAGGGAGTAAAACTTGCAATTTTTATTAATTATGTCAAACATATAGCATCTTTTTTGCTCTTTACTTTTTGTTTAATAAATAGACTTTACAAATAAGTCAAATTTGTTTTGCTTCTTTCTCTTTCTTTGCCTGAACTTCATTATCCTTAATTTATGGACATGAGTGTAATATAAACAATAATGCAAAGAAAATTACAGGATCTTTAAAAATAGAAGCTATTGCAATTTATTTATATTTTTCAATTAAATATTATAAGGTTTCATAGTACAAATAATCATATATATTAATACGTGCTAAGGTTAAGATGTTTGCCTCCCTTTTTAGAAAAAACCTCACAATTACTCCACATAAATTTTATATCATTTAATAGAGAACTGCTTGCCCTATCGGCATTAACAACTAAAAAATTGTTATTGCTTTTGTTTTTGTAAATTAATGGGTGGAATGCAGAAGTGGTGCCCATGCCAAATGACGGCGATAACGCACCATTTCTAACAACCGTTATCGCTTATCTTCGTAATGAAGAGAAACGTCAAAGCTGCTGAGTATTGCGATTTGCGAAAAAAATTGCAGGAAGAGGTGATATTCTAGGACTTTTTGTACATTTAGCATTAGTTTATCAGTGAAATTCGCAGTTAGTGCAAGGCCAACGCGCATATGAAATATGACGTCATTGCAGGATTCGTGTGTTATCCTTTGCAAGTGAAATCGCTCGTGGATGTAGAAACGCTCGCTAGATGGGTGCAAGAGTTTTGCTTGTTGCGATTTGCGATTGATTTCGTTACACAAGAATCCGGCCAGCTTGTAAAAAATAAATAAAATAAATAATATTTTGTAATTTTGCAATGTGATATCACACTTATTTAGTGTTATCACACTCGTGCGGGTACCGCTAGTATAAAATAATAGATAATTTAATAATTCTGAATTCTATTCACATCTTTATAATGCACTGGAGAACTAAGTTTATGCCAAATCAATGGAATATGATTTGATACAGAGCAGACTTACCCCCTGCCAAAATTTCAAATAATACATAAATTATACAAATCTGAAGTCGCCAAGAGTCTCGGTGAAATAAGCATTAGTACCACTACTTTCACAGCAATGCAAAATCTACGTTTTTTTAAAACACCAAGAATCTGCTGCACTCAGAATGATCGGGATTTGCACAGGCTTTCAACCTCACCAGAAAGAAAAATAAGAAAAAAAAGAAGGTACATATTCTCAATATGAGGGTAATTCGTAAAATATCCCATGCATTACACAGATATGACCTCCTCAATCCACGCTCTGCGAATATAAAGGATTCCTCTTTCACAATACTTTATGGGCAGAGAATGTAATAGTCACCCCTGTCGAGTCCCTGTAACGACATGTGCTTATATGCGGACGTGAGAGAGAACTTTAATAATCTTATTCCCTTATCTTTTCTTGCCCCGAACTTCTGTTGTAGTGAAAAAAGAAATCTATATAATAATAATAAAAGCTGTGCCGGTACAAAATAATAATATAAACGAGGAATAAGAAAACAATTCCTTAATGGATGAAACCTTTATTAAAGAAAGCAAAACTATACATATACATTTAAACAGCATTTACAGCCGTTTGCAGCAAACTTTTGGATATCCACAAATGCTGGACTGTACCGTTCGGAAAAAAATTAAACTGTTAAGAACACCATTTTTTTTTTCAAATCAGGAAGTATAATAAAAAGGTAAAATAATTTTTTTAATCTACTAACATACATTGAGGGGGGGGGGGGTTATAAATTCTGAAGCAAACAGATTTAACAGTTAGTAATAAAATGTACATCAGAATTCTCACTCATAATGCTGGTTTTTTCTTTATTTCTTTCTTTCCTAACTGTGTGTCATTCTGGTGGTGTTTATCAATTTATTTTATACTATTTCAACGGGCAACAAAAAGCAATTTTTTTTATTTTTTCTACATTAAATTTTCTTTTTAAGTTTAATGTTTCTACCTCACTTGTATGTTTGATTGTCAACTATTTAATTGCTTCATAATAACGTGAACAAAATTCTTACGTTCGCTTGTTTTCAACAATCGAAATTTGGACTCAACGTAAAGCAAAATACACCGTGACGAATTGAAATTCATTAAGCGACAAAGTAAATTTCATCCAATAATACACAATTGCATAATAATTAACAAATTTGAAATACATAATCATAATTTTGAAAGAAAACGAAAATTCTGCGAAATAAGCAGTTTCACACCAACAGAGAAATGCAAAACGGTCCTACGCATATTATGAAAATAGGAAACAGATGATTGCATCAAGGCAAACGCCTTTGTCAGTTAATAAATTCCAAGAGAATGACAAAATGAAGCACAAAATTAAAACAAAAAGAAGATATCTGGTGTACGACAAAGCACAATTAGGCAGAAAACAATTCCAAAGTGAATTTAGTCGATATTTCGCGTAATTTACGCACTGCTTTGAAATTGTAATCTAGCGGCGATAATCATGGCATTATAACGACATTCGTACAAAATTTTGTTGCACGATACGACTGAAGCCGTTTTACATTGTTTCAACTGTAATGTTACTGTTTAGCTTTATCAATCATTTCACACACGGTTTAGGTAATTTGAAATAATGAAAAGTAAATCTAAAAAAAAGGAAAAATAAATATCTAAAGAACTAACAAACGCGCATCCAAATAACTAAAACTTATTTTGATTTATATTTTTATGTAAAGTATTTATATAATGACTTAGCGTATTGAAACATAAACGACAGTTAAATGATGTCGGGGAATTTCTTGTATCCTCTTATTCTTAATATTAAGGATTTAATCTCAAAATTAAGGTTCATTTAAAAAAATAATTCAGTATCTGTTTGGGGGGGGGGGGGAATCGAGCCAATTGGTCTGTCACCATCAGTAGCGGATCCCGAAAATTTTATTGGGAGGGGCTGAATTTAAAAAAAACTTTATTTCACCCAATTAAAATGTACTAGATATCAAAACATAGTACTAGAAATCAAATCAATTTTAGTCTAAACCAATGTGCATGCTTTTGAGAGGGGCTATGTTATAAAATATGATCATTTTAGTTATTTAAAGTGTATAATACAGCAGAATGTTACCCTTTAGCAATCTCTTTTTGGGGGGTGCTGAAGCGCCCTAGCCCCTCCCCTCGATCAGCTACTGGTCACCATTTACAAGCATTGTCTTTCAAATTTGAAAAATAGCTGGAAAATGATAAAAATGAATTTTCTGGATATTTTTATCTGTTTAAAATTTCAAACTAATCGCTACAAATGCATAAATGTCGCCTTGAAAGTTTAAAATATCTAAAAAATCTTTAAGTAGACTTTCTTCACAGACTTTTCCTGCGTTTGTTAGTGAATTTTTGCAAATTTTCAAGTAGGTTGATAAAATGGCATGGATTGAATTGGACACAAGCAAACGAACAAGCCCACTACAGATTTTAACAATTGATCATCTAAGTATTGTGTATTAAGGCAATACCCTACTGTAGAAAACCCTCGAGTAACTTTGTCTTAAAACACAGTACTTTTTATTTAAAAGAATAATAGGTAGCATTTTTCAGATGTAGGGGAGGGAGGAGGAATCGCAGCAAATCAGGATGCGAGAATTTGCGGAATTATGTCGATATTGTGATTAGGAGAATCGTAATCGCACTCGCAACGATTGTAAAAAAAAAAAAAAAAAATAATTTCTCATCTCATGGATCAGATTTGCATAATTTTTACCGGATTCCGAATTGATGGGAATAACCCCCCTGGTTTACTGCAAGTTATACCTTCCTACACTTTAGTGCAACGTTAACAAAAAAACATATGCGTTTCTCAGTACTAATCCCTTTATTAAACGAATCTAGTCTAGTCTAGTTTCATCATTAATCAACAGCGGCTTACTTTATCATCGTGTTGCCAAAAAAAAAAAAGAAAAGGAAAAATACCAGCAACAATTACAAATTTTCGGCTGAAAAGCTGCCTAACATAACGGCAAAAACGAAATTATAAATGCACATTTAGATAATAAGATCAGACAGCTGCGTCACTCTTCTAATCACACCGGCGAATGTCTAGTTATTAAACAAAACAAGCCCAAAAAAAGAATAAATTATGCCTCGCTTACTAATTAATAACGGGACTGGCGAAAAACATCTAAACTCTCTTTCTGATTAGGAAAGGGGGCGAAAAAATCGTACAGATGATGTAAGAAAAACGCAAATCTTCAAATACGAATTTGAGTTCGAAATCTCAAAGTAATTAGTACACTGAATTAAGAAAACAGATACACCCCCCCCCTTCTTTTTCCTACAAAATAAATAAATAAATGAAAAAAAAAACTGATTATACATATTTAATGCAAGTGATTCAATTGCAAAAGCACAGAGACGCGTATCCAATCTTTAAAAATTCCACCCTTCTTTAAGTAAAAAAAAGCAATACATATATATGTATGTATATATATATTGTACGATTTTAGAATATTTAATGAACACGTGCGTACTTTATTTCATTTTCACCATCTTTTTTATTTCTGTCTCTCCATCTATCTATCCCAGCACAAGGGAAAATTTTTATTTCATTAATAAACTCAATTGCTCATGTATAATGAAGTTATGGCATAAAAGGGAATTTTTATGCATATTTTTTTCCTCCCCGATGTTTTATTTAGAAATGAGTTTTTCGGAATTAAAGCCCTCACTGATGAATACATCATCTCCAATGAAGGTATCATAGGGTTGTCACTAATTAATGGACGGATTAGAAATGCGGGGAGAAAAACACTCGCTTGCTTTTACGTGAGAATTCAAAACGGATTCGGAAATTTGGGAGAAAAATGGTCTAAGACCCTACAGCAACTTTGAACGCCTTTTCAATTAGTTAGTTCCTTTAAATGAGCGTTATCAACTTAGAAGTATTCTAGGAAAACACCATTCGCCTATGGACCTCACACCTTTTGGAATTTCAGGAAGTGTTTGGCCCAGGTTCTCGGGATTTTAGAGCCAGCCACGCCAACACGAAGTGAATTAAAGGCCCCAGGCCATTCAACGGCCCTGCATTCGACAGCAGGGCCGTTGAATGCCCTGCTGTACCCCAGATTTACACTAGAGCTATGCAGTTTCCTGAACTTGATCTATTAATTAAGAAGTAAATCCAGACATTACAGTTTAAAACTGCAATGCCATTCAATTGATTCAATTAAATGTTTAAAACCGTTTACATATTTGAACAAAAGTGTTGTGCAGATTTGATGCTGCAAAATTCCGAGATTTAGACGAGATGATTCCAAACTTATCGATTTGACAAGTTTGGAATCATCTCAAATCGATTAAAATCAGCTTCTTCAACGGACATTAACATAAGTTAGAAGAAAACCATCAAGAATTGATTGACAATAAATTTCAGTAATTTCAGTAATACAAATCTAAAAATCTGGAGTGACTCCACTCGACTTTCCGAACACTTAAGATTAAGATCATTACCAAGCATTTAAATAAATTTTAATCGATGAATAATTCAAACATATATACCAAATCGAAGCTCGATCGAATGTACCGTTTAAACGCTAGCGCACTTTCAAGAATTTCTCCTCATAGCCATAATGTAAAAGAAATCTTTGTCGTAGCCCTGTAGAAAAACTGTAAGTCCTATACACACCAAAATCAATACCGGTCTTGCGACGGTGGTTTATAACATATATACCCAATTTGAGCTCAATCGCATGCCCTGTTCAGGAGCTATCTTGTTCACTCACATACACACAAACACACACACACACACACACACACACACACACACACACACACACACACACACACACATACATACATACGTACATACATACATACATACATCTCGTAAAAATAGCATAAATGAATTCAGAAGACCTCAAAACGTGTAAATACACCAAAATCTCGAATTCGAATTTTTTCATGATTACAATACTTTCCTTACATAGTACATGTTCGGAAAGTAAAAATGGCTTAACGTGTGTAATCAAAACACATACATAAACTTTACATGAGCACACAATATCGAAAAAAATAAAGGCTACTAAAGTATAAAAAAATTAATTTGGTGATTCATTTATTCATTTTTAAATTGAATCAAAGTGAACAATAAAACAAATAACAGAAAACATTTTTAAAAAATTGGATTTCTATATTTGCTTGCTAATAGAAGGAAGCTCACGTCACCGACTGCAGTCGATTAGAGCTGCATACGTCATTCCTGAAGTTTCCGACAACAATGTGAATCCTCATCAGAAAGAAGAATTCTGAATATTGGTACCTATCGTAAACTGCAAGCAATTGCCGAGAGGACTTTCGGAACCCCTTATTTAACGTTCACGTACGCCACTGGAATCGAACCCACAGTTTTGCAGTTAAAATCCAACGCCTTAAATACTGGGCTGACATTTCATATGCAGTCATTAAATATTATGCAACTGACAGATCACTTTTTTTTTTTTTTTTTTTTTTTACAAGTTTAAAACAAGCTTCAAAGTATAAATCTACATTTAAAAAAGATTCCTTAAATAACAATATTTCACTGAGTAGTTTAAACAGCTGTTTTGTCCATCAAAGCTCTCATGTTTTACCTTCTTTGTTGAAGACACGTATGAAGTTCTGCAAGTTGAATATAATCTGTTTGCTTGTTTGTACATTACATGTAGAAAGAAAATTAAGACAGTTGACAAGTCCTGGGTTGATGTTATATGTGAATACATAAATTTACTGTTTCTCTCCTTTCTTTTTCCAGCAAAAAGGTAAGTGGAAAGTTTCAATCATCTTTTCAAATTAAAAAGGAGATAGTAAACACTTTTTTTTAATTTCAGAAAATTCAATTAGGCACCCTCAAACAGCTTTAAGCAGAAAGCATCAAATGAATCAGCTCATCAGATTTTGTTCGTTGTAGAAGAGCATATTTTGAAAAATATTCTTTATTTTAGTAGCCTTTAATCACTAATAGAATAATATGCCATTCATGTAGCTAACAGTTTTTCAGTCTTAAGCTGACGAAGATAAATTAAGCTTCCCCGAAACCGAAATGCAGTTCATATTATTTTATTGATGATCGAAAAGACTGATAGACGTTTGTTCAGAAAAACGCGCGCGTGCGAAACGAAATTTTCGATCTTGCAGAGTTTGTACGCTGGGTTCAATTTCAGATATCTAAATTGCGTGACCTTTAAAAGGATAATGCTAACCTGATTTTAAACACTTGACATCCAGAGGACGTACTGCGTGTTTGTCCTGATTTTAACGTAGACGAATAACAAACGTACAGCGCCTGGTTTAACGTATATTTTATTCGTATCTGAGCCAGTGTTGTCAGATTGATGAATTAAGGCTTTAAAAGAGCCAAAGAAGAGCTGACAGATTGGCTTTTTTAAGCCAATATGACAACCCAGCTTTGATGCCTTACTACTGTAACGTATTTAATGTAATATTAAAGTGATAAACATGTAAAAACTTTCATTTGGCCTTTAAAAAAAAGCCAATCTGGCAACACTGATCTGAACTGTCGTTTTTCATTCACTGGCAAGGATCTTCCTTCTCCGAAGAGAATTCGGTTATGTTAGATTTTTCACTCACTAATTTTATATTTGACAGCAAGCACTCACTAATTTGAAGCTAAATTTACACTAAACGCTGCTATATACAAACGTACTTGAAAATAAGCGGCCTGGTTGT
This sequence comes from Cheiracanthium punctorium, assembly GCA_038373885.1. Taxonomy (NCBI): domain Eukaryota; kingdom Metazoa; phylum Arthropoda; class Arachnida; order Araneae; family Cheiracanthiidae; genus Cheiracanthium; species Cheiracanthium punctorium. The sequence goes on from JAWZYV010012008.1 coordinate 944,343, forward strand.
CAAGGGTTAATATAAAGTTCTGGAACAGTTAAACGTGCAATTTACAGAATTTCAAACAAGAAGTTTCATCAATACGAATGAAAAGAATAAGAGGCGAGAAACAAATGATGATACATTATTTAGAAAAATTTGGAAATCAGGGCACATAAACGAATCCAACGACTGGTATAAATACATATGTAAAGCAGCATCGGAAAATTCTCGCTAAACACAAACATAAAATCTAATTATTTTCAGAGAAAAATCGGCTGAACGTAACACAATACCAATATTTATTCACGTCTGATTGGCAACACATCTATCCCCCCTCCCCCTTTTTGCATCTGCAGTTGAACTTCGAATTCCGAATGGAAAGCCCGACTTACACCAGTAGAGCCCTCAAAATCAGAAAGAGAATGCTAATCCGCAGATGAAAAGAAGAGGAAATAATAATGAAAAATATTTTTCTGACATTTCGATTGGATGCAAAGATCTGAAACTGCGACCGTGACTGATACCTCGCGATATGCAAGACCGAGGCAGAGAGAAAAAATACCATTTGTAATGCAAATAAGGCCCAGATTTAAATATTAAATAAATGAAGAAAAAATGCATAAATTACTTTCTTTCTAAAATAAATTTATAACCCAGGGTTCGATGTAGGCTTCCATTAAAAAAAAAAAAATACACAGCGTCCTTAATTAAGAGAGAGACTTCGAAAGCTGTAAATAATGAATTGAATTTGGAAAAAGGGGTTTCTTTAAAATGTCTGAATTAGATATTAATTATGGTGTCATGCGGTATGCATTAAAAACGAACAAAAATTCTCCTTTTTTTAGTCAAATAATCATACACGAAACGATCATTTGAAGATTTTACTTGAATATATTAAAAATTTTCTCCCATTTTTGCTAAAAGGCGCTCGGGTAGGCAAGCATTTTATTTTGCATTAACATTCAGTTAATTCTTTATAAATCTTTTTTTTTCACTCCCTCCCTTCGAAAAGATCTTCGATTTTTTTTAAACTTAAAATTTAATTAAATACATCAAATACGATGTATAAAATTGAAATTAATACAGGTATCCATATTTGATTAAAACAGTTTTTTTTCCTTTATCTCAATACTTGAAAGCTGGTAGATGATCAGATAATGAGTTTTTAAGATAAATGTAAAAAAATAAAATAATAAAAATTTTCGGCGAGTTTTCCGCTTGTGCACGTAAGTCATATGGACATTAAATTATATTAATTTCTTATCCAACATTTAGATTTACAAAAAGGCGAAGAAAAAAATAGAGTTCGGTAAATAGATACAAAAAACTAAAATTTTTCTGCTTCGAGAAGATAATTGAATAAAAAAAATTAAATGAATTAAAAAGTTCAGATAGGCAAAAGAAAATCAAATTTAAAAAGGAAATGACAACAGGTAGATTAAAAAGAGTAATTCTAGGGGAAAAAAATATCGTAATATATAACATTGTAAGGTATTAACAAAGTGAAAATTGTTATGAAAGATCAGATTGAAAAAAAAGGGAAAAAAATATTCTCAACAAATGGAAAGTCGAAAACTTTGTCTAACAGTATTTAATTTTTCAAGAGAATTTAATTAGACCTTTATCAGCATTTCAAAACAAGTATAGGATAGTTTTTTAGTATATGAATAATTTCATAATATCATTACTAGTACAGGCTCTATATTGTTATTATCACTAATATGTAAAATTTTAAAAACAGCCCGGTAAACCCAAAATTCTATATTTCTCCTTTTTTTCAGCACTTTAAAAATAAGATATGTAGATGAAAGTTCTACAGGGAACCACTGTAAAAATATATTTATTTAAATTACATTTTTATAATTGGAAACAAACTAACGTACATTATTCACATGTTGAAATAATCCTGTTTTAAATACGTTTGGAGTATCAATGCAACTTCTCATAAATGGTCTGTTTTGGATCATACAGGTAAAATTTCCAAAAGTACCATATTAAAAATTAAATGGTAGGTTTCCATTAAAAAAACTGCTACGATTGTTTTTGGTTTCCATGTTAATATATTTGAATAAAATAAACGGAGAGCTTCAGTGGGAAATTTAGCTTATTCTCAATTAAAATAATTTAAAAATTTGACACGTATTTTAAAAATAGTGTGTTAATGTCATTTTGTGTTTTTTTCAATTCACAAAGCATTTTGTATTTTGTATTTTAATGTGTTTAAATGAATGTATTTTGTATCAAAAATGCATATTGGATGTACTTTGCCCCACTCTGTGCCATCGATTACCAATTGAACTTTTTGCACATAAATTCAAATAGTAATCCATATAACAATTTATAATTTTAAACTTTTAAAAGGCAAGGAAAGAAGACATCCTATGTCATCGAATGCAACCTCTAGTGTACTCCATACAGAGATTCATACCTCTAAACCAGATCTCTGTAACACTACACTAACGCCTGAGAATATGCAACTATTAAAAATCACAAAAAATCGTATAGAAAATTCCAAGCTTCAGAGATTTAAACCTCTTAACCCTTTAACGCGCGGTGTTCCCGCTCTGGGAACACCAAACTCTGACGTTTTGACTTTTGCCAGTCACGAAGAATAGATTTGATTTCTATAAAAATAGTTGCGGGTGACATAGCTGCACGAGAATCCTTTACATTTTAGCGCGTCATTTCCCGTCAAAAAATGGTCACGATTATTTTTAACAGCACTGACATCTGCTGAAAAACGGAAGAATGCGAGAACAGCAGGATAGATTGTCCAATGCTGAAAAAAGGGCAGCCGTCGCCATCGGTCGACTTAACTACCAGCAAGATGGCGGACAATCGAAACGTTCATCGCGTGCCACAGATCTAGAGACCCCTTTTTTTAAGCAGCTGGCTGTGCGCGGGCACAGCCAGCCATCGTGCGCCATCTTGCTGGTAGTTAAGTCGAGCGATGGCAACGGCTGCCCTTTTCTCAGCATTGGGAAAGGGTTGCACCTCGAATGATTAACGCACAATGCTTTCGAAATGAGGACACAGAATTTGTGCATTTTGATCACCAATTGCAAAAATGCAAAGGTATTAATAGGCTTTTCAACTTTCGCTCCAGAAATTTAAGCAAAAACGTTAGAATGCCCCTTTGTCACCTTTTTCCTTTTTTATGAATACTTTTGAGGAAATAATAAAAGGTTATAAAATTAATATGAAAAAGATAGTTATCACTATTATCATCTGTCAAAAGCTAGAAAAAGTGGCATACAGTCTTGCTTCAAAGGGCTAACAGACTGTTTGTTGAATGTACACAATAGTCTTTCATCAGGCTGGAATTCAAACATTATTCACCAATGCGGAGTCTGTGTCTTGCTATTTGACCAACTAAAAGCCTCTTTGCTTTCATAATAATGTAAACACACTTCCACTACTTTTGAAAATTTCCATCCTTCTAATTCAGTGTGTACTTCCCCCTTCCTCGGTGATTTAAAAAAATACCACTGCCTTCACACAAATACATACTATCCAAAGATTTAAAAGGAACAAAATCGAGAAGTTCTTTGCAGCGCTTGAAATTTAAATCGAAGCGCGATTTGAAATAAAGTGACCATCTTCCAAAAGTTAAATTCGGGAAACTCGCGTAACCCGAGTGGGAGGGGGGGGGATTTATAAAAACAACAGTGTTTAAATCGCGAATTAATTTTAATTGCAAATCTACTGAGTATAGATTATAACACTGCCAGTCACATATAGACGCATATTTACGTGCTCAGGTTTAATTTTTCGCAATTCTTTGCAAATTAAAAAAAAAAAAAAAAAGGAAGTAAGTAATTGGTTGGCTCCAAAAATCGTGATTTTTAACAAAGAACGGCTATTCTCTGGCTCTGATTACAAGGATGAAAATACGGGAGAATACTTTTAAAAATACGGTACAAAACCTCACAATATGGGATTGTACCGTAAAATACCGGACGGTTGATCACTTTATCTCAAATCAAATTTAAGAATTATCACTTGACTGTTCTGATCAGATGAAACTTCTTTTAATCACAAACGGCAATGTCGTTCTATCTGATGGCTAAAATTTAAGTTTCAAACGATCAACCAATCCGAACCCCATCTGCTTCAAAGGAACAAACTCCCATTCGATGCCCCCAAAATATTAGGGCCCAAAGATCCGTAATACATCATAGGATGGAAGAATAATGCCGGAATATAAAGACGTTTACGACTTGAATCGAGAAGGTGCAGCTGCACTAACCAAACCAACAGCGCCTTCCATTAAAGCTGAAACGGGGGATCAATTTTATGACCGGCAACAAGCTAGACTGTCACAATTGATTCATAGTAAAAGGGTTAAGAGTGGTGTTTTAGCAGTAGATTGTGTTTTTAAAGATTCCTATTGACTGGGGCAATAATTTTCAGAGGGAGACAGCGGCGTAAAATATGAATCATAAACGCTGGGCGGAGGAAGAATATAGAGAACCAGAAAGTGACTGGAGTTGACGTTCTTGGAATGTGTAGGAGGTCATAAACAAGGGGGGCGGAGAGAATTTCGCTTTCATATTGCACGGCCATATGTAATGTTTGTTACGTTAAACTATATTTCGTAATCAAAGAGAATTGTTTATAGAAAATATAGTTCTAGTGGTTTTTTTAAGACATAAATTTTTTCTCAGACTGTCATTCAAGTGTAAACTTTGACTGTGTTATGACACAAACACTCAAAATAACTGGTGTTTAAAACATAAAATAACAAATTTAAGTACCATAAAGGTTACTTGAATGGCCATATAGCTGTTTCGATCAGATCGACTTTCGATCAAACAGATCGTCCTGGTGACTATTTTTTTCTTCATTTAATATATTAATGATCATATTTTAATCCGATAGTAAAAAGATCATATTTTGATCATTGAAATAAAAATGCTAAAATATTTTTACTTATCTGCAATGTTGCAGTAATATTTTGATTAAAATTTAAAATTAAAAGAATATTTTAGCTGAAAAGAGAGAAGTAAACTAAAAAAATTAACAATGACACTTCAAATTTTTATTTAGTTTTGTATTAACTTTAAACATTAGATGTGACGTATGCAGTGGTGTAGCCAGAAAATTTTTATGGGGAGGGGGTTACGACTACTGCAACTCACATATATGCATACATGTGTGTGATAAGGGAGTGAAGAATATACATTTTTTTGGCAAAAAATTCTAAACGGGGGATTATGCCCCCCCCCTAACCACCCTTGGCTACGTCCCTGGACGTATGATTTATTATCACCAGGTAAGAACTGTTGATTTCTGCCTATTGACCATAATCAGACGGAAAAAAAATACTTTTATTTTACTTACATTTGCATTACATTAGCAGAAATCAGAGCAAAATGGATCAGAACATTGTTTCAGGCCATTATTTCCCTTTGCAAGCGCATTTACAAAACACGTCAAGACGTCAGAATTATTATTACACATCCACTGGCAGACACAATGCTTGCCATTCCGAATGCCACTGATATCAGTGCCTGCGCACAGAAACAAATCAGAATTACAAGTCGTAAACGGCAACAAAAACGACGACAAACAGACATCGCAGATTCCCGATAGGACAAACAAAAGAAATGGCAGGGACTCATCATTCAGTCTCTGGATATTAATCAAACGGCTGCAAATACGCAGCAAGTCAGAAACGCAAACGCTGGATTATCACTGGGGCCCAGGACACTGTGCTTATCAGAGTGACAGATACATCTACGGTGTCACAGCAAAATATCCCGTCCCAGGGATTTGTACCCTGCCCTGTCCCGGGAACCATTTCTCAGCTGTCATCCGGTCGGCGGCACAAGATGGTCCAATCTATCATGGGACAGTTTCGCGGGCCCGAACATGCACACATACATCATGTCATCTCAGACGGATGACCAAACATGTCGGGGAGCTTAGAGATGATCTACAGCTATGTACTGTGAAAAAGAGTTGAGCCGGGCTTTTCTCTTGCTTTTTCATCCTTTATCCATTCCCTCCCGTTCCCCAGAGGAGAAAGTAATGATGCACACAGGGTGGAATATAGGTTCAGGTTCAACGGGGAAATTTGCCGTTTCGGGGGGTTTTTGATTTCGGTCCGATTAGAGTGTCGGATGAATATTGAGAGCAGGGTCACGATGCCGAGTCTGTCTGTCAGCAAGCTTACTTTTCCGCACTTTTGACGGTAGGCATTGATATCAAACGACAGCATTGTGATAAATATAAATGTGATGCAGTGAAGAGCTGAAATAAAAGTGTTTCCTTCACAATATTGATGGAAATTTTATGTATACTTTTTTTTCCCCCTTAACCCTTTAACGCGCAGTGTTCCCGCTCTGGGAACACCAAACTCTGGCGTTTTGACTGTTGCCAGTCACGAAGAATAGATTTGATTTCTATAAAAATAGTTGCGGGTGGCATAGCTCCACGAGAATCCTTTACTTTTTAGCACGTCATTTCCCGTAAATAAAAATGGTCACGATTATTTTTAACAGCACTGATATCTGCTGAAAAATGGAAGGATGCGAGAACAGCTGGACAGATATCCCAATGCTGAAAAATGGGCAGCCGTTTCTATCGCTCGACTTAACTACCAACAAGATGGCGGACGATCGAAATGTTCATCGCGTGCCACAGATCTACAGACCCATTTTTTGACGACGCACAGCCAGCTGTCGTCAAAAAAGGGTCTGTAGATCTGTGGCACGCGATGAACATTTCGATCGTCCGCCATCTTGTTGGTAGTTAAGTCGAGAGATTGCAACGGCTGCCCTTTTTTCAGCATTGGGAAAGGGCTGCGCCTCAAAGGGTTAAGTTTGAAGTAACAGATCTAAAGTCAGGTAACACTTTACTGTTAATTTAATTAATTATATTGGATTTGTTACGAAAATAGTTTTCGAAAAATTTTAAGCAAAATAGCTCACTTGAATTTACACTCAGTTAAAATAAACATAAAATATAAAAACTTACAATTCTGAAATCTACGAGATAGCACCCTTTTTTTTTAATGCATTTTTTATTTTTATTTTTTAAGTTTGCCTGCCAACACTATTGAGAAAATTTCAAGTTGACTCAGTATCAAAATATGATATTTGTAACAGGAAACTAAAAAGCAAAATTAAGCAATAAAAAACAAAGAAGAAGAAATATAATGTATGATAATATAAGGTTCGCATGGTTTATAATTAAAAAAAATGGTGTAGGGGCACAATAGTCATCTAAAAATCTACATAAAGCTAATATATGCAGAAGTAAGTGCGAATTCCAGAAGTTTGAAAGTGGAATGTGAAGGGAAGATGTAATCATCTAAATTTATAAAGCCTTTACTCCATTAAAAGCAAGGCCACATAAATATAAATCCAAATGTAAATCATAATAGAAAATAAAAATATATCGAAATTTTATGAAATACATTGATGTTATACATGCTATAATTCGTGTTATTGCATGATCGAAAGCCAAGAACAATAGCATTAAAGAGAAAAATATCTGCACGTTACGAAATTATTGAAAGTAAAAAGAGAACCTAAATTGATTCCGATTAAAAAAAAAAAAAGTTATCTTTAAATTATCTCTATTATTGCATGACTGAAATCCACGTAATATGAAAAGGAAAAACTATTAGGTTACAACATCATCGGAGTTATAAGTTAAGTGAATTATTATTGGATTAAAATTGAAGTTATTTACTTTTTGTGAGTTGTAAACATTTATTTTATCATGATTTTATTTAATGATACACTTTCGTTTCGAAATACAATTTTGATTTTCGAAAGAATATATCCGAGTATGTTGTTACTTTTTTTTATTACAGAAAACTCCAGATATTGATATTGTTCTATCTCATGACAACCTGTGAACACATACACACAAACATAATTTTTTTTTGCACGAACATCAGCGTTCCTTTAGTGAAAAATCAAAAAAATATCCATGCTGAATCGAGCACATGGAATCAAGAATCGATTGTTCGCTAAACATAAGGAACAATATACTTGGAATTCTAATTGAGCGAGCTCGCACATATCCGGTGAAAATCAAAGAGCCAAGCTGAACAATCAATCGGGTGAATAAAAAAACTAATAAACAACAGCCCGCAAATTGTCCCTTCATATCCAATCGCATATCCCGCACATCTTACTCAGAAAATAACTGATAACCAACACCTGCAGTAGAGAGTCAATCGAAAAGCGCTGGAGATACATCAGATATATGGGTGGACAAAATAATTAGAAATAACTTACGAAACGGTGAAGGCCTTCATTTAATTACCAGACTGACAATGCTCCGAATATAATCACTTGTTATTCATATTGCATTCAATACTCAAATATCATTCCTTATCCCCGATATTTTTTTAGATATCGCTTTTATAACTCGGAAATAATTTCGTTGTATCGGGGTTTTCTTTCTCTCGCTCTCCGCCTATGTGAACCCGATAATCAGCGTCAGGCGATTTCATTAGCATAGGCGGCTTGATTACGGTGCGGGGGGGGCGCGGACTATTAAAAATGGCCTAGCGTAAATAAACAGATTACGGGGTTGGTATGATTAACTTGTCCGCAATTACAAACAGTTCGATCTCCAGAAGGGTAAATAGGGAAGGGGGGAATCGAAAAAGGAAAAAGAAAGGAGGTGGGATGGGGGGGGAATATTTCCTAACATCCCCCCCTTCCTACCTCTATGACGTTTTCCTTCTCCGGCACGAACTCTATGCTGCGGTTTTATTTTATTGGTGAATCGGGAAATCTTTCTCTCTGGTGTGATTGTGAAAACTCTCTCTCTCGCTCCTTTTTCCGTGCGGGGGGGTTGCCAGACGGTAACGCAATATCATCGGAAGATTATCAGATATTTTTGAAGAAATGACGCCAAGAAGAAGAAGAAAAATAATAATAATAACGATTATCGCCAAGTTGAAAACGATAGCTGAGATGATAATTTAAGATTCAGAGCTCGGGACGAGAATTAGATTCTAAGTTTTAGAAAAGCTACCGGTTAAACTTTCTAAAAAAAACCAAACCGTACACACAACAAGACTTTTATCATATAACTCTTTTTTTTTAATTCGCTTAAAATACTTTCATGCAAAGCACGGTTAAAAATACTGTTTATTTTTAAAATTAATAAAACTTTTATTCGCAAGATACAAATAACGAAGTATAAACAGGAGATTAAAAAACCTGTTTCTCTTTTGTGCAATTTTTGCCACAGCCTTATCAAATCCTACGTCAACCCTTGCGTCAATGACCAAATGTGCCCCGTATTTTTTAAATAACTGGTACCATGGTAACCACATCGAATATCTAGGCTCTCCGTTTGTTTAATTACCTGTTACCGATTTTATAATAAAGTAATAACTTACTGCCCGACTCGAATAATAAATAATAACAATATTAAATATTTTAAAGAAAATTAAATAATTCATAATAATTATTGTGATTGTGTTTGCTTATATTAGTTATAATAATCATTTATAATCATTTATAATCTGTACAAAAGATACAATAATGGTTATCTCAGTACCAGGATTTTGAGTAATGATACCGGAAAGTATAACGCATAAAACTTAACAATAATGTCTCTCAAAAGGGATTAAAATTATATGTATGGTTAAGATTCATGTAAATAACAAGTATTAAAAGCGATTTTACATAGGAGCTGTCTGTGAAAATAATTTGTTTTAACCAAAACCCAATGTGAAAAGAAAGTATTTTTAAAAATATTTTTAGCATTTCTGATGTCTTATTCTGTCATTACTAACCCTCAGTTCTGCAATGGCTAATAATTTTGTCATTTTTAACTTTTGAATAAAAAAGTGGTAACTTTTAATTTATATAATAATATTTCTTTTAGTAAATTTATCCCTTATTTTACAGGAGAATATATATATTAATAGGGAATTAATTAATTCTAGCAGTCATTTGTCTGTAAATGTATTTTACCTTGGCGAATGTTAGTATGCGGAGAAACAAACTTACTAGTGAAAATAACAACAGAAGTGCTCAACGTAATACATTTAGCTTGAATACTTCAGAAAGTGCCACTTCATTGTATCTTAATTTATTTATATCAGTCATTTGCATCATAGTAAAGGTGCAACGTCGCAGACTCTCCTATTGCGACAAAAACGTACACGATTTTGTCATAGAACAGGCTTAGCTTTTCAGCATTGACCTATGAATGTCGTGCGGGGATCAGTATTTGTCCAACAAAATCAATTGACTAAAGTTTTTCCTTATCGTATTAAAACGTTACTTAAGTTTAAAAGTAACGCACATTATTTACATTTAAAAAAAAGTAAAATATGACAAATTACAATTTTATATTTCACAGATCAAAATTATAATATATAACTGGTGACAAATGATTAAATTAACAAAATGTTAGTTTAAAAATACCGAGCTGAAAACTTCTCATTCGTTTGAAATTGTAAGAAAGAAAGACTCATTACCCGGGAGTGAGACAAAAATCATTATATGAGATTTTTTTTCAACAATAATTCATGAATTTTTGTTTACGATAGAAAAATGGAATGTTTTGATCCAATCTAGTAGCTCACTTTAAAATATTGAAGCCAAAAGTGGTACTTGAGCAGTGTTTGGCAAAAAACGATTGACAATTAATCTAAAAATTTGATTAATCTATCTAATCACGACTAATCAATTGTTCACTGTGAAATGTTTACAACTACAAATTAATAAATTGTTAAGATAAATAAAAACTTTGTAAAAAACACACATAAAATGATAATTATAACAAGAACGTGTGTTTTTTTGGAAATGTTAAGTTTTTAAAGTTTAACACCAGTATTTTGAGTGTTTTTTTCCGTAATAAATTGTTAATTGCGACCTTAAAATTAACAACTAATCAATTGTTTAATAGCGAATATATAATTAACATCTAATCAGTAGTTAATTATAAAATTAATTTCATTAAAGCAATTAAAGATGAAATTCAACTAAATGCACATACCGACTCCATCTTTTTTAAGTAGTTGAACCGCTTTTTTAATTTTCCAACAAAGTTAAAATAAGTTTATAATGTGTTGATAAAAGACGATATATTTTTTAAATAATTGGACCACTTTCTTAACACTTTCCAACAAAGTTTACATGTATTTATAAATTCAATTTGGCCGTCTGTGAGTCAGTTCGTCTGTCCATCCACAGAGACTACACATGGAATAGACAGACAGACCAACGGACAAACGAAATTTATATTTACTTTTCAATTTAGTTGAAAAAATTCGACAAGGGGCTTTGCGAAAAATTCCTACTCCCGTTTTACTAAAAAATTTTCCAGTCAAACTAGTTTTTACTTGTTCAATCAAACTAAAAATTTGATTAAGGATTAATCAATATTTAACAGAAAAAAATAGCAACATTAATTTTAATTTGTAAATTTTTGCAATTAACAACTAATCGATTGTTATAATTGCACAGTTTTGGGTTGGCGATTAAATCGTCATTCGTTAGTTGCTCACACGATAACATTTTGTTCAACACTGACTTTGAACGGTCCACGTTCTCCACCCCCTGTTTGATTTTGGGCCAGTAGGTTGTTTTTCCGCATACTAACACTAGTTAAGGAAAAATACATTTACAGGCAAGTAAACTAACTTCCTTGAGTTAGTTGACTTCCCTGTAAATTGCTGGACAAATATGCAATAAAAAATAATATTCTATGAATTAAAACTGCTCACGCTGTCTTTTTTACAAAGAGGTACATAATAGGGAAATTTTTCTATTGTTAGATTTTGATGGCCATATCACTTTTTAGCATTTTTAAAACAATTTTGACTAGTCTTTTTGAGCAATGTCTCTACGCATAGCGCAAAAACGATTACCGGTAAAATGTTGAAATTTTGTATTTAGGGTTGTAATTTTGTAAATCGTAACTTATACTTATTCGCCTAGTTTTTTGATTGCAATTAAGTGGGCATGTTTATTTGCAAGGTCACCGAAAAGACTCAATATAGGAGCAGTCATTGGTAAAACTGTATTTCGGGGCTGCTCGTCTACTTCAGAGAGATCTATTACTCTATCGCAATAATTAGAATGCGATTGTTGGATCAATTTTTGGTGTTGATAAACAGCTCAGCAATTGCGTATAAAAATTTGGAGTATTGTACCTCACTTTCAAATGAAATTTATTTAAATGAAATGCATCTAAAATGTGTAATAGTCATGTGGTGTAAGCAACCCCAGCCCCTGATTATCATAGGAGAAAGTAGGGCACACGAGCAAACCACGATTTTGAGGGTGCTCCTACTTTTTTACAGAATTCGAATTTAGTTTGCTAAATTTTCGTTGCGAGATAGTAAATGCAATTTTCTTCCCAAAAGTTTCAAGTATCTGTGGCAAAATAGATTCCAAACAGGTGAGCCGATTTTAATATGTTTTCATTTTTTTAATTATTATTATTTTAAAGGTAGTTAAATCGGGATGGTTCTTAGATATATTTGATGATGTTCACTTCATCCCCCTCCCTCCTTAAATAAAGCGTGCTTTAAATTCGTTCAATTTGGTATAATTTAAATAATTGTTGACAGACAATAAATTTTGTTGCTGAATAAATTTTGTTGCTTATCAATTACCGGTAAATAGAAATTTAACCGTTTCCAGTAATATTATGAAAAAGATGGTATTATTTTAGTTGCACTTTTTTAAGGCTTCATTTTCAATAAAGCTTATTTTACACATTGCATGGTTTCATGTTCATAATCATTCCCATTTATCTAACATATTTCATGCGAAATTCATTAAATCTTGAGATACATTTGTACGAGAACATTGGTGAAAATACAAAAAACAATTGACAGAGACGGTAAGGAAACAGAATACAGCCCCCTCCCCATATCGGACTTGTGCCCCAAGCCCCGGTCTGTCATAATCGGGGATAACAAATCAGCTCGTTTATGCAAATGATAACAATGGCAAAAACATTAGTGATGGCACAATTGAATTTTGACAAATTTTTAAGAGTAAACTGGTTAAATATGTGCAATAAATAACAAAACTAGGCTTGCCAATATCAATAGAATAGCAAATAATAATTTAGATCAATTTTATAAATAATTAATAATAGAAGGCTAGTTAATAGCTTAAAATAAAATATTGAATTAAAATTAAGCATGAAAGTGTTATAGGAAAATATAGTAAATATTATATGGCTTAGCTTATTTTAAAAACGTCACATCTTATTCCAGAAAATGTCTCAACTAAACTTCAATAACATTTTTTCCCCCATTTCATCCAATTTTTTTAATATCTTAATTCTGCAAGTAAACGCGACAATAAATATTCTAAATGCGCGCACTCATTAACTTACAAATTCGTACTAATGTCGATAACGGTAAATCCTTGTAAATAAAGCTGCCATCTTTTTCGCAGCCAATCTAAATTTCAACGATCAACTCCCCGAGTCAGAAAATTAGATCCAATTAAACATGACTCGTCTTGAAAAACGGAAGTCATTGACTTTTTAACGAGATAGCCATCGGAAAAATTGCGAAGCCCAGCGAGGTAAAAGCATTTAACATCAGTTCTTTGGTTTCGCATTAACGAACGAACTAATTAGAAAGTGAATTTGAATCCGTGTTAAATAATTTTAAAATTGTAGTTAACCAGTTGCTAATAGTTGGAAGAGACATAACGAAACGAGAAAAAATTAATCACGCTCAATGCATTGATTACGCATATATTTCTAAATGAGGTGACTGATGAGAGAGAAAAAAAAAGAAAAAAAACTTAGATACGTTATTTTGCAAGTCATGTTATGTGAAAATAGTTTATTTTATTTTTAGGGAGTTATTTTTATTATTTTGGAAAAGCTATTCGTAAAACTTTTTCTGGAAATTTGGATCACTCTTACATAAACATGCTTTCGTCTAGTTTTCTAAAAGTTATATAATTAAACTAAAATGTTCTTTCATTTTATAGTGTACCTAAACAGTGGCGCACACAAGGGGGGGCGGAGTCCAGGTGGTCCAGACCCCCCCCATCGGCTTTGATTTTTTTTTTCAATTGATTATTATTATTATTATCCTCTATATCTATAGTAAATAAAATAATTCCAAAAAAAGGAAGCAATAGTTTCAATTTAAGTTCTAATAAAGAAAAAACGATTTTTTTCTCGTTTCCCTCAACTTTTAAAAACGAACTGAAAGCGAAGATAAAACACCATCTTGTTCTCAAAATTGAACAAGTTACACAAATTTCTTTGCTTCCTATTGTACTGTGTAGTGTATTCTTAGGGAACTGGATGGGACGAGTTTTGATGAATTCCATCTAATGAAAACGAGTTCTTTCATCACTGATTTTTGCCAATATGGAACATCCTTAAAAGTTAGACCCCCCTCACACACACTACGCACACCGCAAAAGTTGGGCACGCCTCCCCCCTCAGCAAAATCTGTGTGCGCCCCTGTACCTAAAGAGGACCGGATATAAATCGAAAAGAATCTATTAGAGATAGCCATTGTTACTAACTTCTGAAGATGAAGACGTGATGCCTGTCAGCAGGTCCTTGTCGAGAAACGGCAATACACACGCTTATACAGAAGGCGAGTCTGAATCTGAAAAAGTGGCCAAACGTTGAACATGGAAACAAGAACGCCGAAAGGAGACGTTATAAATGGCATGAAAAGTTCGGTCCTCGCATTCAAAGGCATTTTCGTTCGTGGGACGCCGACAGGATGACTGGTTATACAAACCACGAAATGATTAGCTTTCTATCCCGAAGGTGTGAAACCTGCATTACAGCTGGCTAACTCTCTTTTCAGCAATTTCTTTGAGCATTTACATTAATTTCATTACTGTTAATACAATACTTTCTGCCCTCATTCTTAATTCTTTAAATGTGCCAGTGGAAAACTACCTTTTAACTTCTTACTTCTCGTGTTCGACCAACCTTTTACACCATTTACAACGCCCCCTAGCGGCTCGCCGTTTGCGCCACGCTCATACTTTCTATGACGAAATTTGCTCGTGCAGATGCGTTCTATCACCCCGTAAAGTTTTGGACACTTTTTCAGACTCACCCAGTAGAATGGAAGGAAACCCGGAAAACTTTTACAAGTCAGCTTGATAAACAATGCTAGATAAACTGCCACCATAGCGACCATGTGCGTACTTGTTTCTAAATTTTACTACGCAGAAAGAAATTTATTTAATAGCTGAAATATGAACGGTTTAACTACTGAACTGATTGAAACAAATAATGCTTGCACGATAATTGTGTAAGTTCGATATTATCTTGAACGTTACTATCGGAAGGGGGGATAACATAAAATATTATCACTCTAGTGTTATAAAAATATCAGATTTTCATTCATGCATTATCTTCCCAGAGAGAGTTATTTACAAGAATATAATCGTATGAACATAATTTTGAAGGTCATACTTAAACAATAGTGCTCTTCTAAATATGCTGAATCTTTTAGTCTCCGATAAATTTTATAATCGATTTATTAATGCTGGCGAGAGGTTTTAGTTTTAAAAAAATCATCTTATTTACTCTTATTTCTACTCGAAAACATATATATTTTCGCTTAAAAATCTTTATTCAAACTTACCGGTAACAATTTTTTGTAAAAAAGCCGACTAAATGTTCATTGTTGAGGAATGCAAAACTGTATGGCGCTAGATTAAAGCATAAATTTTATTTTATCACTACTATCTATGAAAGAAGTAACTTTACGTGCAGTATTTTCTTAATTATTTATTGAAAAAAAATCGTTTCGTTATTCATATTTCGAATGTGGAATAAAAGAAACAACACCTACGACGTAGACAGGTCCCTTAATCCCCATCTTCTCCTTACGCGCATGCATTATATTAGATTCGGTAACAAAAATTAAAAAGTTCATAACTGCGCCAAGCCCGGCGATCGGATAATAAATCTGGGTACCTGGCCGGAACACAAATGGCGAAAATTACAGCTATCGTTGATCCCTGATCGTGCTAGGGATAGATAAAATAGAAAAGATGCGCCTCTGCGATTGGCGAGTCGAGCTTGTCTGCTCCACCTGCCAATATAATAAATCGAGACGCATTGTCTAGCGTGTAGCCAAGTTTATCAATGCTGCCAATACAACCAGCTTCCACTCTTTCCAATTCCTTTCTAATTTTTTGGCGATTCAACCCCCCCCCCGCCCCCTCCCCTTTTTTATCTTTCTTTCTTTCTTTTTTTTTTTTTTTTTTTTTTTTTGGTGGGAACACACACGCAAGATTGCGAGTCAAATAATTACTGAACTTACAGTTCGTCGTTTTGACACTTTTATGTATACATTTTTATTTTATTTTTCGTTTTACAGAACTCCTTTTTTGGTATATTATTTCCTCTCCAGGAGTAGAAGAAAAGAAGCGAAATAAATGACTGATGGAGTTTGAATGCGGACTCAGCAGTCATCAAGTATTTGATTCAGGGAAAATTATTTGCCAACATTGTTTCGACATTTTTCTTCCATTATTATTTTTTTTACATCCCCCCCCCCCTCCAATCCAATCCGGACTCGCCAATTCTTTTTTAGTTCGGTTGACAAGATTCCTGCCAAAATCGATTAACTATAAAAAGTGGGCGGCAACCCCGGATGAAATATAGTATCAGAAATCAGTGACAAGGTTGCAAAAAGGAGATTTTTAAAAGCGGGGGGTGCGCATTATAGGTATATATTGTTCCAGGATTCTCCTTTTCATTGACCGTTTTGAAGAACAGATTGCGGTGACTGGCAAGATTCTATATGGCAGTATATCACAGGTGTTAAGAGCACGTTAAACGTATAAGAAAGAACTTTGAGATATGTTGGTCGGTTTTTTTTTCCCTGTAAAATTTTTTGCTAAGGTAGGCTGTTTTTATCCCTTTATGATTCTTTTGTTTGTCTCAAGAATTACCCTCATTTTAAAATTGATACATCAATAATTCTACTTCGGCTTTGTTCCCAAATGCTTCACTTAAGAAAAGTATACATTTTATGAATGGCAAGGGTACTTAAACCTGAGTAATGAGGTTACAAAATGGGGGTTCTTTTTTAAAATTTCACTTTTCAAAAAAACTTTTCCCGTCATTAACCGATTTTCGTTAATTGAAAATCTTTGTAAAACGAACTTTAAAATTTTTATAACGCGTATATAAATCCCACATTTTAAATTAAAAACTACTTTATTTTTATTTGTTTTAACGATATTTTCTCTCATTTTGCATGGGCATCGCCGTTTATTTACCCCCCCCCCCCTTTTTTTATTAAATCTCGGGCTAGGGAAAATTAGTGGCCAAGTACGTCCCCAGAACAAACAGGAAAAAAGATCACCTTCCGCTCCTCCAATTTCATACTCACTTTATGATTTTATTTATTTAATTTAGCATCTTGACTTATATATTTGATGACTTTGAGAAAAAATAAACAGTTAAACGTTTAATTTTTATATTATCAACATAAATGAATTATGCTTCAAAAATAAACGAACTGATGAACTGTGAGATAAAAATATAAAAGGGATCAAGTAAGCCAGTCTTGCATCCCCCTCCCCCAATTCCCGCCACCCCTACGAAGAATCACCAGATCAACGAAACCTTACTTTTTCAAGATACTGCGTGTATGTGAGAAGCCACTTTTTCGTCTGTGTGCTAAAATTGTAAATGTTTTCACTATTTTCTCTTAGTAATAATAAGAACTCAGAGAATTTTCACAAAGGAATCTCAAATAGTAAATCTTGGGAATTCCTGGGACCTACAAATTTAAGAAAGCAGTACGATCAATGGTTAAATTACGCAATTGAACAGATCTGAAGTTTGCTTGTCTAATTTGAGCGATTAACCCAATATGATAAAGGCATGCCGACTATATCCTGCTCAATCTATACATATAGAGAGAAATATAAACTAACTTTTATTTTTATAAACATTGAAATGTGATTTCAATACCACAGCTTTCTGCTTTTTAAAGTAATTGTTATGGGTGCTCTTTGCGGGAGTTCTGAATATAAACGGAGGTTCAGGATTTCAGAATTTAGTCGTATTCTGTAGTAAAATGATAAAACAATTCTTGAAGGACAGAAAAATATTAACTTGAATTCGGTAATTTTCCCTCAAATTGGCGAAACATAATTTAAAAGTGTTTATTCTCTAAATTGCATATCTATTATCATAACTATTCCTTGTATTCGATGAAAACTGCAACATTACCTAGAAAGAAATTAAATTAGATCACAGAATTTTGTGATTACTTAAATCCAAGCAATGCTCCTCGATTTCGTATAGCCCAGAAAATCAGAACGTTTGTAATAGTTTGAAAATCCAGGTTATGTGTTTTAACGTTCCGAAAATTCGAACAATCGTGGTATTTTGAGAAAAAAATTCCCATATAAAATTTTGAAGATTTTTTTTTCTAGCGTAGTTAAATAAATTTAATGTACTACGCTTTTTTTTTTTTTTTTTTTCAAAACCATGTGCTTTTTTTTTAATTTTGAATGTTTGTTAGATAAAAACAAATATTGTTTTTAGCAAGTAACCAAAATTTTTTACAAGAATTCTCAATTGAAAAAATTTTATACACTTAAATTTCTGAAGAGAGGGGTAGATTCTTGGAATCAGCAGTATATGGGCGCAGTTCTTAAAATTTACAGCATTACAGGAAAGGAGTTCATTACCGGATTCACACCTGTCTTCAAACTAACGAACGAGAGAACATACGGCCCAACAGATTTAAAATGCACGTGATGGTCTATGATCCGGCAGGCATTCAAAGACACGAGCCATTTCACCCACAGTTCACGACACCCTGCCATTCAGGCTACTTTGGTCCCATTGCGCTATACTAAAAAAATAAGAAAAGAAAAAGAAAAAGAACGTGAATTGTTTAACTTATTTTCAAACAATGCTCAAGCATTAATTGTTGCTTATTGCACGGACAGTTAGGTTTTAAGTTTCAGAGCGATAAAGCACAGTGTGTAGCCAATGACTTTGACTTTAAGATACAAAATTCTTTTATTTCAATTTTTAGCAAAAAAAAAAAAAAAATGCAGCACAGCTTTTTTTTTTTTGGGTGGGGGGAGATACCTAATTAATTGACAAAAACTAAAGGAGTTTAATTAAAGAGGCATTTTTAAAGTTTCGATGGCTGTCATTGCTGATATCAAATTGAAAGGGTAGGAGAATCGAAAATCTTTCTGACCGTAGGCATGCAAGTTTACCAATATACTAATTAATACATTACGATTATATAATAATATTCAATGTATAAGTACTCCATACATCCGAAAACGGTAATTGTGTCCGCCACTGAATATAAATTACAAATAAGGGGGAGGAATGTAGCATTAAATCCCCATGATTCCATGCGACGAAAAACAACAATTAACTAATCAAAAGCAAAACAGTTCCATAAATCTATCTAAATCTGGTGACTCACTCTCCTGATTGCACACATCAAATGCTCGACCTTACATCCATCATTCAGGATGATGAAGGCGAAAGGAGAAAATAAATGTCCGAGGCGAGCCTTAAAAAACACGTATCCAGATTTACAGTCAACGCGAATCGTGAGAGAAAATGTCTGGAGGAACGATGCCCATAGCGCAAGTCTTCAATTCAATAAAATCTCGAAATGTCTATGCAAAAAGTAATATATAAGCGAAAAAAATATAATTATTAATACCTAATTAATGAGCAAAACCAATAGAAGGTTGCTCAGTGGTATCCATAATATTCCACGAAAACATATGGGGATTATCCCCAGTGGTGTAAAAATTACAAGTTCAGAATTATTTTGCTCTTAACGTAGATTTTGTACCATCGCTTGATTATCTATGGATACCCAATGCAATTTTTTAAACTGAGGATTAAGAATAACTTAGGAATTACCAAGAAAGATAAATCATACTAAACGAATCAATTCTCAAACACCTTCTATCGCATTGGTATTCATATTACTATAATTTACAATTTACATAGCGCAATCATAGGCATAACAGGGAAATTCTGCCGTTTAGTCTATACAACGATCCAACAAACAAATAAAAAATAAAATAAAATAAAGCGTTACTAGAGACATTTTTTTCAATCATTAGCCTTAGTCAGCTCCTAAAAAAATAAATTAAAATAAAATAAAAAGCAATTAATGCTATGACATGATGTCATAACAGTCAATGAGATATACTAAATTTATTTATTTATTTATATTATGGAATTCAAAATATTACTGTCAACAGACGGAAGGTTTCATCTTGAATACTTTGTCTGAAAAATATTTCCAAACTTCAGCATTTCATATTTTTATGTTGATAGAAACATGCATACGAACTAACAGGCAATATACTAAATTACAGGCTCTGACCATTTTTTCCCAATTTAAGCTTATTCATGCTAATTGTAATGTTCAATCGAAACCCAAAATACAGTTCCATTCCACCATATAAAATTTAATTTCTAAGTAAACTGCCTACCTTTGACAATTTGTAATTAAATTTTCATTGACTAAAAACTAAAAAGTGTTAAACCCCGTAAAATAAGGCGGAATTTTCCGTCAATGTGTATATAGATCGCAATATCATTCAGTAAGAAAATTCTCTCACATATCTATTAACTTTTCAATAAACAGCAAACACGCAACTCTTTGATTTGCGTGAGATCTATCGGAGAAAACATTTTAAATTCTTGAATTTTCGATAATGCCATTTTAAACGGTTTCAAGCTCCCTCCTCGCTCTAGCATTTTCCGTAATAGCTCCACTGTTTAAAAGAAAAAGAAAAGTCCCCTCCATTTTCGAGTGAAAATGTTTTATTTAAGAAATATATTAAGAAGTACTCAGTTATTGTAAAATCGCGAAGAAGAAATGCTTCTAAAACATCGACTGTTAAGCACTTTCTAAACCAAACACTTTGGCGCTTTAAATAAATTTCACAGTAACGAATAAATTCTATATTATTTAATCTATAATAAATTTTCGGTAACAAGCCTACAGAATAGTCTCGGAAGCAGAGATGCGTTGCAGAGCCGTATCATGAAGCTGAAAGGTGTAGTACGACCGTTTAGTCTTCATCTTATTGATTTATTTATTTTGTACAGTCAAGTAAAAGTAATACCAGCTAATTTTAACCAGATACAATTTTAATACTTATTTTAGTGCAAAGAACTGCAAGCCGAAAGTTCGAAGAGGACAATATGTATTTTAAAATGGGAAGGGGGGGGAGGTACTGAACCCTCCATTGAACTAGAAATCCAAAGACCAAGCTGGGAAGCCACTTTCACCATAGAAGGAGAATTTTCACAATTACGTATTTTTCAAGGGAGTGAACAGGTTAAACGTTCATAATAAGTTGCCTTTACGTGAAAATTCTGTGTACGCTCATGAGCTGTGACAATTTTAACAACATAAAAATACAAAATTGTATAAATGCAATCGTAATTTAAGAGATAATCAGTTCCAAATACAGCAGCATTCGTTATTTAAAATTGAAAAATAGTTCACGATGTATTTATTTTAGTTACAAAAAAGTGTGAGCGCAATGCCATGAAAACTAGGTGATAGTGAAGGGAGTTTTACAAGGAGCTTACAGGATTGAAAAAATCAGTTGTAAAATTTGTAAAAGGGTACAGTCAGTAAACGTCAATAATAATAAACAAAAATGAGGTAATTTAAATTGAAGCACTGCAGAAATTATCCAAATAGCATGGCTTCAATCTTCTTCATATAGAATATTGCAAATAATATTAAGTTCATACTAAAAAAATGTAAAATCGAGGTATTATCCCCCCCCCCCCCGAAATTCAGAATAAAGTAGTTACAAAAGCGGACAATGATATTCATACCGTACTTTAAAAAAAAAAAAAAAAAAAAATCGGCTTATTATTTTTCCCCTGATGTACAAAAAGTGTTTATAAGGGAGATTTTTCTGTTAAATTTGAAATTAAGACGAGAAAACTTAAATTTTTCAATAAGAGAAAATTCTCTTTATGGTTAAGCTTTAACGTTCTGCCAAAGAAATTATTAGAGTTTTCCAGATGAACCAATTTTCCAATATCTTATCATCAACAAAAATAATTTAATTCCTTAAAAATTACACTGTATAAACAATTATTATAAATAATTAAATCATTAAGTGTTTGCTAATTAACATTTTACATTATTTTTTTATTCAAACAAAAAGTTAACAGATAAAATAAAGTGGTTTAAAGCAGCTTGTTTTAAATGGCCATAATGAACATGGGATTAGCTTTTACGTCAGAAGCACTTTAGGAATAAAAAGTTTTTTTTTTCAATTAACATTTTTAAAATTAATATTTTTTATCGTACTTTAATCAGATTTCTATGTTCCTTATTAAATTTAATAGACCTAGGTTTGCAACATACTGTTGTAGTTAAGAATACGTTTGGCTATCATAACTTTTGTATGTTATTTTTGTGCATAGAGAAAATAGTTATAAAGTGACATAAATTGTGAGAATAATATGAATGTTTTTTGGAACAGGGAAGATAAATTATTCAAGCCTTTTAGATTAGATTTTTTTTCTCTCTCCTGGCATAAATTAACCTGTCAAGACGACTTCCAGGGAATGTCAGCATTACGAGGGAAAAAAAAAAATTAAAAAGAAAAGACCTGAATGAATTTTTCGAAATTCATTTTCACACTTCATGTCATTCCTAAGCATGTCAGTCCTCTCTCTGAGTCCTTCCCCCACCCTCGCACCGCTGCACTCATTTACATCTCTACTAATTAACACACTAATTAAAAAAATTAAGACAACTTAAAAAAAAAATTCAACCCCACTGCAGTCTGATTAAAAATGGCGACAATGGCGTCTGATGTGCCAGGCTGAAGGAAGAAGAAGGTGACGTCACAACAACGGACCCTCAGGCGAGCACCGGCAGATGGCGCTGAGGCAGAAGCTGTCAATCATGTGACGTGGATCACTCAAAATGGCTGCTCGGGCCACGGTAGCTTGAAGTGCATAATCAATATTTTTCAGCCATTTTCGGGCGTCTTGGCGTCTCTACCGACTGATGGGATGTCTTTAGAAATGGCATCCATGTTGGTTGGAAAAGAAAATTAACTTTAATTAAAGGCGAAATTCGTGCGGGGGGTTTTGAGGGTGAAAAAAGTATGCAAATTTTGGGGGGTTGTTTAATTATGAATTGAATTAAGCGATGTAGTAGCTTCCAGATATAAAGTAATTAAGTATTTATGGAAAATTTTAATTTTTTTTTATGGAGTGGTAATATGACGCAGCTGTTTGCATGACCCAAAGAAATTGAAAAAATTCAGAAATTTTTTCCTATCATATATTTAAAGTAATACATTTCCCAAGATGATAAAAACTACCTGCTTTTAATAGAATTTATTGAAATATATATGAAATGAAAATAAAATGGGGTGATTAAGAATACGAATTACCTTCACAATTTTTGCTAGTTAGAATACGTTTTACAATATTTTTCCTTAAAAAAAAAATGCTTATCAAGTCATATTCGTTTATTAATTATGCTTAACAAAATTAATCTCCATCGAAAAAAAATTGCCAAAAAAAAAATAAAAAATCGAATTTTTATATTTGAGTTTTTATTTTTCGTTTGTGTGTTATGGCAAGCCTGCACCAGAGGCATCTGCCTAGGGGGGGGAGGGTGCCTGGGACGTTGGTCTTTTTAAGGGGTTCTAACGCGTATTCACGTTTCATCTGAGAAAAACAGCACAAAACTCCAGACCTTTAGATCGACAGCCACGCGATAGGTCCGAACCCGGAACCTTCCTTCATCAACGTTAATTTGGTACATTAAAGTACCTGATTTTCCCCATATACCCAATGTTTTATTGTTGTGACTTTTCGTCATCTACCATGCTCAGTGTCTTATCCACTAGGCCATGGTGCGGCCCTATTTCTTCTATTATTATTACTATTATTATTACTATTATTATTATTATTATTTTATTTAATTAATATACACTGACGAATCATTTTGATTGCTTCAACTAATTTACTAATTATATACTAATTTTATAAGTCAATATTCTAACTAAATAACTAAAACACTTAATCTTATGGCAGTCAAAAATAATTAGTGAGATTTAATATGCCATCGTCATAAAACTACTAAAAAAAAAAACTTTTGTTGTTATTGCAAAAATGTTGTTAAACTGACACTAAAAATCATTAAATGAAATGAATTAATTCTGCATTTAAAAAAATATATATATTACTTTTTTAACAAACATTGTGTCATTTTCAAAAAATCATCCACGTTAATTTCGCAATTCATTTATATCTAAATTGAAACATTAAGTACGGCAAAATAGTTAGAAAATAAAAATTTCAACTAAGATTATTTCCCATTTAAGCAATAAACTTTAATTTTAAACACAAGGAAATAAAAAGTTAAATTTTTCGAGAAGTATATCAATTGAAAGAAAATTCATAGCAATCTAAACTTTGGTGATTTTTAATATTACCTAGCAATAAAAAATAAAAATACCAACTTAAGATAAAACACACATAATAGTAATGTAAAATCAGTACTTACGTTTCAAGAGATACAAGTTCTCTCCGTGTCAGAAAATATTGAATATTCTGTCGGTTTATTTTAATTATTGTTATTGGTTAATTGTCAAGCAAATTCAATAACCATTGATTAACTGTAGTTTTTCATTCATGTCTGTTTTTTTCTTCAATTCATTCATTTGAATCTTTATCAAACATGGACACACATACCTTATAAATATATATGCTAATCACGTTAATCAAGCTATATGTTTGTATCACTGATATAACAGCGATTTCTTCAGATCTAAGGAAAGGATCTTCAGAAATCTTTTGCACTGTATTCAAAATTATGCTAAAAATTCTAATTTGAAAAGTTTCGAAATTGGCCAGACATTTACCTCCGCATACACCAGGGAGTTGTTTTATTGCTGGTTGTTGTTTTATTAATGCAAAGCTAGGTGTTTTAATATTGAGATGATAAATGTTTCATTTTTGAGACGCTATATGTTTCATTGTTGAGATGCTAGTTGATGTTTCATTGTTGTGACGCTAGTTGTTTTGTTGTTGACATGTTAGTTGCTTTATTGCTGAGATGCTAGTTGCTTTACTGCTGAGATGCTGTTGTTGTTTTATTGCTGGGGATGCTATTTGTTTTATTGTGAAGATGCTAGATGTTTTATTGTTGTGATGCTAGATGCTCTACTGTTGTGATGCTAGATGTTCTATTGTTGGGATGCTAGATGTTTTATTATTGAGATGCTAAATGTTGCATTTTTGAGATGCTAAATGTTTCATTGTTGAGATGCTAGTTGTTGTTTTATACTTGTGATGATAGATGTTTTATTGTTGAGATGCTAGATGTTTTATTTTGAGATGCTCAATGTTTCATTGTTGAGATGCTCGTTGTTGTTTTATTGTTATGATGCTAGTTGTGGTTTTACGGTTGAGATGCTAGTTATAAAGTCACTGTAATCCTACCTCAAATATTATTGTACATAATAGTTATACAGAAAATAGAAGCGACTAGTATCAGCAACCGGACAAATTTGATTGGCTGCCAAGAACATAAGTTTAAAGTTATTATATAAATTGCAACGTTAATTTACTATATCTTTAAAACAAAATAAAAATGTAAAACTTGAATAAATTTTAAAATTATAAAGTACTTCATATTTTTTCGATTTTATAACAAATTGCTGATAATATTACTTCTGTTTTAGTAAACACGGGTAAATATGTCAAAGGTGATTTTAATGCTAGCGTATAGAATACATAAAAAATCTCTTTGTAAGTCCTAATGATAGTTCTATTAAGATTTTTAGTTAAAAAAAAATATGTTCTGAAACTTAAAAACAGAAAGAAAGGAGATATTTCAGATTTCCTAAATTACAAATGGTAAAACAGTTATTTCTGAGCACGTAATATATTCAATTAGTTTTTGGGATTTTGAATAAAGAACACTATCTTGCATATGCAATATGCATCGTGCACTTTTGGAAGGGCATCGCAACAAGGTAATCTTAAATAGAGAATACGTAATAAATGCCAATTAAGTAATCAGTAGTAGAAACAACATTAAGTACTATTAACAATTAACCGTTCAATATCTCAGTTCATAAACTTTAAAGAATAATCAAATCAAAAACAAAATTTACATTTTGTTGGACTAAAAACACACTAAGTATCTAATCTATTTTGTTCAACTCTACATCAAGTTATCACGAAGGGCGTTAAATAGCTTACAATCAACGATAAACTGAAATTCCAAAGTATAATTATTTTTATCGGTAATTTTATAAGGCCGTAATCCAAGAAAGAATTTATATATAAATCGGAATAAATGATGTAAAAAACTAAATATTGGTAAAAATTTCAGTTTCTAATGCATGATCAAATGCAAGTAAAGAATTTCAACAGCCCCCCCCCCCCGCAATCAAGCAATTTATTGAGAAATTCATAATATAATCTCCTCTGTATATCCCATAACCATCAAAAATTAAGTCTACATACCAGCTTTAACATTTAAATAGAAAATATGAATTAAAAATAACACAAAAGAAGGTATACTCTTAAAGAAGTCAATTAAGGACTTATTATGAAGAAGAAGAAAAAACTAACATTAAAATTCTTTAGACTTTTTTTCATGACTTTTTTTTCTTATTCTTCTCCAGTTCTCGATTTCCCGCTGTTTAAGGAATTAGTTCCGGAATTTTAATGTATTTCACCAAGTTCTTAATTACATAACTTTGGAATTGTTTAGGAGTTCTGCGTTGCTGATGAATCAACTTTGAGCCAATGGAAAAGCGAGGTTCTACTACGGGGGGTGATAATGTTTTAATTCAATAGGGGGACATAATGGGGCCGGCAGAATCCGAGGGAATTTTAATCTAAGAAAATTTTCATCTTAATCGCCATGTTTTAATATATGCCAGCGTAATTCTGAACCAGGGTAGTTCCGAAACTGAAATTTGATGTAAGAATTTGATAAAGAAAAGAAAATGTTTTGAGAAGAGACGATCCGCTAATTAAAGGTATGAAATTTTTATTAATAAATAGTTTTCCTTGGAAAACAAAAAACTATTTGTTTTCTTTTGAGCTTTTTTTAAAACTATGTTAATATTTAAAATAATAATAATTATTAATTAATTTAAAAAATAAAAAGGCTGCAAGCATATAATGTAACCATACAGCGGCTTAAAATTTATGTTAACGGGATTACATTTTAATTATATGATATAGCTTTAAAATATTAAAAATCCTATAAGAACTTTTGGAAAACTAATAAAAATTTACAATTATTAGGAGAGAAAAAAAAAACAGACGATAATAGCATTCGAATGCTTTACAATTCTCATTGCAAAAGAGACGTCTTGGTACTTTTCCATTAACGGAATACCAGTACTTATGGGAAAAGGTCAGCAACTTCCCTCGTCCCTTCACAACATTTTTAAGTTTACTTTAATCAGTTCTAGCTTACTATATTATATCTACTTATAATATTAAATATATATATGTATGATTCCAGTGGCAACGTAGTACTTCCTTCAACTAGGGAGCTCAAAAGTTTCAGCTTCGCGTCAAGTGCTGTCCTGTTAATGGAAAATGGCCGAAGTCTTTATAGACACCAAATAGGGGAAGGTATTAGAGATGAGATGGGCTCAGCCCGAGCCCGAACCGGGCTCGGGCTCTGTAATTCACAATTGCGTTCGGGCTCGGGCTCGTGAAAAATTTCTCCTTTATTGAACACACTCTTTGAAACATATTTTAAAAAGTGATTCACGAGGGAAATAAAAGTACAGTCAACTCCGGTTATAGTGAACCTCTGCGGACCATCCAATTTCGTCCACTCTATCCGAAGTTCACTAAAACCCAAGTGTCTTCATGATGGATAGAGATACTGTATGTGAATCGGCACTAATGGTTTGCGTTCACTATAGCCGATGGTTCACTATATCCGGGTTCACTATGACCGGAGTTGACTGTACTTATAAAAAAAAATAGCGGCACTGACGCCTAGAAGGTGCGTGAAGCTCTTTGGATATTTCAGAACGGTGCGGCGGCTTATATTGATTAGTTAGTTATGAGATCCGACATTATTTGATAAACATGGATATATAAAGAATTAGAAAGTGCTTTGAGAGTTTGTAACTCTATTTGTCTTTAATTTGCCCAAACGGCAAAATTCATTGTATACTATCAATGAATTAATTGGATTTTTTTTTATCTTAGCTGAAATTTCGGGCTCGGGCTTCGACTTAAATAATATTGCTCGGGCTCGGGCGGGCTCGGATTAAAAGTCCTCGGGCTCGGGCTTCAAAAAATGAGCCCGAACTCATCTCTAGAAGGTATCCCAAAGTGATCGCCGAAAGAGGAAAACTTGTATAAAATAACGTAACTGTTAAATGAAAATATGGCCCATAACCACAATATTTTACACTATATTTTGCATCAAAAATATATTTTAATAATATTTTAAACCCGAATTGAGTTACGAAAAAAATAGAATTTTGAAAAAGAGTCCAAAGGATCATTTTACCCTCACCCAAGGGCGAAATGATTCGTCATTTGAAAATAAGTGTAAATTGTTTTTTTATCGGCAAAATAAAAGATGTATAAGTAATTATGACTATGCATAGTGAAAAAAAAAAGTTTTATAATCACATAGCATGCAATTATTTTATGAAAGTTTTAAAATAAAAAATGTGTCACTAACAATAAAATAGAATATTTCAAAATTATAATTCAAAAATTATGGCCTACAATAAACGCAGAAATAAATTAAATAGTGTAATGGGGAGTTGCGCATTTTGAGAACGTCTGAAGGACTGCTATGATGACTAGGACTGGGTACTGGAGTTTCTTCAGTCGATAGATCATTTTTTACCGGCAGTATGGCAGCCCACTTTAGGTCATATTACTAGAACATAACAAACTAAACAAGTGTAATTCACATCTAAAAATATTCTCTATTCAGTAAACCAAGTCATATTTCTAAGCATTAAAGACTGTATTTCTAAATAAATAGGAAAATTAGTGCTTACCTTATAAGGGATATGATAAAACGCAGTTCTTCTAAAAATTCTACTCAGGCAACCGATCGCGTAAACATCGCCATTGTTTCTTCTTGACTTGGAACGACTGGTTTATGCGTTAACCGGTAGATAGCGCAACCTGCATTTAATAAAACATGTGGATCGTTTTGGCTGCTAAGATCATTTTGGGCCACCTTTCCCTACATTTATTCTTTGAAAACTACACGTTTACTGTCCCAAGGAATACTAGCACTAGGTGCCCCCATCGTCAATGAATAACATCTTCGGCCTTCGTAGTGAACAAAACTACAGTCGGCATCAGATTCGGCCATTGGAGAGAAAAGCCACGAGGATTTTTTTTTTTTTTTAAATCTATTGATATCAGATTAGGAAAGACAAATGTAAGATTGAACAACACGTTTTAAATTCTCTCATACTTACAAAAACATACATTTTCTGCAAAAGAGTAGGCCAGTCTTTTAACGGAGAGCAGCGCGTCCTTCAGAACCGAATTAAACTGTCAAAAGGGACATAGAAAGGCGTCTAAACATCAGTTTTATTTTCTTGCTAAAAGCAGGTCTCTGTGACATGACAAGGTGGCTCCTCGGCCATTAGACTAACAACGGCGGGATCTAACCAGGCACGGAACATGCAGTGCGCCTGCATTTAACATACCATCCCACTCTATTAGCCATCATTAAGTCATAAAAAGCTTGTATATTCCATTCGTTTTCATCTCTTTTGTGCTGAATGAATCTGAACGTTTAAAGCCAACAAATGACAGATGAAAGAGAGTAGGAATTTTTTTTTTCCCTTGTGAAAAGAAAAATTGAAATAAAAAAATTCTCTCATCCATCATTCATTTCTCCTGACTGGGAATTAGAGAAAATGGGAAATTTTAAGATTTTTGGAAAACTCTGTGAGGAAAGTGATTGATTCGAGATGTTTTTCCAAAGTCGGAACAAAAGAACGCAGAGAAAGAAAATGCCTTTTTTCTTCCAGTAAAGAAAGAATAAGAAAGTTACTCAGTGATATTTGACACTAGCGCTGTAAAGAAAACAGATGAAAGTTTGTTTGAAACAAATTAAGCATTGCAGTTTCTCAAAGTTACCCTAAAAGTTTGTACAAAGTTTTTTTTTTCCTCCCTATGTATCTGTATGTGTGTGTGTGCTAGATTTCTCAAATGAACAACTGTTATTTTACTCAAAGAATGAATAAAATTTCATCTGAAATGACGAAAAATATGGAAAAAATGCTTCTTAAATACAAATTGCGACAAATTTTACAAAAGAGTGTCTGAATTTACACACACAACTACACAAATAATTTATTTTTCATCGAAAAAAAATATTTGTTAAGTGACCTTGAGGTGAAATCCCCACACGCACGTTTTTCCATCCCCCTCCCCTAATTCAGTTTTTTTCATTCAACTTAAGTTTAAATTAAACTTATTTGTGAAAGATTTAAGGGAGGCTTAAACTGGAATAATTAGTATGCTTCCTCGATCAAAGAAGTATTTCCCAAACATATATTAATATATTTTTTTTCAACTCATTACAACATCAAAAATTTTCCTCTTCTATTTTGCTTAAACAATAAACGCCGAAGAAAGCCTCT
Organism: Cheiracanthium punctorium; assembly: GCA_038373885.1. Lineage (NCBI taxonomy): Eukaryota > Metazoa > Arthropoda > Arachnida > Araneae > Cheiracanthiidae > Cheiracanthium > Cheiracanthium punctorium. The sequence goes on from JAWZYV010012008.1 coordinate 974,948, forward strand.
AGAAAGATCGTTTGACCGACTGTTGCTCTACAAGGAAATCTAACAAAAGGATTTAATAAAACTGCTAATCATTTCATAAGGAAGCTATTTCAGTATGCATTTCAAAGTGTCAATCAGTGGCAAATCGTGTTTATTTTACTCGAGATAGTGAGTGACAAGCGACTTTTTTAAAAGAAAATCTTTATGAAATGAAGTCAATTAAAATACAATGTGGGAAAAGAGTAAACACCGTGAAGTTTTTGCTTTGGGAAAGGGAATATCCTTATATGTCAGTCTTGTTTTGCATCTACAGTTAGACAAGGGCATTGCTAATGTCATGGTGCTTTAGTGATGTCACGAGAAGACCATAAATGATTATTTCCGCGTTATTTATTAATTACTTACCTACTGAAAAAGTACTATTGTCCTATAGAACAAAAATACCCTTAACCCTTTAACGCGCAGTGATCCCGCTCTGGGAACACCAAACTCTGACGTTTTGACTGTTGCCAGTCACGAAGAATAGATTGGATTTCTATAAAAATAGTTGCGGGTGACATAACTCCACGAGATTCCTTTACTTTTTAGCACGTCATTTCCCGTAAAAAAAAAAAAAATTGTCACGATTCTTTTTAACAGCACTGACATCTGCTGGAAAATGGAAGAATGCGAGAACAGCTGGACAGATTGCCCAAAGCAAAAAAAGGGCAGCCATTGCCATCCGCTGTGCGCGCACAGCCAGCTGTCGTCAAAAAAAGGGTCTCTAGATGTGTGGCACGCGATGAACGTTTCGATCGTCCGCCAAGTCGAGTGATGGCAACGGCTGCCCTTTTTTCAGCATTGGGAAAGGGTTGCGCCTCAAAGGGTTAATGGTCTAATTAGATACCAAATAAACAATAAACATTTTTTATTGATCGTTACTTCCCTGACTGTGATAGAAGAATAATACCGAAGTAAATAATGTAGAAGGCTGTGATAATATAGAAGTAAACAAACAAACCGCTTTACATATGTAGGTTTATAAATTGTCACCACTTGAAGTATGCCTCTCTCGCTCTGTACGATACTTTCTTCATTTCTTTGTGTGTGTACAAGAGAGTTTATCTTTCACACTGCCCGTGTGACGATTCTCATCGAAATATTGGAAAATATCCATTGGATAGATAAACAGCAAAATATGGGTTAAGTTTTGCGCAGTGTGTTGGCGCAACCAGGTACGCCCAATCAACGCACATTATGAAAAAAGTATTTCTGCATAATTAGTAAGTTTACTGCTAAAAAAGTTTACATCGTTAGGGCTAAAAGTTTTACAAATCCGACAGTAAGAAAACGAGATAAGAGACTGAAAATGACTTATGCAAAGATGCTAAAGGAAGAATAGAAGAGTACTTAACTTTACTAAGAGACTTATGATAAAAAATCGACAAAGAGCCAATAAAGATGTTAGGCTTAAGAATAAAGCATGCATATTCAAAAATGCGAAATATTTTACGGAGAGGAAATAAATTTGATGATATATTTAATAACTGTGAGTCGAGATTAACGAAATTTCAATAAAAAAATATTTTCATAAGCTTTAAACCCGTCAGAAAAATTGTTAAAAATTCATATCACATTTAAAAATTGCTATAATTCTATATACGTAGCTCTATGTTGACCAAAAAAAAAAAAAAAGCTGGCGATATTTAATTTCTTTTCTTTTCTTTTTCTTTTTTGTAAAACTTTTACTACTGAAGCTATTTTTTTAGCGATCCGAACAACTTACACAATCAGTCGTGCATTGCTATGTCTCATATGAACACACACGCACAAAAAAAAATTAAAATGAAAGCGATAATGCAAACACAATAACACCATAATCGATTATCGGAAAAACTGTCACTACAAGACAACATACAACTTAACAATTCTATAGACAGGTAGTTTCAAATTCCCCAGGTAATAAGTTTTTTTTTTCCACGAAGAAATGAGTAAGTAAAAAAAAAAATAAACAAACAAAGATCTTTTATTTCTTTTATTCACAAAACACACGAAAGGAATAAAAAATAAATTAGGGGAAAAAATTCTTGGAAGATATTTGCAATCTCTTTATTAGGTTTCATGGTCAAACCAGATAAAGGCGGTGGTCGTAACTCCTTGCTTAAGGTATGCATATATTCATCGCACTGCGTCACGAGATTTGAATTACGATAATTAGCGAGTTAGGTTATCGCGTAAAAGCAGCTGCTAAGCAAATATCAGTCCTTTCCTCAAATTGTGAGAATTCCTGTATATGCGCTATAACAGCTAATTAATACAAATAGTGAATTACTTTGACTATGGCAACTTCTCGAGAATGCTACTGAGATATGAACTGTGCATCTAAGAATAACGCAACATTCAGAAATTTGGGATTAACCAAAATGATATAAGGTATAAAAGCGAGTGATATAGAAATTAGTTCTCTTCCGTTGTCCCCCAGCTATTTTTTTAACGTACTTTAATATAATTTAGCATTTTCAGAACATATTCATACTAAATATTGTAATTTAATAAAGCTTAAGCTCTTAAATAACAGATAAATGAGACTCACCTCATACGGAATCTTTACAGCAACGTCTGTTTTTCATGGGGGTTAGGCAGCTACACGAATACTTTCTAAATACTGCTATTTTATTAATGTATACGATGATTTAAAAGGAAAAATTTCCGGTTTTGAAAAAAATTAAAAATACAATTAACGTCTCTGAAACATAATGAAAAACTAATACCAGAGGTTTTCTTAAGTTTTAAACCAAACAAACAAGTTCTGCTTTTAACTTTAAACACGGAAGATGTCATTCTAAGTGAAGTGGAACCTTTAAATGTTGTACACTTGCGAGGTGTCTCCAATGTAGAGAGGTGTTCAACTTATGGAAGTGTACGTAAAATTTAGGGATGGATGTGAGACGATTTTTTGAAAGACGAGACAGAAATTTGCAGTTTTTTTTTTGCGAGACGAGACAAACATTTTTAACATTAAAACGTAGGGATTTTGCGAGACGAGACAAAGGTTTTTTGCTGTTTTGCAAGAGGCCTATTTTTCGTATCGCGCCTATCCCTAGTAAAAGTTACATGTCAATCGCATTACTGAGAAAATTGCGCACACACTCTCAAAGGGCTTGCACTATGGTCATTCTATTAAATATTATGACTCAAACGGAATAAAAGGAATGGTATTTAGTTACTCCAGCTTCCGAGACTTTACTTAACTATAAAAAAGTTAATTATTTTCCCAAAACAAAACTTAAAAATTAATGCCCTTTTCCGTGCTATTTAAGTTTTCGCGTAACTATTTTTCATGAATACAATGAATGAAAAGGAAAAATAAATGCTCCTAAAAATACAAAGAAAGGCGAAACGTATGGACTTCGAGCAAACTAGATCAAAATCTCGACGAACTCAATCTACATTTTAAAAGACACATTTTTTACTTAAAATCTGACACAGCCTGGCTAGCTTGTAAAGATTTAGTTTTTTCCCCGCATAATAAATAATCTCACTATAGCAGCCTTAGCTACTGCTTCTCATATAGCACAATTCAAGGAACACATCACACTAAAATGCCAAATAAATCTCCTACAGATTAATTCTCCTTCAGTCAGACAAATTTATGGGCAGCTAGTTTTCAGACAGTGGGGCTATTTAATGACACGATTAATGGGGCTTCTTAAGACCAGTTCTTCGCGACTCTCTGTCCCGTGCGCGCAAACGATTTCGCAACGACTAAAATATGAGTCTGACTGTCACATTGGAAACAACATATAGCAGTGATTTTTTTTTTCCCTCTTGGAACTGTCTTGCATGCGAGGCGCTAGTCCTTCCTAAAAGTGACACACATGACAAACAACTGCCTATACTGAGTATCTGTCACAGTGGGAAAGAATTCCCACTGTCCTTCTGAAGGTTCGCTAAGTATGCACATGCATAAAAATTTGAAAACATTACTTGGAGCACTGGAGTTGTTCTCTCGGGAGGGGGAAAAAAATACACGTCACGGGATCTACAGAAATTTTTAAAGTAAAGTAGACGATGCACACTTATAAACAATGAACCTACATATCTGAGGATATTCTCTCTTAGGAAACGACAAGAAAGCTCCCAGGAAAAAAAAATTGACTTTGGAAATCGCATGTTGCACAGTTGGCTGGAGATGGACTTAGCACAAAAAGACCTGATTGCATTTAATTAAAATTTTCGGGATGTTTCTCTCTCTCGCTTTTGCATTCAGAGCCACATCTATTGCTGCTGATAATCAGCAATCTTGTTCAAACCTTTTCATTTTGAAGTTATTATTTCACGTATCCTAAAATAGGCCATTGTCATACATTTATCTTCATAAAAATCTACTTTAGTATACAAATTCTCATTAATATTTCGGCGTAAAAAGTTATCATGTTTAAAATGTTTGATCACCTTTATAGCCCCGTTAAAATAATAGTTAAGACTAGATTTAATTGAACGTTTAAGCTTTAAATTTCTCAGTAACGATCATAAAAAATACAGAGAAGTCTGAAATTTGTATAAAGGTGTTAATGTTTCACACATAAATTTGAGAAAAGGGATATTTTTAAAAATTCGTATTAATATTTCTGATTTTAAAGTGTATTCTAAAAAAATTTAAAAAGTAAATAATAATCAAATAAATTAGTACCTAGTAGCGCTATCGTCTTTCGTTATCCATTAGGTGACTATTAAAAATCTGTACTTACCTAGAAAAGAAGAAAAAAATCATACATAATTTGTACATAATACAAAACATCCAAACATGTATTGAAATCAACGTTCATGTAAAATTTCAAGTATTATTATTCTATCGTTCATTTTAAGTTTTGAAAAGAACTGCTGCAAAATAATAACCCTGAGTTGCGGAAGTTTCAACGTAGAAGAAACCGAAACTTAACTGGCATTTGGCATTTTAAATTGCAAAATTTGGGCATGTTCACAAAAGATATAGTAAAAGTTATTTGTTCAGTAAAAAGTAAGATATTATATTACTTATAAAAGATTTTTATACTCTTTTGCAATTCTTCAGTTGATTTATAAACTAATAACTCTACAATTGATTTATATGTTTTGTGGAAGACAGAGATATAAATTTTTTAGCATCGGAAACAGTCGTTAGAGATGACACATTTTATTACATGTATTTATGTTTATTGCTTTAAAATAACTGAGACCTGAAAAGCTCCAAGACGTCTATACATTGGCAGATAGTAAATAAAGGTGATAAAAAAATATTTGATTTAAAGACAGTTTTATGTGTTGAGTTTTCAAATGAATAGTGCATCCTAAGCACGTAGCCAAACTAAAAACTATTCATCAAGATAATTTTTTTTTAGCTCAACTTTAGCCAACCATCAATAATTTCTGAAAAAGAACTAACTATACTTTTTCTTTTTTAAATTTTTGATGCAATACTCGACCCCTTAGAAGTGATGAATGTACTGTTGTTTCATTCATAAAAAAAGCAGTGGAAATTATTCTGTCCCTGAATGATTGAGCTAATAGCTAATTTACAATAAAATCTGTCCCTGCTGTGAGGCAAATTTAATTTTCTAAGTTAACGCAAGAGGAATTTTCAAAAATTATCAACGATAAAACAGTGCAAACTCTAGTCAAGCGGGTTTCTAACAAGTAGTATCAAGTTAGTGAGATTTGATGAAATTAACATCTTGAGAGAAAAAAAAATATCTAGAAGGCAAGGCCAGTTGAGTTATCGAAATTTTACAAGGCAGATAGGTACATGTGGCAATCGACCCACAGGGAAGTCCTCAAACTTCCCGGCGGACTTATCTTAGGGTAGCGAAAATTTTTAGCAGAGCAGGCACATTCTCATTCTAAGACGATCTACCACAAACGCGGGAAAGAGTAAAACATTTTAAAACGTCTTCGAACAATGCTCGATAATTAATACGTCACCCTAGCCAATTTCACTAACAAAAGCGCCGCATTAAATACATCATAATTTTAAAACACGCCGAAAAATTTGTCAACTTGCCCAGGTGTGCTGCTTCGCAAATCCCCCGGTCCATTTTACAGTCAGTTTGAAAGGGAAAATTCCCTACCCCCCTCCGCTCATCCCCCCCCCACACACACACACGCCCGTTTTACTAAATAATGATTTGCATTCTCCAAGAAAACTGGATAAAACTCGGGAGTATAAACCGGGAGGATTTTCGGGAGCAAGCCGTCACCGTGAGGTGGTGTGTAGCTGAGCGTTCTAATATACACACCACTCTTCCAGCTCTCCTGAGTCATCAGGCAAACGGCTTGACTGATTTGCGGGCTTTAAAAATAGTCGCACAGACACTTATTTATTTGTGAAGAAAGAGGGATTAAAACCGGTGGTGGGGAGGGCGGGGGAGAAAATCACGCCACTGCTTCCACCCCCCCAACCTTTCCTAGAGCTCGGGGAATTCCGCGACTTTTCCTCGCGCCTCTCAAATTCACTTAAGAATTCAAAAAGCTCGAATAACCAGATTTCGGTTTGAGGGGGGGGGGGAAGGGGGGAATACGGGATGAAAAATTAAAAGGGAATAACTTTGTTCTCCGCGGGGGTCGCAGGGTGCGTATCGAATGTTACGGGCGAAAAATGATGTCAATAGCCGAAAGAATATATATATACACACACACACACACGGCTGGGGGTGATTAATTTTATAATAAAGAATGTCAACACATAACCCCATTCAAACCCAGAGGAAAGACACTTTTCTCCCCCCCCCCCCTCCCTTGAAGAAAACTCGCCAAGGAGGTGTTAAAAATGAATAAAACGAATGTTAGCGCAAATTAGCGAGAGCGACCGATTTATATGCTCTTTTAAGGTGTTTAAGGCCTTTAGTTTTATGCAGAAATTACACTTCGGCTATGAGTTCAATCATTTATGTTTAACAAGGCGCTTAAAATTTATTTACCGCGGTTGTGTGTTACGGGAGGGGGGAGAGCGAATTTACTGTCGATAATTATTTTCAGAAGCACGCATTTGAATTAAAAATGCATGGTATGTTTTTATTATTACATTTTATTGAAGTTTAATGCGTCGTACAAGCCGCTGTACCAATTTATCTAACCATCTCTGCAGTTAAAGTTAATTAACGACTCCAAGGTTCTCCGTGGACCGCAAGTGCTTCACGTGCAGTCCCGTGAGAGCTGGCTTGCACGCTGAATAGACGGCGTTTTGTGCATGTTCTAGCCCAGTAAACAAAATAACGAAAATTATTACATTTCCTTAGTTCTTTCTTTTTTAAATAAGACAATAGCAGGGTGCCCACTGGCTACTAAAAGGAGACTATTTGCTACTATAATCGAGAATTGAGACTGGCAGCGGCGGATCCAGAAAAAAATTCTGGAGGGGGCACAAGACAATTTTTGTCACATTTCCTTATAGAATGACTTGATTTTACAAAATAAGTCAAAATTCTATAGTGTAAACTTCATTCGTCTGGGAGGGGCACGTGCCCCTGTGCCCCCCCTCTGGATCCGCCAATGGACTATGGCGACTATTTACATGTAAAAGCAGCTAAAAAGCAACTATTTTGAGAAAAATGGCAACTACTTTTCTAGGAGTATCCATGCAATTTCTGTGTTTCACCTAAAACTTTTTGTTTAGGGCATGTAACCACGCTACTAACAACATGATAAACACTGAGCGTAGCGCAACAGTGTCCACCCGTAGATTTTGAGAAATATCTGGCATGAACAGATAAGCTAGATTCATACCGCCTGTGTTGTTCCATTGTATGTTCACACATACAGTAAAAAGACTGTGGTTTTTCATATCATATCAAAAAATTGATCAAACAAACTTCAAAATTACAAAAACATAATGCAGCCAACTTTCGGAACGACACAATGGTATATCATTCACTTTGTTGCAGAAACTCTTCCGGTTTGTCGTATTCGTATTGGAGAGTAGGCTTTAAAGTCTCGGGTTTGCAGAAAGTTTCAGTAGCCAGTCGAGATGCCAGGATGAAACACAAACATAATTGTTTCTAGAAACTTGCCAAACAATTTTCAGAGCACAATTTACAGGAATTTACAAGCAGTAATTCTATAGATAATTAGTCATCAATCTTTGTAACTTCCTCAAATACTGCAATTTCTTTACGGCAAATAAAATTGTTCAATTTGCTAAAATATCAGAATACTAGAGTCGAACCCTTGACTGCTCCACAGCATACAACAATGCTAAATTCATAAACAAATTTTAAAATAAAGCTTGGGAAAACAACACTGCCTCTGGCATCAAAATTATGCAAAATGATGTGTTCTGGTAGAAAAGCCAATTCAAGACTGAAACCATGAGATGACTACTCACGTATTTATACTTTTAGAGGAGTTTTCTCAAAAGTTCTGGCAAAATCTGTCAAGTAAATTGTCTATCATTTTCTTTGCAATATTTGTGTAATGCCAAGCGGGTAAGTAAAGATTGCAGGTCTCTTAAAAAAAAAAAAATCATGTCAGATGTCGCCAGTCATGGCAATTTTTTGGCAAAATATTCACAAAATTGGTAAAAAATAAGCCACCAAAACCTAACCCAGCCAAGCGATGTCGGCAATATCTAACAAGAAATCCCTAACTCTGATGCTATTCTATGTCAGCATTAAATGTTCCTATTCAACTACCTATTTCCAATGACATTCAAGTACCTATTTCCAATGAATAATATGAATATAGCATTTATATAATCTTTGTAAAGTACATGAATAATAAATATAATTATATAATTAAATTATAATATGATATTTATTTTAAGTTAAAGTTTAATCACTTCAGTGATATGTTTCGTAAACGTCAAAGAAGTTTTACTTCAATCGCGCGTAAAGATTATACGCACACACTTTTTTTATTTTTTTCAGGAAAATTATACAACTTTACTCATCGACGGATTACTCATTAGACTAAAAGCTATGTCCATTAACGGATTACTCATAAAAGCTATGTCCTGGCCGTTTTACGGACCCAGCAACAGAAAATGAAAGGAAAAAATAATAGAAATATATAAAAGTCTTTAAAGTTACTTTGGTGTTTAGCAATTTGTATAACTCAGAAAATAATGTAGATAATTTAGAGTCTCGGTACACATGAAAAACGGGTCGGCATTGTTAGTCATTTGTTAGTTGAAGTTAAAATTCATTTAACAGGAAAATTTGAAGATGATAAAACAGCTCGTCTTTATGTGTATTTTTGGTATGTGTCACGTTCATATATTTCTCACAATTCGAAAAAGTAATCATGCTTAGCATTACATCCAACCAGCAGTCAATTAAGAACATACCCATTTTTCAAAAAAATTTTGCTTCGTAAATTCCATAGACTAAGGGCTCTGATAAGATTTAATCCGGATCTGCAAATTTTGAATCGTTTTTTATGTAATCAAATACAGACTCATAAAAATTAAGAATATGTTTTTATAAGCACTACAATGTATTCTTTGAAACGGTAAACGAATTATGATAGTTAAGATATATTACGTGGTAGGGCGAAAAAAACAGAATTTTGTTATTTTCAAAAACGTGCGTGTGGTGCCTCACTTGCTATCACTGTGCAATTTCTCTGCTTAAAAGGGGATGCCTTGAAAGTTGCATGAAACCGTTTATATTGTTAACAAAGTTCTGATTTTTTTTAATTTTTTTTAATGCCTCAGACTTAATTGGTTTGTTTTTGAAGATGTTTAAGAGCGTCGCCACGTGTATATTCAATACCTGACAAACAATCTCCATAATGCCTTCCAGTAGGAAATCTCGAGAAGAATTTATAGTAGCATTAGTGTATAACAACAGACAAATTAAAAATAAATTGTAAGTTATTAAACGAAAATAGAAGTATGAACTACAGGCTTAATTTTAACCCACCACAAAGCACAGCCATAATGCCTTTCTTTCGATGAGAAACATTTAAAAGAATTTGCAGCTTATCATTTATTTATATACAAATTTAAAAAAATATTACAAGTTACTGTTAAAAAAAGCGAAACAAGAACAGTAGAAATAATTTACAGGACAACCCACTGGTTTGCTCTAATGCTGTAGCAGCAGCATCGACAATAACAACAACTAGCTGAAAGCTGCCGTAACTTGACAGCTAAAGATATTTTCTAAAACTAAATTGACCCCAGCGAAGCAATTTTGTCTAATCTAAGTTATAGACTAAGAGACCACTTGATACCAAAATCTGTAGACTGTTTTCTAATTCATCCCAAGTACACAGGGAGATACTCTTTTCTATGATTTACTTATTTCCTTTCAACGTAAATTTCGTAAAAAACGTAGCAGTAATTAGTGCATAAACTATTTAAGAACCGCCTGAAGTGAAAAACATGGAGGTAGTCTAAAGTCAAATCCCCAATATTTTAAAATAAGATGGATTTATGATAATTTTATCATGAAATAGAAAATATTGCTATATTTAAAACTCTCGAATGTTAGTAACATTCACACACACAAATGAGAATGCTTAAATTAAAGAAAAGGAGGCAAGGGAAAAAACCTTTATTTTATTCATTTACCATTTCTAAAAACACGGGAATTTATTCAAAGTTGAGCAACTGAAACATAATAAATTGAGATTAAATCATCGTGTTTCCTTTTCTTTAAGAAACACACATGCGAAATAATTTATGCAATTGCAGCATTTATCTGTGTCGTCATTAGTTTGTATTAGGTCTTAGTACTAAACATTTAACGGCACTTTCCTTTCCTGATAAGTAAAATACTCTAAAAATTTCATATTTGCTTTACTACATTGAAGTATTTTTCATTTTCGAATGGAGGGTAGAAAGAAACATAATCAAGAACTAATATTTTTGCTGTATTTAAAACCAAGGAATAATCAAATGTAAGGAGAAATTTATATTAGATCATCAGATGTTCATTAATGCTTCACAACAATTCGAAAAAAATTGAAATTTAAGGAACATCTCACAATTTTTAAAGCACAACAAAACTGTTCAATCAATTTTCTAATTTTAACCAGAAAACTCAATAAATACTAAATAAAAGCGTAATTTCGAACAACATTTCAGTACCAAATCGATAAAACCCAAAGCAGAAAAACGCAGCACCCACCCACAACCTAAAAGTAAACGGGATTCACTTTGTGCACAGCCCCTTAACGTGTATGTGTTCCGCAGTAATCTTTGAGTGATGCCTGTCAGCAACGAAAGACGTAAAGATGTTTCCTCTGCCGGACAGCGCCCTCTACTCCCCGGTAATACCAAAAATTTCGACAAACAGCGCCCTCTGGCGAACCGTTCGGAAAGAGACGCGTGTTTTCTGTGATACAAGCGAAATGCAATCGATTGAACATGATCTACCTTTGACAACGGAGCCGTCGAAAAGACAGTTCCAACTCGTTCGATCGAAATGGGTTGAAATAAATGCCTCTTTCCCTCTGCACAAACTGGTGCGCGATCAATTATTGAGCATATTTGATTTGGGGGGTGGTCGGAAATGAGACCGAATATTACTGGAAAAAGGGGGGGGGGTTAATGCAGTGTCTTATAAAAAATGTGATTGAAATAGCATGTCCGTATGATTATTTGAATAAATATATCTGATACGAGGAACAAGATTGGTTTACTTGTGAATAAACAATCGTCAGTGGTGAGCACAAACTGATGCGCCACCAATTATTGGGCTATTTAATACGCGTTTTATACACTGAGATGGGTTAACAGACGGCTAATAAAATAAATATAAGTGTAAACGTTGTTTTATAATTGCCTTAAATAGAGAATGTAAAGGTTTTTAACTTTTTGGTACATTTATTTGGATACAAATTTTTGATAGTACAATGATTCGTTTACTTATGTATCAATGGTGAATGCAAAACAAACGCTCGATCAATTGTGCGTGTTTAATGCGTTTTATACACAAATACGAATCAATAAGCATCCAACGAAATAAATATAGGAGGCAAAAATAGTATTTTATAACTGCATTAACTACAGCTATTTCCTCTCTTATGTGTGCATGTGAAAGATATAAGCATATGAAATATCTCAGAGCAGAGGGGAAGTTAATATAGTGCAAATGTTATAAGTGCAAATGTTGCAATATTTATAGTGCAAAAAATGTGGTTTTAAATATAGTTATTTGAATACATGTTCATGATACACACACACACTCACACACATACACACACAAAAAAAAAAACAGAGATATTGGTTTATTTATGAATAAATATTCGTCATTATTGCATTCAAAGTAATGCTCAATCAATTGTTACTCGCATTTGTTATTTATTAAATAAAGCTGGAATAAAAATATCATCAATGACATAAATGCAGATAAAAAAAGAATTTCATAATTGTTTTAAAAACATAATAAAATTTATTTTTGATAAAATGAAATACGATCGAAAAATGGAGATATTAATATACATAATAAAGTAGATTATTAGAACTGAATTTTGATGTAGCCATAAATCTGCTATAAGAAAATATTGATTAGTAGTTACGTGAACAAGAAACATTAGTTAAGAGTAAAATACAAACCACGATAAATTACTGGGTGTTTAATAAAAAAGAGCGACAGCAGACATATAGATGAAAACTGTACTTGATAGTTATTCCAAATACATACTAAATGCATGTTTATCTTTTTAACTAATATAAGCATATACAATATGATTGAACAGTGGAGTTAATTCATTGTTATAGATAAACACGATTCAAAAAGTTCGATATAAATATCTAAACATAAATTTATGATATAAGGAAAGATTTCCGCTGTTTAATTGTTTTATTAATGAGTAGTATTGGTATTGTAATGAATAAGCACAAATTTATGCGAGACTTAAAGCTAAATGCAACATCAATTATTAAACATGAAAAATGAATAATAAGATTCCATTTAAACTATATCCGTTCCAAAGATGCCATTCTAAAGTATTTTTGAAAATAGCAACATTTGATCTGGAAGGTCGAGACACTGATCGAAAAATACAATTTAAGTACATCATCATGATATAGTCAATCGAAATAAATATTTATTTATTTTTTAATATGAGATAATTTATCCAATTTGTACATGAAGAAGTACTCGTTGTGAGAAAATACAAATTCATGCTTGGTCAATTAAGACAGTTCATGATTGTTTCATAAATGATGTGATGCAGTGTGTTACGTTATGGCAGAGCTGCAAGGGCTATCTACCCAAGATGGGGTTTGCCTTGATCGGAAGACTTTTCCAGGGGTTCTAATGCGTATTCATGTTACATCTGGAGAAAATTGACCAAGCATAGGTTCAGAGCATAGGTTCCCAACGTGGGCGATAACGCCCCCTTGTGGGCGTTTGAGGCTTTCAGGGGGACGGTAAAAGACCCAGAGAAAATTGGGGGCGTTAATATGGAACGTAGGGGCGTGGGAAGATTAACCAAATGTAGTCTAAAAAAGACTTAAAAAATACGTTGATAATATTTTAATAAAAATAAATTTTAATAAAAATACTTTTTAATATAATTAAGTATGCGTTTTGATTGTTCTCTGAAACTGTCAATTTATTTATTTAGAAAGCAATAGTTTATTATCTATTACAGAGCTGCCAAGTCTCCGGCTTTTTTCGGGAGATTTCCCACCACTAATTGTTACTTACAAATTTGTGCTTAAAATAAGTCCAAATATTTAATGCAAAATAAAACTGTCTAAAAATTGTGGTGGGAAATCTCCCAGAAAAAGCCGGAGACTTGGCAGCTCTGCTATTACTTCGTATTATCAAAACCCCTGTCTGTCCTTATAACAGGTAAGCTAAAACTTTTATTCCTCTTTTTGAAATGAAGAAGAAATTCAGTAGCGTTTCAATTCCAACAATATTCTATCTATTAGTATTTTTTTTTTATTTAATTCTTGTTTTCACCATCCATTATGTATGCACCATGCATGCTCTTGTTTCTCTGGAGTGGGAGGGGGGGGTATTGAAATATTCACTGGAAAAGAGGGCACCAGTTCAAAAAAGGTTGGGAACCTATGCTCTAGAGCGTTAGCCGTGCGGTAGGCCAGAACGCTTGTTTCATGAATGAAGTGTATAGTGAAGGACGATAAATTATTACAATTGAAACGGTATTTTAGCTTAGTGTTTTTTAATAATAATTCATAAGGCATGTTTCAATTTTTTAGAAAATAATTATTTATTGTAAGTTACATTGTCATGGCAATAAGAGTTAAGAATAAGGGTTAAGAGTATTTTTGTTTCTCACTTAGGGAAATGAGATTATTTTTCATGAACTGAAAATCTCTAATGCGAAATGGCAAGTCAGTAAATATAAAAACGGCTAAATATCTTGCAACATACAAATTACATTTTAGCTTACTTTTAGGGATGGGTGCGCGACTAAAAAAAGGGGGCACTCTCGTCACGTACAGGAACTGTAATGCTTTGTCTCGTTCTGAAAATTTACCAGTGGAAAACAGGCCCGTCTAATCACGCGTAGCAGCAAATTTCGTCTCGTCTAGATTCAATCTCTAAATAGTATGTCCAGACATTCAAAGACCAATGCAGGGAAGCAAACGGTGGGCAGAGAAGGAAAATATCCGACCATTAGGGATGGACGCGAGACTGAAAATAGACGTCTCGCGTCTCGCAAAAGAGCCTAAAAGCTTTGTCTCGTCTCGCAAAATCCCTATATCGTAATGTTAAAAATATTTGTCTCGCCTCGCAAAAAGCTGTAAATCTCTGTCTCGTCTCGCATTCATCCCTACCGACCATGCATCTTTGCAGCGATGAGAGTGGCAAAATCACACCTGATTTTGTCTCTCATCGCCAAAAATCTTTGAAGATTTCTAAAACTTTATAATTGTATTTGAAAGTTTTGTTCCAATTAGACAAAAAGAGGCACGCATACACAAAAAGCGTCCTTTCTTCCTGGGAGACTTTGTGCATTCTAATGTTGTGTTAACCTTCTGAGAGAATGAAACGTAAATATTCCTTCAATTTTCTCTGCTAAACACCTGCCTTTTTTGTTGTTGATAGAGATTCTCGCATATCAAGAACTTGTGTTTTAAAAGCTTTAAAGTAGCATAGTTACTGTTTACTTTCTATAAACAGAGTTGCGTTTAACCCCTTAAAGGTCGTATTATTTTCAAGAAGATGGTCATAAATGTGCCTATTTTTTTTTTTATTCAAGAAAATTTATAAAAATAAATGTACGTACAATATATGTATTCGTTTTAAGGTTTGAGACATTTTTTAACATTAAATAAAAAATTAAATTTCTAGGAATAGCCAACATTTAGGGTTAATGTGACTGAATGTGTGTTTTTCAGTGGAAATTAAAAACATATTTTTTAAACACTAAAAGACATTTTTATTAAACTTACTTCATAATATACATAAATATTTGTAACGTGTTCTTTGGACATAGGTGAGAGAGTGAGCTAAATGTGTAAAATGCATGGCAGAAGTAACCGTACTGCTACCATCTATTTTAAAATAAACTAATCCAATTAACTTTCCAATTAACTTAAAAATAGTCTAGTACTGTGATCTGTTGTGTAAAATGAGATATAAAAAATTACCGTGCAAAAGAATTGAAATGTTCTGATCTTTCAGGCGAATATCTTTTGAACATTCTACCCCGGAAATATCACGGGCACGAGAAATATGGGAAAAAGCTCAGCTCGTGATTGACGTGAGCGAGAAGGAAGGGGTTAATAAAAATTTAGCGCTGCGGGAAAAGCATTGCGCTTGTACAAGAGGAGTTCTTGAGGAACATTTCAAAGACGTAAAGGGTTTTCCATTAAGAGTGATACAATTTAAAAATTAAAAAAAAACATAAATTATTCAGTGAAAGACAATTTTTTTTTTGTTATTTGAAAGCTTGCATTATGCCATTAAGTATGAAAAATAATATCGTTCAAGTGAGCACCACAATTTCTCTGTACATACCGCATTCTGTCAATCTAATTTTCCATCACTCTTTCACATAAATTGGGTGTTATTTCACGAATAACACGCTCAATGTTGGTTTACAATAGCTCAATTGTTAATGGATTATCAGCATAAACTTGTGACTTAACATATCCCCAAAGAAAGAAATCACAAGAACTGAATAATGTCGTCCATGAATTCTTCTCAAATTTCTCTCAGTAATCACATATAAACACTGATTTTGACAAATAATTTCCAAACGTTGTTCAAGAGTGTATCTTTCCATAATTAAATGACATATCATACTAAACACAAATGACAGAAGAAATGTCAAAAAAGACTACGCAGTGTTGCCATTCTAACCATTTAAATTGTATCCTCCCTATTGGAAAACCCTTTATGTTAGGAAGCATCACGATGTACAGGAGGGATAACTTGAATGTCCCGACTTTTCCACGATTGGGAAGGAAAGGAGAAGGTCATACTTAAGATTTTGTAGTGGTTTTCCGTCAAATTCCAACGCTCCTCCCCACTCTTACGTCCGTACGCAACTTCCTGAGCTTGCTATGGAGAGAAAACAACTTTACATACATTTAGCCTTTTACAAGTCGGTTAAAGGCTGGATGTGTCAAAACAGAAATTTCTCTTAAAACGTCTCAACTCTCTCAAGATACTGAACGGGGAGGGAAAAGCGGACGGTTTCTTCCAACAATCCACTGAGCCTGAAACCTCTCTCTCCCTCTGTATCTCCTCCGCTTATGGAAAAGAATCATAAGCCTTAGCCGCTGCCATTCCAACTTAGATCAATCTCCGACAATGCCCAGTGTAAAAGGCTTTTGCCTTTGTGAATCTGCCGGTCGCAAATTAGCTGTCAGTTACAGATTTTTCGGAGACGCTGCAGTTTTGGCGGAGGGTGGAAGCACGGAGACGGAGAGAGAGTGGTGTAATAAGATCCCCGAAGTCTTTGAAGAAACAGAGGAATATTTTAAAACGCTGTTGTGTTGTTCCGGGCTTGCCTGTCTGGAAGTCGCGGAATTTATTAAGAGGATGTTTTGAAAGGTTACGCAGGAAATTTAATTTATTTAAAGAATGGAGAGGAGAGAGGAGGGCTGCTTGGGAAAGGAGTAAAGAATAACTATGTATAAATCAGTTCGTAATTCCACCCTCAAAGCGTATAGGTGTGGTGTGTGGTCTGGAATAAGGTTGTAAAAAATAGCTTAATATTTTGCAGGCCAATGTTCTCAATTGGGAACACTGAATTAAAAATGTATTCAAAAGTGAAATTTTATCAATATTGACTTGAAAAAAATAGCAGATAAAGTTAAAAGATGACTTGATTTTTTGCAATAGAAGTTGCATTTGTATCATTACTGCGAAACTGGAAAGAAAAATCATGAAAATAGCCCTTTTCATAAACCGAGCTATCTTGATACATCCCCCCCTTTCAAAATTAATTCATATCTTTACTGAAATTTTAAAATGAATCTTAAGTATTTCACTTATTATTTAAACTAACCACAAGTATATTCAGTTTTTGAAACCAATGTAAATTTTAGTCAGAAATGACCCATGCTCCCAATTGGAAACACAGTGAAAATTGTATAAATTGTTTTTCTTCATTTAGATGACTAATATCCTTTAGCCAACGCATTAGAAGGCAAAATATTTTAAAAAAGTACTAATTTAAAATACTCCTGAATCTCAGAGCGATCTGTAAGTCGCTCTTCGAAGTCTCGAAGTCGTTGATAGTAAAAATCTTTACAGAGAGCAGCAAGGATTTTTTATTTCAAACTATATAATAAATACTAGTATTAAGTTTCTCTCGATTAAAAATATCCCTTTATTCACAATTCACCTAAGTCAATTTCCCCTAAACCTCTAATTAGAAAATATAAATAGTGATGGCGCGTTAGTAACATTAAAAACGAAAGAGCTACTTCAATAGCTATAACAATAATACCCATTTGTAAAATAATTTAAATAGGAATGTTTAGTTCAAGTATTAGAATCAGGTGGTATTTATAAAAATTAGAGCAGAAACTATTAAAACTCTTTGGTGGAAAAAATATATATATTTTGAAAAAAATAGTGATTAATGGAACCGACATCAAATTTTGTATTGTTCTCTTAAAACAGAGACATCCCAAAAAAAATATATGAAATGCATTATTTTAGTAGAAATTTTAAAATAAATGAACTACAAATATTTTTTAAACATAAATAAAAATCGCACTAGAAAAAACAGATGGTCAAAAGGTATAATTTTAACATTTAATTCAAAGACTCTAATGTTGTTTATACTCGTAACAAACTGATCTGTAATAAACAGAGATTGATATGAGCCTTACTTCAAGTTTGGCATACATCTTTACATAAAATTTTTCATATAGAGAATGCACAAACAATACTTTTATTTAAAGCCGTCAAAATAAGATTCCATCGCACCTTAATATCTTAACAGCGGGAGTAAGTTTGTTCGTTACCTCTCGCGTTGATGAAAGGTAAAGAACAAATTATAATTGTCACACAGTGTGAAAACAAATTATTTCTATGTAAACAATTTCATTGGAAATTTTCCGTTATACTGTAATGATCAAATGATGAACTATATAGTGGAAGAGCATGATAAATGTCTGAGTTCTCGTATAGGTGGCAGTCCGCACAAATGCTGCACCGAAAAAGAAAAAAGATAGAAGGAAAAGAAAACCCATAAAAATTGCGGCTTTAACAGAGAAAATTACGATAGCTGTAAATATAGCTATACTAGTAGTATGCAAAATCGATAAAAACTCCAACAGATTTTTTCACGGCTATGTTTGCGAAAATCAACATTACTCTTATCAATCGTTAACAACCATCATACTATAGTAAATAATTTGGACTTAATTTTTCTTTATAAAATAATTCTGAATACTATTTACCTATATGTCTTTCAACTAGAGGAGGGGGAGGGGGAGATAAGGGATATTAAGTTTCGTCAGTGAACAAAAATGCATACTTGTAAATTTGTTTCCGCTGCATATCACTTTCAAGCACTTAAGAAATAGCGCTTGTAGTTTAAAATGCTTCGAAAAACAGGATTTTATAGTAGCAACAATTATTATATAAGAACTATGAAAAGATACAGTGATGGCGAGAGCTGACCCGAGGTATCGTCTCACAGTCTCGCCTCGCACCCGGTGGTATCGTCTTGCGGTCTCGTCTCGCTAAATTGCGAGACAGCGAGAAGTCTCGTCTCGTCTCGCGTCCATCCCTAGTATCTTTCCCCCCCCCCCTTTTAATTTTCTACTATAGCAGCGAAACTGTGGAGTCAAAAAAACTTTTCAGCCTATCTTACCGCAATGATTTCGAGTACTGATCAATCATGATTTACAGCAATGACATTCTGCACTACCTTAGGACTAAAAGTAGCACTGAACACGAAATCTACAACAAACGTTTAAAAAATGAAATCGCAAACATGATTATGGTCGAAGCCGGAGTTGTAGTCAGGATTGGAGAAATAGCCTAAACGCAAGGAAAGTCTAGATGTTTCTGAAACGTTGCAGTCATGACTGCAATTATGGAAAATATTATCCAAATTACTTTACGGTAAAACCACGTATTTGAAAGTTTATTAACAGCATTTTCCACGAAAACGGTCCACAGACCATTCCCAATCGTGCAGATGCTTAAACGATAAGCTGTTCTCTGTACGACAATTATTTGTGTATAAATCACGTTAGTATGGATTTTAATGACATATTATTGAGCACATAATATTTAAACTATTTATCCCTTTTATACACAAGTGTAACTAATATTTATTTTTTTTATATAAAGTTACATATTTACAATTACAACAATATTAATAATTTTTTCCATTTAAATAGAACTGCTATTTCCAAATTCATTAACAAGCAAAAACTTTCGATAAAACAAAAATCTGAGAAGAAAAGCAAATAAATATCGTTTTCAAAACGTAAACGTCGTCGATATAAACCGCCCAGGTGCAATGCAACTAAACACCGCAGCAGTAGCACACACATTCCTTTAAATAAATTTTCCAACAGCATTCAACTAAATCGAAAATTCCGCTACCCGCTCATATTTGTCACATCCAGCGGCAGGCAAGAGAGTTTCTCTAAAAAGTCGGAAGCACGAAAATCAAAATAGTTACTGCACAAACCTAAGTGGTAAAAATAAGAGACAGAAAAAAAAAAGTAAATAAAAAGTACCCAGCAGTCGTGGAATGGAAGGAGAGTAAAAAAAGACACACTCAAACAAAAAGCGGGCAACCATTTAGCAAAACATGGACACAGAAAAATATGAAAAAAAAAAAAAAAAATCTGAGAAAGAGTAAGAAATCGATAAGGATTGCAAACCGAAAATCTCCGAAAATTGCGCCCACACCATCGCCTCCCCTCTTTCCCTTTCTCATTTGCAGCCTTATGTGTGTGTGTGTGTGTGCATGAGCCTTTGACGAGTTCGAGTCAGCCTGATTTTTTGTTTCCTTCTCCAGAAATTGGCTCACGTCCGTCATTTATCCCGCGCGGAATCCTGAATTTCGGAAGAGGGTTATCAGAATACAACTCCGAGCGCTTTCTTTGGCGACATGAAACATTCTGAAAGTGATTGTCGTCTCCGCACATTTTCCGCGCACAAAAAAACAGTGACGGATCCAAAAACGTTTTGTGGGAAGGTACGATAAGCACTGTGAAACATATTACAAGAGTATGAACCCACGCTTAGCCTGTTCGCCCTCTTCATTGAAAAGACGAAACGGAGAGCATTCTCCTTCTTTCACCAATGTTGCTTCCCGGGCATAGTTCTTTCAATGCTCAGCTGGGCACAGCGTTGCGCTTCCGCAATAGCTGTCATCCAGTAGAGCACTCAAAGAACCATAATGGGAAACGGTCCGTGAAGGAGAATCTTCTCCGTTGCTTCTTTTTAAAGATGAGAGCAAACTTGTTAAGCAAAGGTTGAAACAAGCGTTTAAGTATGCTCAAAGGCAGGGCGGTCCTGGTTCGGCCACTGCAGAAAACCGGTGCAGTATGGCATTTCTGTACAAATCCTTGTATACTACACGCAAATTGCGTACATAAAACAAAAAAGTTTTTGGTCATTTCAAGAAAAGATCAATCAGACTACTAGTCTCCAACCCATATGGTCATGGAAGTTCAAGCGATAACACAGAAAAAATAAACCATAACCCTAGCTATATATAACCCACAACATTTCCAACGACTCTATCGCAGCCCACCAATATCATTTTCCATAAAACCGGAATATTTTTATTGTGAATCCGGGATATTTGACGGATTAAGCTGGAAATCAATCATGGTGATCTATAGGTAGATTAAAAACCGATAACGTACAGTCCAACAAAAAGCATCTCCCTTATCCCAGGCATCCTCTCACACAGATATCCCTGAGATTATAATCCGACCCCACATTCTATTTATAGTAACATGATGCAGTTCCATTGACGGATGCCATTTCGCTTGGGAACCGCACAAACATTTCAAGTTTCATCTCATTATTCGATTCCGACGTGAAAACTGAGTAAGCAAACCATCTGCTGAGATACAAACAAGTTGGTTACATCCGTTTCCTTCCTGTTCGTTTATTTACCATTCAGAAAAACAAGTTGCAAATCGGTTTTCGCAAACACACGTCACAGAACTAAATTTTAAGGTGTCAGAAATACGACCAATAGGAATGAATGCGAATGAATAAGATAATTAATAAATAATTTGGAATAGAATAATAATAATAGAATTAATAAATAATTTGGAATTCATAGGAATGAATAAGATTTGCAATTGCTATGAGAGAGGAGACAGGGCTATTTCACATTATAGGAATTTTCGAGACGAGACAAAGCTTTGAAGCTGCTTTGCGAGACGAAGCAGCCCTATTGTGCGTCTCGCGTGCATCATCAGAAAGCCTTGCAAAATATAAAAAAGACTCCGAATTTCGTTAATTTGTAAGTTCTCAGACGTTAGAGTCCTTTGTTGAACTTTGTTAATTTGGCAAGAGCGGTCTATTCTCCACCGGTAAAAAAAGTTACCGACATCCCCATCTACCCTTGATTCGTAGCTTATAATTGGCTAAACCCGCTGGAAATAGTCGACAATCCAGTAGACACCTAACACCTGGGTGCAGCCAATTGATAATTGTCGACTGTTTTGGAGGTTAAGTTGCCAACTCTCTGAGAAGAACAGAGCCACTTCATAGTACGGTCAGTTCGTAAAGTATTAACCCCATTGCCTTCTCCAAAAGTCAAAGCTGCCCCACTACGTTCTCAATGTTTTTTGGTTTCTCAAGTGTAAGCGCAATGGAAAAGAGGCGTTTTTATTGGGTTTCAACGGTTTGTTTTACAAGCGCGGGGTGATTTTCCTTCCGGCAGAGATATTCTTTCGGCGAGGGAATGTCCTTCGAGATCAGAGGAGTTCTCACTTGATCGTGCTAATTTTCAAGCATGCAAATCTGCGTTTTTAATGCTTTTTTATTACTTTCGACCAGTCTCTCCCAACCTTAAGGACCACTGCATTCTTAAGTTCCTTCTATGAGGATCGACATCAAGGAGAAGATACTTTGGTAGAAAGCACAAATTGCTACTTCTAAAAAACACTTTCGATGCAGGCATGACGTGAGAGTTGCTCTTTTTCCGGCACAAATTTATGCCAACAAATTACAAAAATAAATACAAAAATGAAAAAAAAAATATCCACTTAGTGCTTTAATTTTATTCACTGAAAAAAAGAACATATATGCATATTGATTGTCAGGAAGAATCATCAACCAACTGCACTTTGCAATTAAAAATTAATTTGCTTTTGTCTCGTGTTTATTCCCTTCCCACATACAAATAGCATTAATGTATGTACAATACATCACATTGACGTGCATTCTTCCTCTTCTTTGCCCACACAAGCGTGCAGCACACACACGTATATATAGTCTCTCTTTTACACCCCCACGTGATTTATAGTTCCTGTCTATCTTCACAATCTACAAGGACTCATTATCAACGGGTGCTCCATGATGGTTTCCCGGGGCAACGAACAATTGCGTGCGCATGCGCTTTGTAAATAACCATTTTTGCAGGAACTGGATTTCTGGATATACATTTTTTTTTTCCCCTTTTAATTCTTTCCTTTCATTTCGTTCTTTGTTTCTTCTTCACTATTATTTCGTTTAACGCCCGCTTTTAAAGAGGATGAGAGGGCGGGGATCGTATGCAAATTGATTCGATAATTCATCCGGCCGAAAACCGTGCAAGGAAGAGAAAAAAATTAAAGAATAAAAAACTTTGGGGTTTTCTTTTCCTATAATAACCCCACAACGTACTCCTATAAATATACAGGGTGGTTATGATTAAACTTTTCCAATAAACAGGGTTCTACAGTTAAAGTATGTGAACGGATTGTAACCAAATTTGGCATACAGAATATAGTTGAGATACGCTGAAGGAATTTCGGGAGGGGGGGGGGGGAGAGGTAGTTCAAAAATTTTTCACTAGGTGGCGCTTTGCATAAAAAAACTGCAAATACAACATTGGAAATGACTAAGTCGGAATTCGGAAGGTACAAATAATTTCAACATTTATACAGTACTTTTTAAACACGTATTAGCTAGTAGCTACCTAATTTAAATCATTTATTGACCTGAATTTCCATGTAAAGCGTCACCTAGTGGACGATTTTGGAATTACTTTTTTTTTATTATTATCCTTCAACGATTTATCAGTACAGTCCAAAGTTGGTTGCAATCTGCTAACTCGTTTCAGCTGCAAGAGAGTTGTTTACAGAGGAAGTTTAATTACAGCCACCCATATACAGGAATCCGGGATAAGGGAATTTCTTTCACGTCATTTACAGGAACAAGAGAACTAACAACTCGGTGAAAAAAGAGGGTTGCGGGCCGGAGCATTTTCTAAGAGCAAAATTTAGAGCCAAAAATTTTGTAAAAGTAAGTAAACAAATGCTAAAAATAAAAAGGGGATTATAACTCCTAAAGTTTTATAGAGCTATACTAGTATTATGCCCGAAATCGAACAAAAAAGAAATCGGAAAAATATCACTAGGCAGAGTTTAAAATATCAAAATTTACTAAAACTTCTTTTTTTATACCGAGGAGGAGGGAAAGAGCAAATGAGAATTTCAAAAATGGAATTTCTACATTTCGTGAACGTCAACAACCGGCCTACTTGGGTATATGGTATTTTACAGGATTCTGACTCCGAGTTATCTTCCTGAGATAAAAGCAAAAAATTAGAAAACTCAGATCCAACTTTAAATTTGTTAAACAAAAGATTAAAATTTGAAACTTGGAAATTAAACCATTATATTCTTTTAAACCGAAATTACATCATACAAAAGCAATTTCATGGAAGTGGCAGTTGAAGAGGGATGTCTAAGAATCTGACTCAAGTTCCATAGAAAGATGCGCAAAGAGAAGATTATAAAAAAAGGATGCCATATAGCAAAAAGTCAATTCAGCAAAATGTAAAATGTATAGAAAAAATAAAACAAGGAGTCTTCTGGATGCCTTGGGATTTTGTCGGGGTTCCCATGATCCTTCAGCCCCATATATAACAGACCCGATCCATGTATAGACCCTGGTAATTAAGTCCCGAGAATAGTCGGCAAAGCAAGCGTAGAAAGGAACCCGGAATTATACTAGAATAAGCTTAATTATACATTCGATTAATACTCTTTGAAGACAAAATCCAGGAAGATTTAAAATTTCTGCATGGCAGCCGGACAACGAGATAAGATAAATAGTAAAATCGCGACAATGTTCTCAAACGTTAGGAAGGTAAATTAGCAGCCACGGTTGGAGTTGAAGTTACTAATATAATGAAGGCTGGAGCTAGAGCTTAAATTTATGCACATGTCAATACTGAAAGATAATATTCCTAAAATATATTTAGTGAAAATATAACCCATATTGTTTTTCTACTAAACTAACTAGTCAACTATTTTGCAATAAAATTGCAAATGACGTTGATTTAATTTTCATTTATCTTCTCAAACCACGTCCTAAGTGTTAACAATTAAAGCAATACTGTGAGCTAGCTCAATTAGTTAACCCTTTCAGACCTGATTAAATAATATCTCTTTAAATTAATTTTTTTATAATAATTTAAATTTGTAATTAAAAAAAGAACATGAAAATCTTGATTAGTAAATTTTAAGAAAAAAAATTAGTTTTTCTCTATCTGCTCAAATTACATTCGCACGGGACGACAATATAGGTAATTTTGATTTCCTCAATATTGGATGCCAGGTCTGAGAGGGTTAATTAATTTAAATTTCGGGCTCGGGCTCTATCACTAGTAAATTAGTTTAGACTCCGATTACCTAGCTTTGATCTTCACTCGTCAGAATGACACCGATGTAATGTGTCAAGGAAAAAATACACGACTGGTATCTGCCTAGGGTGGATGCCTTACGTGGAGGACTTTTTAAGGGGTTCTAACATGTATACACGCTACATCTGGAAAACACCCCCCCCCAAAAAATTAATTAATTAATTAATTAATAAACCTCCAAACCGTTAGATTGATAGCCGCGCTATTTGCCAGAACCCTGGACCATCACACTTCAGCCATCTTACCATGTTCAGAATGAGACCGAATTCATCTCCAATTGACATTATATAGTGGATGACAGGCGAGTAATAGGCAGTACATAAATTTCATGAATACAAAGACTGACTTTCAATTCAAAATTACTTTTGGTACTGTACTGTTTTAGTATTCAAAGTACTTTCCTTTCCACTTAAAGAAAAAAAAAAAATCCAATATTTTATTTTGGGCGAAACTGAAGGCATCACGGAAAAAAACTGTTGATTTTGTGAAAATGTTTGCTGATGCTATTTTTAGCTAATACTTTTATTTAGGAAACAAAATTTTCGTTCATTTAACAAAATGTCTCGTTGATCCAACAAAGCTTTGGTTAATATAGCAAAACATTTTGTCGATTCAACTAAATTATTTAGTGAAAAATGAAGAAACAAAACATTTTTTTTTCCGTGCAACGAAGGAACTGGAAAACATGTAAATAATACATTATATCTCTGAAAGCATTATAAAGAAAGATTACGTAATCAAAATCCAGCGATTCCGCGACCTGATCTCAAGATTAATTACTATCATAAAGGTCCGCCATGTTCAGAAAGTAAAACCCAAGTACTGAATAAAATTTTTTTTCCCACCTGCAAATAACATGCATTAATTATACGTTCATAAATTACGGGCGTACTTATATTTAAGCAGCTTCCTTACTTCAGCAGAGTCATTTTCTTGATAATTACAATGATGGGGATGAAAAAAAAGAAACAAGGAAGCTACACATACACATTATGAATTGCAAGCTACCACGAGCTTCGATTACCTTGCACAAGTCCTTTAAATTTTCCATTTTCATCCTTGCACAGTGTTATTAAATTAAAGACTGCCATCAAAAAAGATGCGCTTTAATACAAAGTCATGTGACACTCAAAAAGTATATACACAGTGCTAAAATAATTCTCCAGCAGTAGTCTGCACCAGATGGCCATAATTTATAATCTTACTTTTCACTTAACTTGGTGAAAAAACTTACGCGTTAAGAAGATAGTGAAAAAAAATATATATATTTGGAAAAAAAGGGGGGGAAATATCCTTAAAAAAATCCCTACCCCCTTCCCCTATCTCGCATTAGTTCTTACATTAAGTTTTTCATCACTCCAGCAGAAAACATTAAATTTTTTCTCGGCATAATTTCATTTTTTCATGCAGCCTCACCCCCAGAGTCTGAAACATTCGCGAACATCAAATAGCATTCCTACAGTTAGGTGAATTCTTTTTACTTTTTCTTTTTTCATTATGTAGCCGGCATATGCGTAATTAACCATAAATTATTAATTATATTTTTTTCTCCTCGGTCTCTTCTGCAGTGCTACAAAAAAAAATTCCCTCTTTCCCCCCAACCTTTATCTAATGGACGCTTGGTAGGTATGTGCTATTATTGCTAATTGTGTGCATTTTTTATAGAATTTTTTTATTTTCTTTTTTTCGTTTACTTCAAAGACGGAAATTTTTTTGCGCGTAATGTCCTTCTGTGGGATGGCAAAGAAAATGTCCGATGCTCATCAACATTACAAGAGAAGGGTAAAAAAAAAATTAAATGAAAAGAAGAAAAAAAGAGAGATAAAAAAACACGTCGCATTTCTGCGCGGGTAGAAAAAATACCTGGAAAAAGGTATGTTAAGCGATACCCTAACAAATGGAGCTAATATACAGATTCCCCTTTTTTTAGGTACGTTTTGTTTTTTTCCAACCTCCAGAGATGAAGGTGCAAATGAAAAAAAAAAAAGATTATGAAAAAAAGTTTTTTTTAACCTTTCAGTTAATTGTAATCGATATTTAGGAAAAAGATCTTTATTAATTCTATATTATGCCGATATTTTAGGGAACGCCTCCCCCTCCCCCAGGTACCCCGACCTTAATACCTAAATCAATTTTCACTTAAGTCAGAATACTTGCATATTGCCAACACAGATAAAAGTAAGTGGACGACAGAAAAGATAACGTTAGATGTGGTCAAGTGGGGTAATTATGACCGTTTAAAAAAAATGTTAATTTTAACTATAGGAAAAATAATACTGTTTTAATTTATTAGAGAACATTTCTGAGCCTTTAAGAATATCTAGTAAAACTTATGTTCCCGTAGGATTATTTGCTTAAAATTTAAGGGGGTGGTGGAGGTGATCACTACCACTAAAAATATCAGAAAACTACGAATGAAAAATAAAATTTTTTGCCTCCTTTCAGTTAATTGTAATCGATATTTATAAAAAGATCTTTATTAATTCTATATCACTCCACTATTTTAGCGACCACCCCACACACACACACACCTTAGTAACTAAATTTTTAGGTTGTTTTAACTACAGACGAAAATTTAAGAATGACACATAATTCTAATATATATAGAAATTACAAAAGTTTATTTTCTGTTTTTTGTTGGCATTTAGGTAATGTTTTGGTTCATACAAATTGGCTTGAATCGCTAAACGTTCCGCTTCAATTTCTTTTTCTAATTTTTATAAACAAATTTTAACTTAGTTTTGCATACAATTTACTATATCAATTTCATTGCAGAAGCAGACCGAAATTCCGAACTTAAATGACATTGCCTTGTTTTGATTAACATAGAATCAAAAGAAAGGTATCATTTTAGATGGTTGAATGTTTTTTTTTATGCGTATATATAATAGTAGATAAGTCAGTTTAAAGGGTTATCAACTTAGGGTATATTATTTTTGACAAAATACAAATTTGCACAGATTTTCAATAAATATGTAATGTATCAAAAATCATTAAGGACATCAAGCCAAAGAAAAGGGTGGGGTTGTAATTTTAAAGGAAATTTTTAACAGAAAGCTCTAGTTTCCTAAAAAATGGATACATTTCAATGTGCATTGTGCCAAAAAAAATAATGCTTTAAAACCCCCAGAAAAAAGAACACTTTTTTCCAACCGTGCAATTTTTTTCATAAAGTGAAGTCTTTCTTTCCGAAACCATAAATAGAGACGGAAATGCATTTTGTTTTTATTAGAATCTGTATATTTCATGATTTCTTAAAACGAATTTTGTTTCAATCATGACAAGTAGTTCTGGCAATTTCAGCTTTAAGTTTGGCGAAATAACATGGAAAAATACATTTAGTTAAAATGTAATTAAATGTTTGATTTGCAATTCAAATTTCAAGAAAAAATAGTTACTCGTGATAAGAGGGTGAAAAAATTTAAAAAAAAAACAATTTATTAGCATATTACTTGTAATAAGTGATATGCTTAGACTAACACATATGCATTAAAACTCTCCTGTGACTTCTTAGAAAGGTCTACTAAAGTGAAATATAATAATACTTAGAAAATTACTCATTAATTTGAATATTTTGTGCCATAAATGCTTTAATTTTGGGGGGAATATTGATTTAAAAGAAAAGAAAAATTATCTGCTACACAGATATGTAATGATGACTAAGCAAGCTTCATCTCTTGGCATCCTACTGAAATAAAAGCAGATTTTCAATCACTTGTTTATTAATAGTTATTTTTGATTTTCGATTAAGAAATTTTTTTATAATATCCATCAAAAACGTTAAGTTTTCATTTTAGTAACTTTAAATACCTTGTTTATTAAACTAAATATCTTATTAAACCGAGGGAGAAAAAATACTCGATTGATTTAACAAAAGAGTTTTTGAATTATTAATTTAAATCTTACCAGATTCGTAGAGCGATTCCAGAATTTAACCTTCATAAATTTTGTTTATAACTTTATAACGTTCACAAAACGGAGTTTCCTTGAACGCGTTACTATATTTCAACTCAACAGCTTTCTCTTTTCAAAAAACGTGACTCCTTCAACGTGGTTGAACTTGACTTTTCGCTAGACGTGATACTCACTGAACTCTCATCATTTAATAATACTGAATTTCATAAAAGGGATTTGGCAGCAGTTAAAAATGAAATTTTCAAACACCGATGGTGCGATTAATTCATCACTTACCAAAGCTGTTTTTCATTCGCACAATTTATCAGCGGTATAGTTAGGAAAGAGGTGTGAGGAAACACTTACCTGAAAAAGAAAAGAACGAGATTATAAGTAAAACATAATGTACGGACAAATAATAGCTAAATAAATAGATGTGCACAAAGCTAAGCAAAGTACCTTGAATTTGCAGCAGATGTATGTTTTTCTTCATAATTTTTGCTAACCAGAAAAACACACGAGTAATGTAGGCATAAAAATCAGTTAAATTATGATTATTCAAAAGAGCATGGTCTAACATGTTTTTGAACGCGTAACCAGTTGGCCTTCGTCAACCTAATCCCCATATATTTATTTTTAAGTTTGACTAAAAAGGAAAAGATATAAAAAGAAATTAGTGGACGAGATAAAATACAGTGAAAAAAGGGTAAAAACGAACTAAATTTTATGCCGCATTTGAAACACCCGTGCAGATTTCTTTTCCGCAGAAGGTTTACCATTGTAAACAATGCATTATGCTCATGAAACATTTTTGGGACAGGATTTCATGTTTAAATCTTCAGTACCATATTTGTCAACAGGATTTTTCTTCCAGGCATCTTTCGTTTTTACACTAGTGTAATTAATATGACTTTAGTGTTTTATATCATAACTTAATATTAAATATTTTCACAATCAAAACCATGGCTTTTTTCGACTTCTCACGTCTAAATTTGCAAGCTTTATGAATTTAGATCTCCAGAGCGAGAAGACGTGAGCTAATAATTCATGGATAAACAAATACGGGGAGGTGTATATAGGGTAGAAGGAGGACCCCCTCCCTCCCAAACACACACACCAAAAAAAAAAAAAAAAAAAAAGAAAGAAAGAAAGAGAGAGAGAGAGACGATTAGATCTAAACTTTCATATTACCCAGAACTGTTATTACTTCATATTAAACATACTAGTAAATCAGTGTAGCCAGTTCGATCAGATCGATTTATAGGAATATCGTTCATAGCTATTTCTGCCATGTTCTTGTCTCATTAGCTGTACAGATAGCAATTATGAGATATAGACGGAACCAATCTAATTGCAATCAATTACAATCAAAGCACAGTCAGTATATGAGTAAGCCATCGGAATTTCGTTCAAGTGCATTTCCTGCTGCAACAAGAAACAAATTAATCATTTCACTTCGTTTAATGACGAATTAATCGAATAAACGCAGATGGTTTTTGAAAAATAAATATAGGTACAGGTAGAATAGGTGACACGTGCATGTGCAGTAAAATAACTGCTGTTCGTATCACATGCATGTTCAGGAAATATGCGCAACTTTTTTAAATTAATACAATACACTCAAAACTTTCTTATACAGCTCTCGCTGAAAATTCTAATTTAAAAATTTAGAAGATAATGTGTTTTAAAACGGACACTTGTTAAAGTAAATAAGGGATATATAATGATATTTTCCCGGTTTGGAAAGGTTATGCTTAAAAATGTATCTTACGATGTAACTTTGTATAGTCTCAATAAGTTAAAACTATTTTTCATGCAGCTGCGCGAATTTATTTATTTATTTTTTGGGGGAACGGGTATTCGAAATATATAGCTTAAGTATATGAACTTCGGAAGGAACTGCGGTACTGGTATTTAAGCAATACTTATTTTCAAAAATTACTTGAAAGAGATTTTTTTAAATTCATGTTGAATTTTCAGTTACTTTTATAAAAATTCTAACGATGATTTTTAAAAGGATATTTTTTATAAAATAAATTCCAAGCATATGCAATGAAAATGAAAGATGATTTTTGAAGGTCCATCATGACATTACATTGCTTCATATGAGAAATAAGTTCACGGTAATAAGGTTCATTTGCATATACAAATGATTCGGCACATTTTTAACACGGCCGGACAATTTAATACAAAGCATTAGTACCTTTGAATGAGAAGGCCATAGTTATATTAGACTTTGTGCACATCAAACACAAATCGAGAGAGCAGAAGATTCCATTTACTCCATCACTCACGTAATCTTCACACATCCAGAAGAGATGCCGCCCTTGATGGCACGCATCTTATTCGCTGTTAATCGTAAAAATGCTGCAAGTAAAGTTACATCCGCAAAAATCTGACAGGTCGAAACGAAAGTATGTGATGCTTATTACTCACATAACGTAACACACAACAAAGTCTCAAAAATTCAATATGCTAACTGCACAGTTCACTAGGAACGTCAGTCAATTCGCATTTTTACGAACTCCGGAAGCGCTCCTACTTTTCCGACATATTTTTTCTTTCTTTCTTTTTTTTTCTCCCTCTGGTAAATAAGGAATAAACATGGAGCACATTTCTTTCAAAACATCCCACAAATGAATTTCCATCAAAATGACGGCCAGCCGATGCTAACAAGAACGACAGTACTCTATATCTCCCACCCCTCCCCACCGTCACAACACAAGGGGCACCCCATTAAAATCTCGTCACAGGAGCTCCTCATATGTCGTCTGCGTCGCGAAAAAAAAATTCTGGAATTTTAAATAAGCACAAATCCCTTTTTGACACATAAAAAGCATGGCATCGAAGAATCGCCATTTTTTTTTCATCCCCTTTCCTACGTGATTTTTTTTTTTTTTTTAAAATACTAGGGCTCAGTAGTCAGACCTCTAATGATCTAAGTGGGGAAAAATATTTTCATTGTATATGCGGACAATACTTAAAAGAGACTTCCCAATGCCTTCTTTGAATGGAGCCTCTCCATGTCGGTTTGCGAGAGCTAGTAAATGGGTCCGCCTACATTACGAGTTTAATGGTATGTACAGGGAAGCATTCAAAGTCACTACACCGAGAAATTCGCGGATTCTGTAGAGAAAAACAGGATTTCGGCTTTCTAGTAATGTGGTTTTTCACTATTTTTTTAACCGAGTTTATTTCTTGGATTTTGATTATTGCTTCGAACATCTGCCAGTCAGTGTAAGGGTCTGAACAAGAAGCAACGGTGATGTGATGTAAAGAACTAATAAAATACCATCTAGATCTATTGTTTATAAACAATTCATAATTACAGTGGAAATTCTCAATTTGAACACCTGAAACGAAAAGTTAAATCGAAATTTTTTCTGAAGAGCGGAACATGTTCATAACATTTATATTTGTACTAGTAGTTGGAATTCATTTTTTTTTTCTTCCTTTATTTACAGATTTTAAGTTTCTGTCAATGTGGCCAACAAGATACATGCACACAACTATGGTTAGAAAATCAAGTATTTGTTATACCGCAACTCCATTCGTTCCAAAAATACACCAGATGTTAAAAAAATTGGCAACACACATACACACAAAAATGAATATTATACGGTGAATAAAACTTAAAGCAGCTCCCAAACTAGTACAAAACGCTCTGGAAGAAAAATGCACAGTATATTATTTCTTGAGACATTTATTACTGTTGCCATAAAAAAAATGCTGACCTTTTTTCTTCCTTGTGGGTATATTTTCTTGCATTATACCACCAACACCCACCTTAAGAGCCCTCAAAATTTTGCGCATTCGTCCTCGTGTTTGATTTATGGCGCGGAAGATCGGCATTCAGACCAATCATGAAGAACAACGCGCTCACGTGATCTCACATTTGGCGGGAAATGCTTTTCATCACGCAAGCCATGAAGAGGCAAGAACCAAGCTTCTTCTACTGATGTCTTTGGGGGGGAGATACGAGAATTGCGAAAGTATGTTTAGCGTCAAGAATTATTAAAGAAATTGTTTTACATTATACACATATTTTTCTTTCCTTACTCTTAATGCGTTCATGTATAGTTTGATAGTGGTAGTGAAATTGCTCTCTTTAGAGCTTTCTACTAAAATATGTAATGTGCGAGTAGGATATATAGTAAACAAATTATCTCGGATACTGAAACAAATTCAAATATTTTCTTCAAGTGTTCAATAACACTTGAAGACCACAAATGACAAACCCATTGACAGCTGAGCGTTTGGCCCTAACGCGGGAACTTCACACTTCAGCCGTTTACCACGTTCAGTGTGTTATCCACTCTGCCATGGGCTTCTTTTAAAACTGAAGAGAACAATACAAGAATGAAAAGTCATTTACAGCTATTTATAGCTTTTTCTGGTCAGTATAAAGACAAAATTCTTTTCAAGAAGAGTTTGATTGGGAAACTGCTGCGATGGGCTGGCGTATCGAAGGTAAGAAACAAGGAAAACTACCATCAGGCAGACCAACAATCTATGCAAAACCGCTGTCACAATCGCCACCATATCTATTTGTTAGCAATAATCTCCTCTCTTAGTAACTGCTCACCTGCAAATTAAATTCGCCAAATGACAAAGCTGTTTACAAAGTACTAGTAGCAACAACTCAGAATGCTTAAACCAGAAAATTTGTTGGATATATATATATTTTTTTTATTCTTTCTTATGCTTTCACGGTGCTGTGTATTCAGTATGCTGTACTTATCAGTACATAAATAAATTTACAGCGTTTACGTTGAATTCATGCCTAGAGTCATCCCAACAATCAGGGGCGTAGCCAGGGGGGATATCGGGATATATCCCCCCCCGAAATTTTTGGATTAGTGATGAAATTCCGTCTATTTATACACATATAAGTTCATATCCCCCCCCCCCCGAAAAATTTTCCTGGCTACGCACCTGCCAACAACGGTGCCAAAAGAGTAAAAGTACGGGCAAAAACATTAATGAAAGGTTATATCCTTTATATGTTCTTAAAAACATAATAGTGTTATCTATTTCATGGAAGATAAGTAGTGGAATCGACTATGTAGATATAAATACAAAAACATAACTACATCTTTAAAAAAAAAAATATTGCATTGAAAAATGAGGTTATAACACGATTCTATCGCTTTGTATTTCCTCCAACGCACTTCCCCAGTTGATTTTAATAAATCATATCTGCTCTAATTAAATACATTACACAGCAGTCATTACGCATAAGTATTATTGTTTAAAACCATACATCTTCAAAACAAAACAATGCAAACTTTCGGTCTCACAAACACGCAGGCTTGAGATGTGCGCGCGCAAACTTGATAAAAATCATTAGTGCCACTTATCTCTGGATCCACTTAATTGCAAGTCTTCCATTTCTTGAGAAAACAGAAACAAATGTTTGTTTGACTAATGTTTCCGATGCTTTCCCATTAAAATGATAAATTAAAACAAACCAAATGAATCATTTTTGTATCACGCATAAGCAAATTTGTGAGCTTGTTTGTTTTTAGTGATTAATAAGTGCTGCCTTTTTAACACGGAAAGTGGAATGATTAAAAATTTAAGCAAATGAATTAATACACGATACGAAAGGGGTTTCGGTGCAAGGCGAAGTATAATGGCACAACCTTTCTCCAGAGGCCATCAAGCAATGATACTCTACTGCTAAAAAGATGGATCTGCTAATGCACTGTGTGATTCGTTTAAGACAGTAAAGGGTACAAGGTACCATATACAGAGAGATCTGCAAGAAAAGGAAGCAATTGCCTTAAATATTTCAAGTGGCTTATACGCTTAGATGCAGGAATTTACTAAAAATAAATTGAAGAATACTTTTTGTGACTATCGCAAAAAACGGAAGTAACAAAACAAATGATACGTTTCATCAAGCACATAGCAATAGAAGAAAGGCAGAATTTCATCCAAACGACTAAATTTTTATCATTTTGTTTAAAAAAAAAAAAAAAGCGAGGATTGGGCTCCTTTGTTAGACGCCCTAACCCACTTTCGGTTACGATCATGAATTTCATGGATATACACGCCGGGGGGGGGGGATATCGGGATACATCCCCCCCCCCGAAATTTTTGGATTAGTGATGAAATTCCGTCTATTTATACACTTATAAGTTCATATCCCCCCCCCGAAAAATTTTCCAGGCGCATATCTCCCCCCCCCCCACGAAAATTTTTCCTGGCTACGCGCCTGATACACGCAGCCGTAAAAAATAATCTGAACTACATTAAAATGTTACTCGACAAACAAATAGATTATAAAATTTCTAATAGTAAATGCAGCATATTCAATTCTGCATTTTAGCTCTAATATATCATCATAATCTTACAATAAATAAACGTAACTGAAGTTGACTTAAAAGGCAGTCATATTACACTTCGTAACTACAATAGGGCGATAGAGTGAGTGAATGACAGGCAAAAAGCAATTAACCTCTAAAAGAGTGAGTATTTAGTATGTTATCATATTATTGACTATCCTACAAGAATTAAAAAGTTAGGAATATGCTATACATCCTTCAGAAATTGAATTAATTTACTCTTCGCAGAATAACTTGGATAAAACGAGCTAATTTTTTACTTTCCCGCCAACTGAACATATTCGCACTTTCGCGGAGTGAATGTTCCGGCTAGAATTTTACTTAATGAAGATATAGACTGTTTTTTAGCGGAAAAGAGAAGTCACATAAAAAAGCTCCAATACACTAACTGTTATTTTTTTCCTTTTCTTTTTTTCCATTTAGTTCCAAAACACTATATATGATTAGAATATAAAAATACCTCTTAATTTGTTTTTACAAAACCAAGTGTGGATACTAAGCTTCTTTGGTTTTGTGTAAATGGATAAATTTACACAAAACCAAACGCAATTGTATTCTCTGTAGGAGGAATTCATTTATAGCAAAAGAAAAATACGAGTAAAGCAGATTTTACAAATCAAATAGGACCAGCTGCTGTATAAACTGAGAGAATTATGCGCAGAATGGGAGTCAATCGTGAACTCTAGTGCATTCACTATATTCAGTTCATTTCAGTTTATACGTAAATACCACATCTATTTATTAATTAAGTAGTTCCGAGTATGAAATAATATAAAAAAAGCCATTGAATAAACTACGGCACTAAACAAATTCTATTTATATTGCTGAACCAAAGAACGTTTTAGACGAACAATCAAGTTTGAAAATATCAATCCTGACATTCAGCTATCAAAATTATTCGTTAATTTCAAGAAAAGCATCAATTTACGCACAGCCACGTCAATCACTCGCAAACTTTGGCAGG
Source organism: Cheiracanthium punctorium (assembly GCA_038373885.1). Taxonomy (NCBI): domain Eukaryota; kingdom Metazoa; phylum Arthropoda; class Arachnida; order Araneae; family Cheiracanthiidae; genus Cheiracanthium; species Cheiracanthium punctorium. Next base: position 1,011,383 of record JAWZYV010012008.1, read on the forward strand.
ATTTACCATCCTGAATCCATATTAGCCATTGTATGTATATTTACACACACTTGCAGATATTCAAATCATGTTTATCAATTAAGAAGCCTGAATGAATGAATATAAAAGTCCATTAATAAATCATGACGGAGAATAAATTTCACGAGATGCAAAACACAAAGCCTCACCTTTTTCCCGACCCCACTATACCATGAACTCGCGGAATATTCCAGCATCTTCTTCACATTGAATAAGTGAATGCCATTAATAAATTGCTTTTACTTATTGATCTGCTACCAAATACGAATATGTGGAACTTTGCATTGGTCGGTACAGGGGAAAAAAAGAGGGACAGAGAGATGAGGAGGTTAAAAAATATAAAAAAACAAAATGAAAGAATGATGCTTGTTCAGGATGGGCAAAAAAAACCCTCTCCTACTCTTTTAAATTGTTTTTTCTCTTATTTCTGATTTATTTGCAATTTTTTTTTTTCTCGAATTCCACTGTAGATTGATACGACCGCTTAAAACCCGTCACATCGTAGTCATAGGAATTCCAACAATCAATCGTAATTCTTTTAAAAAGAGCAACACAAAAAAATATCTGGTTAAAAAAAAAAATCTGGAAAAAGACAGAGGAAAGTTTGAAAGAGTAGTGGAGTAAAAAAAAAATCAACATTTATTTCCGCCGATGTTATTGCAGTATTCGAGTTCTCAATAGTTTTTTTTTCTCTCCCCCTTTTTTAACTGGGGGATATTTTTTTAATTTTAATTTTGGTCCAAGTATTCTCTTTATTTTCAGCCCTTTTTCCAATTACAGAAAATAGAATAATTTGATAATTAGAAGAGGAGGAGTGTGTGATAATTAGCATGCATTAATTTCAGGACGTAGACACGTCAAAAGGACTTGAGAAAATGAGAATAGTTTTCTGGTTTTCTACTTTATTTTATTTTCGGCTTGAAGGTACGTACAACTCATAAACTTGAAAACTTCTTTTAAAGAGGAATTTTAATAATAATTATCATTAAAAAAATGGAAAGATGATCACCTACACATCGAAGAATTATTTTTTTATATACTTCTCTAAATACAATAAAGCAAAAACGCGAATCATATTTTAAGAGGGGGGGGCATGAAAGAATTGATTAGATGTATTACACAAATCAAACAAATATTACTGCCAGATACTTAATTTTCGTGCTTTTTTTAGCTTTAAATTAACTCTGTCTAGTCGTGTTATTCTTAATTGAATTATTTTGTCTAATAATAAAAGAAGAACCATATATATATTAAAATGTAGTAAATACGATTATTTTTTTAAATGTTTCAATTATCAGACTGATTACTCATATTTTATTAGCTAATTTAACTATATGTACTTATTGATACTAACGACTTACTGAGAATGAAAAAGAAATATGATAAAATTTCATGAACTATTATTTTGCATAATTTATATTTCATTCTTTTTATATTGTTATTTCTATCCGATATCACAGAAAGCATGAATGTAAAAAATAATTAAGTTATAAAACAATCATGATGAAACAGGTAATGCTAATACAACACTTTTTTAACCGCTTTTGTGCATACTGTCATAGTAATAAGAAGCCCAAATTTAATATTTTCGCTACGAGTCACAAAAGTCAATAAACTTTATATAATTATCTTATTCTTATTTTAACAATAATACAATAGTTTCCACAGGCTGTCAATGAGTAAATCTTTCAATTTTAGAAAAAATTATTATTTGTTCAAATGGTTAGAGTTAAAAATTTATGTACAACTGAAATCATTAGAAGATCGGACATGTCACAGGGAGTGCAGAGCAAACCTGGGTTCAAAGAAACTCGAACAATAGTTATGCCAACAGTTCCGGTAAGGCTTCTCAAACTTATTAATGTATAAGTTGATTTTACTTACATTGGTTTCACTATCATTGGAATTATTCTCCTATAAATATCACACTATTCTCGAGTTTTTACACATCTAATATCAGAGACAAAATAAACTATTATTTAATTAAGTTATTGTTTAATTAAATTTATCTAATATGTTTTTAAAAGGTATAATTAATTAACTTGGCACGTTTTTGCATTAAAAATTGCTTGGCGGCGAAAAAAATACTGAAAACAAATTATTTAGTTCGGCATTATATTCATTTCTGGAGACATCAACCTCTATAGAATCAATATGATTAAAAATGAGATTTTTCTCCATTAATGATTGGATCTACAATATGCAAAACATATTCCGCATTAAAATAATCTCTAGTTACCAGAAATATCTTTTCCCAGTTTCTTGAGATAGGCAAAAAACAATGCAGGTTGCATTCAGTTATCATTAAGTTGCACATATCAGAGTTCCATCGCAATATTAAACATGTGTTATTAAAAGTTATCAATGATCAAACAGCACTTTTTTAGCTCCCCAACGAGCATTTCTTGGAGTTTTCCCAACATACGCAGAGCATCTTGAACTAAATAGAACTTAAATTGTCCTTCATGGATTCAGAGCACTGCATTGTGTCTGATGCCAAAAAAATCTCAAAAGCATGCAGAACGGTCATTCTGAACAATAATTAAATTGCGAAAAGGATGATGATAGATAAGCAAATAAAGCAGAACAAAATTGTAAACATACCATGAGTCTAACTAAACAGTCTTTCAACGGAATAATAAAATCACACCCACGTTCCACCGCAAAATATTTTTTCAAAACATTTTACTGTGTTAAATCTAATTAGCAACGCTAAAACAAATCACGACAAACAGATACTTTATAAAAAGGTCTTACAGTATAAAGGCGTATAAAGGTATCTAAACGCTTTCATTCAATACAAACTAACAAAGCATAGTTTGCTGGATTTGTTTCGCGTGCAAATTATAAATATTAAGCATTATATAATTCTAAATAAGGACCATGCTACTGTCACATCATTTCATATCGCGAAAATATAGTCGACGGCAATTACACCGTAGATTTTCAAACATTCTAATTCTACAGCACTTCTAAAGAGTTATGAGTGCTTTTCCACAAAACATTTACTATTGTAAAGCCAAATAAAATATTACTTTCATTTTGTTTTAGATTGAACATAATTGAAAATGCACTTCAGACAATGACTCAGCACAGAATATTATGAATGAAATATATTTTGTGTGCATCTGCATACAAATTTCACAATATTGAGAGATTATTTGATGAAGTCGACTGCTGATGCGGCTCAGAAAATGGATTAGGGGTTATATTTCCCCTCTCTTTGAAAGATAAGAATTAAAAAAACAATTGGGAAAAGCACGGGGAAGTCCCCAACCCTATCTTTGTAGCGCAACAACCTTAATAATCATTTTTAAAAAAGCTTTACTCAGTCCCAAACTACAAAATGCATTTATAGAAGAGGTATGCCTTCCTATACGAATTTACTATACGAATTCCTATACTTCCTATACGAAATTACTATACGAATGCCAGCACTGCAGCTTTGACAATAGGGAATTTGTGCATATCGTTTCTTCCTACTTTAATCGGCTATACGGAGTATTTTGACCAACCACATTTCGGATTTTATACGTGCGCATGCGCTGTAATGTCCAAAGGCATAAGTTAGCGTTACCGTAAGTAAAACGGGTGTGCACAAACCCCCCAATGTTGAAGAACACCACCAGAAGACTACGTTACGTTTTGTCTTTGCTGATTTGTTTTGCTTATAAGGATGCCGCGCCAGCGGCATTCTAGATTTATGGATTTAGGTTTTTTTGTGATGTTTTGTGTATAAACCTGCTTTAAGAATGTAAGTGTTTTCACAATGCAGGAGTTGTGAATACTGTCGCGAAAATTGAAAATTCATTATGACGCAAATGTGACATAACAGCGCCGTTGACCCCACCCTGTCACATTTGATTACCCCCCTTCCCTTTCAAGCGATGCGCAATTTACGGAAGCCCTCCAAGTAATTAAGTTTTGTTGCATAATACGTCACACTGCAGTAGTGTTAATCTGATTTAATTACAAAACATACATTCGTAAGGAGTTCCACAGTGACCTAGTCGCTAAACTGCGTTCCCATAAGAAGACGAAAAGTGAAGCGCAGCACCGGCTTGGCCAGTGCTTGGGAGGGAGAAAACCTCTCTCGGCTGGGCTGCTGTGGAACAGAGTACCCTAATGGGAGCTGGTACACGTAAAATCTGCTCGAGGCTCCAAAGTCCTCCGTGCCGTTTTCAAACGATACCACTGGGGGGTGCCGATTTCAGGGGCTAGTTCTATCATCTGAGCTTGGTTCCATATTAGGAGACCACTCATGACACTTATAAGGGGCAAGGTTGGTCTGCCTAATAGGCGCCCCCCCCCATCATGAAATCACCAACATCTGTTGGCTTCGTAGTGGTCAAGCCACCAGTAGGCTGCTGACCCGGCCATTAGAAAGAAAGATAAAAAGAACATTCGTAAAGAGCTGAAATAAATTATTCTACAATCGCATTCATATCCGAAGAATAACAGAACCACAATTCCAAAATCGTAAACCCTTCCAAAAAAATTCTGCACTCGTGGAACCTAATAAACATATGAGCAGAGTACATATATATTTACATACATAACTTCTTTTCACGGAAAGAGGAAGAAAGGGGGGGGGGGAACAAAAATAGAGCAAAGCGAGTTACTACAAAAACCGAGTGACCGAAAATATCAGCTGAAAATCGAACAGAGATTGGGAAGGGGGAAGGAGGGAATAGGGGGGATGTAACGGGAGTCCGACGCGAACGAAAGAGAAGAAAAATAAAGAGAGAAGAAAAATCGTCGCAAAGAGTGAGATGGAGCTTTAAAAATCCGGTTTCTTGCGATTCAGAAGCTATAAAAGAAAACCGATAGTAGGTCCTCTTCGTCGTATACACACGCCATTTACCTCGAAACTATGTATTGCTCGACAAGGGGGGAAGAGGAAAAATCTAGCCTTTGGCTTGGAGATGACAGCTGATCAATCTCTACGGCAAAATGAGCAGCCGGGACGCCATGTTTGGCACGAATGCGCCAAGGGTTTCAGGCGATGATTGGCAAGGCGATGGAGCGCCTTGCAACGTGCTTTCCCCGCAGTAGTCAGAGCCGTTTCTTCCTTGGACAGCTCTTAATTATTTTTATTAGTTAAACATTGATTTTATGTTGTTAGTTAATTAGGATTATCACTTTTAAAATGCTGGTATTGAAGCACACATGTTAAATAAATTATATACGATTCAGTAAATTAAAAAGTATATACATTTGACTTATTTAAAACAAATTTAAATTAATAAGAGTTTTAGAAAATAGTTAAAGCGAGTCTTGATTTTTCTTTTTTACTAAGAGAATTCTGTATCCCCTGTCCATGCTAATAGAAATGTTTTGGGTCTTAAAATTCTATTTTGGTTTTACACGCTGTATTTAAAACTAGCATAACATACAAGCCAAATGTGACTGTTTTATTATTATCGTTCATTTAATCAAAATACATTTTATTAAATGAACGATGAAATGATAATTAAGAATCGCACACCAATTTTACATGCGTGTCCGAAAATGAAAAAAGCAAAATCTAATAATGCTTAAAATTAGAATAGCGTTTTACAATATATTTTAGTAACAATTTAAATTCTACTCGCTGGAAGTGAAAGTATCAAAGCATTACTTAAATCTTAGTTTTGCCATACACATTATCATTATTTTATTGTATTTGAAATCTGGTTGGGTAGTTAAGCATAAATTTATCCATTAACCATACTTGAATTAACTGCATACAGTGCCTGATGACAGCTGAGAGGAAAAGGTGTGGTTTTAAGCAGATTTAAATTTAGCTGTAATAAGAATATTTAAATTTAAAATAGTGATAAGTAAAGATACATTCATCAAAACTATAAATACAACGGAAAAGTTATATTTTTAGGAGATACCTCTGGTATGGAGGGGGGGGGGGGCTCAAAATATGACCAACGCTCAAAAACAAAATTAAAGCATAATTTTTTCGCCTTTTAATAGCATCCAGCGTCTTTGCTTGAAAAGTTTGGACAGAAAAATATGTATCACAACATTTATCTTAAATATACATAAAATTTTGAATTAGAGGAAACAACATGAAAACGATTCCCTCCCGTTGAGACAATTTGAAAATTTTAGTTTACGGCTTTATTTTATTTACGACTAAAAATAACAAAAACGGTAAGTTTACAGATTGACCCCCCCCCAAAAAAAACATGGTTCAGATAAGAATTAATATTGTTTCAATGATTTATTATGTTCATGAAGTATTGTTTCTTCCCCCCCCCCACTCCTTGTGGGAACTATTTTAATTTACATGTCAAAATATTCTGAGCTTCTTCTCATTCATATACTCTTCTTTGTGATTAAACTTATCTTTTACTTTTAGCACATGTAATACCGATACATATACTCGTATTTAAATAAGAAAAATTAAAATTCTTTTAATCTTATGCTAGCACTAAATGGTTAGATTAACAGAAAAATATTCACTATTGAAATATTTAAATAAACAATCCTTATTAACTGAAAATGTAATAAAAAGTTTTGATACACACATTGAGGAGGGTTAAACAAAGAAATTATCCATAAACCATAAAACTTTTGCTCGGTTGAGTTCTGTTTGGTAAACACGTAAGTCTGACATCAAATGCTTTATTTAGTAAAAATTTCTGTCCTTGTAAAGCCTACTTCCCAAACTCTCATAATTTTAGCTATAGTGCGCGATTCACAAAATATTTAGTTCAAATCTTATCCAGTCTACGAAAAAATTACAAGAAATCTAGACACAAAAGCACGCAATCTGAGATATGCCATACGTTACGGTTCTCGCACTAAAACGTAGTCCAAAAGAAAAAGAAAATCGAAGAATATTTTCGGAATAACAATGAATGACAAAGATTCGATTTTGAGGTAAAAGCACCATACAATTGCTCAATAATCTGGCAATAATCAATCAAGGCAATAATCTTGCACAAATATACATATGTAGGTATTTTAAAATTCAATTTAGGAAATCTTTAAAAAGCTTTGCATTGCCAAACTCAATAGCAGCGGTCAAAAATGGGTTAAAATGCTTGTGATAGTAAAAGAGGCCCCTAAGTTAGTGTCCCTGACCCCATCTAAATATGGTTAGGCTTTGGACTTACCGTACCGCCTTTCCTCTGTTTACTTATTATTTTTGTGTCTTGTAATCTTCTCTTTCCTTTCTTTTTTCCAGTTCCTTTCTTTATACTCTCCTTTGTGTGTTTTGTATATCCCTCGTGCTGTCCTAATTCCTCGTGCTGTACCCTCCCTTCTAAGGATGGCATACCTCCTCAAATACAGCACTGCAATTCTGATTGAATAGTAATTCGTATCGTAAGTTTATGCGAGACGAGAAATTCTCGCGGGAAATCTCGCGCGAGACAAGACTCTGTCTCGTCTCGCAAAATATTTCCTTTCTCGTCTCGAAAAAAAATTGTCTATGCGTGACGAGAAAGCGAGACAATGCGAGATTAGCGTCTCGCGTCCATCCTTATTTGGAATCATTAACGATTTAAAGATACAATTTTCAAAGAGTAATACAGAGTTCTAGTCAAAACTCAACATTTATTCAAATGAAATTCAAACCAAGCGGCAATCGACTGATATAAATACACACTTTCACAAAGAAGGAAATAAAATAAAACCCACTGAAGAGTGCATTTCCAATACTACTTTCGAAATTTCTTCCAAAACTGAAACAGGATATTTGTAAAAAAACATCATCCAGTGACCTTCAAGATCAGGCCATCGATTATAGCTGTCGATGGACTGACAAATGGCGATATTTGAATACCAATGACTAATTGCAATGTATCCATGCACTGACAGGGGGGAAAGAAAATTACATCGTTTATCATGAGATATCCACACGTAAAAAATGGAAAGAGAAACAGCAGCCAGAGACTGACTGCAATGGACTATATTTCTGTGTAGTTCGCTTTTATAGCTTCGGGTTGAGATCTTGAAAACATTTGCTGCAATATATCCTGTTTGTGTAATCCGAGATGTATAATAACATTGTCGTCTGTTGTAAATCATCCATGTGTTAGGAATGCAATGGATGACTTAAATAGACGCGAAGCAGCTTAGTTTTTCGACGTCGTAATTAACCTACAATAATGCAAATTGATTGTCATTAGTAATAGAGTGAAAAGTGTCGTACATGCATGACTGGATCGAGCAATCACGGATAAACGTTCTATAAATTAGGCATGTTAAAATAAAGTGCTTGCAAAACGTTTTAAAAGTTCCAATTTTTTTTTTAAATAGATAAATAAATTTTACTACATGTATTTTTACTATATTTGAATATCCGTGAACTCTATTTTAAACAAGAAATCCAAAATTTAGAAAATTACAAGTCAATTATGAGGAAACACATATTCTCAAACAATATTTTGAACAAACAAAATATTTTGCTGTTAATTGTTTCAATATTTTCTTTAGGAGTCATTTTTTTTTTTAATGTAAATATAGAAGAACATGGTTCTTTTACTCAAATACATATTGCATTAGTACACAGATATACTGATGACAAACATCCTAGGGATGGAAGCGAAACGAGACGAGGCAGAGATTACAGTTTTTATGCGAGATAGATGTTTTAACGATATAGAGATTTTGGGAGACGAGACAAACTTTTGAAGTTGTTTTACGAGACGAGACAGGCCTGTGTTTCGTCTCGCGTCCAACCCTAAGCATCACAGATACTGGATAACTTTGGTGGCAAAAAGATATTACTACAGAGTAGATATCTTTTGCTTTGCTTAGTAAGCCAAATACAATATACATTTAAAACGCTTCAAGGGTGTTTGAATAGAGGCAACGGCGGGGCTTTGTAGTTTTAGCTTATGGTCCATGACCATTTAGGGGTCAGGTTTAATCCAATTCTTGATAGAAGAGTTTGTTGTTTAAGTAGTTACTACTATAGACGAACAAAAAAAATCTAGTAGCTTATTTTAATTTAAAAGCAAAGCAAATACTTTAAAAAGAATGTTTCTATTTAGAACCATACTTTCAGAACCATAATTTTACTATGCAGAACTTTAGTTAACCTAGCTGTACTTACAATGAGTTTTCTTACTCGATACAAATAGAAAAATTACTAAGAAAACGGCCTAATAAATATAATAATACAAAGTATGATACGGATTTATAAAGAAACAAAAACTCAATTGAAGGTTCTTTCTGGAATTGAAACATAATTCCTACAAACAGCTTCAGAAATACTTTTCTTGCTTGTTTGAGAGATAGATTACTGTAAAGCCTTATTCTATCTCTCTATCTATCTATTCTATCATTGAAATTGGTCTTTATATGGAATCGAAGAATGAGGTGCATTTCTCCTCTCCCCTATCTTTAAATTTTATTACTTTATTTATTCATTTATTTATGCATTTATTTTCAATGACGTATTTCGCTTTAAAATGCTTAAACTCTCCATTAACTTAATGCTCATCTCCTTTTTAGGATTTTCATAACACCTACCATGCCTGTACACAAATAATTCAGAAGATAATAAGACTTGAAAAGATACGCTGATACCAAGCGGAAGCCTTTTGATATGAGACGATTCAACAATTAAAAGATCAGTCCAATAAAGAGGCGAAATATTTATCTTTTGAAAGCTACTATATACAACATTGATTTTTACTCCTATTCCTCAAAAACAGCTAAATTTAACTATCCGTGCCAGCGAGTTGAAAAAGAACAAATACACAATGTCTTCTCTGAATCCTTCGTCACCTTTTCAACGCCAAACCCTGCTGGGGCAACCCTTCCATCCACGGGGGCTAAACAAAGAGAGAGGCAGCAACTAAACTGTCACCTTGATGAGGGGCTCCCCTTTTGGTATCTATCAAAAAATGGGGAGCGGTGGTCAAGAAACGGGCGCCCCTTTTTTTAATGCTTTCCATTTCCGCCTTTTTATTGTCGAGGAAGGGTTGAGGACCGGGCAGTTTTTCCTCCCACCCCCCGCCGAACAGGGAAAATTTTCAGAGAAAGAAGGCGAAAAGGGATTGTTCATTTTTTTGATAGAGACGTGATGTGGATTATTTGTTGTATACGTCGTCGTAGGTGAACTTTTGCTGGAAGCTGATAGAGCGTGGATATAAATGCGAGACGCCAGGAGTTGGATAAATCCTATCCGACTTTATGAGCATGTACTGAACAATAAACACCGTCTGTTATTATTTTTCAAAAAAAAAAAAAAAAAAAAGAAGACGACGAAGAAAAGATAGATGGAAGAGTGCGAGAAGATATTAAGTAGACAAGACACCTTGTCTCCCAGTAAAGAAATTAATAACGGGCAGTTTTCAAAAATATACATGTGTACATATATGAAATAGCTAAAAATAAAAACAATACAAAATCCGAAAGCTCTTATGGTGTGGAAGAATTTAACTTAATCAACCACTTTTAGAAGAAAAGGGAAATTGCTTTTTCATTTCTTTATAAGGCCTTATGTCATTTTTTTCAAGGATGATATCAAATAAACTTACGCCTATTTTTACAAAGTGGTACGTGTCTCTATAACGAAGTGAGAATTCTTACTCCAGAAACAAAAGCCTGTGTCTTCGGATGCGAGTTAAGTGTTATTCTTCTAGACAGCAAAATCGCCACGAGTTTTTGCATAATTCTGCAACAATTATATTGCCTGTATTACTGACATATCTTTCACGAATCGACTTAAAAACACAGAAAACTGAAAGATTACTTTCCGGGCTATATAAAACCATTTCCAAATTCCCTTTTTACTGATGTAGAATAAAATTCCTTTGTGCTAACTAAGCACACAGCTCCATCCAATAAAAGATCGAATATTTACTCTCTTAACATAAACACAACATTGATTTTTGCCCCGAATCCATAAACAATCCCCCAAAATAATACAATTAACTACCCGTGTCAAAGAGCAGAAAGAGAACATAATGTCCCTTCATATTATCCCACACCTTTTCATCGCCAAGCCATGCTGGGGCAACCCTTTCATCCGCCATGGGGTAAACAAAGAGAGAGGCAGCAACTAAACTGCCGCCTTGATGAGGGGGCTCCCTTTCGATATCTATCAAAGAGGGGGGTAGCGGTCAAGAAACGGGCGCCCTTTTCTTAATGCTTTCCATTTCCGCCTTTTTATTGTGGAGGAAGGGTTGAGGACTGGACAGTTTTTTCCCTACTCCTTTTCCCTCCCACCCAAGCCCGGAAAGGGATGATTTCAGAGTACGGGAGGGGGACTAAAAGGAATTATCCAGTTTTTCATACAGATGTTGTACGTCTTGTGCGACCTTTGACGCAAGTTGCTAAAGGAAGGATATAAATGTTGGCTATCGGCAGTGGCGTATGCAGACTTCCTTCAAAGGGGGGAAGGGGTTATAGACATCACTTTGCGTTAAAATGCGTAATATTTAAGCTAAAAATTCAAAATTTACGGACATTTTGTTTAAAAAAAATTTACAAGGGGGGGGGGGGCGGTTGAACCCCTAGGGTTTTGGTCACTGGATGTCAGAAACTTGGCCAAATTCTGATGTTATGAGGACAAGCATAGTCTGTACGGAGTAAGGTACACCACTTGTTATTGGTGTGGGAAAAGGTGGTTTTTGAGGCGAGGTAGATCAAGGGAATATTCCATGTAGACAAAAGCCTTCAATTTGCATAGATCAAACAATGAGTACGGCCTTTTTAAATGTATTAAACAAATAAATATCTAGGTTATATATAAAAAAAAATACAGTAAGATTTTTTAAAGAAAAGTTGATGCGAATAAAATAATCACTCAAATTAAAAAAAAACTTTATATATTTAGAATTTTTTTTAATTCTGGTTAATTTATACAAATAATATTAAAGTATTCCAGGAAATATAGCCTGTACTATTTCAGCAATTTATATAATTTAACAGGCATGAGCCTGTCCTAAGGCTTTCTCGATGGGCACTAGTTCTCGCATTCATAACTACATGTATAACTGAAGATAATTATTGCATTTTACGCATTAAAAGACCTCTTTGCAAAAAATAAATTTGGCGAAATGAATAATTTTCCCTTTAGACACAGTTAAAAATTGTCTTACATGTATATTTGAGCGAAACAAAAATCACCATACATATTTTTCCTTTTCTTTCCTAAACTCAATGAAATCACAAACAGAATATTTCATGCATAAGTTCCTAAATTTGAAGTAGAATTTTAAAAATTCCTAAAATTTTTATACGATGTTCATTGGCAAATCCAGAGGAGAAGCACAGGGGCTCACCACTCAGACGAACTATTTTTTTACACTAGATATTATTGACTTACTTTATGATTTCAACGAATTTATAAGAAAAAGGAGACAAAATAATTTTGTGCCCAATCCGAAACTTTTCTCTGAATTCACCACTGACAATGTTTAAACATTTTTTTTTTTTTTTATATAGTTTGCATTTTCAAACATTCTCCATACAGTGATCAGCTTCTTAACCCTTTGAGGCGCAACCCTTTCCCAATGCTGAAAAAAGGACAGCCATCGCCCGACTTAACTACCAGCAAGATGGCGGACGATCGAAACGTTCATCGCGTGCCACAGATCTGGAGACCCTTTTTTGGCGGCAGCTGGCAGTGCCCTTTTTTCAGCATTGGGCAATCTATCCAGCTGTTCTCGCATTCTTCCAGTTTTCAGCAGATGTCAGTGCTGTTAAAAACAATCGTGACGTTTTTTTTTTTTTTTTTACGGAAAATGACGTGCTAAAAAGTAAAGGATTCTCGTGGAGCTATGTCACCCTCAGCTATTTTTGTAGAAATCAGATCTATTCTTCGTGACTGGCAAGAGTCAAAACGTCAGCGTTTGGTGTTCCCAGAGCGGGAACACTGCGCGTTTAAGGGTTAACTAAACCATATAGCTATTCTATATAGGGAGGTTTCATCGTCCTTGCAGTGAAATCCATGCAGTGGCGATGATCTGCTTCAAAACATAATGCGATCGAGCCAAGAACGAGTTGAAATAAAGCACAGAGGAATCTTTCCCCTTTGAGCACACACACATACAATACATTTTCAGCCCTGCAAATTCAGGGCACGTATGCAGGGTGGATGGAAGAAATGAGAGGGTGTAACATGAGTGATGGGTGACAGCGTACGAAAGGATTTTGGAAGTGGACACGAATAGAAATGGATGCTGAAACATGGACTCAGTCAGCATAAAAGAAAATAATCTTCTCCCTCTAAAGAAAATCTGGAATACGAACTAGGCTCATGAGCCCCTTAAGAACGTAATTACATGAATTTTGAAGAAAACCGTAATAAAAGTCACGAATTTTTTAATGCAAAAACTGAATATTCTTTTACTTCTAAATATTATTCAATTGCTTCAAAATTTTGAGTCAAAATTGAGTTGAAACGGAAAAACAAAATTTATGAATTACACATCTAAATTTATCAGTTTTCCAACAAATAAATAAATATTACTTATTTATTTTTAGAAATGCAGATAGTATGAGCACAAAACTTATTTTCAGAAATATTTGTTTCATTTTTTCTGTGTGTGGTAGATTTTAAAATACATGCTGCAGAGGCCAACATTGCAACCAGGACAAAAATATTGCGTTTCTTTGTAGATTCTCTTATTATTCATTCTACTCGTGCTACTGTCTGCCATCTAGTGTTCAGTAAGTAAATTAGAGCATATACGGGCTCAAGAATTAAGTTACAGACCCGTTTGCGTTTATTTTGTATAGTAGACGTTTTACGTTTGCCTTCCCAGACAGCACAGCAAACTTGCATCAAACTTGCACCAAGCTTGATTTATCAAGTCAATAAGCTTGAATTAAGCTTGAAAATTCCAGTCGTGTAAGCTTGATGCAAGCTTGAATCAAGTGTTCTAGTTTACACTTGCCCAGCTTGCATTAAGCTTGACATTTCAAGCTTAATTTCAAGCTTAAAAAATTTTCCAAAAAAATTTTTTTCTAAATACACGGGGCGCCCGCTGGCGAACGCGCCTCACATACTTTATTTTCCCGCACATTTTCCCCCTTTATGCTGTAATTTTAAGTTATTTTAATCTGTTTCCATCGAATGTCCGTGGCTAGAATAGAACCCGGGACCTTTCGATTAGAAGCCGAACGGGTTATCCATTCAGCCACCAGAGCCTTGTGCAGCTACGACTAAAGTTTCAAGTGAACTATTAAGTGGTTTTTTGGCCAGATTGATGAGTGGGCGATATGTTATTTTTATTTTTTTTTTCCATGGGATTCATCAAAATCAAAATTTTATGTGTGATTTAGAGACTCTACTAATAGGGAAATAAACCATATATATTAAACGTAAGAGCAACACATGTTTTAAAACTTTCGCAAACAGCTTCATGATGCAATTAGCTGCCGCTGGCCCAAAATCGAGACCAACGACTGATTTTGAAATCAATGTGCGGTAGTAATAATTGTATTTTATTGTGAAGATATTTCCATATTTGGAAAATATAGAATTGGGTTTACTTAACACAAATTTTGTGGTTAAGCTAATCCTGAAATGAAAGAAACAGCAAGTTAAAAACACGTTACTACGAAATCGCTAGATCGAACACGTTGCTAACAGTATTGGAATACAAACACATTGGTCATTTTTGTTAAATATTTCTTAAAATAACAAATAATGAGAAAAATTTTGCGATTTTTTAACGCTAAAAATTCTCTTTACAAATGTGTGGTAGTTTATTTTCCTCTACTATATATTGGTATGCTTCGAATATAGAGCATTTCTGAAGAATTAAAAAATAAAGTTTAAATTTTATATACAATGTACATTTGAATTTATTTTGTATTGTAGATTGTTAATACGCCAGCCGTTATAATATGCGATTGGGAAATAAACAGCGAAAATGCAGTTCGTTTGAGAAATGTACTATCTCCGCTTTTTAGAATAAAACGATGGTCTTTAAAACACTACATTCAATTTTTCCCCGTAAGTATTCCGCGAGAAGAAAGAATCATATATCTTCATATTAAATTTAATTGGAAGACAAGCAAGCAAGATCACATGTAGGCTTTTTGCTGTTAGATTTATATCTGGCTTATCTGATTAACATCTAAGCTTTCGTCAACGCCTGCGATTTTGGTCCTCACCCTATATTGAAAGAAACGGAACACTGGAATCCATAAAAATTCGAATTGATATTCCTTCGATAGAAAACAAATTCTCGTGGTATACCGTGGATAAAAAATTCTGTCACAACATTACGTTCGAGGTCCAGCCCCATATCAGCATTAATTGCGTAAACATCTAAGAATCAGCATGAATGTAAAATCGACAACAAAACAAAAACAATTGACCGGTTGATTTTGACGTCAGCGATATATCGGTATTTGGAAATAAGTTCTTCAAGCCACTGCTTGATAGATATATTGAAATCCATATCGACTGATACAAAAACATATAACCCAGTTGTGCAAAGGAACGAGTTGAAAGCACAGAGGAGTCTTTTTTCCTGCAACACACACACACACACACCACAGATATCCCTGGCAAATTCAGGGCACGTATCAAGGGTGGATAGAAAAGAGAGAGAATGGGACATGAGTGATCGGTGTAAGATGGATCGACAGCGTACAAAAGGATTGGGAAATGGACATGATAGGGATGGATTCCAAAACAGGCTCTCAGTCAGCAGCATATATAAAAAGAAAATCATCTCCCTCCCTTCCCAGCGCGAAAGAAGAAGCATGGAATACACGCATATTCCACACACCAGAGAACCCAGTATAAAGTAGATATCCAATTTTTGATTGTGACAGAAGGTGTTTATGATGGATGAGACGTCACCGTTGGTATTGTGCAGGTAAGTGCTCAGTTGTTCACCACAACAGAATGGCGGTTTTCGAAACCGCGTGTCCTTAATTAGTGAGGGCGCTTAGCTTCCTGTACACTCAACTCGTGTAAGGGGAAGTCGAAACTTCCTGTTCGTGAATGGCTATTTATCGTTGTGCATTAAAAAGAAATGTACAGGGTGTCCATTAACTATTCTCTGCATGAGAAAATTAAGCTGAAACGTAATTTAGTGCAAGTACACGAGAAAATTATTTGCATCAATATAATATTCAGTTCCAGAAATTCAATTTTCCTTTTATTTCGGATGGCAACAGATAAACACGTTTGTTAAGCTACAAAATGACGTCATGCAGTGAAAAGCAGTTGTACGTTCTTTTATGGGATAGAAAATCTTCTAAAACCATTCAAAGGCGAGTTAGACGTGAATTTAATAAATCCCAGGAAAACGCACCAATTAATTAAAAGAAGGCCATGGCAGAACGGTTGGCAGAGATTCAAATTCTGTGACGAAGGAATCGAGATCAAATCCCATCTGATCAAAAGCCATCGGGTTCATGCGGCTAACGTGCACATTAAATCTGTGGGACCGTATGTTCTCTCCTGGTATGTCGGCAGGTGTGGGACAGAAGAAGGGAGAGTCCCGGAATAACCATCCTTTCCGGTGATGCGCTGAATTGTGGGGAACAGCGATGGGTTAAAATGGTTAAAATAGTTTTGAAAAGCTGAACATGTTTACAACATTTGGAAGGAGAGAAGGACTGATATTCTTGGACTAACTACTGGTGTAAATTATTTTGAACTGCTCATTAAAATTCAGTGAGTCGTTTTTTCCTTTTCTTTTAGTCTGAATTATTCATAAAAAATATTTATCCGGTGAATAAATTATTGGCAAAACCAGCTCGTACAGGCATTACCAGCATAATTATTTGATTAATTAATTCAGTTTTCAAAATCAAACCAAAAATATACTCATTTTATTTCGGTAAATGTTTGTCTACATACAATATTGTACATAATAGGTACATATTGTTTTAGGGTACAAGTTGAAGTAGAACAAAAATTCAACAGCAGTTCTATATGTATTAACAACAGTTTCTAAAATAATGTAAAATAATGGATTTAAAAATAAAAATCTTTTTTTAACATTAGATTAAATAAGTGCCTAACATATCAATAATGAGTCATTAAATCATATTTTAAAAAATATATAATAAATAAGAGTATACCTACATTTTGGTAGAGTTTTGACTAGCACATTCGGAAATACCTGTTCAGTGACGTAGTGGACACCCCCAACAGACCTCCGCGGTGGTCGTGGGGAAAGGGCACCCTACGGCCAGCCATTGCATTTATTTTGTAAAATTTGTGTGTCTTATAACAATTTTACAGTTTACGTTCACCTAATGCCTTTTACACCTTTAATGTTTTTACCTTTTTTAAAAGTTATTAAATATTGTTTGTTACCTGTATTTATTTATATGAACTATAATATGGTGTATTATGTGACACCCAGAAGAGGGAAGTAGGTGACAAAACAGCTTACTTGGGGGGGGGGACTATTTGTATTTAACGACACTATCTGTTAATACACATAAAATCGAGCATTAAAAAACCAGATGACAAATTCTACCACTCTTTATTTTTTACCACATTATATTTTGTAAATGCGTGCAAAAATATTGATACGTTCTCTGGTATTCAACATGACCAGTCTTCGTCGTAGAACAGTCAAATTTCAAATTTGAGGGAAACAAAGCTGATGGAGAAAATAGAAATATAATGAAGTCTCGGAATTCTTGAATATTCAATAAAAAATTAATATCCTAATAAACATTTTAAAAATAAAATATATATATACAGAGTAATTAAAAAGTTAAATTACACATAAACACAGGTCTAAATATATTTCTTCTGTGTGAATTAGAACCTGCTAAAATATCAGCTTGAGTTGGGACTTCACAATTATCAGTTAAAATTTTCTAGTTAACAAGTCTACTAACAGGCTAAATCAAACACAGTTCGAACTTTTACGATTAAAAAAAATTAAAATAAAGGCACAGTTTTAAAACGAAGGAAGTAAAACAAAGCAACGATATTTTACTAGTTCATTAAAATAATTAGAAATAACCCAGAAAATAAAATTAAGAAGTACTAAAGTGCATATATATAAACATTTAATTTCTTAATAATTTCTAATTAGGAACAATTAATTAATTTTTATGATAACCTAATAACATGAGCATAATCATTTCCCATTATTTAAGGGAAGAAAAACTGGTAATGTAATTAAAACTCGTTTAAATTAAATGATTTAACTCTAATACACACGGCTTAATTCAATCTAATATTAGAACAAATTAGTTTTAATTTTTAATTTGATACTTTCTTTTTTGAGTTAACGAAGATAATTAAGCAATGTATAATGATGAAAAAAAACAACATAGATAAGAAAATTTAATACTCATGTTAATGAAATCCTATGTGCGGAACAATCATACTTTTGAAAAAAAAAAAAAAAAAAAACTGTGCCCTGGTGTTTAATTTCCGTTTACGATACATTTACAAAATCTATCTTGTAATTTTCTAGAATATATGCAAGTTTTAAAAGCTTTTTAGTAAACAGTCAATCTTGAAAATATCTGAGAAAAGCATTAAAAAATCCTTTTATTTATTTATTTATTTTTAAATGGTAGTTTAACACATTAAAAAGGTATCAGAAAGGAAATCGTCCAATCGCGCTATTTTTATGACTTTAACCACTAAAACAGTAGCGAATTTCAATACGCCATGAAAATTTGCACCCGCCCCCCCCCTTTTTTTTACTCGATTAGATTTTTTTTAATGCAACTAATAAAATAAATTAATACAGTGCAAATCATGCGGCTAATAATCGGTTATAAATTTCTTTTATTGAAGTTTGTTATAGAAAAAAAAATTCTAAGGAACAGAAAGAAAGCACATGCTCATTTTTGAGTTAAAATTAAAATTTCCAATACGAAATCACTTTTATTTGTTCCTTAAGTTTCTCGAATCTCGTTTACATAAAACTTAAAATTTCATTTTCTCTCTATTGAACAAGAGTCAACGTAAAAGGACTGTATAAATAATTAAATACGGAATTGAAAAGCTACACGCCCATCTAGTTACTAACACGATGCCTTAAAAATGGAGAAATGACGGTTCATGAGAATCGGACTTTATTGATGATTGATAAAAGCGACACAGCATATGTGGTTTTGATTCTCTTTACTTCAAAATTTTGACAGATACTTTAGGGGTAAACTGCATAAGCTATTCACGATTCAAAAAATAATATCAATTATTATTTTTATTTTTCTTATTAAGGAAAAGTTAATTTATTGTTGTTATGATATATATTTATACAGTCGAAGCTCGATTTATCGTACTTTGATTTAACGAATTATCCGATTTAACGAACAACAATCGCTGAAATAAAAATCGCACATAAAGCTAAAACTTAAAATTTTTTGCACAAAAAATTTTGAATCTTTCACACTCTAATCCAAGTATGTAATACAACCATTTTTTTTCTCATTTCTCTAAACCATAGGTACCCAACGTGGGCGATAACGCCCCCTTGTGGGCGTTTGAGGCTTTCAGGGGGGCGGTAAAAGACCCAGAGAAAATTAGGGGGGGGATTGATATGGCATGGAGGGGCGTGAAAAGATTAACCAAACATAGTCTAAGAAAGACTTTGAAATGAATTATCAGAGTGATTTTTATCACGTGTGCAAAAATTCACATATTTCGATATGAGACTTCGCTGCTGAGAGAAAGAGATACCTCTCTAATATACCTCTCTAAAACTTTTATTCCTCCTTTTTAAATGAAGAAGAAATTCAGTAGAGTTTCAATTCCAACGATATTCTATCTATTAGTAATTTTTTTTAATTTAATTCTTGTTTTAACCATGCATTATGTACGCTCTTATTTCTCTGGAGTGGGCGGGGGGCGGTATTGAAATATTCACTAGAAAAGGGGGCACCAGTTCAAAAAAGGTTGGGAACCTATGCTCTAAACGAAGCAAGTGCCTACGAAGACAGCGATACAGAAACAGTCATTTACAATTACACCGTGGATAACCATGATCAAATGGCTGGATGGGAAGATGCTCCTAGTAATGGAAATTTTACAGAATATGTGTCTTGCGGTGTATAGCTAAGTACCAGCGATAGTGAACAGAAAGAGAATGGAGATTCTGAAAGCAGCGAAGATGACGAAGAAACGTAAATTGAATTTAAAAAAGTGACATTCCAAGAAGCAGTTTGCAGCTTGAAAGCTTTAAAAATATTTTTTTGGTCTCACGAGGTTGATGATGTTGTTCTTATGAAGTTAGAAAATATAGACAAAGAACTTTGGAAAGTCAAAACAAAGCACTATCAAAGATTTCTTTCCAAAGTGCCAATAATTATGTATGTATTATGTATTAAGTTTTAAGAGCAAGTAACATTAAAGAATTTAGATTAGTTTAAAGTTGATCGCCTATAAGTTATAATTTTTAGGCTGTAGTAAAAAAATAATCATTCTTTTTTTCACATAAATATCTAAGGGTATTTTGCATTGATATTTTTACACCATACTCTTCTCAAAAATTTATATTCGATTTAACGAACGGATTTGTGGGTCCCAATCAATTCGTTAAATCGAGGCTCGACTGTATTTATTTATTTATTTATTTTGTGTGTGTGCGCGCATGCTGTTGCTCCAGAATATATGCACTCTTTAAAGTCGGTACTCAAAATAAATAAATAACAGCCCGTATACTTCACCGAATGAATATTTTCAAATAAATTAAATGGAAGAGGCATTAGTAGGAGAGCAGCTTGGAATCAACTTACTTCAACTACACCCACTCCTGAGCTTTTATATATATTGGCAATAGTACAATACGATACGCACATTTCAACAATGTGTCCTCAGAAATGAAAGGAAATTAAACACAACAATACTACAAATGAAGCAGAAAAAATGCATAAAAAATAGAAAAAAAAATGAATGATAAAAACCGTTTCGGTACGAAGCATGACAGAGACAACACAACTTATTGATCACGGCATAATAAAGCGTAAAAAATCCCCTCTCTCGTTAAAAACTCAAAGCATTCGCTATTCAAATTTTTTTTCCCTTAGGAGAAGGAGGGGGGGGGGTTACCTTACCTTCGCCACAAACACCACTTAAACATATTCAAAGTTAGTAATGAATAACACTAAGCCCAAGATCAAAAGGTACATGACTGTTTTTTGTTTTTTATTATTTTTTTTAAATACCCACCCTCCCCGCTATTTTCACTCAAGTTCTATTGGCAACAACGGGGAGGGGGTATTTAAAAAGAGGGAGGGGGGACAAAAAAAAGGCGCATTAAAAAACACTCAAACAAATACGGCTCCAATACTTTTCTTCTGATTAAACGGCAGGGCCGGTACAAGTAACGAAAAGGCAAAAAAAAAAAAAAAAAAAAAGAAGTATATATATTGATTAGAAAGAAAAAATAAATAGATAAACAAGCAAATGAAATAAATGAAAAAGAGAGCAAATGCGCGAGAGAAATGGATTTGGAGTTTGAAAAAAAAGAGAGAGTTGAAATGAAGTTGAAGCCCAGTTTGGGTTGATGACTGTCTAAAACAATCCGGCCCCCTGCTGAGGTAGGTTTTAACGCTTGTCAATTTACCGGCTTGATGACCAAGCTTTTACATTTTTTTCCCCCCAACATATCGGTAAATACAAAGGTTATCTTACTTTCAAGTTTTAATAAACTGCAACTGTGTGTGTGTGTTTATTTCCTTTACGTAAGAAAAGTAAATTATTATTTTTTCTTTCGATGTTTTATAAAATATGTGATGTACAGCTCTTGCAAAAAAAAAGATATGTCCCCGCAACTCATTCAATATTGTCCCTATAAAACTGTCGAGTTAGATTGGTAATTTTCTTTAGAAGGTAGGATTCTTATATTCCAAGTTTTTAATATACCTTTTCTGGTAATTTTCTTTAGAAAGGTAGGATTCTTATTATCTAAGTTTTTAATTTACCTTTTCTGGTAATTTTCTTCAGATGGTAGGATTCTTATATTCCAAGTTTTTAATTTACTTTTTCTTTAGGTGGGCCTGTGGGAGAAGTGGGTCACCCCCCCCCTTAAATTCCACCAATTCTTCCATTATAGATGATTTGCTACATTGTTTTTAGACATCTATTCCACAGCACCTAGAAAACGGAACGACATTGCTTTAACTTATTTTTTGTGGACGTTATGGGCAATTTTGTAAAATTCGGCTTCTTATAATTCGATTTCTGCTATTAAAATAGTTTTCCCCTGAAAAATAAGTAGAAAAGAACAAGTTTTTATAAAGTAAATTAAAACATACTTTTCTGAATATTTGAAATTTTTGTGGTATTTGTATTTACTTTGTAGTCTTTAAAACTGGGTGACCCAGTAATTTATTTCCAATTTCTTTTTAATGTAAGCACTTGTCCCACTATGACGGTTAATATATAAATTTTACCAATTTTTAACTGTTTTAGATAGCTACCTATACATCCTAGACCAATTTGAGTTGTTTTTATTAGTCTACTTACCTTTCCCAATATTTAGCTCTAGGTCTAAATAAATTATCAGAGGATTCATTTCATATATCCCCGGTAATTGTAAGATTAAATAACAACATTCGTGTTTTTTTAGCATATTCAAATATTTTAAGACATTGCATAAAGCAAAACTATAATATAAATGCGCTTAAATAAAAAAAATAAACAATGTTAAAAAACAAAATGACTTTCTGCTATTGGTTTTGTATTACAAAAGAAAGTTACTACCAGAAAACAGTTTTAGCTAAATGAATGACTTTTTTGTTCCTAAGATTAAAAATATCTATATATCTATCGTTACCCACTTACCGGCCCCAAATTCTACCTTTAGTCTATTGAAATTGGCTAGTGTTCCACTAAACCCACGAAAGGGGCAAGGGGGCGACCTTGGCTTAGTGTAATTTTTCATTATTTTTCTCCACACAATTAAAATTTCTGGTTTATGACAAATTTCTCGATGCCCAGAAAGGCAACTCATTTAAGATTGTATGAAAAAAAAGTATGTTTCTTACAACAGGTGCAGTATTAAGTACAAGCCAAATTATGCTGGAAAGCCGTCCCGCTTACCCCACCATACTATACATGAAAACTAAGAGCATTTGATTTGTCCAGAACGTGTATATTATTTCCGTTAATTTTATTTTTTTTTAGATCTATCGATAGCTACAATAATGAAATAAAATTGAATTTAGTACAGTTGAACTCGGTCATAGTGACAACTTTTTATAACGTCAAAATAGTCTGTACTGTTAAATCCCTGGCCCAAAACAGAAACTTACGTCACTTAGTTATAGCGTCATAACAGTCCTAGACGTAAGTAATCTGGCCTCTTCTGTGATATAATGACTGAATTCAACTATACTCCTGAATTTTGTATATACATGTTCAAACCCTAATGTTTTTGATTACAACTAAATTATAAAAGCGATTTTATGTATTTTATGAATGAACATGCTCGGGATGTATGTGAATTAAGTACGATAACATCTTTTTCACTCTTGAAAGCTGCTTCATTCTACAAGTAAATAGCTTTTTTCGTTGCTTTGAAGATGGGACCAATCAGTATATTTAGTTATCAGTATTAATCTAGTATATCATTAAAAATGTGCAGTACATCCCCCATAAAACGCATTCATGCCCCGTGTTGTACGAGATTTTTTCGGCGTGTTATAGGAAAAAGATCGCAAATTTCCTTCGGTGTTATACGAATCCGTCTTATATAAACCAGTGTTATAGGGGGATCTACTGTAGTTATATAACGACCAACATATATTTTTCAGTCAGAATCATTGAAACTCTAGAAGACAAAAATCTCTATATCACTATCTTTGGGTTTTCTTTGTTGAGTTCTTACAAAATTATAATAATGACAATAATATTCAGACTATAAAAATTAGTACATTTAGCACCACAAACTCAACTCTTTTAAACCATATAAAGTCTATGTTTTAGCTAAAACCTACTACTGCCTACTGATTATCTCTTAATTTCTAAAAACATTTAAAATTCAAAATGACTATAAAATTTAGAAAAATTAACTCATACTGAGAAAGACGATATTGCATTTTTCAGCAGTATTGACATTACATATTTATAAAATATTTTTTTTAACGTTTGATATACAATTTTACTGCTTGCAAGTCTTACCCGCAAGAATTTCTAGCAATTTATGGAGAAACACCTTCGGTTAAACGACATTTTTTATTCCTCTCAGATGATTTCTAGTGGTGATCACAATCAAAAAATGATTCTGAATTTATAATTTAACTTTAAAGCAACATAAACATGAAATTTCAATGCAGAAAAAAAAGGGGAACGCATTGACACTGCGTTTTATGAGTGTTATTACTTATTTACGCTATCGACGGAGGAATATTTTTCGTAAAGACGAATTAAGAGTGTGATGTTCTCAATTTTATACAGTTGAAATAAAATAAAACGTTAAAAGAAGAAAAAAAATAAGCATGAATAATGTTCATTTTTCAAAGAAGAGAAAATTCAGCGCTTCTGGGAATAGGAGACGATTTCACAGCACAAAATACAGAAATAATTAGATTATACACAGACGCGATATAATTCTTCGTGGAAGCACTTTGAATTCAAGAATAAATACGATGATGCATTAACAAGTATCATCGTCAATAGAACTAAGCAGCACTTCTTTCATAATCAAACTTAAATATATATATTTGAAAAGAAAAACACAAAACTCTTGCCTTTAAAGATTAGAACTTAAATAGTAATGAAACCTCTTTAAGAAAAGATCACTCTAAAATAAAAGAGGTTGGTGTTAAAAGAGCATCTCTGCGAAAGCCGTCAGGATATATATCCGTTAATTTAATGCAATTTATCATCTACACCAGTTCAATTTTTTATATTTTTGTCACTGTAGAAACACGCGCTATGGAGCAAGTTCACGCTTTTGTGACATTTTCTCTATGGGATAACGCTAATTGACACCTAAAACCCATTTTTATATGCTATTAGCTTTTTAAACTCTTATTTCAGAGCGCTAACGTCGCGTTGAGATAGCGCACCTTGCAAATCGCGATTTAATGTGAAACGAGTTGTATTAAGGTGGAAAGGTTATTTTGCTTTTCCAGAAGCCTTTAATGCATAAGGTTACACAAAAGTCAAGCAAAAGTTAGGAGGGAAGGGGAGATCCCGAAAGGAAAAATACGCAGTCGTGTACAAAATTTTCTACTGGAGAAGGGAAGGAAAAAAAATAAATAAATAAACTTCATGATTTCGCCAAGCCAATACTTTGTTCACGTTTAAGAGACGCGAGGAGTTTGAGGGGAGGGGGGCGAGCAAAATTGAGAAACAGATATGGCATAACGACTGTGCTCAGTTCAAAAGCAATAATGAGCTACCTGGCTGTGCAAAACCTTTCTTCGCCCTACTGTACGAGCTTATATTCCTTATTATTTTCCCCGTTCCCCAGGTACTTCGTAACATTAAGTCGACAATCTGAGATCGTCGAAAATAGTGAAATTTGACGGAGACAAGTATAAAGCTAATGGCCTATTGTTATTTTATTCCAGTAGTTCAATTCCTACCGTTTCCCTTAAAACCCCCATGCGCAACGATAGGGAAAAATCTAAGGAACAATCCGTAATTGCGTTCCTATATACATTTTCAGGTAGAGCCCGGGTTGTTCGCTGACAATATCCGTTATTATTATCATGGAGTGCATTTGCTTTTTTGTCCCCATGCTATGATACGACCTTATAATGATTCGGTGATACACAGATTACCCGTATATTCCTTACAAACGGTAAAGAATACACGTACGTAAATAATGAAAAGAGATGAGTTAGTTTTTTTCCAACTAGATAAAAATGTTGAATATGCTTTCGAAAATAATTTCGAAGGATATAAAATAATAATAAAGTTTTCATGAAAAACAGAAACTGAAAATGCACCAGAAAGCACGTTCTTTTATATTTTAAGCCCAAGCCGTACCTACCATCCGTAATTCATCTACTTAGTTCGCTATCGTATATTGTCAGGAACGAGAAAAATATAGCTATACGGCTTGCATGAACAATTATTCCCGAAAGTAAACTGTTTACACAACATAAACGTAAGGATATGCACAGTTAAAATGTTCTGTTTCCTGACTACAAAAAATTCGAGGAAAACGTTAGCTAGCTATGTGCACTAATTATGACATTTTACTTGCTTAGATGACATGCGTATATACCAGCAATAGCGGAAGGATGCACTGTTAAATAATATAGTTCAATGTTTTCTTCTTTCAAAGAATAAGAGCCGTGGTATAAGCAAAAACAGGAAAAAAATTTGCCTTAATGTACCCAGTTTAAAAAACTTCAAAAGGTTTGCTGCAATAAAAATTAAAAGCGAAATAATAGTACATATGAGGAAAATTCTACAAAATTATTTATTGTTGGTAATGATAAAGACCATTAATATTGTTGTTGTTGTTGTTGTTTCTGATGCCCCCTGACACCCGCAACAGCGGTGCAGGATCGCCCCTAGGTAGGGAGGCGATGGGCAGACGGGGGTGCACCTTCCATTTTTAAGGCCCCAATGAAAGGAAGTACGATTTAGCCCGTGGTCCCCTAATTTTGAACCAATTCCAGAGGAGAGACCAACCTCCACAAATCGGCACCCCAAGAGGTATCGTTTAACAACTTGGAGGACATTGGAGCCTCGACAGATTTTATGTTTACCAGCTCCCATTAGCCTATACGGTACTCACAGTAGAAGCCATTAATATTTTGAAGTGATAATTGAAGATCAATTTTCATGTTCGGCAGTCATTTAACTTATACAGGTGCATCATCAACAAAGAATAAACAACATTTAAATTGGTAACTTTTCATTAATTATTTATCTAATAACTCAGAGCCTTCGTTTATTGCTTTGAGAACTTAACTTTTTAAGAACACTTTTAAGAACTTTCATAAGACATCATTTCAAGAAATTTCAAAATTTTAAAATAATTCCGCGTAATTTTTTAAAAAATCGTAAAAAGCAAGTTAAAAAAAAAGTTTGAGAATTCGGTTAAACTTGGTGGAAGCGTGCAAAGTATGCAATTTTCTAGAGAGAAAACTAGATCGATCACAATGAAAAAGATAGCCAAACAATTAGAACGCGAAACCAGTCGAAATCGTCTCCGAAGGTCCAAATCCTTCTGGGACATTCTAGAACATTCTCAAGCATCTTAGAATATTCTACAGCTCTCACACAAACATACTTCAAAATGTTTAAACTCGATTCCCAGCTACTTCAGCCACTTCCCATCTACAACATTCTGAAATATTCTGTCTGGAATATTCTACAACGTTCAGAGACATTCTGCAACACTTGGGAACATTCGCACCATAGTCTTGGGAGCTTCGGCAATTGATTGCCTTTTGCTTCATCACCTTTCCTTTCCACGTGTATTGGTATTATGCCATGTTTTGACAATCCTATATCTCGGAATCCATCTCCTGTAGTTCCAAACTAAAAACCTTCTTCTTGGATGTGGGCCATAAGGCTACCATGCCATCTGGGATAGTTGGTTACGAAATTTTAGCTGCACGCACAGAAAACCACTTTCTTTCATCATATGTATTGATTAAAAAAATACATCCATTGGCTATTACATAAGATAGGATGTCCTAGCTTGATTCGGAGTTTATGTGGAGTAGGAGGAAGGGAGAAGTCGAAAAGCTAGAAAATTTAAAATATAAAAGTCTTCGTCTCCTAAGTTAGGCCTCAACCCTCCTCTTCGCTTTTCTTTTTTAGAAAGAAGAAAAGTAAAGAAAAAGAAAGCGTTATTTTGATCACTTGTTAAATCTAAAAAAAAGAACACAAGAGACATGTTACACATGACTTCAGGCAGATTCAGAAAAAGCAAGAGGGAAAAATTGGTTGTGAATCTGCAAAGGTTATTCATGCCTGATGCATAAAAGGACATGACGGATTACGCTGTCTTATCTTTCTTTTAGTGTCCATTGATGCTAAAGATGCATAAATCTTCCACCATTTAGTCCCATAAAAAGTTTAACGGCCCAATTATACACAATAGAACGTCCTCAGCGAAATTCAACATCTGCACATCAAACGGGCAGAAATGCTCGAGTCTTGATTAAAAATTTATTTCTATTACCCAGAAAAGAACTGAACAGCATCAACAAATTAAAAAAAAAAAAAATTAACGACAGTTTTCCGTGTCACTTCTATCTTCAGATCCTTCTTTGCTGCTGCATCTCTGTAGCCAATACCGAGGGATCTATCTGCCTGGGTCTCAAATTTCTGGTTTATTTTGCCTGGTTTGTTAAGCGATGCTTTTTTATTAACGACTTCATTGTTAAGTGCTTGTTCACCCTCCCGCATAGCCCTGACGTAAAGGAAGATTTACGCTTTACGAAGGGGGAAACCTAATTAGTCCTCTTTGTGCAGTTTATTTGTTACCCAGTGATTGAAGGAAAAGAAGGTTAAGAATAAAAAATAAAAGGGGAATTTAGTGAAGAGAAAAAGAAAAATGGCTACGCAGTTTCGAACGATGGATGTATGGCCAGTGCTAGATTTTTAGTTGTTTTCTAAAAGAATGCCACACTGTCTCTCCAGTGACGTCTGATTGATTAGACAAGGATGGCAAAGGCTCAGCCAGGAAAAATTATTCCTTGGAGCATAGTTTATAACCGCTTTCTTCTATTTCTTTTTAAGTGTTAAATATTTATTTTGCTGATTAACATGCCGAGCATGCTCAGATCACAAATCATGAATTTTCAGGAGAGATGGCTTTTTTAAATTGAGTTCTATGTTTTACTCATTTGTAACGTCTGATACGCACGACTATATTATATTATATTATTTATTTTTATGTAATCGAATTCATTTTTAGTAAACAGTAATTACTGACATCTTTCTTTTTCAGGATAATAAAACTATGCTGAAACACTGAAAGGGAAGATGAAAAGTTGGCAAGACGCGTTGAATTCATATTTAAAAAATTTTAAGTAATAAAGCAGTCGATCCAAGTGTGCTCTGGCAAACTGTAATAATAGATGCATAATCAAATACATCAAAATGCAGTAAATTGTCTATATTATACACTGCTAATTTCTTCAACTGAGACGCTTGGTGTCATAAGAATATATATATTTTAATATACAAGTATTTTCCAAGGGCTACAAGGACGAGACGACTTTGAATGGGAAATTCTCTAATGCAGTAGTTTTCAACCTAGGGGATCGTGGAAGTACATGTACAAAGAATATAAATAAACAAAAATGCCCACACGAGAAAAATTTTGTACCCCCAAATCGAATTCGAATACTTTTTCTATTCACTCAGTTGGTTTAAAGAGCGTTTTCACCTTACACTTAATTCCACACTTTAAAAATATGAATAAATAAACAAATTAAATGCTGCCCAAGCTATAAAACTGAAACTGACTTCTTTCGAGCCCAACTTAAAAACTGTTTAAAGCAAGGGCAGGACTCTGATTAATGTGCAAGTAAAAGACAATGACGGAAGTGTTAAAATTTATATTTGCAGAAATCCCCTTTTTCATACAAATAACAAAACTAATGTTGAAAAAATTGAATTTTTAAAATAATTTATTATATATTAAGATATTGTAGTGCTAAAGCATGATCATAAAATACAGTACTTTTGCTATTTTAATTGTTTCTTATTATTATTGCCTGTAGATTAGAATTAATGAGCGGTACAATTTATGAAAATAATTTGGTAGGGGGTACACAAGTAAAAAAAGGTTGAGAACCACAGCTCTAAAGTGTGAAAAAGAATTTTTTCAATTACTTTTAGGCGAACAATAAAATTGCCTGTTTCAAAATAAAATACCTGTTTTATTTTTTTAATTTTTAAAATCTTGCTCCGTAATTTAGTTTGTCATTTGTTACGTCCGCACTATCTGGATTCCTCTGAAATCAAAACCTTATCATTCATTACGTAACTTGTGAACAAATCAACAGCCGATAATTTTAAATTATCAGTAACTTTCGCAACTACCCGTATAGCGACAGACTTTGCAAAGTACTAATACTCAGCATTTAACTCATTTACATAACCCTATTATTTTTTTTACCTAAAGCAGACTGAAATAAGATGCCGGTACTCATTAATTTTGATTGATTAAAGAAAAAGAAAACAACTTAAGAGACAAAACTGCGTCTTAATTTCCAATGGCCATTAATAGGTAGAAATCTTATTACTTTGATGGATAGGGCAGATATCTATGGCCGTCTCGATTCCAAATGCCTTTAAAAATAGGTTTCAATTCTTATTGATTTTGATTGATGGAGAAAGCGCAGCTACGACTTCCGTTTCGGCGCGGTCTCCCGTTTTGCATACAATCGGCAGAGACCTCATCGACAACTTTTTCGTTCCAATCGCGATCATTAATCGATTCTTTCACGCTAGAAAACGATGAAAATGACCTGCTTTTGTGATGCCATCCTTCCTTTTTAATGGCGGTTTCTCGTTTCTCTTGTTCCGAGTCATTTTTAGTTCTTTCATTGAGAAGTTAATAAGCGGACAATCTATTAGTATTCATTTAACTGTCAGATTTAGCAAGATAGAATATGCCGGGCTGTCTCAAAAAGCTTTGCGTTTTGGCTAACTAAGAAAGAAGTAAAGAACGACAGGAGGATAATACTATAACCTACAATCAGCTCTAGTCTCTGGAAGAGATCCAGTTTTTAGCACAAGAGCGCCATCAATCTCGAATCGGTGAAACGCTTTGTTGAGCAGAATCAGCGCTCAGTCACTTTCCTCAAAAACCTTAAAACAGACTGTTGACAAGTCCCAGGACATATTAATGTGACCACCAGCAGATTCAGTAGAGCATCGTTTATGCGACGCCGGAGGGACTGCCGTAAAACGTCGTATAATCGATTTTCACTTCTAAAACTAGAACGAATTTTGTTTTCAATTAATTTTAATGTTTAACTTGTTGATTTACATAAATTTATAAATTAAACAAACCAAAACAAACAAATACCCCCCCCCCAAAAAAAAAGAACAGAAAGCAACTTTTGATTACTGTATCGTCATCACCCTCATCATCAGCAGATTTTTTATGTGCGAATCCCGCTTTTGTGAAGAATTTTCTAATCTTATCTTTGATACCTGAGAGCAAGCCAATCAAATCATATTCATTTCCAACGCGACAATGATTGCCGATTCTTTTGACCGCTATGTTGCTAGCGGTTAAAACACGAGATGGCAAATTTTTCAGCAGTTGGTTGGTTAATATATTTGTAATTCTATATCGATGGGGCTATCGCAGCCCAATTTTGCTCAAGAGACCAATTTTGTGTTTCTGAGTTTACCAAGCAAACGTATACAACCAATGGGGGAAAGCAGACTAGTGCAGTGAAGCAATATACAGACGAATTGCAATGGATATGTAAACGATTACATAAAATTTGCGACCAAAAATGCAATTTTTTAAGGCTAAAACACGAGATGAGAAGAGTGTATCCAAATCCAGATATCATAAGTCTCTTTACGCACAAATTGGGGAAAATATTATTTTTAAAATAAATAAATAAATATTTTTTTTTAAAAATCCACTCCATGTTTATTGAAATTATTGAAATTTAAATTTTTGACTGAGATATCAAACATAAAATTTCTAAGAATTTGATTTTTTTAACCCATAATAGTTCATTAAAAAGTGACCATCGTATCGTGGATTTTAACTGAAAGTGCGAAAAACAACATAAAAGCTAAAAAATAACAACAGCATAAAAACTAAGAACATAGCGAAAAACAACATAAAAACTATACAGTTTTCGAGACTGGTACAAAGATAATGAATAGTTACTTCGTAATTAAAAGAGACTAAAAAACCTTGAAAGTCAGCCGTAAGTAAATATTAGACATCTACGACACCGCATATTTGTACTAGATTTCAGACTCCGACTTCAGCCTTAAATATTTAATTTCACTTTTATATGTATCAATTAGAATTTTACATTCTTTAAGTTATTGCTTGTGGAGGTCACGACGCAGAATGTAATGATCATGGAAATGAATGTGTAGCACTTACTAAATTAAAAGAAAGACACTGAAATAAATACATGTAAAAACTGGCTATGGCACTAGTTCTTGATCTAAGCTTAAAGCATTTCTTAGGCCTATAAGTACAGGCCTAAGTTTTTGCTGTAATTCATGTGAATATTTTATTTATGTGATTCCGGAAACGCTACAATAGGGCGATCTGCCAAGGAGGTGCCTTGGTTGGCGGACTTTCTAAGGGGTTCTAAAGCGTATTCACTTTACATCTGGAGAAGATCGACAGCCACGCGATGGGACCCGAACCCGGGACCTTCCCACTTCGGCCGACTACCATTTTCAGTGACATAACCACTGTGCCAGGATGAGACTCATGTGAATGATAATTATGATTGATTTAATACAACGAGTCGGTTTGTTATCCGGTGTATATGAAATATTATTTCAGATATACAAACTTTAACCTTATGTGTATTATTATGCGCTCAAGAGTTCCCTTTCCTTAACCGAAAGTATACAGTTCATATATTATTGCAATATCTTTGCTTCATTAAAGTTTGAGTAGGTTGGAGAAGGTGTGCTGCGTGGATCAATACTATCCATCATGTCTGTCACCATGTTAAAGAAAAATCTGAACTTTAACTTTTACGTCATAATCTAGGATACACCCTAAGCATCACACCACACTAGAGTGTGAATATCGGACTTTCATTAAACAGGCACAATTGAAGGAGTGTGCTTTTTTCCCCCTTCAAAGTAACTAACTATGAAAATTTGCATGCTATTATTTTATTTACAAATGCCATGAATTTATAAATTAGCCCTTCTCTAACATTTCTTTGTGCAGTACAATAAGACAAAATTAATACAATACGTCGATATATGACACGTCTAATATAGTGTGCCCCTTAAGTCCGCTTTCACTACAATAGTTTCTGAACGGCAAGAGCTATAGTCACAAAAGTGGGGTCTAGGTATCATCAGTAGCGTAGCCAGGATTTTATTTCGGGGGGGGGGGTATGGGTATCAAATTCTAAGCTAAGTAAAGGGTCCCATTTACGGCGCCTCCCCGCCCCCCCCTCTGGCTATGCCCCTGCTAAATTGTCATGCATTACGCAAAGAAACCACTTACGGCTCTAAATTTGAAGCTAGCGCTCTCATCTCAAAATAAGTACGAGATTTAGGGAAAAAAGTCAATAACAAAGTTGTTCAGCATCATCCATTTAATAAGAAAAGATACCTTGCGCACATCAATGTGCACAGTAATGACATCAATGTGCATTACAATGGGCACAATAATGGCATCTATGTGCACAACAATGCTACGAATGGAAGGCAAAACGCACATTTTTATGGTTAAGTTTTCAAAAACTGCACTTATCTGACATTAGGTTGATTTATCTTTCATGCTCAAAGTGTCTTCCGTCACCAAAATACACATCTGGACTTCTGGTCTACAATTCCCGCTGCACATTGTACAACATGACTGCATAGGCAAGCTGACGCAAGTGTAAGAAATACGCTTTTACCCCTTGCAATTTAAGTTTTCAGTTGAACGATGCACAGTCACTTATCACTCAAATGACATACGTGCAATGACGTATCGAAGTGCTCTATTGCAGTTTTATTTCTATCGTATCCAATTCGAAAATTTTGTATTAAAAACATTTCTGAAATTATCTTTAAAAATTTCAAAACTTGGTATTCCATAGAAAACTCAACGCCGAAAGTTTGCTAAGCAAATTCAATCAATTATAATTACCCAACAACATGAATTGAAAACCGTTTTTTGATTTTCAAAATTGTTTTTGTCTCATTGAAATACAACAGACGTTGTGTTTGTTAGTCGCGAAGTAATGATAGCTACAATGTTGTTTATGCTCGCCGGCATGCTCTGGCACACAATTCTGATACTCAAAATAGTACACATGGGTATAAAAAAAGAAAAATTTATACATCGAACTGAAGTTAGCTCTAACCATTAAATTCACTACCACTGACTCCAAAACTTCTTCGAATCATAAGACAAACTTTAGCATCAACAAGAGGGCGAAAGCGGAAATCCTTGCTCAATTCAATCCGATAAATACATACACAAACGTGAAAATGGCTCCACGGTATGAATATTCAAGCATAAATTTACCGCCAACGGTAGTGTTTTGTCGAGTTTCTCCCGTTGAAATACACTAAAAGATCGGTTTGTTTGTCACGCATTGGCGACTGATGCACTGGTTTCTATGGTCGTCAGATTGCTCTGACGATTCTGATAATTAAAAATAGTAGGGGAAAGTAGGATAATGACACTCAGCAGGCAAATGAAAGGCAATGGTGCTCATGTGAGAAATCCAAAGTCAAATTTACTTTAGAAACGTAAGGTTTCAAAAAATGACACTAGCTCAGAAAAAGACATTGATGTTTTGCAATGTGTATGATGATGACCCAGATGATTTGCTTTTAATCGAACAGGATATGTTAAACAGATATCTGCTGCTTTTACGGAGAATTTTCAAGAGATAACAAAACGTGCTTTCGCAGCACACTATGTAGAAGTTGGTCTCATAAAGCCTGCAGTGAAGTGAACAGCCCGCCCAACTACAATGTGGTTTTTGTCGTACATAAATGTTGTATCCAAATTTTGAACACAATTACTCTACCATGTTGGGCATTACCACTCAATCCATGTTTTAATTACTAAAGGATATGCAAAATAGTTGATTGCAAACTGTTCCTAATGTTTTGAAGTTATGCTTGGTTAATAAAATATTGATTTTTTGTGTGAGTTTTGCTAGCTGTGCATGTTTCCCGTAAAATGAGCGTCATCACCTTACTTTTTCCTACCTATCAGTAATTACAAACACACAACGTACTGAAATTAACTAAACTCATCATATTGACTATTATCAAAGCCAAATCTTTGTCGAATCTTAATCAGACTAACTACGCATCGACAAGAGGTCGATCGCGGAAACCCTTGCCCAATTTAACCAGTTAAACAACCATGCTGTTCGAAAAGAGGGGAAAGATAAATATGTGCATAAAGCAACGTGAAAATGGCTCCACGGGTCTGAATATTCCAGCATAAATCCCCGGCCATCGCTACTGTTTAACATTCGCGACTGCTACCGTGCTGCATTTTTTATTGTCGCAATTATTTTTGATTTATATTCCGCGCAACAGTGACGGATGTTGTATATCAATGTCACTTGCAAGCGAGTGTCAACTACCAGAGAAAAAGGGGAAAAAGAAAAACAACAATGACTTGGAAGGACATTAAATTAGAAATGCGTCGCCGTTTCATCAGTCACAGTCCGGCGTTTGACAGGCTATAGAGTGATAAGGCGAAATATTAATATTAATAATCTCCTTTGTTGTAGTCGGTATGTATGTGCATACAGTTAAAAATTTTCATCCTGTGTATGCTTACAGAAGGTGTTTTCGGAATGCGCAGGTAATGGGTGAAATTGGTGAGCTTTACCAAAGCAGTCACGCTAACCTGCAGTCTGGCTAAGACGGTGTTTATTTGTGCACTGTGCTACATTTTTAACACTTTGAAACAAAACTGAAAAATTAGATACAATTAAGAATTTCACAACCCCCCCCCCCCTCACACACACACAAAAGTATAATACGGTTGCTTTCTGGTTGTAAAGCCAGCAGGAAAGTGAGATCTGCTTATGGATGGTAAAATTGTTCTGTGTCTGAGAAAGGGTGGACCTTTTGCATTAGATATCATGTTCGATTACACTAACCGTTTATTACTTTTAATAAAGAGTAGCATAATTTCTTAAAAATATCCTGAATTCCACGTTTATCAAAATTAAGTGTTAAAAAAAACTTCCGTCCAAAATCACCAAAAATTAAATGCACAATATTTTAAATCATTTTGCTGTGTCCCGCATAATGCACATTTTAGAACTAAATATATTCTAGCACACAAGAAAATAAATTAAAATTCTACAAATTTTAAGAAGTAATATTTTAAAAAATATTACAATTTAGAGATATTAAAAAATAAGCATTTATATATTATAATTTGAAAAATTCAAATCAATTAAAAAGTCTCTTAACATGTTAAAACAGTACAATTTCAAGAATTGAAAAATTTTCTTTCAGAAAGAAACTATCACAAACTCATACTTTCGAAGAAATCCAGCACCAGGAAACATCCAAGACTCACAAGATAATTCCCGTAGTGACGTAACCGAAATTAGAACATAAATTAGAGCTTTTGCCACCAGAAAAGTTTTACACAGACGGTATCATTTCTTCTCAACTTTCACCGTCCACCTACCACAAATCAGACTTCATGAAAATATTCATTCATCACTGGAGATACAGACTATGACAAGATCTAGAATGAAAGGGCATTACTTCTCAGTTCTAAATGCTTTCAACATCTTAGGGAGATTTTAAGACGTTACAAGCTACGGGGATTGTGCAAGTTGTAATCACACAACAACGTCGCGGATTTAGACGTCATGAGTTTCGCTGATGAGGTGAGGATTTTTAACCCGGGAGAGTGTAAAATAACAGCATAAAAGTAAATGGCCTGCTTAAAAATATGCTTAACCAGTATGGAATGAATGATGTGAATAATTCTCTACTTGAATGGTGCAAACATTTGAAAAATATTGAGTAAGCCTAAGAATACCTGATCTTTTTAATACTTTGCAACAAATACGAAAAGTGTTAATGATTTCGGTTTGTCTGTCTGTCCATCCGTACTCTAAATGTAGTAAATATTCACCGGTTACAACGAAATTTACATATGTAATTTCTTATTTCTATGTACTGTACCATGCGTCCTACTGAAAATGGCGTATATAACGTTCGCAGATCTTTACAGGAAAACACCAGAGAATTCCAGTACACAGTGGTTTCCAAATACTAAGGAAAAATAAGGATAACTCGCACAAAAGTAAGCCAATCTCTATGAAATTGGAATATATTACCAGATAAAAGTTGCTGTGTAAAGCTTCAATATGTAAATTAGTGGAGTTGCATTGCAACCAGAATAAATAATTTGCTAGGGCCATAAAATTGCATGTTTGAGATCAAATCCAACATTGCTGAGACTGTAAGGTAAGAAATCGAGGGTTGCCAGTTCGTAACAATGGCCTTCAGGCAACGCTTAGCTAGCCGAAAAATTCCGAGAGAGCTGTTTGGAGACTAGAGGCAGGAAAATGTAGGACACAAATGGCCAGATGGCTAAATGTTAGTTCTTCTGTGGTTCATAGACTTTGGCAACAATTTTTAGCGACAGATTCGGTAGCCAGGAGATTCAGTCATAGATGGCCAGCGGAGGCCGATGACCGATATTTTGTCGTCATGCGCACGATGTAATAGAACCTGAACTCTGACTCAACTCAGATCCTCCCTTGTTGCAGGCACCGGAGGTTGGTGCCAAGGACAACTATGCTTAAAAGATTTCAAGAAAATCAGTCTACACTCGAGATGACCAGCAAATTGGGTGCCACTCACGTCACGCCACAGAAGAGAACATCAATACGTTCAATGGACGTCTAATCAATGGAGAGTGTTTTCTTTACGGACGAGTCCAGGTTTAGCCTCCAAACCGATAGTAAGCATTGTTTGATTTGGAGACAGCCTGGAACCCGTTATCAACCATCAAACGTCCGTGAAAGGGATGCACAGTAGAGATGTGTTCGGGCTCATTTTTTGAAGCCCGAGCCCGAGGACTTTTAATCCGAGCCCGCCCGAGCCCGAGCAATATTATTTAAGTCGGAGCCCGAGCCCGAAATTTCAGTTAAAGATAAAAATCCAATTACTTCATTGATAGAATACAATGAATTTTGCCGTTTGTGCAAATTAAAGACAAATATAGTTGCAAACTCTCAATGCACTTTCTAATTCTTTATTTATCCATATGTTTATCAAATGTCGGATCTCATGACAAACTAATGAATATAAGCCGCCGCCGTTCCGAAATATCCAAAGAGCTTAACGCACCTTCTAAGCGCCAGTGCCGCTATTTTTTTATAAGTCCAGCCAACTCCGGTTATAGTGAACGCGGATATAGTGAACCATCGGTTATGGTGAACGCAAACAATTAGTCCCGATTCAAACACAATATCTCTATCCATCATGAAGACACTTGGGTTTTAGTGAACTTCGGATAGAGTGGACGAAATTTGATGGTCCCCAGAGGCTCACTATAACTTTTACTTTTATTTTCCTTATGAATCACTTTTTAAAATCTGTTTCAAGGAGTATATTCAATGAAGGAGAAATTTTTCACGAGCCCGAGCCCGCCCGAAATTGTGAATTACAGAGCCCGAGCCCGAACGCAATTGTGAATTACAGTGCCCGAGCCCGGTTCGGGCCAGGGGTGGGGCTCGGGCTGAGCCCGTCTCATCTCTAATGCACAGTCACACGCAGGAGGAAACGTCTGTTTTGGGTGGACTCACAGACCTCCATGTTTTTCCACATAGAACCGACAGATAGAGATGACATCCTTGATGCTTTTGTGCTCCCTTATGCCGGGGCAATAGGTGATTATTTCCTGCTTCAAGACGACAATGCTAGACCGTACAGGGCTCGAATCCTGGATGATTATCTTCAGAAGCAAGCAATACAGCCTATGGAGTGGCCAGCTTGAACACCGGACCAAAATTCTATCGAGCACGTCTGAGATGCTTTAGGAAGACATAACTGTTCTTAGTCTTCCTCTCCTCAGATCCTTGCTACGCTTGCAACTGCTTTGAGAAAGCAATGGCTCTCGCTTCCAACGGAACTGAAAGACTGCAAAATTGACAGCATCACAAATCGCTACAGCTTTACTGTTTCTAGAGGGAATCATATTCATATTGAAGGTACTTATCCTATACCAAACTGACACATCCAATATGTTAATTTCATATGTACGCTAATTTCTATATCACCATTAGTGTCTGGTAATTTCTTTTCGTGATTTTTTTTAATAGCTTACTATCTGTTGTATACTGTGCATCAGATTCATTAAATTCTGCATGGGCACTCGTCATTTTTAAAAAATTTTCCTGAATTAATGATAACCAGTGTATGATGTATTACGGCCAAGCATTGAATCATTGTTTAAAACTTATTTTGGAGACGTTCATCTACTTAAAACAAACAATATATATATATATATATATATATATATATATATATATATATATATATATATATATATATATATATATATATATATACATACATATGGTGTTATATCCTGTGATAAAAGAATATATGTGAGATGATAAATATTATATGTGAGAAAAGACAAAGACATTTATAGTCCTTCATACGACTAGTGTCCCTGGGGGAAGCTAGTGGTGGTGAAATCGAAAAGTACCACAGTTTTAAATCAATTGACATGCACTATGGCTTTAATATATTTGTGACAGTAAATATACTATACATCCTTCCATTTCATTTTATATGTTATTTGACAGGGCTACCAGCAGGGCATGACTATAACACTTTTTAAATTTTGTGCCCCTATATATCGCTCAAAGCTCAATTTTTGCCTATTTCTGCATGTATGCCCAGGGCACGTGCCCGAAGTGCCCGCGCGATAATCAGGCTGCCGGTATTTTATGTCCGACAAGTAAATTGTCCAAATTACTTACAGGAAAATTCCCAACTTATGTGGCTGATAATTCTTGACTTTCCCTGATAAAGTAAGATCTTTCAAGGAATTTTAAGTTAACTGTTTAGTGAGATAATTTTTAGATTACGACAGTTATATATTAATCAGCTCAAATATTATTTACATTATTCTGAGCTTGGCACTGAGTCAAGTTAAGGTTGTTTAATAACGTTAAGTGAACTGAGTTAAGCAATTTTCTCTAGCGGAATTATTCCCTTACTATATTTGCTAGGGACTAATTAGTGTATTTAATTAACTTAGAAGTGATCCCGATAAAATAAATATAGTAGTTATTTCAATTTTAGAAAAAGGTTTCGGTGAAATTTATAACGCGATTTTGCTTTAATATTTCTTGTAAAAGTTTTATAAGCCATATACTGGTCTAACATTTTTAAGCGCGCATGTTACAACATGTTGAAAAAGTTAAGAAATTTTTAATTTCTGAAGTCATTTGTCTGTATTTTAATTGTTCAAATGTCATTTAGCCATAGTTTTTTTTAAAGAGTAGTGTCTTGTGGATAAATTAAAAAAAAAATTATCTAATGCATTCTCTCACTTCGGTAATTTGGACCACAACGAAACTAAAGTGATTTGGCCTAGTTTAGCAGCTGTAACAAAAATTAGAAGTTTAAAGAATAGTTATAACTATTGTAAACACATGTTAAGGCTGGTGGAGGGAACAAAGACGGTTCAGAATCACAAAGAAAGTGGTGTCTTCATGTACCTGTTCATAATCGCTTTGGAATAATAATGAACTATAACCCTTTAAGGCGCAGTGGTCCCGCTCTGGGAACACCCAACTCTGACGCTTTGACTGTTGCCAGTCACGAAGAATAGATTGGATTTCTATAAAAGTAGTTGCGGGTGACATAGCTCCATGAGCATCCTTTACTTTTTAGCACGTCATTTCCCGTAAAAAGATTTGTCACGATTATTTTTAACAGCAATGACATCTGCTGAAAAATGGGGTGCGAGGAACAGCTGGATAGAAGGCCCAATGCTGAAAAAAGGACATCCGTTGCCATCGCTCGACTTAACTACCAGCAAGATGGCGGACGATCGAAACGTTCATCGCGTGTCACAGATCTAGAGACCTTTTTTTGACGCAGCTGGCTGTGCGCGAGCACAGCCAGCTGCGTCAAAAAAAGCGCGTGTCACAGATCTAGAGACCTTTTTTTGACGACAGCTGGCTGTCGTCAAAAAAAGGACAGCCAGCTGTCGCCAGCTTTTGACGCAGCTGGCTGTGCTCGCGCACAGCCAGCTGCGTCAAAAAAAGGTCTCTAGATCTGTGACACGCGATGAACGTTTCGATCGTCCGCCATCTTGCTGGTAGTTAAGTCGAGCGATGGCAACGGATGTCCTTTTTTCAGCATTGGGAAAGGGTTGCGCCTCAAAGGGATAATAATGAACTTTCAGACTATCGTTCCTCCAAAACTAATGGGTGTTTCAGAGAAAGCACTCGACTAAAATTGATAATTAACAGGATTGATAGTAAAAGTAAGTGATGTATGTGTGTTAGTATATAAAAAAGCTACAAAATTTTATGGCATCGATTAAAATTTTCCGGAGATTAAATGTAAATAAATAAAAAATTATAATTTTTACACGGCCGTAAAAAAAAAGGAAAAAAAAATTCTTAATATTGCCCCATAAGACATTAGACAATATAAGAAATGTGAGTTTTTTAGCCGAAAAAGTGTCTTGGAAAATGAAAATCGGTATGTACTGACTTAAACCACTGTTCCAATAGTTCTCGAAGGTAAAAAAAGCGTCATATTACAAGCATTTCAGGAATCGTACAGAAGCTATTAAAGAAAACAATAATTCCATAAATACATGATACTCTTGCTATTACTGGTATTGTACAGCCCTTTACCATCTTTGATTAAATGCATCTCTGAACCCTTTCACGATGAATTGCTGAAATTTTGCGCATCACCTAATTAATGTATTGGGCCCGATTTACAAAGTAGGATTTTTTAAATTTTTTTTTTTAATTTTTTTTTTTGTACGGGGCTGTATAAAAATTTAAATTTTGTATTTATTTAGTCTCCTGAAAATTTTAATCGTTACTATAAAATTCTGTATCTTCTTTATTTAACTTTGTAATTTAACGTATGCATCTAAAATCAATATTTAAAAAATAAAAGCCTAGGTCAGGGTTTTTATGATACCCTGACTTTTTTTTTAAAGGCATACCGCAACCTTCCTATTTTTCAACTACGATGAGGTGATCACGGGATTTCGGTCTCAAAAAAAAAAAAAATTGCTGATCGACCAACCAAACTTCAACATAGAATATGTTGAATTCTTTGGCGATTTGTTATGCGAAAACAGTGTCAAATTTGCAAATAAGCAGAGGAAATGTGTTTTATACATACAAATAAAAAGAACTTCATTATAAATTGGCCTTAACGTCTGCAGATTAAAATTTTTCTAAAGCAGTCTAAAAAATGTAGTAGAAAATTACGACTAACAGTTTTACATGTAGGTACGTGACAAAATGGACTAACAATGGTTAGAAAGGGATATATATCAAAATACTTCAAGTTGCTGATTAGTTGATGAAATACTCAAAAAATGGGCGTGAAAATATAAAAACTGAAAAGATTGGAACTGACAACTCTAAAATACTTTTTCGTACAGCTAATATTTTGAAGATATTTATTTTCAGAAGAAAATCTGAATAATTTTCTCAGTTGGCCCAAATAAATGTCAACTTACCCCAACTGACTAAACGAATGTACTGTTGTTTTATTAATTTGTTTCTCTTCCTATACTCTCGTACCGAATATGCGACTGCTCCAATTAACCGTTGAAAAAAAAAAAGAATTTCTGTACATTTAAAAATTATTAGCAATTTTAAAAAATGGTCTATATAGTAACTAATTTTACAGTTATATGAAATGAACCTTTATTGAATAAATGTGGACAGCATTTGCAGTACCATTTGTTAAAAGAACTTTCTAAAATTTTCAGTGCCTTTTACCATGTAATAAGTTATCGCAGATAATTTATCACGTGGATATCTTACTATAACTGTAAATTACGCAGATGGCTTATTATAACTACATTCAATATAAACAAGACAAGCTCTGCGTAAATTTACTGCTGTATCTTTTTCATGTTTCATTATGTGACCGAATTACGAAGGATTAGAGCACAAAATACATGTAACGCGTGCAGACGAAACGTTAATAAATGGTCTTCAAACATAACATGAATGCATCAATAAGCATCTTCCGTACAATTTTCAACAGTCTTATTTTTTCTATTACCAGTCAGCTATGGTGACACAAATTACTGACATCTTTTATAATGGACAAGAGAAAAGAAAATAGACAGTTAGCGAGATAACATTCAATAAGTATTATGTCTTATGATCATTAGCTTAGTACCTGACAGGATTAGTCGATAAGCTTTGGTGATTTTCGAGTTTATTTTAATCTCAAAGGGCCACAGGCAATGGGTATAACTTTAAGCCAAAACGAACAATCAATGTGGCATTGAAATTTAAAAAAATTAACCACAAAAAATAGATTGAAACCACAAAAATAGATTGAAAACTTTCTGATGTACGCAAACCGATATGTTAAAGAAATATAGTAATTTGCAGATTTCTTTATAGACAGGTACAGTAGAATATTTATACGAACTGTATAGTAGTTAACATGCAACTCTCTGCCTACTGGGGGAAGGGGGGGAGGTGAGTGCTAGTCTAAATTCGCAGTCACAAATTCACAAAATTTCCTGAAAAGTATTTGACAGTTTTTTAAAAAAGGTAGCTAAAAAGTTGCAAATGACATTAGACTCCAGCTTAGGCGTACGGTTTTTCTATTAATGTCTTCAGTTTTGAACACCGCTACAGCTAAAATAAATGAACAAATTATAAATGTAATTCTTATTTTATAATTTTAATTCCAAGAGGTTTTTTTTATGAAAAATTCAATGATAAAATAATGTTTTCCGATTCTATTATAACTACATACGCTTTCAAAATTTTATTAGCTCAAAAAATATCTAATTCTAGCTTTAACTTAATATAACTAATAATAATTATTATAATAATAACTATACAATTCAAGCTTTACATCCCTAATTCGAACAGTTTTTTTTAAATTTAAAATTTGCAAAATAAAATACAATGACGAAATAATAAATTCTAATTTTATTATAACTATAGATAAGAGGATGAAAAAAAAGGGGGGGGACTTTCCAAATACTCAAATTATCATACTAAAAATACTACATAAATTTGAAAGAAATGGCAGGAAAACATTTGAAAAAAGCTAACACATAAACAAGTTTCCTCAGTGAAAAAGGCAGCATTTTATAAAATTTGTATTCCAGGCATTAACGGATGTCATCTGATGTACGTCACAGCAGATATGATATATTGAATTAATTACTTGAACTATCAGACATACAGAGCTGACTTGAATTTATTAAAAAGCTCTCGTGCATGAATCAATCACACGAGTGATTTATTACGAAATATTTTTAATAGCTGAATCATACAAGTGCTGTTGCGAAATAGACAGAAATGGCGTCTGCAGTGAATCTGGATGTAACGCGTAGAAGGTCAGACCAGTAGCGTATCTGGAAGATGGCAGGTACGGCACGTGCCATAGTCGGCACTTGAAAGGGGCCGCAGATTTTCATTGTGAGATTGAAGCAACCAAATAAACATTTTTTCTGTTTGCTCAGATCGTTGCAAAGACGTGGCGACAGGGATTTTCCTTTCTGCATCCATCGTTGCTACCCGGCTGGGTCTTAAATGCTATTGTTGCAGTCCAGAACATGCAAGGTTGGCCTATGCCGGGAAGTTTAACCCATGTTTAACCTGTTCACTCTCATCATTAAAAAGACGCAATGCAGGAGGACCTCCATTTTTGGCCGATGTTGCTTCAAAGAATGATTCTTTAAACGATCCAGTGGAGCCCAACCTTGCGCTTGTGCAATCGCTACGAACATGGAAATATGCATTAAAAATATATCTCATTTTCAAACAAACTAGTCGGTGTGCTAAGTCAGTTTTTTTAAGGGCCGTTATGTAGATGAAATGGGAATTTTTTTGTGTGTATATGTAACCTATTGAAGTAACCAATATTTTAAAACTGCTTAGATATTGTATGAACAATATTTGAAAAAATGATTTGTATTCATTGGGCAATTAGAAAAAAAAATTCAAACACAAGGGTATAGTTTATCAATATTTCCATTAGAGAGTATTCAGTTCAATTTAGTTTTTCCTGCATTTTTTACAATTCTTTATAGTTTAGACATATTTTTTTTTTACTCCTTTGTACGAAGGAAGTATACTGATCGCAAAAAATT
The DNA here is from genome assembly GCA_038373885.1 of Cheiracanthium punctorium. Lineage (NCBI taxonomy): Eukaryota > Metazoa > Arthropoda > Arachnida > Araneae > Cheiracanthiidae > Cheiracanthium > Cheiracanthium punctorium. The sequence continues at coordinate 1,056,262 of JAWZYV010012008.1, forward strand.
TCGGCTGACAGATTTTGATGAAACAAATCAACGTGTAAACACTCTTAACGTATTCATTTACGCAGACATATAGTATAACAACACTCTATTAATTATCCTATTAATTAATTTCCTTTCACATTAAATTATCTTATTTTTCAAAATTATTATGAAATATAAACATAAAAAACAGATCTGTACTAAAAAAAAATCTATATTAAATAAAATCCAGATTATTAAATAAAATCCAGAATCCTAACCATCTTAATATGTGAACAGGCCCTGAAAAGCAAATAAAATCGCTCCTAACAAAAATAAAAAGGACGCACAGGAAAAAAAAGGGAGAGAATAAAAAACTGGAAGACGAGAAGGAGGACTTTGGCATGTACAAGATGAAATCTTTCTCAGGGTCTACTGAACGATTCAGATGGGGGTTTGTCGAACGTTGTTTTTGTGATAACCCCCCGAACACACGAAGATCGAAAAGGGGGGGGGGCTCTTTGCCGAGAAACTGATTGACATTCAGCTGACCCCAACCGTCAAGTCTTTCCCTTCCTTTCTGTCATCACTGACAACTGCCGGCTTCTTTCTACTATAGGATATATCTTTCGATTTCTTTCTGAATTTCTTGGATTTTTTTTTTTTTTTTTTTTTTTCCAGTGTTTAGCTCCATACAGGGGCAATATATATTTGTGTTGTAAATATTTTCGGTAAGTTATTGTACCTTTGACTCGAGACTGCTTTTATGCTTGTTACGTTTAGGAAATTGAATTTTGACAAATTTATTTAGACATGACAGCGTCTTGTCAAGACGCCCAAAATATATATTTGATGGCTATTTTTTTTCTTCTTTGTTTCTGTATTAAAATGTTACAATCAGTCAAATCATTTTTTTTCTTCCATCATTGTTTTATGAAAATCACGTAGGAAAATGCATTTTCAGAAAATCTGATAAAAGGATGGCATCGCTCACCTGCCGTTAGTTTTAGTTTTCTGAAATGCTTATGAAACATGCATGTGAGTAAACATTTATGGTATGCATTTTTTTTTTTTTGGTAAAAAAATATTCAATTTTCTTCTTCTAGAAACAGTATTTAAATGAAGCAGATAGATAAATTTTTTAAACGTCTTTCGCCAGATAAATAAAATTATTTTTACTGGAAAGGGTGACAGTAGTCTTATATACAAACCATGGTGTTAAGGTAGAATCGGAATGCTTTATATTTATAATGTTCCTTTTTTTATAACATGCCCTTTAATCAAACGTTAAATGAATTCCTATTGGCTTCAATTGTACACTTGGCAGTCAAAATAGAAGCCAAACTCTGTAGTGTGATTCACTCTCCTACATGAGTGTACCCAGGGGTGCAGGACCAGGAAGGAAGACATGGAAGCCAACTCCTCCCTCGACACCAGGGGCGTAGCCAGAAATTTTTCATGGGGGGGTTACGACTACTATAACTCATATATATGTATACGGGTGTGTGATAATGTAATGAAGAATATACATTTTGTATGGCAAAAAATTATTCATGGGGGGGTTATGAGCCCCCTAACCCCCCCTTGGCTACGCCCCTGCCCGACACAGATACCATTTGTTAACTGCTTGCTTCATTTTAAGGGGGGGCAAACGCTCCCCTGTCCGCACTGCCATTGGCTACGCCCACGTTTCAATCAGGTTTAAGAAAGTAAATTATGACTGGGCATATTTTTTTTTAAAGGCATCTCAGGGCATACGAAATTTAAAATAAAAGCTAGTCAAAGTAGATATCTCCACAACTATTGCATAAAAGTAAAAATTTTAAGATTTATAGCTCACATACACAATTCTACATATGGCAATGCCAGTTCTATTTTTAAAAAAGAAACAAGGCTCCAAATAATTCACAGGACAGATGCCAGGAACAAACTCCGCAGATGTATTATGAGGTAATTTAGACACATGGACAAAAGAAAAAACATTTAATTAAAGAAAAACGTCATTTAAATTATTGACAAGTGGTTTAAAAAAGAAAATTACAATTCATTACAATAAATCTGTAATCAGAAAAACATAAAAGAAGAATTAATGTATTATATCAGCAACGCTTGACAGAGATTAAAAAAATAATATTTAAAATGACAGGAACATATTAAAATAAAAAATATATAAAAAATAAAAAAGACTACAGTTTGCTTGCTACAGACTACAGCTTGCTTTTTTTAAATAAAAAAATATCAAAATTGATATTTTTAATTTAAAAAAAATGAAAATATTTACAATTGGATACAAGAATGTGCTACAGTGTATTGTAATATTAGATGCGCGACAAAAGAAGAGAAAATTAGAGATAAATACTCATATTCAGACAGTTTGGGTTGGATGTTTCGATTATTTTCAGAGTAAAAATTTACGGACATCAAGTTCTTGAGACTTTTGAAACCCACTTCATAACACGAAGTTTAATAAATTACTTGGATGAACGTTTTGAAATCAAATTTCCCGCATATTTATAATATCCACTAGAGTAAAAAGAATTGCTACGATAATTATATTTCAAGGATATTTTCCAAGATATTCTTACGGAATTTACGAGTCTGGAGCAAAGAAGTGCTATTATTATTACTATTATAATCACGTTTTCAGTCATAGATACTTGAAAGTTTTAAGACTGGCTGGTACAACAGTTGTACTACAGAACAAAGAGAAAACTTTAAAAAGAAACGTTAAACATCCGAAGAATAATAATGAGCTTCATAGTAGCATAAAAAAAATTCCTACTCTCCCCCCCCTCCCCCCTTGCAACTTATGCAATTTATTTATCCAACAACACATAACTTTACGATGTCTAACTACACAATATGTATACTTCTTCCGTAAGCGGTTGTATCTAATGAATCATGACTTATAGCATAACACATCCAACTTCCATTATGCTGCTCTAAAAATGCTTCAGAGAGACGGACCAGTGATTGTGCATTAATGATTCAGTTCAGAAAAATGAACTGAAGTTACTTAATTAACAGTCATATCTATCCAGTTTGAACACAAAACACTTTTTACCTTGAAAATAATTCGAAATAAGTACTATCTCTTACACAATAAAAACTAACAATTACATATTGTTAGTTTTTATGTAACACTAATTGCGGCAAAAGACACAAATGTAACGATATCGCGAATAATTATTCCCTGTGTACATAACAGAAGTACCCTTTCCTTTCACTCCCTCTTCATAGCGGACAGCTGCCACTAGCACAGAATCAGAAGCATGGACCGGTCGCCCATTAATGAGGATCTATCTCTATGGAAAAAATAAATAAAAAGACCTCAACCATCCTGAACTCCTCAAATCTTGGCTCGTTTTTTCTGGACTTTTATGTGTCCTCCCTCCCCGTATTATTTCGTCTTCTGTTATGAAAGGATGTCGAAGAAAAGGGAATAAAAGAAAGAGGAGATTCCCAGAATGGAGAAAAACAAGCAAAGGCACAATTCTGAACTCCAGCTGCCAATCTTCTATCTGACAGAAAAGCAGCTTCTTTCCTCTCTTGATTGACAGATAATAACTTGTTCCGTATTTAATGAAGATATACAATATGTTAATGTTCCTAGCTTTCGTGTCTAATGTTTTAGCTTACTTTTCTTTGTTATTTCTTTAAACAAAGTTGTAGACGAAATGCATAAGTGCATACAGGCCAAGTTTACATTTTCATTTTCCTTTAAAAATGTTTTTTCACAAAGCTTGTAGTAAATCATTGTAGCTATGGAAAAGTTATCAATAAGCGATATTAGCCGAACTGAAATGTATTTTTATATTTTTCTAAGCAAATAAAATTAATTTATTACCTTCATTAATTTGTTTCTATCTCAGAGAAGTTTTTATTTTATCATGAGGAATAATTGGTTTTGACAGCTGACTTAAGAAATGAAAAATGCAATAAATACTACAATATTTAGAATGTAAAAACACGTAAATTCAATTAAACTAAGTGTGCTTTTTAGAAGAGATGTGGGGAGGGAGGGGGTTGAACTTTACTGGCCAATCTTCATTTGACAGGAAAGAAGCTTCTTTCCGTTGTTGATTGACAGAAAATAACTTCCTCAGAATTTAAAGAAGGTATTCAATATGTTAATGTTCAAAGTTTTCGTGTCTACTTTTATTTCTTGATTTTTAATGTCGAAACACGGTTAGTGGTAGACTTCGACACGTATTAGTAAAGATTTTTTTTTCTCTCTTTCTTTGAGAATGTTTTTTATCTAATGAAACGAGATGTAGCTATATCGACAGTAAGTAGATGTTACATATGAACTAATCGTCATAACTGAAATGTATTTTCTTTTCTAGTAGTATTCAGTTTTAATAGCAAAAAAATTATCAGCTTAGTCAACATGTTCTTATGTAGAAAGCTTTTTTATTATTATCATTAATGACTATCATTTTCACAGAATAATTAATATTGATATTTGATTTCAAAAGTGAAAAATATAGAAGCACTTCCACGCATTTTGAAACATGTAAAATATGTTAATTCAATTATGCTGGACGAGGACTATTTTAAGGGTTTCTAACGCGTATTCACGTTACATCTGGAGAAACCTACCGAAAAATCCAGACCGTTAGATCAAAAACCTTGCCTTCGAGGTAGTCCTGAATGCCGGACTTTCCCACTTTAACCATCTACCATATTCAGTGTCTTATCCACTCGGCCATGATGGGGCCTTTAACTCAATTAATTTACGTTTTTTGTCAATGGCTTGTTTAAAACCGGGCGGTTTTTTCCGTCAATATTGAACTAGGAGTATCTACGGCTAAGCTTACATGTCATTAAATTATTCAGTATAATTAATAAATTTATAATAAATAATTATTTATTTATTATGAATAATAATTCAACAAATACATTAATATAAGCCTATCAGTAATTTTTTTCAAATATTTTCAGACGTTAAAAAATTTAATGTACTACTCCATAAAATAATAACACATAATATACATTTTATAAAGCATATGCTATATTTAATATATCAAAAGTTTTTCTTTAAAAAGCACTAAAATATTATAATAATGCAAATAAAATACTTTTCATTTTAAAACTTACGCATGCATATTATATTAATCCTGCTCCAAACATACCAGAAAATAAGCAGTTAATTTGACAGCATTTACTTTTTATTCGTTTTGCATGCATTCGTTTAAAAATAAAATTTCTTAACAATATAATAACAATGTTTCCTGAAAATGTTTTCAACAGCACTGTCATTTATTAGATAAGTACATTAAACTGCATTTTAGATCTTGGTTTTATTTAAAGCCGAGATATCAAAAAACAAAATATCGTAAGAAAAAATGCAAACTTTTATTGTACTAAAGAATTTGAACATATAATGCATCTAAAACCTTTCAGAAAAATTTGATTCCATTTACCAGTAACATTTAAATATATCCATAAAATCAGAGTCAATATATATAGCAATGATATACATGATAACCAAATCTCGCAAATATTTCCTATGAACGAAAAAAGCAAATTTTCTCATCGGATTCAGCTCAGTTGTCGACAGCTGTCAGTAACACAGGAGTTCCTGGGATGAATAGGTCATCATTAGCAAAAGGACTTGCAAAAGAAGACTACAGTCAACATCATCTCCCCAAACTTAGCCCTTGCTCTTGTTTCTTTAAGTCTTTTTATTTTATTAGCGTTCTTTCCTCAATACTCAAAAAAATACAAATCACAGGAAGAAAGAAAAAACAAGAAGGGAAAAACGAGAAATATCAAGGGATAGGACAGAAAAGTAAAGACAGAATTGGGGATTTCACTGCCAATCTTCTTTTTTTCCCCCCCACTTTCTTTCTTTTTTCCCCACTTTCTTTCTTTCTTTCATTGGAGGGGGATATGTAACTGTTTCTTTTTAACCGGTGACTGCAAGAATATCTTATTTGAAAGGTAATGAAGGTATTTGAGTGCTAATACTTTATTTACTGAAAATGCGGTTTGTCAGTTAAACATTGTTTATGAGTCATATTAAACGTTTATGTTTTGCACACTAGATAAATATTTGTAAAAATCCTGGAGCGATGCTGCTCAGCTCTGCTAGATATATGAATACCTTGTCTGAATTGTTTTTGAAGGGTTACTTAAGTAATTCGGGACTGCTATTATAGTTAAGATAAATAAAAACTTTGTGTAAAAAACCCGCATAATATGATACTTATAACAAAATACGATCGTTTCGACTGAAAATTTCTGTCGGGACGAAGGTTTTTGACTGACGAAGACAATAAAATTTCAGTCGAAACGATCGTATTTTGTCATAAGTATCATTTTATGTGTGTTTTAAACAAAGTTTTTATTTATTTTATCTTTTAACGCCATTATTTTGAGTGTTTTTTCTGTGTTATTATAGTTATTATTGCTATTATCAATACCGTTATTATTCTCACATCGCTATACTGGTATAACTAAACTATTGTTAAATAAATTATTTATTCTTAGTTGATGCGATAATTAAATTTACACAAGTATAAATTTACGGTAAATGTGTACAAATAATTCCACAAAAAGCAATTAATTTTCTTAAATCAGTTTGACAATTCAAATTGTGTACAAACTTCTTTAACTCCACTGAATATTTTAATTACTATTATTTATTTCTTTATTTAGTCAAAATTTCTCAAATCAGATTATAGAGCACGCATAGCAAATATCCGTGTCATTTCACATACATAGACAGTGTTCCATGAGACATATTGGGAACCATTTCACATTATTTTGCATAGAGACCAGAAACAGTTTTCCAAATGCACTAAATGCATTAGAAATCTATTTCTTACAAGATGTAAATTTCTACTGAAACTATAAGCATAAATTGCGAACGTTCCTTAAAATAGGACTCAGATTGCAATTTTCACAGCCTGCACATTGCGGATAAGGCACTTCCACTATGTAATAAACATATTTTAAAGAAAAAACGATAAACCAATAGTAATATTTTTATCAATTGCCGAAGCTTCTTAGTTTATGCAGCCCTAAATGAATTTATATATTATCTGACACTTACAGGATAACCACTCCACAATATACTGTGTCAAAATGCTTACACTATTACAGACATTACGCGATATTATAAAAATGTCAATGGACAATCAATTTCCCCCAGATTCAACACGCTTTAATCTAACGTATCAATAACATCTTGATGAATCAATAATGAATAATAATGGGAACCTAACTCTCGGTAATAATCCCTTCTCACTCTGGTCTCTTTGCAGACAGCTGTCAGCAGCACAGCAGCAGTCCCAATGAATAGAAGCCATTAAAGGGGCCTCCTTGGACAGAAGATAGCCGGTCATCCTCATCTCCCCAAATCCTTCCTTGTTTTCCACTGATGGTCTTCCAGTATTCTTCCTTTCGACAGACATAAAATGGAGGAAGTCGCGTCAAAAGGAGAAATGCCAAATATCGTAGGATGAACAAACAAACAGAGATAATGCGAGGATCTCAAATGTCCAGTCTTCTCTTTGAAAAGGGAAAGAAAAAGACCCACAACGCCTTTTGACTCACATTTTTTTAAAAACATCACATTTAGAAGGCGGTGAAAATATCCATTGATTGTTGAAAAACGTTAATTTTTTGTAAAATTTTCAAGGTAAATGATTTTATAGACCAGGAGTTGATGAACAACAGCATTGTTTAGAAATTATTTAAGATAAGGGTGTTTATTTGGAAAAATAAACTCTCAGGTATCCTTTATAGAAAATAAAAGTACAGTAAAATATTCAAGTAAACAGAAATAATTAAAAAAATTATTTGGGTTTCGATTTCTAAAAAATGTGCTGTATACTTTCAAAATTTAAACTTAGAAAGTAATGTAACTAACATCACTAACCTTGAAGAATATTTCTTTAAAAAAAAAAATAAAAAAAAAGGGCAATGCAGTCTTGAAATTTTCTCAGTTTTCCGCTCATTAAAAAGAAGGGGAGAGGTATTATTGAAACTGTACTGTATATAAAAATGCATCAAAAGAGAATTTAAAATTTTCTATTTCTTTTATAAAATATTCTGTTTTATTATTAAGATTTATCAAAAAGCATGAAGAACTAGTAATTAAAAAAACAACATTTGCAATAAAAAAGTAGCATTTGTAATTAAAAAAGAAAGGGAATGAGAAATGTATTTTTCGAAGTTTTATTGAATTTCTTGCATAAAAATCACAGTAGTCAGTTCAAAGAATTTATCGAATATTCGTTCATATGCCGACTATTCGAACCACTTTAAACAATCACTGTATTACAATGCATTAAAGTACAAATTATGTACCACACTTGATATTTAAATCGTAAGCTAATCACTTTCTTATGTTGAATCATTAAACTATTAAAACTGATAAATTTGGTCTCTCAAAACTAAATATTCTTCTACAGGTACATATCACAATTTTTACAAGTAACAAATAGTTTTTAATATTTATAAATGCTAGTCATTCATTTACTCTCTCTCTCTCTCCCTCCCCTCTTTCTCTCTCAAAAAAATCAATTGCACAATCAATCACTATCTATTCAAAACATCTGCCTTACATATGAAGTTATAATATTAGCCTTTAAAACCGTTTCCCTTTCCTTCCAGTTTAGTTGCTGGAAAACAAACTTACATCCTTTACACAGCAATTTCCATGGAAACGATCTCGACGGAAATATTTTCAATTTATTAACATATAACCCAAAATATTATCACACCCTTAGGTAAACGCATAATCATATAACAGAAATAACAAAAAGTAAATTTTTAGTCAAAAACTGATCACACGGAATACTTTCCTCAAACGAAAATATTTGCCTGTAAAACCGTTTCTCCTTCATAACAGTTTAGTCGCTGAAAAATGATATTACAATCTACCACGCGAAAAGCTATGTCTAGATTATTGACAAAATAAAATAAAAATGCGTCATTATAAGAATTCTTAGTACAACTGAGGTTATATGTAAAAGCTAGCGTATTCTAACCATTTTATTTGTATAGTTCATTTCCTTTCAATAATTTTACTGTTCATGAATTCTTGGCTAGATTTGCCTGTAAAACTGTTTCTCCTTTACAACAGTTTTGTTGCTGAAAAGTGAAATTACAAAACCGCACGATAAACCATGCTTAAGATGGCTTACAAAACAAACTAAATACGCGTAGTTATAAGAAATCTTTAAACAAATGAGGTCACTATGGCTAAAATTAATTGCTTTTAAACAATTTGTAGCTTATTTTCTTACAATAATTTTATTGTTGATATATTAACTCTCTTGCATAAGCTTTCCTCTAAAACGGTTTCTCCCTCACAACAGATTGTTGCTATTTTCGACATCGTAAGCATTGTTTAAATATTGTTTAAATAAAACAACGAAAAATGTGTAACTATAAAATTTCTTAATACAGATGAGGTATGGCGTTTCACGATAAATATTTTTGAAATATTCTATTCATTTAGTTTATTTCTTTTCGATAATTTTGAACTTAGTATACGAAATAACTATTTTACTAGCATTTGCCTGTAAAACTGTTTCTCCTGCACAAGAGTTTAACTGCTGAAAAGTAAAATTTCAGTTTTTCACGTGGTAAGCTATATCTAATACGATTTGCAAAATAAAAATGCGTCGTATAAAATATTTTAATTAAAAAAAAATTATTAGTTTATTTTCTTTCAACATGTTTGTTGTTCATGTGACTAATTTGTTTAGATTTACCTGTAAAACCGTTTCTCCTTCGAAGCAGTTATGTTGGTGAAAAGTGAAATTACAATCTACCATGCGATAAGCTGTTCCAAAGATGATTTACAAAATAAAATAAAAATACGTAGTTATAACAACTTTTAATATAGGTGAGGTTATTACAGGCAAAATTAAATGTTTTTTAAACATTTTATTCCCGTACTTTACTTGCTTTCAATAAATTTACTATTTATACGAATTAACTCTTGTGTACATATGCCTGTAAAACCGTTTCTCCTACAAAAGAGTTTTGTTGCTGAAAAGTAAAATTACGCTCTTCCGCATTCTTAATAAGCTACGTCAAAATAAAATAAATAAAAATGCGTAACCATAAAATTCTTAAAACAGCTGAAATATTTCATTTTATGATAAATATTTTTTATCATATTTCTTTTAATACTTTATATATATATATATATATATATATATATATATATATATATATATATATATATATATATATATATATTTATCAATGGATTATCTTGGGATTGGGATTTCACTTCACGTAAGTAAGCTATTATATATTATATATATATATATATATAATTATTAAACATTTTAATACAGGTGAGCTATAATATATTTTACGAATTTTTATAAATACTCATTTAAAAAACACTTCTAATAAATACAGTTTTAAATTATCGTGCAGTTTATTTTAATATAATAAATTTGCTGTTTATATAAGAATCAACAAACATCCCCCCCCCAATCTAGCATCCAAATAGAATGAACTGGAGATCTCGAAACGGACATGCCCTATGTTTATCCCTTTTCTAATAAGAACAGGTCTTGAAAATGTTTTAAGAAACATTCTTCGCCTCAAAAACTGTTTTCTCCTTTTCCTAAACCCTAATGCAGGTAACCATCCACGCTGTAAACTATGCCTAAGATGATTTGCTGGAAGAGGGGGGGGGGGGGTAGTGGGTATAGAAAATCTGCAATCGTCTTAAAATATCTTAAACAAAGAAATCTCAGAGAAATGGGAGATTTTAAATGGCCAGGCACGTTACAAATTATTTAGAGGGTAGGAAAGTTACGATGTAATTAAGAGGTTAATAATTTCGAGTGATTTAGAAGTAAATTTTAATATAAACACAGATGCTATAAAAACGCGTCATTAAAAAAAACGTTTTTAGCGATAGGCGTACAAATTTTTCATTTTACAAAAAGTTGAACTGACAGAAAGTGCCAATAGTTTATGTTTATTCCTCTGCTAAACGAATAAATTTTAAGGTGAGATCCACGGTTTCCAGGTAAATATGAAACCGGAGAATAGCGATTTAAATCTCTGACCTACCCCCGAAAATCATGTACGTACATACTTAACTTGTGGTCCCAGAAACCATCAAAATAATTGAATATTTCTTAAGTAGCTAAATATGCACTCTTAAAAGCAAAAAACTTACCTAAGTTACAAAACTTAGGTAAGTTTTGTGCTCTCATATAATTATAAAAGTTTAAGAAGAAATTATTGAAACAAGTTTTCCCAAAATGTGACTTATATATATAACAAATTATTATTTATTTAAAATTATTTTCTTCAACGTCCTATCATGAGTTGCTTTCTGAAATGCTTATAAAAGACACTTTTAATTATTTTCGTACTTAGTATTTCGTATTCTGTAAATGAATATATATATATATATATATATATATATATATATATATATATATACTAGCTGACCCGGCAAACGTTGTTTTGCCATATAAATTATTCCTAGGATTATTTTAGTAGAAAGAAATGACTAACTTATTGTAAGTTTGTGAGGATGTTTGATATGAGTGGAAGAGGCATGGAGCGCTGTGAACGATGCTGGAATATAAAAATAACACAATACCAAACATTTATATTTTTAATTCATTGTAATTTATTCTTTAATTTATATATATCGCTAATTACAATAATTTTACTAAAAAATAATATCAATCCCTTAACGCAATAGAGTATACAATATTTTTTGTTATCCCATCTTTAGATAACACAAACAAACTGGATGCCCACTGTATGGTTTGCCCACTCGAGAGCATGCCACGTATAACTGTCCGTGTGAAAAACATGGCGTGCTCAAATCTAATCCACAAACAGACATAGTTTGGCCTTGAGACTTACTGATAGTCATTCCATAAAAGATTTTGCCCCCCCCCCAAAAAAAAAGGATGAAAATCTGAAACACTTTCAGATTTTAAATACGCACTATAGTGCTATATATTAAAATCGTATCATAATTTATGCGTCGTCCCTATTTTTCGTCCTTATTCCATTAAGTTGGAAAGTGTTTTCATTATTCATGACTGTGCTGGATTTTTCTTTCTTATTTCATAAAACCCATCTCTGGAATCGAAATCTATCTTAAAATCGCCTACTAAAACTATTTTACAATCTTCGCCAAGTATATCACAACTATACTTTACCGTTTTATATATTGTTTCCTACTTTAACGCCTCGACTCTCGCCAAGGAGGCGATGATTAAACATATGCAGTTACCATGACGATTTTTTGCATTTATGTAGAAATCGTAATTTAGAATTAAAATGGCGATTTGGAACAACATGTAAGTACAGCATGCCGTTACATTTTTATTTATTTTGGATTACCAATTAATGTAGTTTTAATAATTAAGTGTCTTCAAATTCCTTAACTGGCGCGTTTATCGCTAGTTTGTTTACTTTAGTTATCACCTAGTTCTTTTGGGTGCGTTGAAACGGTACTTACGTATTATCCCGGCAGTCACTTCCGCCAAACTACTTTTTCGTAGATTTTAAATACGTTGCCAATCGTATTCCAAACCATCAACAATTTCATGTGCCCGGCATTTATCTTGGTGAAAAATTGCTTGTCTTCGCGGACCGCCGGCATAATACGTAAGTACAGTTGAAACTTGTGCATAACTCCCAGAGACCCATGACTGCAAAGCTCGCCAAAGTACGGGGATTTTTTAGGTTGGCGAGAGTGCGGGCGTTAAAATAGGAATCAACTCTTTCTTGTACCATAAAACACATCTTTGGAATCGAAATCTATCTTAAAATCGCCTACTGAAACTGTTTTACAATCTTCGCCAGGCATATTCTTCCTGTAGGCATATTCCAACTATACCGCAAAGACATTTTAAATGCTGTTTGGAATGGGCATCATAATCCATGAGTGTACCGTGTTTTCCTTTCTTGTTCCACAGAACACTTCTTCGGAATAGAAATCTATATTAAAATCGCCTAATAAAACTCTTTTACAATATACGCTAGGCGTTTTCTAACTATACGCGAAATATATTTATAATAAATTGTCGCGTTTTGGCACCACATTTAGCGATCCATTATCAAAAATTGCAAACCTTGTGCGACTTTCAACAGTTTATTAACTTCCCCCCCCCTCTCCACATTATCTGGCAAACACATTTGAAAAGTGATTCGACACGCTAATGTCTACACAGAAATCCTGATTGAAATGAATAGCACTCGGGGGCTAAACATTTTGGGGTGGACCGCCCTTATGACTTAGGGGTATGAGACAAAGTTAAAAACCTATTCTATGACCTAACGAATATACATAGAAAATTTCATTAAAATTGGTCGAGTGGTTTCGGAGAAGTTAGGTGACTAACACTGTGACAGGAGAATTTTATATATTAGAGATATACCCAATATGAGTTCAATCGAATGTACCGTTTAAACGCTAGAGCACTTTCAAGAATTTCCCCCCCCCCCATAAGCCATAATGTAAAAGAAATCTTTGTAGTAGCCCAGTAGAAAAACTATAAGTTCTATACACATCAAAATCAATGTCGGTCTTACGATGGTGGTTTATAACATATATACCCAATTTGAGCTCAATCGAATGCCCCGTTTAGGAGCTATCGTGTTCACTTCACACATACACATCACACACACACACACACACACACACACACACATACATACATACATCTCGTAAAAATAGCATAAATGAATTCAGAAGACCTCAAAACGTGTTAATACATCAAAATCTCGAAGTCGAATTTTTTCATGATTACAATACTTTCCTTACAGGGTACATGTTCGGAAAGAAAAAAGGATGAAAATCTGAAACACTTTCAGGTTTTAAATACACACTATAGTGCTATATATTAAAATCGTATCATTAGTTATACGTTGTCCCTATTTTTCTTACTTATTCCATTAAGTTTCAAAAGTGTATCATTATTCATGACTGTGCTGTATTTTTCTTGCTTGTTTCGTAAAACCCATCTTTGGAATCGAAATCTATCTTAAAATCGCATACTAAAACTATTTTACAATCTTCGCCAAGTATATTACAACTATACTTCATCGTTTTATATCTTGTTTCGAATGTGCATCATAATCCATGAATGTACCGGTTTGTCTTTCTTGGGTTGATTCCTACTTTAACGCCTCGACTCTCGCCAAGGTGGCGATCATTAAACATATGCAGTTACCATGACGATTTTTTGCATTAATGTGGCAATCGTAATTTAGAAATAAAATGGCGATTTGGAACAACATGTAAGTAAAGCATGCCGTTACATTTTTATTTATTTTGAATTGCAAATTAATGTAGTTTTAATAATTAAGTGTCTTCAGATTCCTTAACTGGCGCGTTTATCGCTAGTTTGTTTACTTTAGTTTTCATCTGGTTCTTTTGGGAGCGTTGAAACGGTACTTACCGTATCGTACAATCGAATTCCAAACCATCAACAATTTCATGTTTCATGCATCTTGGTGAAAAATTGCTTGTCTTGCCGGACCGCCGGGATAATACGTAAGTACCGTTAAAACTTGTGCATAACTCCCTGAGACCCATGACTGCAAAGCTCGCCAAAGTACGGGGATTTTTTAGGTTGGCGTGAGTGGGGATGTTAAAATAGGAATCAACTCTTTCTTGTACCATAAAACACATCTTTGGAATCGAAATCTATCTTAAAATCGCCTAATGAAATTGTTTTACAATCTTCGCCAGGCATATTCTTCCTGTAGGCATATTCCAACTATACCGCAAAGACATTTTAAATGCTGTTTGGAATGGGCATCATAATCCACGAGTGTACCGTGTTTTCCTTTTTTGTTCCACCGAGAACTTCTTCGGAATAGAAATCTATATTAAAATCGCCTAATAAAACTCTTTTACAATATACGCTAGGCGTTTTCTAACCATACGCGAAATATATTTATAATAAATTGTGGCGTTTTGGTACCACATTTAGCGATCCATTATCAAAAATTGCAAACCTTGTGCGACTTTCAACATTTTATTAACTCCACCCCCCCCCTCTCCACATTATCTGGCAAACACATTTGAAAAGTGATTCGACACGCTAATGTCTACACAGAAATCCTGATTGAAATGAATAGCACTCGGGGGCTAAACATTTTGGGGTGGACCGCCCTTATGACTTAGGGGTATGAGACATAGTTAAAAACCTATTCTATGACCTAACGAATATACATAGAAAATTTCATTAAAATGGGTCGAGTGGTTTCGGAGGAGTTAGGTGACTAACACTGGGACAGGAGAATTTTATATATTAGATATAGGGGTCGCGCTGTCGATCGCCAACGTCGGTCGCAAATTGCGATAGTAAAATTAGTTTGGCGAAAGAAAATACGATTTGGCGAAAATATTAGCAATTGCATTTCTTAATGATGTCCGGCAAAATCAAATTTGGCAAATTGATTGGAGAAAATTTAAAAAAGCCAGCGCGACCCCTGATATATACATATATATATATATATATATTCATTTACAGAACTGCCCTAAGAATGTATTCCAAAAAACGTGAGGTAAGAAGACGTACAGCGATAGCAATCAACCTGCGAAATCATAATACTCTGTCAAGTAATACGACATGCATTCACAGAAGACTGTAACGCCCACTTCTTACCTTAATTACACGTCCATGCATTTGCTTACTGGGTTCATATGAACAGGTGGTTCCTACACACTCTCATATAATTAAAAAAAAATAACTAAAAAAGACGCAATTCAACTTATTCACGACCAAAAAGAAGAAAATAAAAAATATTGTGCTCGCGCACACACACACACCACACCACACCATAAGGAAAGCTGCGTAGAAATAAACAGAAAAGAAAAAAAACTGATTCAGTAACAAATGGGATTCGGAAGTGCGTAATTTGAGACTGTTTTCGTGGCCCCAACCCCTTCCCTTCCGTGAATAACACCTCTGCTTGCGGACTCGCCTGGTTGCCTTTTCCGGTCAATGTCGACCTCACCACTCAACAGGTACTCGGCGAAATAAGATATTCGAACACAGGAAGGAGAGAAAAAGTAACAGAATTCGATGGACTTCGTTTATTGGGGTTTTGCACGCGGCTGGTCTGGAACGAGATTGGTCTTTGGATGTAGATATCGGGAGTTAGGCAGACGGGAGAAACCATGTGGTTTGTGGACTCGACAAGTTCCCCATGTTAAACTAACCCAAATTAACCTACATTAACTTAGAGCCCAAGCGTCCAGTAGATCCACAGCCGAATTACTGGCTAGGCTCAGTAGGCTTTAGCCTATGAGCCATGACCATTTTTGTAATCCTCAGCAGATATTATAATTAATATTATATTATAATATATAATTAATATTATAATATATAATCAAGCATTGGAAGTTACTTTTAGGGATGCACGGAAAATAAACGTCTCGCGTCTCGAAAAACAGCCTAAAAGCTTTGTCTCGTCTCGCAAAATCCCTATACCGTAAGTTAAAAATGCTCGTCTCGTCTCGCAAAATCCCTATACCGTAAGTTAAAAATACTCGTCTCGTCTTGCAAAATCCCTATATCGTAATGTTAAAAATGCTCGTCTCGTCTCGCAAGAAAAGCTGTAAATCTCTGTCTCATTTCGCAAAAAAAAGCTGTAAATCGCTGTCTCGTCTCGCAAAATTTGGTCTCGCATCCATCCCTAGTTACTTTAGAGTTTATTAATTTGTATAAGCCTGAGAAAATTAATCTAATAATTAGTGACTGTGCACATGAACAATTATTGTTAAGTTTGAATACATATGTCAGGGAAAAACTAAGATAATTATATACCTGAAGTTTTTTTTTTACTTGTATGATGTCTATTTACATCCGTTTGAAGGATTGTGATTCATTCTGCACTGTTCGATAAAGTAATCATGTTCATCTATCTGAGAATCTTGAGTGAACATAACAAACCTTTAGGATAAGAATAGATGTAAGGGCAAACCATCATCTATTAGCTTACTTTTTCTAAGGCAAAAAAAAAAAAAAAAGAGTCTTAAAAACTTTATAAGTTTCCTAGCTTAAGGACCCTGATAAGGCTTAATACGGTTCTGGATGAAACAGGATTTTTCTTTGCATATGGATTTCAGGAGTATGTATCAATAATTTACATGAAATAACAAATTATTTGTTGAATTAAACAATAATTTGATGAATCAATGAAAATTGTGTTGATGGCATGAAAATTTAATCGCACTATTTTAACTGAATAATTTAGTTAAGCCAGCTAAAGATTTTGTTAATCAGAAATTTTTAAGATTAAAATAACAGTTTAAAAATAATTAAAACATTTTTATAATAACCTCATATAATCTGTACCTATCCATAAAACAATCTTTTCGGATGGTACAAAAAAGTCCACCCTTCATCAGTTGCAAAGAAGTTCAAATATCCACACAAGCAGATAACATAGAAACTTTTGCGGTGTTATTTCACAAAGTTTTAATTATGTTTAATTTTTAACAATTTTTGTTTAGTGTTGTTAACATAACGTTTTTTTTGGATTGACGGAAATTGTTAGGTTAATTTGACGCCACCAAACTTTTCTTGAAATCAAAACACATTTCCGTCAATCCAAAAAAAACGTTGGATTGACGGAAATGTGTTTTGATTTCAAGAAAAGTTTGGTGGCGTCAAATTAACCTAACAATTTCCGTCAATCAGAAAAAACGTTATGTTAACAACACTCAACAAAAATTGTTAAAAATTAAACATAATTAAAACTTTGTGAGATAACACCGCAAAAGTTTCTATGTTATCTGCTTGTGTGGATATTTGAACTTCTTTGCAACTGATGAAGGGTGGACTTTTTTGTACCATCCGTAAAGATTGTTTTATGGATAGGTACAGATTATATGAGGTTATTATACAAATGTTTTAATTATTTTTAAACTGTTATTTTAATCTTAAAAATTTCTGATTAATTTAACAAAATCTTTAGCTGGCTTAACTAAATTATTCAGTTAAAATAGTGCGATTAAATTTTCATGCCATCAACACAATTTTCATTGATTCATCAAATTATTGTTTAATTTAACAAATAATTTGTTATTTCATGTAAATTATTTAGTTGAAATAGCGTCCATTTTTTAAATCAATTTAAGAAAATGAATGAAGAAATTTGTGAATTTTACTGATTCAACAGAAGTTTGGTCGATTGAATCATTTTTGTTAAAATAACGTTAATTAAATTTTTTGTTGAGTTTACAAAATATTTTCCGTCTATGCATCTGGATTTAGAGGACGGCCAAAAGAGCTATAGATGAAAAACATCAGTAATATCTTGGAAAGATGCAGAAATTAAGAATTGAGGCTCTCAAGCTGTCAGCCACAGTGTTCAAATAGCACTTAGCAGTAACTTTTTTTTATTATTATACGAAAAGCACGCTCCCTCTCTTTTCTTTTTAACTATTGTTTCATGTAGCAGTGGTCACATTTCACGTTCTTCAAAGGGCGAAGTGCCCTGACTGATTTTCTTTTCTTCTTTCTGCGCCTTCTTCTTTTTCTTTTCTTTTTTTATTTAGTACTGACGCGTCCTGTCCTTTTTTCTTTGATGCGCCCTCTCCATTTTTTTTTTCTTTAGTTTCAAATTGCTATAATGTTTAATAAAATATCTAACAGAAATACTTTATTAAACCACAAGACATTTCTGTAGGGTGATGTACAGCTACAAATAATGAAAACTTATTTCTTGTAGTATTGAAACAAGTCAATGTATTTTATTTATAGTAGTTTTCAACAAATAACTTGTAATAATTAACAAGAGAAAAAATAACTTTAACAACACGATATTTTATTTCGCTGTTTTATCACCTAAAATTTTTATGCATCTGTTCAAGTATGTTTGTATTTAATTTTAGAAAAAGGTCTTAAAACCTTTCGGAAAAAACATTTCAAAATAAATAAATATATATATATAGTGTTTTACTTATTAGTTATATATATATATATATACACAGAGAGAGAACTAGGGATTTAATTTTTATTTTAAAGAACACTTACTTAAAACAACTTGAATAGCCTTATTGAAAAACTTTTGCATACAAATTAGTCTGTCCTAACAAGCACCTATATTTACAAATTACAAAGCTGCCGTGATTTAAAATCTGATAAAATTTACGGTTTAACAGGTTGTTCGGATTTTCATTTTTAAGTTTAAAAAGTTCTAAGTACATGATAAACTAAAAAATCTCCAGGACTTACATTTAAAAATTTGAAAACTCTCAGGATTTACATTAGACATCCAAATTGCAATGATTTGAGTTTTGAAAATTATCGAATTTCACACGTAAAAGTTTGAAAACTGACATGTTTCAAATAGTTTCTAAATACGGGGTAGAAAGAAAAAAGATAATTAAAAAAATCAAAAAATAAAATGCACAATCTACTTTTCATCATTTGCTACTACAGTGTTTTCATCTTAAAACAACTCACCTTGACCTGACACTCATTAAAACTGTCGAGAAACAGAACATGTAAAAACTAACACAAATGGAAAAACAAACCCTCATTCTATCTTTTTATGACACAACCTCACGCCACTGACTCAACAAAAAAATAATTCAATTAAAAACAAAAGCGTAATTATCGCCAAACAAGGTGATAAATCTCTCCTTCTGGCGAGTAAACTCATCCGTCAAAGATTAACTTCATCTATATTTCATGAACTTCCGTATTCATGTTGAGATCCGGCGTGGGAAAAGTTACGAAATGGCTAATATCCCCGCTGGCCTCACGCGAAATCGCCAACTGGTGTGTGCGCTGGTCAGCAGCAGCGGGGATGATTTTTGGGCGTCCAGTATTACCATATCGGAGTGATTATTCAGACGCGGACAAGCTTAATGTAAATGCGATGATTATTTCCGATGCTGAGGACGTAAGCAACAGCTTATCGAGCTCCAATGAAATATTGTGAAAGTTAAAAAAAGGGAGGAGTCTGGAGCGTGAGGTCACGGTGTTTACTTAACAGTGACGAGGTCGCGGGTTGTAAATGGTGACGCAAATATTTATTGAATTAGAAGAGTGGTGAAAAATGATACTGAAGCATGTACGATACGAGGCATTTTTGTTCGCGCATATGGTTTGACCTTGGTCAGAAGTGTGAGAAGCAACAAAAAATATTTTTTTAAAAAAAAGCTGAGCAGTTTAATTAAACATTGTTCGATTCGAAAACGATTATCTGTAATCAAGTACTTTAAATCATTTAGCCTTTTCGAGACGGCTGCAGTTATAATGGAGGTTTTATTATTCTTGTTGTTTAGATGCATGAAACTCGCTAGTTTGATCTCTTAAGACCCGCTTATAAGCCGTTACTGATATCCTTCTATAACTTAGAGCTTCATAAGAAAGGGAATCTTTTATACATCTGAAAGCCACTTTCTAAACATTAGTATCCTACGTAGGCTGCTTACTTTCAGATTCACAAATTTAACAAGAGCGTTTACCGTGTGTATCTACAACACCCGTGTTTGGATAACAATTGGAAAATTGTGTATAAGTAAAGAAAGATATATAGTACAAGTACATAAAGAACAGCTAAACGTAAAATCCCTTTAACACTGATACTACATAAATAAATTATGTGTTCATTAATACAACGATTAATATTAAAACTAATGTATAATCTGCGTTCTACTGTATTTAAAAGCATTTTAAAATAGCTTTCTTTCCCAAAACAGTTTAGCTAACGAAATTTCAGAATCTGTACAGAACAACATAAAAAAAAAAAACATAGGTTTCATTGATGTTCAATCTAAATTAGCAAATAAATTTTAAGTTAAGGTTATTCTCCAACAGAGGAGAAATGTTAGATATACTTTGAAATTGCTTTCATGTCTTTATTTGAATCAAAACTCCTTGAGCGAATTTCAAAACAATAACCAAAATCATAGAAAACCATACCTAAACAAAATTGATATTGTCCTGTTAATTGTAGAGAAAACCACATCAGAACTAATTTATATATAGTAGTCTAGCATATTCAGTTTCTGAATCACTCATTAATGAATTTTTTTACAATACGGCCATATACACAGGTTTCATAAGAGTCACATACAAAACCCTTAAATATATTCTTATTCTCTAATAGAAAAATATACATACTTTTTTACGATTTGATGCTTCGGCCAGGGAAAGTTTGCCAAAATTATAGGAACACCATCCCCCAACTAAAATCACTTTACCAACTTACAATAGCTGACTGCACTCCCATCCCCCCTACTTTTTTTTTTTCTCTGTGGTTTTTCGGGAGCACTCCACAAATACGGGCGCTATCTCCCAACCGTTTAGGATAGCCGGGAGTTAGATAGAGGGGTCGTACCTAAAGAATGCAGGGGCGCACCCCCCGTACTCTTGTTAAACACCTTCCGACATAAAGTCCACTTCCCAAACGACAGCGCCCCCCTCCCCCCCCAAGCTCCCTCTTCCCCGTTTGATGTTCACCGCCCCTAGGACTCCGGCTACTTAACTACGATCTGGAGGAGATTCTTCCAAGGGATGGAGTACGAATTGAGAGTGGTATCTTGAAGGTTGCGACTTCTATTTTGACGTAAAACTGGCTCTCCCGAGAGCGCTTAGGAAAAGGATGAGAAATTCTTTTTTTCCTTTTTTTTACTGCACGACAAGCTCAGGGAATTGCGTCTATTTCGCAGTTTAATGCATAACTGAGCCTACGTTTAACCAGATCGTTCCCATCATTAATAAGCTTTATGTATTTTCTTTTTAAATGAACACTTTTATGTAAACTTTTTTATGATTAGTCACCGGAATAACATATCAGCCGTTATCACCCTCACCCAATATGGTATGTTATGAAATTATTATATAGGGCTAAAATAGGATTTAAATCTAGTATATAGTTTAATTTTTATCATTATCAAAAAAAAAATTAAAATTAAATTGCACGATTATGTAAAATTTCAGCTGAATTGGAAATTGGGATGTTAGTGAAAAATTCGTTTTATATTAGCCATTACAGGAGCTTCCAAGCGATACCAGTATTCAGGAGGTGCTTCTGCTTCTCTTCTGTTAAGGACTGAAAAATAATATTTGAAATTAATTGATGCGAGTTTCTTAAATATATATATATATATATATATATATATATATATATATATATATATATATGTATATGTATATCTTTAACACGTCTGTATACTATAGCGTATTGAAATTCTTTAGAGAGCTCTTGCAAGGGAATTATTCATACTACACACATCATTTTTAATATTATTGTATTGTCAGTGATTTGAGGTCTTCAAAATTTCGAGTTAGTTGGAGACTGTAAAGTCAGTGAAAAATCGATTACAAGATTTGATCCGCACATAAGACCCAGGTATGAATAAGCGCAGTGCTAAAGATTTCACAACTATGGACTAGTATTGTTTCCCCGGCGTTGGTCTAAGAATGTTTTGTATGGTTCCTTGTTCTATCCGAACCTATGCAGTTCCAATAACTGCTCATTTAATTTTGTGTATTGTGTTTAAGACAAAAATACACGAGTGGTATCTGCATAAATTGGGGATGGGGGGGGGGCTTGAACGGCATCTGAAGAAAACCGCTCGAAACTCCAGGCCGTTAGATGGACAGTCGAAATGGCCGTTAGATCGACAGTCGGAAATGACCGTTAGATCGACAGTTGCGCTTTACGCCAGAACCCTCGATTTTCGCTCTTAGCACTAATCTACCATGTTCAGGGATTTATCCACTCGGCCATAGTTGGGCACTCGGTCAATTTAAGAAGGAAAAAAGGCATTTTTGCTTCTTAAATTAACTGAGCGTACAGTAGTGTGAGTAGCACGTGTATTTGCAAAGAGCTGCAAAGTCAGAATATAGGGCCAAAGCTTCCTATTTTCGACGGAAACTACATATTTAAAATGAAGGTCAGATAATTTACAGGACTATCTAGGTTTCATTTGGATGAATGATTTTTATTTTTATTTATTTATTTATTTTTTGTTGATAGATAATGACCATTTTCGATCGTTCACTTGTTTCATATGTTACATTAAACTTGTAATGTTAGACGCACTTGAAACAGTAGTCGTGGTATGAGCTTGCGATGGCTTTTGGCTGCACATAATATGAGCTCAAGTCGGTCTATCCCAAGTGGATTATATTACCCTCTTTAATTATACTTTTACGCAATCTTAAGACAGGTGTCTCTGAATTTTGACAAGTTTACTTATTCATTTCATTCTGAATCGTACAATCTACTAAAAATAAGAAATACTTTTTTGCTTTGCGCATAAATCACTTATTTTTAATACGCATACCTACTATGATCATTTAGCGTTTGCATTCCGTTAATATTTGTATTAGAAGGTAAATGCGTAATATTATCCTTCATGCATTCATCATTATTTATACAAACAGATCCATGATTAGATATAGCCTTTTAGTAAAAAATGAATAAATAAATAAAAAGAATACCAGCTTTTGACAAATACTCTTTAAAGCTTTTAAGAATTAATGAAACAAATTCACAACTTTACCCTTGTATAACCGCTATCATTTTAATGTCTAAGCGAAAAAGGCTTGAATGAACAAACCTAATTACATTAAAAATTTAAAAAATTCAATTTCCATCAACTTGATATTAATTTTGATAATATTGTTTATTTATTTATTATTTGTAAATGCATTCTAGTTTTACACACTCTACTCCACTCTGTGTTTTATTTATTTATTTATTTTCAAAAGAAAATAAGAACTTAATTGTATTTGTTTCTGAAAATAAAATGCACTTCTATTAAAAGGGAAAAAAAAACTCTAAAGTTTGGACAATTGAAGAATCTGGTAAATTGTAGTTCAGATAATCGAATTTAGTAAATTGTTGCCCATAGTTATTCTCTCCATGAATTAAACAGCATAAATCACAAGTTCCACGCCTTAATTGTAATGAAACCTGTAAACTTAAAGACTCATTTCAATGTCTTTTATACAAATATATTACGTCGAATTGCATTTACCAATAACATAAATACACGCAAAGCATCTAAATTCGGTGGGAGGGGAGAAGGACTAAATTATACCCGTAAATACGTTCTATGCACTCAACTCCATTTTGTGGTCGACCCCTCAATCCCCCTAAAACCCACACGGGGTGGGGGATATCAATAGCGGAATGAATGTGATGAGTGGAAATACACTGAACATGGCAACTAAAAAAATAAAATAAAATAAAAATAAACCGAGTTCAGCGATCCCAGAACATACACAAGAGCAAAAAAATATATACATACATATTCCAAACGGGGTTAAATATACGTATATATATACAGCGTATGTCTCACTGTGTAAAAGAAGAGAAAGTCTACTTCTCTGCTTTTCACGATCAATTCAGGAAAGGGAACTTCACGTGAAGCCTCAACTTTTCTCCTGCACACACAAAATAAAAAATAAATACAGAACGTACCAAGTAAGGTAGTACTTTTTTGCTTGCGAAAAATTTTTCGACTGGGAGAAAGAAAGGAAAAAAAACTCGAGTTTGCGAGGGAAATCGAGTGATGGAATCCGTGTGTGTTTCTTCTGGTCTGACATTGTCAATGGTCGCAAAACGTAAGTGATTCGATGGGCATTCGGAATTTTATTCGGTGTCTTTGTGTGGCGTATTTTTTTTCTAGAATGCGTTCGTCCCGATTTTGAAGAGTGCGAGGAAAAGTGGATAGTACAGTGGAGTGGAGTTGAGGGGAATTCGTGCGGAGAAGCAGTGCTAAAAGCAGGTTAAAAATATAAATAGCCTCAACTGGATTCGAAGAGGAATTATGTATATTTTAGAAAACTCATTTATTTTAACCCTAAAGTGCATACTGTAGCAAACTAGCAACACTTTCCTGTTTAAATAAAAAAAGAAATTTTGTAGTTTTTTTAAAATATGCATTTAAAATAAATGCAAGAACATTATGCAAAAATTTTTTAGTTTTTTAAAATGTATGGCAACATTATTTTTTGAGCAAACAAGCATGAACTTATAGTGTGTGTATTAAGTTCGCTGAACAAATTTTTGAACGGTTTTTTTTTTTTATTGCTTCTAAATTTTTATTCTAAATGAAAATAAAAACAAAACTATTAAAAAACAGAAGTATTAAGCCTAAATAAAGTAGGTTGAGGTTATATTACTTTCTTTTGTTTCATGAGAGCAATTTAATTCTTCGAATTGGTGGACATTTTATTCTTCGAATTTGTACTTTCCCACGATTTTTCTGAGAAACTACATGCTGAAATTAAAAAATATATTTTTTTTTCTCCGCACACAAGTAAGCCTAAGTTACAATTCTATTTTCAGTCCATTTTAAAAATTTATGCATTTCAGGATTAAAACCTGAAGAAAATTCGATAACCTCTTAAATGTATCCCCCCACCCCCCTGTCCTTCAAAAAAAAAAAATATATTTACTTATTCGGAAAAATACAAATTTTCCAACTATAAAATATAAAGCTATTAGTTTAAAAGAATACTTGTGATGCTTCTGGGAATTTTTTTCCCGAACCCACGACTTATCTATCACTCTACAGTCTACATCCATGCCTATTGATGAAACTTCATCTGTCACTGGATAATGATTAGAATATCCAGAAATATCGCTCAAGCGAAAGCGGTTTTTTTCCGTATATTTTGTTGTGACAAGACCGGGAATGAGTCTGCTATTGATTTTAACCCTAAACATCATCCATAGTGTTTTCGTTCTTTTATAATTATTATTCCTACCTTTTTTCTATCCCCAGAACTGTGTGACACGTGTATTTCAGAAAAATGCATGGAAAAAGCGGATTTTTCTATTTAATTTCTTTTATCCATACGATGGCTTATTTATTTTGTTAAATATAAGTAAATAATTTGATTTGATTTTTAAAAAAATCAGTAGAATACCGTTTTTAAGCTTAGAGAACCAAAAAAGTACTCCTCACCGACTTCTGAATCAAACATTGCAAATTATCCGAGCTATTTTCTGTAGAATTCTCCAAAAATTACAAGCAAAAATTTAACGATTTTGAAGAATTTGAAAAATTTAACCACTTTGAAAACTCTCCCCCCCCCTTTCGAAAACTTTTCTGGCGCAATTCTATGTTTAAGATTTTTTTCTGAAAATTTCATACATATCAGAGTGTAGTATATCCTTATAGAAAATCCTGCTGAATATTTTAGAGTGTCTGGTGCAAACAGTTTATTTTAATTTATGTACCAATGCCGTGTGACATATTTTGTTTCTTGAAAATACACCCTTAAGGCATTTCACGCGAGAGACAAGAATTCAAGACGTGACTTTTGAGATGTTTTTAAAAAATGCTTAAAAAAAAACATTTTGAAAAAAAAATGTTTTAAAATTGATTTTTGAAATGTTTTAAATTTTGATTTAAAATTGTTAAAACAAAAAACAACATTTCATGAAAGCTAAAAAATCCAGAATGTTTCTCTACAACCTGCAGCATACTGTATTTTAAGCAAAGTTTTGAGCCTTTTATCATAAAAAGGCTCAAAGCTATGTTTGAACAAAGTTGGTGAAACGTTACATAATAACAATCATAGCAAATGTACCATGTATTTATACAACTTTTCTTTTTTTTTTTTTTTCCTTTTCATTTGTGTAAGATTTTGAAATGCCATCATCCGACATCATTTTTTCCTTCGAGAGCCATTTTATTTTCACTTCCGCCACTTTTTAGGATAAAATGCTCAGATTTTGTCAATCACCAAAGAGTTGTACACTGGGACACAATTTACTAGTTGGGATTTTTATGGACGGGGCCGCATAAAGATGTAAATTTTGTATTGCTTTAGATTTAATCTCTAAAAATTTTAATTCATACCATAAAATTCTGCGTCTTACTTACACGAAAGTTATGATCAATTTTTAAGGAATAAAAGCCTAAATCAGTATTTCGGGGACACCCTGTATACATTGTCTTGGACAATTTGCAAGTTTTAAATTGTTCAAAAGTTATAAGACATTAAATTTTCCCCCTTCTTTAAGAGCAGCGTAAAATTCATCCATTCGCCCATTCGCTGTTTTGTGTTTACAAGCAAGCATGCTGTTCTTGTTCTGTTATAACTCCTATTTCAAATTTCACTCTGCATGGCGATAGTTGAGTAGAAAAAATAAAAGCATTAACTCAGCGTAGAGCTATAGCGCCATCTACTGAACACTTAAGGATACATTTTGCCTTTTGGCAAAATCTAAACTGATAAACCTGTCGGAATAAAATGAGTTATTAAAAAATATATATGTATAAAAATTAATAAAAAATAGCGTGATACTAAAGTGCAGCCATTAAAAAAAAAAGAAAACAGAAAATAAATCACACTTAGAGCATAATTTATAAAATATTTTCCAAATGAAGTTATCGATTAATAAATAATATCGAGAAGAATTCATTTCAAATTAACAGTCAAAATTATTGCGCATCCACCGTTATAGTAAACTGACCCTACAGTAAGCTGTCTAAAAAGGAAATAAAACATTTTTCTGCTAAATAAATATTTCCGTTGAATAAAAATGCATTGTATTCAGTGGCTCACGAAAATCCAACATAATAGAGTTAAATAGTTTTAAACATAATAGAGTTCTTTAAGGACCAACAGTACTTAAAAGTACGATTTTTTTAAAAAAAATCTAACAGTACACTCCAAAGTATCTCTGTCAAATAAGTCCCACAATTATTTGCATAATCATGACAGTTTCATTTATAAAAATAGAAATGTTTGAAATTGACATTCTACCGCTTTTTTATAACTTTTTTATAACTTTATTTTTTATAACTTTTTTTATAACTTATCGAGTCGATTCAAAATAACACAGGTAAAAATTTTTGGTTTCAATACTAAAAGATTATAGCTTTGAAAAAAATGTATGATCGAAAGTCAAACTTTAATCCTGCGCATACACTAATTTGAAGGAAAAAAATTAATTACTTTTATTTATTTATTTATTTTTAAGAAAATAAAAAGCGGACAGATTGAATTTGTTTCTAAAATTTATTTATCCTTTTTTATTTATACCTCGCCCACATGATATAATTGTCTATTGTGTCTTCATAAAAGTAAATAAATTAAAGTATAATAAAGTTTATATATATCGTACCGTAATATATATATTACGGTACATAAAATGTTAAAGTTTTATTTATTCATTCATTTATGTGTGTAACCATCCAAAAAAGAAAAAAATGATACAGCGAAACCTCAACGTGACCAGTTATCCAAAAAATCAGCCTTCACAAGTAAAATAATAACCGGTACTTAAAGCACGTAATCAAACAGCTCTTTGGGGCGATTTAAAACAACCGAGAAGTCAACTGAACGCACACAGATCTTCGATTCTCCTACAACATAAACATAAACTCTGACCTTTCTCGCACTGGCCACACTGCACATTCTGCTTAAAACCACAGACATTTAAAGAAAAAGGTGCACAAAAAGCACGAAAACCTAACACGAATAGGCTGCTTTCGGGGGCGAAAGAAAAAAAAACGAAATAAAGAAAGCTGTACTTTTATGTCCACCTGTACGTCTAAACGAAACAAATATACCCAACTTCCAAGCGGCCTTAACGGTGTTTTTCCACGCAAGCAGTCACACTATTGTTAATCTACTTGCAACAATAATTGCACCGGAATCGCTTAAACGCTACAACAGAACACTACTCTCTCTAGCCTTAACGTCTCCCCCCCCCTTTTTCCCTTTGCCTAATTACACTTACTTGCTAATTGTGAGGAATTATTTTTACTTTTTTTCCCCCGTTCTTTTGTTTTAGTTCTTTTTTAGCGCCCGAGTTTTCAGACAATCAAAATGCCAGAAGAGGCGAATCAAGTGAGTTTTTCTTGTTTTCCCCGGTAGCAGGTATTAAACCCGAGTTAAAGAGGGAAAATTTCGCTCGTTATTAAATTAAAAGTGTTTAGCCAATTAGCGTTATACAAACGCTTTAAATACATTGCCCGCAGTCAGTATGGAGGGGGGGGGGCAGAAGGGGTGGTCTATCGTACAGGTGTAATGAAGGGAGAGACTTTTTTTTTTTTCTCTTTCTCTCCTCATTGCCTTTCCTTCCTTCACTGCATGCCGCTTTGAGTCCCGAGTTTGAAACTATTTTTCTAGATAACTTTATAATCGGATGAATTTGAAATTTCGGAAAAGTTTGATACGGCGCAATTAGAGTTATATTTGGAAGAAAAAATATACACAGAGAAAAGATTTTCCTTGAATTTAAGTGTTCGGAAACCGGGTATCGGACATTTATAATTTTTTTTATCATACAGTTGTTACATATAACTTATTACTAATCGAATAATTAGTTCAGTGTCAGAATGCAATAACTGTAAAATAGAGGATCGCTTATATATATAAAAAATATATATCATTTTTACATTTATAATTTTTGAATTGTTACATATAACTTATTGCTAATCGAATAATTAGTTCAATGTCAGAATGCCACAACTGTAAAGGATCGCTCTTATATATATAATTTCTATATTTATAATTTTTTATCTAGCAGTTGTTACATATACTTATTACTAATCGAATAATTAGCTCAGTGTCAGAATGTCATATCTGTAAAAAAATAAAGGATGACATATTTATATACAGGGTGAATCTAAACTCTTAGGCAAAACTTTAAGGGGTGATAGGGCACATAATAAGGAATCAGAATCACATAGCAATGTGGGGTCAAAAACGCACTTTTCACTTACCCGGTAATAATTACTGTGTGAAAAGTATTTAAGTGCTCGTCTAATTTCTTAACCAAATTTCATAAATAATGGACTCGTCTCTAAACATTTCATCCATGAAATAAAATAGAATTTTTAAACTATAAATTTTAGTCTTCTGTTTTCAGAGAAAAATACATTAGTTTCTGACGAACAATGGTCGGAAAGTGCTCGGTTGCTTCAGCACTTTTTCCAAAGTGATTATTAACAGCTACATGAAAACGATGTTGCCAACCCAATATTGCTATGTGATTCTGATTCCTTATTATGTGCCCTACCACCTCTTAAAGTTTTGTCCAAGAGTTCAGATTCACCCAGTATATCATTTCTACATTTATAATTTTTTATCAAACAGTTGTTACATGTAACTTATTACTAATCGAATAATTAGTTCAGTGGCAGAATGCCATAAATAACTATAAAATAAAATATCGCTTGTATTTGTATACATCATTTCTACATGTTTCTTAGAAGAGGTAAAAAAGAATAGGATATGAAGATTATTTTCAATCTTCGTCCTTTATTTGTCCAGGAATATTTTAATTTTTTGTTGACCCATGTTAGTATTACTACATTATCCTTCCCGTATATTTTTTCTTTTAATTAATGTTTACATTTTTAGTAGTTTTAAATTTTAAATTTTTTAATTAAGAATTTTATCATGAGGTATAGGGGTCACGAACACACGATCTTTGATGTAACCCCATAAAAAGAATCGCATGGAGTTAGCTCCAGAGATAAAGTTAGCCACGGAAGATGGCGATTGTCGCTGTCAGAACCTCGACCAATCCAACAACGAGGTAGCTCGTTATTAGTGAAACAAAACTTTTAATATTTCTTTCTCCAGTAAAGTCAACTTTGCTGCTGTATTGGTAATATTTTATTTTTATAAGTCTTCCAACCCAGGAGGGAATAGTGACACACCATGTATTTATAATTATATGTATATACAGTGGCGCACCCAGGATTTTAGTTTAGAGGGGGCTGGGCTACAAATACTGCTGAACTCGGTTATAGTGACCCCAATTATAGTTATAACTCTCTTATAACGTCAAAATATTCTGTGCCAGTCGACTTGCCCGTAGAACATAACCCCACCAGCAATGTAACTCATTTTAGAATCAAATAATTATATGATCTTTTCAGTGATGTTGTGACCAAGTTTAACCGTGTTTCATGCTCTAACTTAAGTTTTTATTTAAAAACTAACATCTTTTTTTGGTTAAAAAATTTTAGAAATAATTTGAAGACAATTTTTAAAAAGAAAACATTTAACTCATTAGTGACAATTTTCAATTTTCAATACTTTTCACTTCTAATTTCCCACCTTTAGGGGGGCCTTCAGCCCTCATAGCCCCCTCCGTGGGTGCGCCTATGTATATATATATATAATGCAAATAACAAACAATAACTTGCTTTGATTCTCGGCTCAATTTCCTTGATTTATCGATTCGTAACGTGATTTTAAAAACTATTATGTATTATTAAGTTTAAAGTTGTTCTAACTTTTTTTTTAACTTACAGCATCTCGTTGTGCCAAGTGTTATCGTGAATGTGTTAAATTGGAACATCTATCCTGGTTGTTTAAAAAGAAATAAATTCATTTTTTAATCTATAAAATTGAGTTGGATATCAAAACAGTAAAAGTAGTGTCATGTTGAAGGGTAAGACATCCAGCCTTCGTATAAAACCCATTAAAATTCGAAATTTTCGAGATTCTAATTCGTTTCGCGGAGTAGACCTAAAAATGACTCATAATTATTTTGAAATTATACGTATTATAACACTATTAATAAAACAACTTAAAAAATGCCTATATTGATTTTAAAAGAAAAAGACAATGGCAAGAGAACCAACGAGATTTGGAAAATGTTTTCCAGGACTTCCTTGAATCATGTGTGTGTGGTCTGAACAATAATTTATTTATTTTAATAATCCGTTTATTAAATTCTATCGGTGCCGTTGCAGTTTACTTTCGGAAAAAAATATCTTCATACTCAGACACGTAAATACGCAAACGGCATAAAATTACAGTCATTCCTAACAATGTGTTTGTTGATTAGAATAAATATAATTACAAGTTACTTCCTTAAAATAAAAATTTCCTTCAACACTTCCTCTCTCCAAATTTTCTTACGACGCGACGCATTCAAGAACAAGTTCCTGTCTTTCCTTTCCCGATTACAACAAATTCTAAAAATTACCATTCTGATACAGAAAAGGATTTTGCATCTGTTTCAAAGTACACACCAAAACTCCATTTAATATCAATTAAGACTTGCACACTCCTTCCGCACAAAATAACGGAAAAGGGAAAACGCAGATCCGCATTTTTACAAAGATTCACCATCACCCCCTCCCCCGCACTGCTCCCATTTTTTCCTGACGACAAGAAACAACAGTAGAAACAACCACATTCTGATGATAATAATACGATGCAATGATATCCAGAGACAGATATCCTGGACTGCATCCCCTAGAGGGATTTAAAAACTTCTCAGTCACTCCACTTTCTTACCCAATAATATCTTCGTTAACTGACATCTCCATCTATCTTCAAGAGTAAAGCCGACTAATGACAAATTATAGACAGTAGTTGCTACTGCTGCCTAGCGCGAGGGCATACAACACATGCATGCATGCAGTCCCCAGTAATTGGGCGAACAAACCTGCTGTAATCACGTGAGTTCTAGATACCGGGGGAAAATTAGAATCCAGCAAACAGACGCTAATAAAAAGAGAAAGGGCCTCTTCCTCTCTAAGATCGCTCTCTAATCAAATAGAACAGAATGTTTGACGGCAGTGTATGCAAATCGGGGGGGCAGCAAATTATCAACCCCCCTTACCCTAGAACGAAACTATTCAATCACAGCGATAAGAAAAGGAATCTAGTAACGTGGGGGGGGCTGCACAGTGTCACACAAAGTCGGCTGCAAGGCCTCAAACAAGATTAGCAGACGATTTAGAGTGTGAGGGAAGGGGGGAGGGGGGGGATGAGTCTGCACAGACATCATCTACAGCCTCCGTTGGATCTTTGAATGATCAAGATGTGAAAATGCCACATTCAATGGTACTTACCTCGTTCGAAGAAGTTCGCCTAGCGATATTTTATGCCTTATCTATCTACAAATGCTTGGTGGAGTTCTTTACTAGAGGTTGGGAAGGGGAACTAAGAGGGGAGAATTAATTTTTGTGTTCACACTTCCAAATTCTTTTTCTTTTCCACGCACGTTTAGAGGAGAGTAGATAAAAATAAATGAGTTAAAAATGTCTATTTTAAAATTACGAAGCAAGAACAAAATATTTTGACAAGGAAGCAAATAGTTTTGAAGTTTATACGAAGAAAAACAAACAGGATTAAGAAAATAAGAAAATTTTAAAAATTAAACCATGGCATCCAATAGGCATGCCAAAGAATTTAAAAATTTTATTAAAATCTTCTAGGAATCAAAGCAAAATTAAACCTAAATTTTGCGATATCATTCCCTCTTTTTTAATCTTGCAGTAGCTTTGAAATAATAATAAATAAATAAATAAATAAAAATATTATCATGCACTACGAAAATATTTAGTTGAAAAATTCCAATTTAAATTTAGATTATTCAATTAAGTATTTTTTAAGCTAAACTAATTATTTACTAAATACATCAAATACTTTGAAATAGAGGATAATTTAGTAAATTTCCAACATATATTTAAAAATAATAATAAATTAAATGAACTAAATTATTTAGTTGCTGGTCAGAATCTCAGATATTTAAGTTGAAATTTCTATTTTTATGCCGTTGCATCAAGAAAATTAAATATAATTATATAAAATGTATGCAAAAGTGGCAGATATTGCTTAAAGTAGGAGGAGACGGACTTCAATGCAAATTTACTGATATTTAATTCATATATTTACAGACACTTTAGTAACCGTTTGTAGCAAATAGAAAAGCAATAACAGAACACCTTTTAAATGCTAAAATAAAGTATCGTTATGAACATTTTAACGATACCAGTAGAGTTAACATACTACTAATTTATTAATCATTACTCTTTTTCTCTCTTTCTTCATCCAAAATATTAACTTTTTTTTTTTTCACTTTTGGGGAGAAAGGAAAAAAATCTAGCCTCCCCTTTTATTTCTTCCAATGAATATGCTTATAGTATATCACACTGGGTCTCATTCTTACCAACACTGAAATGAAAAAGAAACATATTTTCTATTCTTAACATAAAATAGAAGAAACAACATAAAAAAGTTGGAAAAGAAAAAGAAACTGGCAGCATTTGGCTATTTATTAGGCAATTTAAACTGCAATTACAATAATTAACCGACTAAGATACCTTTTATTAATTACGGATTTCTTCATACACAAATCTAATGAAAACATTATACTTGGTAGACTATGAAAAAAATAAATCTTACGATAAAAAAGATCACGTATGTTAAAAAAATATTCTAGGACAAAAAAAGTAAAGAATTAAAATGTAAATTTAAATAAAGCGAAAAAAATCTCATTTGCGAAAGAAATTGAAATCTTTTTAAACTTTTAAATAATTTTTATAAAGTAAAACATAATTTCGGCAATAAATGAAAGTTTAATAGATATAAAATTCAGAATAAAAAAAGGAGAAGCAGCGCGAGTGTAAAAATATAAATGAAGTAAAAATATATTTGCCCTTTTATATTGCCTAGATAAGAAAAAAAAAACAATCAATGTGCAAGTTTTTTGAACAACTAGCGGGTAAAAAAACGTGGGAAAGTGAAAAACATAATTTAATTTTACGCTAAAAAATAATGCAAAAACAAAATTACAAAGACAGCAAATTTAAAACAATTACTATCCGTAATTATGGCTTATAAAAAAAATACACCGGTTCTAAATGAACTTAACTAGAAATAAAAACTGAGAAGAAAGAAAAAGTTAATTATAGAAGACATTAAACAACTAAATTAAAATTATAGTAAAAATATTTAAATGTTTTTTAATGAATTGTCTTGTTAATGTTGAAATGGTCTTTGTGAAATCTGATATGCATAAAGATAAAACCAAGTTGAACATATTTTTAAATTATTTATAATACTGAATTTTACAGAATATTTACATATAATGGTAATAGGCAATAGTAAATGCTAAAAATGTTACGAAAAAATTGAGGAGGGGATAAAATAATTGGAATACACGTTATGATGTATTATTTATTACGGAAATTACAATTAATTCATTTCTTTATTTCTTTACTTTTTAATAGGACAAGGAATGAATAAAAGCAAGAACAATACTGCGAAGCACCAACAATACTGCTAAAACCGGAAAATAATTTTATTTTCCCCCCAGTTTTTACGTAACTATAAGACGTTTTCTTCACACAGAAAATGTGTAATAAAGTATACTACTACAAATGAAAAACCATAAATATTAATTGCGCTGATAAATGAGTATTCACTGACAATGAAATCAGAATTGTTTATCACTACTACCAGGCAAAATATAGAATGAATGGAATAAAAAAATGTACAGGGTCTTGATGAGATGAATGAAGAATCGAGTATAATAAGTAACAGTAATAAAAACTGAAAAACAATTTAGATAAGCTCTGATATCTAATTATTTGTCCATATTCGAAATCAAATAACACAGCCACACAGCACAATTATGGTCTTAGCAACACCACACGTCTTATACGTTCTTAGTCATACCAATTACTGAGGAGATACGCTGGGTCAGTATTAAATAATTTTTTCTTGCATTTATAATGTATCCATTGAAAGAACTAAATAATTAATGTTTAGAATATTTATCTTCACGTAGGGACCAATTAACACCTTTAGGAATTTCTGCACAAAACTTTTTGGGAGATTATTATTTATATTGATACTTATTAAGATATACTAAACTACAAAGATATACTAAACTACTTTGTATAAAAAAATATAGCACAGCTCTTATTTAAAAAATAATAAATAATAAATAATAAAAAAAAACTCACATTTATTTTACGAATATCTTTTTGTTGAATTGGTTAATGCAATTTGTAATTGGCTCTTTCCCATAAACAGTTCACCTTAATTAAAATGGTATCCATTTGTATAATTAATACATAACATTCACCGGGGAGGGGGACCGCCCAATTCCATATGTAAACGTTTGAAATTTAAACTAGTACAGTTTACAGACTTCTAAAAATTACAGGGAATGCTCTCCTAATGCCCTTCCCTAAATTAGTACCTTTTCAAACATACTTTTAAAAATAATTAGAGTTTACTGTTTTAAAATGCATACTATATTTTTAAAAGTATACTTAAATTTGAATAGGAAGATACTAAAGTAGCAGATATTCCACTCCACGCACCCCTCCCCCCCCCGCCAAAAAAAAAACCCGAATAAAATATTAGCTATTACTATTATGAATAAAACTAAATTCCTATATTTTAAATATTTTTCAAAGCAAAGCGGCACAGTCGGTTAAAAAAAAAAAAAAAAATGAGCAGCTTCATCAATCTTTCCCAGAAGTCAGGTTACAAAATATCCGTGTTCTCCGAAGGGCCTTTAAAAGATTGGCAAGATTGAGTTACTCAAACATAAAAACAAAAGGAAGGGAAGAAAAATACACATGTATAAAATCATCCCCAAAAATTTCGAAGTCAGTTTTTACGGGCGAGGTTATAGAATACACCCTATGAATCTCGCATCAATTTCTACTCAATTCACTTCCCAGAGGAAGAGGAGAGGACGGTGGGGGGGGGGGGGGAGGATGAGGCAGAAAATTCCCAAAGAAAGCGCTGGCAGTCCAAACGTTTTACGCTCGGGGGGGCTGAGCACGGAAAAATGAACTCAAAATATTGAAAAAGCATGTGCCACATTTTCCTACAGATAGAGTCAATATCGCTGGGGTCGACCTGCTTCCGAGAAAAAAAAAAAAAAAATGTCGGAAAACCGCCTATATTTTTATTCAAATTCCTTCTAATATTCTAATGGGGTCGGAAGATTTGCTCCCGAGGGAGGGGGGTGGGGGGGGGAGGGTTAGAGGAACAAAATAGGAAGAGAAAAAAAATGAGAACGCATGTTACAGTAGTTTATATCATAGAAAAATAATACGTATCAAAAAAGGAAGCCGTATGAATACTGATTGCCTGGTAGTTTTTATCTAGGGGGGAAAGACTAGCCCTAGAGTCCAAGGGGTTGGGAGAGCGAGCAATTGAGTAGGAACAGATGTAAGTTGTCTTGCAAGCGCATATGCAAAACATAACGTAAATGTGCAAGGTGGAATATATCTCTTGCTTCTCGATATTTCTATTGATATCCTTCTGGTATATTTTGCTTCAAGGCACCACGCACGATATACGGTGAATATATACATACACCCCGCGCAGGAATTATGATCAGGTGTGTGGATGCAAATCGGATTTATACACAGCGTAAAAGCAAATTTGAATTTATGGCGCTTCTGATTACGGAGAGTATTGAAAATGACGTGGATATCTCGCAGTCTTGATTTTGCAAGCAGAGAGAAAACAATGCCATTATGAGAGATATCCACTTGAATATTACTCAGGATATCGCTTCGTGTGCTTTGTTGCTTCTTTTGCAATTGGCATGATCATTTTAGTACTTTTTGCCCTTGTTTTCCTTTTTTTTCCCCTAAATTTTATTTAGAGCAGAGTAGTTTTTTTTCTTTCCTCTCCCCCAGAAAGAGGTGATCGCAATCGCATATGTCGATTATAGTGACGTATTTCTAGTGCTGATTTGGTCGGAAGAGCAGATAGTGGAAGAAGTTAATGTTTTGATCAGAGATAGGACACGAGAATTGCAAAGAAGGAAGTTTGGGGAAGTTTGTTTTAGATAAATCAGAGTGTGTTAGGCAAATTAGATTTACAGGCACGGGAGAATAACGCAAAATGATACAGTGTATCACTTTCTTTTTTCGTTTTCTCATTCTAAAGAACAAACATTGTTACATATTTTCCTTAGATTTCGACATGACCTAAATAAAGCACAGAGGCCGAATAAAGCATAATGAAAAGAAATGCATCGGTACAGGAATAAATAAATAAACTACTGTGAAACGTACATCTGAAAGTTTATATAACATGTAAAAGAAGGGGTGAAAACAAAAAAGAAGAAACAAAGTATAACAGAATTACACAAAATTACAGGTTTCCCTTTAAAAATAAATGCATCTAATATGCCAAAGAAATGAAAATTTTAAAACTATCTGCAACAGATCTTAAAATATATTTGTAAAAATCACTCAGGTGTAGTGGCATAATACTGATAAAAGCATTTTTCTATTTCAAAATATTATACACATTAGTCAGTTGAAAATACTTATAAATAAAAAAGGGCTGAAGGCCACAATTTCACTAGAATGAGCTTGCAAACAGAATGGATCTTCTTTCAATGGAATATGTAGTACAATAACATTTTTATACTGGAAATTCGTGATTAATTTTAGAACATAAAACGTATACGATATATTCATAAGGAATGCTAACTTTAGCCCGCGCGATATATAAGACATTAACATGTGGTACGTAAGTTCAGACAAAATTCACATTTAAATACATTTACTAATATTGTCGAGCGCGTAAATTAAATAATTCACTGTTTTGTTATTCTGTAAGGAAAATGTTTCAGTATTATGAACTTTGAAGGCTATCTTATTTGTAATCTTTTTTTTTTTTTTTTTTTTTTTTTTTATCTAAGTAATGCGCAATATCCAAACATTTGCCACATAGTTTGTTTTCATAATCCTGTTGCATGGTACTGTTTTCAGAAACTTTTTAGTGTTTTTGCATAATTAATATCTGTTTATCAAAATAATAGTTATTGCATTTCGTAATCAATCTTATACAGCAATTTCCTAAAAACTGGTGGTCCGTGCAGATTTGTTGAAGGTCCGCGAGAAACTTTCAAATTTAAATATAAGTAAGCAACAACAAATGTCGCATGAACTAAAAACTGCGCCAAGGGTTCCAGGGGATGATTGGCAAGTCGCTGGAGCGCCTTGGAACGTGCTTTCCCCGCAGTAGTCAGAGCTGTTTCTTCCTTGAACAGCTTTTAACCCTTTGAGGCGAGACCCTTTCCCAATGCTGAAAAAGGGCAGCCGTTGCCATCGCTCGACTTAACTACCAGCAAGATGGCGGACGGTCGAAACGTTCATCGCGTGAAAGCGAGGCGCAGCTGGCTGTGCGAAGGCACAGCCAGCTGCAACAAAAAAGGGTCTCTAGATCCGTGGCATGCGATGAAAGTTTCGACCGTCCGCCATCTTGCTGGTAGTTAAATGGAGCGATGGCAACGGCTGCCCTTTTTTTCAGAATTATCTAGCTGTTCTCGCATTCTTCCATTTTTCAGCAGATGTCAGTGCTGTTAAAAATAATCGTGACCATTTTTTTACGGGAAATGACGTGCTAAAAAGTAAAGGGTTCTCGTGGAGCTATGTCACCCGCAACTATTTTTATTGTAATCAAATCTATTCTTCATGACTGGCAACAGTCAAAACGTCAAAGTTTGGTGTTCCCAGAGCGGGAACACTGCGCGTTAAAGGGTTAACTACGATACTCTTTATTTGTTTCATATATTTACCGTATGTACTCTATAGAAACTACGCATATCTGAACATAAGAATTACAACTGTACTCTTTTCTACGCATGAACCTGGACCTTTACGATCTTTTATCTCGATTTTCAAAACTTCTGGCACACTACTTCACAGCTTAGCTACTACTTCAATCTCACTTAACACCCTCCAGCCGCACACGGTATCATTTACGAACAGAGAAATCCGCACCAAACCAAGCCCACATCAACAGGAGAGAGAGAATACCAAAAACTCATCATTCTCTAACAGAAAGTGGAAGACTGAAAGAAAGAAGAAAAAAAAAATAGCCACACAAGATGAAAAAGGAACCTCATCTTGACCATAAAAAATGTGTCCCAATATTGACCACGAATATGAAGGACTGATGCGAGTCATGAAAAGGAGACGGGCTTATGCTCCAGGATCACCAAGTGGAAAAAAAAAAATAGAGGAAGATATCAAAATTTCTCATAACGCGACTGCATTCTCTACTGGGAACGGCCAAGTCTATAGATCTCTCCACACCTACGCCATATTCACGTATAGAGATAAAGCACTGAGCCCCCTCGCTTTCACATTCCCTAGATCATAACATTTCAATACT
The DNA here is from genome assembly GCA_038373885.1 of Cheiracanthium punctorium. Classification (NCBI taxonomy): domain Eukaryota; kingdom Metazoa; phylum Arthropoda; class Arachnida; order Araneae; family Cheiracanthiidae; genus Cheiracanthium; species Cheiracanthium punctorium. The sequence goes on from JAWZYV010012008.1 coordinate 1,096,107, forward strand.
TCTGCATTTTGGATGGGCACCCATTCGCTACTCCCCTGGAGCATTCGAGCTCCCTCCCCCTCCCCTTCTTTGGATTGAAAAAAAAAACTTCTTTTTTTTTTTTTTTCCCATCCGTAGAGGGGGGAGTAGGTCGCATCTTTCCCCCCAGAGATATCAAGAGGTGATGGGAATCTGCTTCTATCCCTTTCAGTGTATGATTCCTTTGCAGCTTTTCTATCTCTCTGCATTGTATTTTTAGTCAGCTTTTTTTACTTCGCTTCGGGTACTGAATGCAGTGGCTTTCTCACGTTAAGACATAGCTGAAAGTGAATGTCCAAACTGAAAATGTAAAAATGCCCAGTAATATAGATAGAAAAAATGGCCCATGGAAGAACTCATTTATAGTTTTCAAATGGAAGGTAATATATATATGTAATGTATAAAAAGGTAATTTGGGTTTTGCTAGTTTGGGTATTGTTCAAGCGGGTACTTTCACTGTAACTTTTGCTTTCCTGTTATACTTGCCACGCGCGCTCTGGAGCTTTGTTTTATTTCTTTAGTTAATTGTCAGACACCAAGTCCTCGATTCTGTGTTCTTTTTAGTGTACACGTGTCCCCACGCCTTTGTAGCCCCGGATGCGGGTCATGTTGGTAAATGTGTGTGGTTCGATTAGAGATAAGAGAGAGGCGGAGTTATGTCTTAGCAACCCACGTGGTATGATGAGCGTAAATACGCCCGCACCTCGAAAATCGACATATATTTTATGCAAACATAATGACATGCAATCGAATAGATTTCACACAGTAATCATTAAAAAAACTTAAATATGAAAAAAATCTCAAAATTAAACGCTTTATTTGAATGCTTGACACTTTAACATTCTAAGGAAAATGAAAAGCAAGTAAATGCGTTTGCTATTTTTTTTATCCTTTCATAAACTGCTATTTTAGAAAGATAAATACAAAATTCCTGTAAACTGGCGCGTTTTTCATGTTTTACTCTAAAAGTTAAGCTAAATGGGTCACCTGACTTGGTGAAATTAGTTTGATGGTTCTAATGATACAAATCCATAGTAAACGATTAAATGCGTGTTCTATCTATACACATTTCGTTAATTTATCTCATTAACGCAATTATTTGTTGAATCATATATCATTGTCCTTTCTTAAGTTCGAATATCCATATCTTCCAAAGCTAAATATTGCCTTTTGTCTTTCAATCTAATTTCTGTCAGTGGTACATGAGAGATTCAATTAAGAATTAAGGGCCAATTTTTCCTCGAAGAAAAACAGATATCCAAATTATTTTTAATATATAAATATTTTTTTCAATACTCAGACAAGCATAAATAAGGAAAGCGGGGACGAAAAAAACTTCGCTCTGAAATAAAGCAGTTATTTGTATAAATGTGTGTTTTTTTTTTTTAATCTAGCAATTTATATACATAATATAGCGATTCTCACAGGCCTTTTCCTGGTATATAACGTATTTTGTATCACGATAGAATACTTTTTAAATAAAGTTTATCATTCTGGACTTTTAGTTACTATCCAATTACATGTTCCGTTACAGTCTAACTGATCAAAGAATCTTTTTTTCCAGTCAAATAAATAAAGCACCCTTTCAAACGAAAAATCTTCAAACTTCCTTTCGAGGTCCCCGCACCTGTACATAAATATCTCGGAAAAAACTACTTTTTAGAAGGAATAAAATAGATAAATCACACGCCTTCTCTCATCCCTACTCAATAATTTTTCTTAGACACACTTCGACTCGAGAAATACAAGAATCTTCAATCGAACTGCGCATTTGTCATGTGCACGCTTAATCCAAGTGAGCGAAAAAAGTAATCAATGTCGGAGTGAAAGGAAAAATTCATGGATTCGATGTATTTGCATCGAAATCCACTGGTATTTACGCAAAAACGCTCTTTAAGTATTCGTTTTCCGCGAATTCCACGTCCTGCTTCCTGTTTCCCAAAATACTGATAACGTTCGATCGTCTTTGAGTGAAAATTAGTTGATGTTCTTTTCGCTAGGAACGGGGGATATTCTGATTGGTCAATACCTTTTAGCGCCTTATCTTTTCGAACCTGGTATGTCATAGAGCGGGCTTTTTTTCCACTGTCATCGTGTCTGTGTTTTATAAAAAAACAATGGATAAGTAAAGAAGATCTTAACATTATTTTATTGGATAGCGGTATTGAAGAAGAAGTTACCCAAAAGCTGTATGGTAAGTCCTTTTCAATTTTCTGTTAAAAAATCTTATGTTACCGTTTGAAGTATATTCCCAAAGACCAAGCCAGTCTCTCGTTTCCTGTGTTTTATATCTCTTGTGATTTTTCTTAAGTCCTTCTAAAGACAGCATGAATCTGAATTATAATTATTAAATATGATATGAATGATATTTTATCTATGCACACACATTCTGCAAAACGTACGTTAAACGGCTTAGTTCCACTTTGAACATTAATGCATGACATTTTTCATAAATATCAACATATTAAAAAAATTAGAAAGATATTTAATTAATATAAATATATTTAGTTTGCATGATATGTGTATTTCTAAACTTACTTTCAATTTAATGTTTAGGCATTTTGGAAAAGAAAATTTATAACTTGCAATATTTAATTTATCTAGGCACAAAAAACTTGTGTTTCGGTAAATCCTTCTGAAGACAGTATGAATCTGAATTATACTTATTAAATATGATATAAGTAATATTTTACGTATGCACACACATTCTGCAAAACATATGTTTAATGGCTTAGTTCCACTCTGAACATATCCCTGAAATTTATTTCATAATTATCAACAAAGAGAAAAATTTAGAAAGATATTTAATTAATATAAATTTATTTATTTAATTTGTGTGATATGTGTATTTTCAAACTTACTCTCAATTAAATGTTTTGGCATTTTGGAGAAACATAATTTATTATTTGCAATATTTAATTTATCTAAGCACAAAAAATTTGTGTTTTGATAAATCCTTCTAGACACTATGAATCTGAATTATACTTATATGATATTATATATGATATAATTAAATTTATTTATTTAATTTGTATGATATGTGAATTTTCAAACTTACTCTCAATTAAATGTTTTGGCATTTTGGAAAAAGATAATTTATTATTTGCAATATTTAATTTATCTAGGCACAAAAAAATTATGTTTTGATAAATCCTTCTATATTCCTTCAATAGTATGAATCTGAATTATATGATATAAATAATATTTTACCTATGCACACACATTCTGAAATACATGTTAAATGACTTAGTTCCATTCTGAACAAATCCGTGACATGTATTCCCTAATTATCAGCATACAGAAAAATTTAGAAAGATATTTAATTGATGTATGTATTCATCCAAAGTACATTTGTTTTATTGCATCTAAATATGAAGAAATTATATTGTTAAAGATTATCCATTCGAGAGTTAAAAAAAAATCCTTCATCCAAACATTAACAAGACTTATTTTAAATTTAATAACTATTCTAATTCTAAATTTTAGAATTTATTCTAAAAGAAATTATTCTAAGATTATTTAGAAATTATTCTAAAAAAAAAGTTTGAATTGTATGCTTCAAATATATGTGTGTATATACATCCACTGTTTTATATTTTTTTATACAGGAAAATTGCTTATCATTTAAGAGTAGCCATTGTAAAGCTTGAAAAGAGATTTAATAGTAAAACAACTGCAGCTAAGTATTAATTACAAAGAATTTATTATTTTGAGATAATTTTAATTAATAGCAATATATATTTGGTGTAAAGTAATATGGTATGTTTTAATATGTTGTTGTTTAACCTGATTGCAACAGTAATGAGATTTTTTGCCAGTTTGGGTAAAAATTATTCTTGATCATTATTCTCCCCTTACTTTAATTTTAGTTTATCTATATAATTATTGTATAGATATAGATTTCAAAAATTTTGGTGAGATTGGGGCAATAGTAGCATATTTATACACATAAAATGTATCCCAGGATAAATAGTTGGCTACATAAACAGATAGCTTATATTAAGCTCTAAATTCTAGGTTAAGGAACTAGAAGTCACACTCTGAAAACTGTAATAAGTTCACACCTGTGAATAAAAGTTTATTTTAAGAAGTTTCATTGCACTACACAGAACATACCTTTAGAGGTGTCATAAATTTTGAGGTTTATAATAAGAATTTAAATTTAAATATTTGGTATAGTGAAAATAATTAATTTCAGCATTAATGAAAATATTTCCTTTTTAAATTTCCTTTTCATTTTAATATGGTTTATGTTTTATGCCTTAAAAGTGCGATAATTTTTAAACTCTGCACTAATTGCTAAATATCAAATATTAAAGCTGTATTATTAGATAATATCTAAAAGTATGTATGTGTTTGTTTTTATTGATTATTGAACAGTAATGTTTTCTGGTTTTTGTCTAATTCTGCCTGTGTATTAAATTTTATTTGTGTTAAAAATTGTTTCTTTCTACTAAATGCCATTTTATGTTATTTAGTATAAATTGTGTGGTATACGTAATGTTAGTACTATAAATTTTAAAACTCTCTATTTATGTTAAAATGAATTTTACCATTACTATGACAAATTTCATATTTAGTATTAAAAGATAACTTTAACAGCGTTTAATTGAAATTTGTGCTACTGCATAAACTTTATGGTATAAATAGATAAAATCACTTTTAAATCAGTAAATTTATTCAGTAAAATAATAATAATTTAATGTAGACTTTAAAATTATTAGTTTAAACTATGTAACTTGAAGTTTCCCGTGAAACATCTATTTTTTCAGTTATGACTGCTTTTATAGTTTTTAACTTAACAGAAAGTGCTTTTGCACATAGTCACTCATCAAAAAGTACTTTTGCACATAGAAAGAAAATTTCTCTCTCTCTCTAATTAAAAAAAAACCGCAATATCAGCTGAAACAGGTCGTTTTTCTAATTGTAGTTTTATAATTAGCCACATAGTAAGTTATATAAACTCAGATCCCCCCCCCACACACACACACACACACAAATCCCGTCTTTGTCCGAGGGAAGGAGAGTAAAGCTTTGAGTTCAGGGTTCAAATGTAAACAGCCTTGAATGTGCATGCTAAATCTGGAGGGGGGGGGGGCGATCTCTTCCTTGTTTGTTAGCATGTATTAAAAATAACGATTTACAGCCTAAAATAATCCTCCATTGAAGATAGTACTGAAACTTTTGATAAATTATAGAATGTCTGTGCTCTCTGGAGTTCTTTAAGAATATAGTTAATAGCTTCAGTGTAGTTAGTTATGAAAACAGTAACATAAAGTAATATCTTAATTATTAAGTATAAATAAATATTGTCGTAACAATGCTAGTAGTCAGCTTATATAATTTAAAGAATTTTTTTCAAATCTCTCCCTTTATCAAGATTAAAAACATGTAAAGCTACTTTTGATTTGGGGCTCCTCTGAAGCTGAGTTCTGGCTGCATTGCATATGCAACAAATCCCAGATAAAAGAAGCCTTTTTTTAAATTAACCTTTCCGAAAAAATATTAAATTGCATTATTGTATATTTTTAGGTCAAATATCCTTTTTAACATGACTGTATTTTTTTGTACTTATATATACTTATACATATTTCAGATTGATGCAGAATTCCTTAAAATATTTCCGGATGATGCTGGAAATTTTCTCGGACTTTTCCCTTTCTTTTTTATACTCCTCGCATCTATAAGTACGTTTCCAGAAGCAGGCAGATATAAAAAGAGCTTTCCTGAAGAACTAGATGATTTGAGAGTGAATATATACAGTAACATATATTTTATTTCTTAATTGCTTAATGATAATGCAGTTGCTTCAGAAAGTTTCAGAATTTTACTTTGATAAATGCCATTTCTTCTTTCTTACAAATAAATATTACTATGCTTTCTTGAACTAGGTAAATCTTTGTTTCTTCAAATTCATGTATTAAATGAGGGGTCATACTTGTCCTGAAATTGCCTTTTTTATAAAATGTAACAGATTTTTAGTATAGTTTCTTGTTTAATATTTTAATTGATCCACTTAAAATTTTGAATGATGCTATAATTTTAAGACCAAGACACGTACGGTACGACACTTCTGTAACAGTTACTTTATTTAAAAAGCTCCAAATGCATTGTTACTAATAATAAACTGCTAAAGAAAAGAAAATATCAATATCAGGGTTTCTTACATTCATAAAGAGTTAATTTCTGCATTAGTTAAAAAAATTTTGTGCATTGATTACTATAGAATCTTATTTTATGTATTTTTCATTAGCAATTCTTTTCAATTACATTTAGAAAATGACTGACACTTAGTTCAATACGCTTTGCTTTCGTTTTTCTCTAAATTGGGCAAATTTATTAAAAACTCTTTGGAAATATGGCATAAAAATATGGCAATTGTATAAATTTCCTTTATTGTTTGCATAAGTTGGATTTTAAAATACTTGTTATCGATATTTTTTTTCTAAAAAAATTATCAGCATTATCAATGTTGGCAGAATTATTAACAGTAACTGGAATAGGGAAGAAAAAATTTGTTAGTGAATTTTAAATTTGAGAAATTTTTAATGGAATTTTCATATCATGTTCATCTGTTGATACATATTTACTCTCTTTGCTTTATACTTATACACCATATAGCAGCAAATGAAAAATATGTGAAAAAAGTGTTTTCTAATGATTTTATGCTATTGATCAAAATAAAAGTAAACTATTGCATAAAAATTTGCAATGTATTTATGAAGCAAAAGTACTTAGATGTGTGTCTCCTCTTAAAGAAAGGGTAATGATGAAAGAAAAATCTGGTATGAGAAAAATCCTTTCCAAATATATATTTAAGAACTCATTCAATATTTTATTGCTGTTCTATGTGCAGGAATAATTAAAATGAAAGTATGTTCCAAAGATTTGTGCAAAATTTTCAATTTTAAATGTTGACATTAAAGTAAGAAAATTAAATTTAAAAAAATCTAATAAAGTCACATTTTTAAGTATGAAAAACGTTATCGGGAATTATTTAACAACTTCCACCCCCCCTCCCCCTACCCATACACACACCATATAAAGAAAGCGGTGCTGTGCATTATCTTTCTAAAAGGGGAATGTGTTTTCTTTTTTGAGATACTGATTTTATGTATTAATAATTATGAGCAATTCAATTCATGTGAGCAGCTTTAAGATTAATGTTTATTATAATGAAACAATATAGCAATGAGTTACACACTAATTTTTAAAAGAATTGCCGTTTGTATTGCAAAATGCTGTTATGTTTAATTAAATGGTATGTCGTTCAAGTTTCAGAACATCAAAAGACGAAGTTCTGATCTGATGTGCTATTCAGATAGATCGGGGTAAAATTATTACAGTCATTTAAAACTTATAAAAAGTTACAAAATAGTTATTTAGATGTTTTTGTGAAGTACACAGCATTAAAAGAAAGGTTTTTAATATTTTGTGATATATTAAAATAATCTTTTTTCACTTTACAGGGAAATGGCGCGTTGGATGAGGCTGTTGAAAACATTGCAGAGACAGGAGCGTACGTTTTATGTACAGGAGAAAGATTCCACTACAATAATATACTCTTAGTTTTGGACAAACACGTAGTTGAAATTAGCCAATGTCCTTTAAAGACTTTTGATAACTTGTTTAAATGTTTTTATGCTGTCAACATAAAATATCCAGAGTCCAGAAGAAGAAATCAAATATGCTTGATAGCTAACAGCGATTATATCTTGTCTCGGAAATTAAGCATTATTGTTCAACAAATAAATTTTTTAAATATTTGTTTGTTAAAGAGAATTTTATATGCGATATTTACAAATTAATTTTACCAAAATGTAATAGCAGTCGATAGAAAATCATATATTGTATTTTAAAAAAGATAATTTTGAGTGTATTTAATAGATTAGAATTTATATAGTATATATAGTTTTAAATTTAGTTGTAGTGCATTTATTTCTTTTTGGAATTCATTTTTAGCTTGGAACCAGTGTAATTTTTTTATTAGCAGATCTTTATGAATATTTATTACTTTAACTACTTGTTAAATTATTTACTATTAAGAATTTTTTTAATTTTTTGCTATGGTTGTCATAGTAATTCAAGAAATGTAATACTTAGATCTGCACAGGGATTGCAATGAATGGATGTAAAATGCATTTTGTTTGTTCAAATAAAAGTATAAAGATATAGTGTTGATTTTTGTTAAAATTCTAATGCTTTAAATGGGGAATGAAAGTCATTTTCTCTTTCCTTATCTATTTTTTCTCCATGATTATGGAACTAGTGTAATTTTCAAACTGATTCAGTCAGTGAAGACTAATAGATATAGAAAATTCAAATATTTACAGCTTGAGGACCATAAAATTTGTGCAAATAAGTGCTAAGTAGTGTCTTTTGGTGCCTATCCTTTAAGGATGAAGTAACTATTGAGATTTCAGGCTTAAACTGTATTAGAAATAAGTTGGATGAAAATTTTTTTTAAAGAATTATTGAAAAAAAAAAGACACTATTGTAAGACACCAGGACTTCTGTTTAAATAAATTATTAAGGGATTGTTTTAAAATGTATAACTATTGAATATAGAGAGTTACAAGGCTTATATATTTTTTAATTTATCTCTTCTACATTAAACAGTTTGAGACACTTTGAAAGTGATTATTTTACGTAAACAGAAAAGAAAGACATATTGCGAGTTATTTTTATTCACATATAAAAAAATAACTGATAATCATTCTATCTATCATATATATATATATATATAGAATGACTTTCTTTTTCAGTATATATGTATATAGAATGATTTTCTTTTCAGTAATTCAAAAAGTTTCTTTTTAAGAATTATTGAAAAAAAGACACTATTGTAAGACCTGTTTAAATAAATTATTAAAAGGATTGTTTTAAAATGTATAACTATTGAATATAGAGAGTTACAAGGCTTATATACTTTTAAATTTATCTCTTTTACATTAAACAGTTTGACACTTTGAGAGTGATTATTTTACTTAAACAGAAAAGAAAGACATACTGTAAGTTATTTTTATTTAGATATAAAAATGATTGATAATCATTCTTTAGAGTTACAAGTTTATGTTGTAAATTTTCTCTGCATAAGAGTAGCGCTTAGACTTTCACCATGAAAAATTGGCAAAAACTTGAACGACTATTACGCGAGTAAACACGTACATCTTTAAAAATATAATTATTCAGTAATGTGTATTACAAATTCACCCATTTGTTTATTTCCCACATTTTTTTAAGTAGTTTTGCTTCGGTCATTCACGAGCATTCAAGGAAATTTAGTCTCCTTCCGCCTCCCTTCCGTAATCCACTCTCGACTCGAAATTGGTAATTTACCTCAATTTTTTAAACTAACATATATTACCTTTTAAAGTTTAATAAATTGTTGCAGATACCCTCCCTTCCCTCTTCTTACAAACAGTTTTAAATGTACTTTGTTGTTTTAGAATTGATAAGAAAGTATTTATTATTAATACAGGTATGTACTTTATAAATTATATTACTAATAATATTTCAATATAAATCATGTGTTTAATTTACGCAGTTACGCTTTTATATTAGTAATCGTGACGTACATTGCAGAATCATGCTGCTATACGGAAAATAATTTTATTTTCAAAGTACTTTTCATCAATATGAAATATCACTTAATATTATCCCAATTATATTGTTTTATAGAAAAGGTGTTCAGCACATAGTATTTTTACAAAGACTCATCTTTTTTTTTTAATAAAAGGTACAAAATCATTGTACTAAATGGCTTTTTCAAATGTGCAAATGCTCAGGATAGGAATAAAAATAAATAAAACGAAACAAAAATAAAAGTATTTTTAAGAAAATCGCTTTTTTGAGATTAAAAATTAATCAGAAAAAGAGCGAAATCATATCTTAAATTATTTTTCCTAAAAGGAGCGTTTCCTATAAAACGCTCCTTTTAATATTAAAAAGTAATGAAAAAGGAGCGAAATTATTTAATGGAAAAGGAGCGAAAATCGCTCCGAAAATTTCGCTCTGCTCAGTGATCGAAAAACGCTCCTAAAGGAGAAGCTCACTTTCAAGTACGGAAAGGAGCGAAAAATCGCTCCGACTGATCGAATTTCGCTCGTTTGGTTTAAGCGTGTGACCAACATTCTAATAAGTCTATTTCGAATTCGAGATTTGTGAATATATTACTTAGAAACAAATGCCAAGTCATTGCTTCAGACATTCTAATTGTCTACTAGGGCACATTATCCGCCATTTCTATGCAGATCTTGTTCGGACATGGGGGTAGAGTCATTTTTCCCCCTCGTTAATGTCCTATTCTCTGCCGGTCTTTTTCATAAAATGGTATCAATATGACATCGATAGGTTATAATGATTTGATAATGCCAGACATAAAAGGGATTCAATGCGTATTTCTAAAGATAAGTCGGTATTTTAAAAGTTAGGCTTTTTTATTTAAGCACTAATGTATTCTAGAGGAATTCTTAAGCGGTTCTTTCTTTCATTCTGCTGTAAAATATAATTAAAAACAAACAGTTGTAAAATTTAATTGATCATTTAACATTTTAATTGATTGATTTAATATTTCTGGGATGCGAGCGAAGATCATTACTTAACAACAGTGTCTCGAAACAAAGCCAATTGGACGTATTTTTCCTCGCAAAAAATGTCAGTTTTTTTTTCAGGGACTAGTAAAAATTGCACGCCGTTTGAGGGATTGGCAATTTTCTATTAATGATTGGTAACTACCAAAGAATGTTAGAGACAATAAATGCATGGGGGAGGGGTATAGGTATAACCATATTCTAGTAGATAACTGAAAGAAAATCAGAATTAACACGCAAGTTTTACGTAGAGAAGCATTACAAATAGTCAAAATCAAAGTGATGAAATTGCAAAATTTTGCAAGACTACTTGTGACTCCAGTGCAAACATTCAGTATAGAAGGGACAATGCATCATGACGACGATTTTCTGTACGTGGTTTAAGGGGATGGGTGGGGTGCATATTTAATCTCGATCCAATAATGCCAATGAAGATAATAATCTATCGTAAAGAATCGACTTAAAAGGAAATCTCCAGAAAAGCGTTTTACTATTTCAATTAATTAAATCGATTAACTAATAAAAATAATAAAGTTTTTAGTATGCTCTTTTAACACTATTTGACTATTTTCGCTTTTAAAACCTCACAATTTTAGTAATGAAAAAAAAAAAAAAACACTCAACACTTATACATTTAGATAAAGCACAAAATTATTTTAAGTACCTTTCATTCAAAAACTTTTCCATAAATAATCAAATCGTGATACATGAAACGTGAAGACCAAATCATGCGATGCAACCTCGGCAATCAGCAAATACTGCGAAGTTCACTTCTGCTGAGGAACTATTCAAACTCAATAACGCCTTCTCCCACGACAAAATAATGCATACAAAAAAAAAAAGCCACCAATTTTATACATACATATAAACCCGGCATTGATTACAACTCTGCGTCTCTTTAATATTTTCTGAAAGAATAGCTTTATCTCACGAAAAATTTCCCCCCACCCCTCTTCTTTTCATAAAATTAAGCAACACCAAAGAGTGGAGAGAGAAAGGAAATCAAGCATTAAAAAAAAGAAAAAAAAATAGGATAAAAAAAGAAGAAAAATTCGCCAACCCCTGAACAATTACAAATCTCGATAAATCACCGAATCCTTTTGAATTTCAGGACAAGTTCAGCACGCAAAGTATTACGAGGAAAGAAGAAAAAAAAAAAGCTAACGTTGTTGCACGTACAACGATTGGAGAAAAGATAAACTCACTCAATCGATAACAGCTTCCACGCAAAGCTCAGAACTGAGCTTTTTGTCGAGCTAAACGAGATTCTCTAATTTCCTCTATAACTTCATTTTTTTTTTTAACCTTCCACTCTCCTTTTCAAAAACACTACAAGCAAGCACCACGGCATTTTAAAACTTATCTCTGACAATTGTAACCAGGGGAACAAATAAATAAGCAAATATTAATTTTTCGCCCCCTTCCACCCTAAAAAAAGCAGTGCTTTGCTATTTAAATTTTCATTTTTTTTTTCCTCACTCTTTCATAATGTATTTATTCACCTCTACCAACCTATCCCCCCCCCAAACCTTCTGTACCTCTGGTACTTTTGCGAGAAAAGTAATTTATGGAGCCAGTTTCCCCCCCAAAAACCACTGTTTCCTTTTTCTCTTTTTCGGCAATTATATAACCACCGGATATGTTAAAGTTTTAATCTGTTTTTCATTTCGGACCGGGGAATCTAAACTCAGCGTTCTCTAAAATAATACGAAAAAGCGGGGCGGAGGTGAAGGAGAAAGGGGGGGTCCGATTTTTACCAGGGCGTTTTCTAGGAAGTGCTTAGGTGACAAGCCAACATCACGTGGCATGGATGTGGCAGGTTCCAGTGACAAATTGCGAGCGTCCCTTTTCTGCAGCGCACTAATTGTTAGATAACAACACCATTATAGTTAACTCGGTAAAAGTTCACCCCCCCACCACCACCACCTTAAAAAAAAAAGTATGTGTGTACGAGTCAAAATGGCGCAAGTTCCGAGTGGGGGAAAAAGCAACGCCGGCCGAACTAGATAATTAGCAAAAATAAATGAGCGGCAAAAGTCCGGAGAAGGCAGAAAAAAATAAAATAAATAACCAAAACAAAGTTCGGTATAAAATTTTCTTTTGAGTAAAATTTCATTTCAAATAAGGAATAAATCTTAATTATATATATTTTTTATGTGTTTGTGCGAGTACCGTCATAAATGAAAGCAAAACAGCCGAAAAAGAATTACGTACATCGGTGTAAAAAGAAAAAGTTTAGGGAGGTTATGTGATTGTCAATGATTTATAATTACTGGAAGAAAGACTAATTTTTCTCCCTTTTTTTAAGGGCAACAATTTTTAAGCAGTTTATGATTGGGATATTAGTACCGTCGCGATGAATCCAATTAGTTGGAAGATAAACTGGGCAGTCATAATTTCGAAATGACACTTTGTCAATATATCTGCCCAGTGAAATATTGCAGTTTTTGCAAATGATTTAACAAAGAAATTATTTTGGAAAAATTTTGGATGATAATTAGAAATAAATGAAAAATGGAAACTTTCAGTCAAAATTCTAGGTTTGGAAAGTTGTCTTTTTTTTTTTTAACTTTTAAGTTATAGTTAGAGGGAAGATTTGAATGATTAATATATAGCTGTAAAAGAACAAAGAAGCATTTCCAAATTAATTATTTCAAATATTTGTAATTAAAAAATCAAGAAGAAGGGTATGTGGATGCATAAAGGAATGCACACACGGAAAAAAAAAATTATATTGCTAATTCTAATTCGATTTGATTATTCCTGACTTAAGCTGCTACGAAATTGCTGCTTCACTAAGTAATAAACAGATTAAATTGAAAAATTTTTGTAATGTAAAACATACACACCTAAAAAAATAACTTTAGTCATTTTAACCTTATTTATAGAAATTTAAAACTCTAGAAATCCTTTGGATATAGTTTTTTTCCAGAGAGATACAGCTCTTTTCTCGTGGAAGGCTCCTGGAACGTGTCATTAAAAATCTAGAGCGCACACTTGAACATTTTCTTCCCAGTTTATATCATCTATGTCACAAAGATAAGGAGCTTCTGAATATTGGTATCCCTTATAAACAGTCAATCGGCCTTCATAAATAGTCAGACAGTATCCATCACTGAGCCCGAATTTATATAAATATTAATTATAGTTGAGTAATAGTTTCCAAGCGACCTGCTTAGGTAGCATGCATCGAACGAATCGGTCACATGTTGCAGGCGCGTAGCCAGGAAAATTTTTCGGAGGGGGATATGAACTTATATATGTATAAATAGTCGGAATTTCTGCACGGCATTAATCTTGTGATCACTAATCCAAAAATTTCGGGGGGGGATATATCCCGATCCCCCCCCCTGGCTACGCCCCTGACATGTTGTAGCCACCGGACTTAAAAAAACATGAAGACACGTCGACGATTGTGACAAATCCCCACCCCCTCCCTCAAAGATTTTCACGTTCCCTCGTTTTATGGGTTTTCTCCATAAACGAAGAATAGGTGTAGACAGGGACGTAGCGAGAGAAAAAATTCGGGGGGGGGGGTGTGGCAAAATGTGAAAAAGGTAGAATTTCTCACAAAAATGCTTGATTTATTGACATCCAATTAACAAAAATCCAAAATTTGGAGGGGTTCCCAAGCCTCCTGGGCTACGTCCCTGGTAGGGATGGACGCGAGACGAAAAATATGAGTCTCGCGTCTCGCAAATAGCCTAAAACCTTTGTCTCGTCTCGCAAAAATCCCTATATCGTAATGTTAAAAATGTGTGTCTCGTCTCGCAAAAAAGATGTAAATCTCTGTCTCGTCTCGCAGAAAAGTCGTCTCGCGTCCATCCCTAGTCCCTGGGTTGGAAGGGTTGGAGAGTACGTCAGAGTATTTTGGCAAGACTAACCTCTCTGCGACAGGTCATCTCTCTGAGTGACAGTTTTGTGTTCTCGTAATGTATTTCAAAGGGAAAAACCCGATTTTCAACATCCAAAAAAGTATTAAATTCGCGTTTTTGGATGATTATAGTGGTGGAATGAATTGGTTAATTAAGCAAACCTTCAACTTTGATTTTCCAGCGGTAGTTTTATGTTTTGAAGTGGTTAAAAATAATTAAAACTGTTGTTTGCAATGCCTTTTTCCTCAGTTATACAATATCAAGACAATAAGAAAATCTGCGCAGGAAGAATGTGCAGTAGGCCAGCCAAGCTGTCACTCAGATGACGTCATTGAAACGTCAAGTCGAAATGCTCCATTGTAGTTTTCAGGGGAAAGTTAAAACTACCATAACAGCGTCGCAGGGAAAGAAAATCAACAGATTTGACTATTTATTGTCATCTGTTTTGCAAAATCAAGCATTTTATTTTTTTAGAAGGATGAACAAGAGATAAGAGAAATAACGAAATAGTTTTCGCAGCGCCATTTTCATAAATCACGTGACTTATAAGCTTATTTCAGTTTAAGGTTACAATTTGCTCTCTCCGGCTATTGCTCCTCTATGGTTTCCTCCTATCGAATATATAAATGCGGAGCATGAAAAGACAGTCCATACTGCATTTATCACACACATTCCATGGAGGGTAATCAGTACCTCTAAATACTTTCGCGTTGCGAGCTGATGTTCTTTGATTAAAATCTCATACGAGTAAACAAGATAAGTAAAAACAAAAATGTTTTATCAAAAAATACTCAAATGCGTCGAGCAAAGAAAAAATGGCAGCAATAATTATTTTGTATTTAATTACTTCACTATTACACACTGCACGAAAAGATACCATAAAACTCTCATGATGTACACATTTTCAAGGCAGACGAATTCTTTTAAAATTCCCACACATCGATCAGCAAAACATGCTGCTATGAAATACGTTACATGAATGCTACTTAACTTTAAAGAACCATAACTCATTCTTAATGTATCAACAAACCATGAAAGCATTTTTTAAATGTAAAGAAGAAAAGTAAAATGCTGCATGCTTTTATCTACACACGGTTCGGATCAGAATTTAAATAAACCATTTTGACCCTGAAGCCAATCTCTGCCAGGAATACGCCAAGTTTTCCCAGATTGAATTAGACACTCATTGTATTGGTGTAAACATGATTTCTCTCATATTTTGCACTGACACTAATCCAAAGATGTTAAGCTAAAAATGATATTTTTCCCATTTTTGAGATTAGAGTAGTTTTTGCTTCTCGGTAATCACACAAACTTTCACAGTTGATACGTCAGGATGGCTTCATGATTGAAGACTGTTCTTCGAAAAAAATAATAAAACCTATAAATAGTTGAAAAAATAAACAAATAAAATCAAAGTTGAAAAAAATTATTCCGCTTTTTTACCGGGATTGGTTCTTTGCAATTTGCAGTAACAACTTAGTAACATTTTTAAATCCAGTAAAAATTCTTTCATTTAGGGAGGAAAAGTTCACATTTCGGACTTCTTTAGTAAAATAAATGACTAAATAAATATATAAATAGTGAAAACCTTGGAATTTCAAGTTTATTGGTCAGTGTCTGGAATTAAATGAAAAATAGTATAATATTGACCATGGAAATAAAATAATAGAAGCGATCTCTGAAAGTTGAGGTTTGTTTAATAACTGTATAAAGACGGTATGCAACTATTTAAGGGTTATATTTATTAATATAGCTTATTGATTCTTTTTATAAATATTTGAGACATTGCAATCAGATAACGCATTCAAAATGCTGCTTTTTCTTTTCAATTATAAAATTACTGTTTTGAGTAAAAAATGGTTTGCTTTACAAGTAGTATTTAAAATAAATTATTTATTTATGTTTACAATGATGCGGAGATGCGGAACGATTCTTCTCTTTGTAACCGCTGATAAGAAAATAAGAATTTCATAACTTTGCTCGACGAAGATTAAGATTTCTTTATTAAGGCCAAACACGTAATATTGAGATGAAATGTGACACCAAACAAAATAAATGAATTGTTTATGTTGACATATTTTTAAACAGAAAAACATTTTTTAATGGCCAGTACTTGTCGTTTATAGGCACTGACCAGTTAAGACAGGAAGTATGGAGCACTTTATTATAGAGGCACCTACTAGGTGGTTCAACGTTGCCTTCTTTGAAGGGATAGACAAAATGACATTCAAACCGATACTTGGAATCGAACCTGCACTTGTAGTATGTTAAAGCTGTTGAGTTCAGTTATGTGTTATGGCAAGCCTACATCCTTAAAAAAAGAACTAATTTCGTTCCTAAGGATTTAAAACCGGGACAAATCTTTCTGATCTGTTTTAGTTCCTTCGGGGCGAGTTTAGTTCTTTTTTCTTTAAGCGTGCAGACAACCACAAGAGGGATCGGACGACTTTTCAAGAGGTTCTAACGCTTATCCAGGTTGCATCTGGAGAAAACCTACCACAGCTTCAGATCGTTAGATTGACAGTCGAGTGATAGGCCTGAACCTTCAATCTTCAGCCATCTACCAAGTTCAGTGTCTTATCCACTTGGCCAGTAGTATGGCAGAATGCTTCTTTAACCACTACACCACAACACGGGCGTCAAATAGAAAAACGTTGGGAAACTGAAAAATAATGTGATTTAACCGTATTTTTCATACGACATTTCCTTCAATCCAACACGGATTACGACGCGTGTCGGATTAGCGACATGCTGCCCGATCTATTACCGAATTCATCCACTCTACTAACAAAAGTCTCAGCACTGTCCAAGTCGCAGAGACCAAAATGCTGACTCCGTTTTAAAGATTCTGCTCATCTGTCGCTTGAAGATATCGCAAAACATTAAGCAAAGCCCGTGTTCTGAAGTATTCCGTATGCATCGCATCACTTTCACATCAAACACGTTTGAAACTCAAGTTTGATAACTTAAAGTCACTTTTGGGGAAGGTCATCTGCATATTTTAAGCAAGCGCCGGAGGAAGGCAGCGGCAGTCATGTGGGCATGGGGAAGAGTCACTCATGTTGAAGTGCCAGCAGCAGCACAGATCAGTCATGTGACTTAATAGCCCGCTTGGTCAGAGATGTGAAGTATGCGCCTGTGCCTTTGGAGATGGATTTCCAAATGATAGCTGGAATAATGAATTGCAGAATTCTTGGAGACGCAGAAAGAGGAATTAAAATTAAATTAAAGCAGTCGTTCGCTGCTCGATGAATTGAAGGTGACGCAGTGGATTTTAAACACTGCTTTGAAAGGGGAGTGGGGGGGATAATCAAAAATATATTTTAATGTCTGATATTTTATATTATAATGCTGTTTGTTATAATTCACTTAATGTACTTCATCTGAACACTAGCATACGAAATTAAAATCATTATTGAAAATAGGAGATAAAAATAATTAAAATAACGTATATTCTTAAATGCTAAAATGGCATTAAAATTTCCTTAATAATTAGAGAAATAAAGTTAATTTAATTTTACGAGACTACACTTTGCACATTAAATATTTAGATATCAGTTATAACTGTTAAATACTTAATCCTTATTTAAGGCTATTAATTTAACCTTTTGTTTTCACAAGACAAATCAAAAAAGGTACATTCTGAAACATACGTAATTTTTGTTGACAAAACAATAAAAACAACAATAATATTAACAATCCAAGATACTATAATAAATAATCTGGCTACAACAACACTATCTTCGGATTTAAATTAATAGAAATTTTTAGTAATTTGTCACACAGCAATAAAAAATTAATTAAATTTAAAATACACCAGTTCGGCTTATTTTTCACGGAAAGGTTCAATTAAATGTTTGAAAGAAAATTCAGCTTAAAATCATTATAATACTAAATTAATTAATTAATAAAATGAAATAAGACAATAATACAAACGAAAGATTCGCGTGCTTTTTTAAAAATACTAACATTATTAAAATATTATTTATAATAGGGAGGCCAATATTCACAAAGGAAGCAAATTGCTCATTTATATGTAAATTTCTGCAAGTTAGATGAAGACTATTAGATGACGGTATTTAAAATTCAATATTTAATATTTAAAAAATAATACATAAGTTTCATTCATTCATCCACGATTTTTTTTTATGTTAGCCATTTATTCAAGGAAGCGGTAGATATTTGTCTTACCAAGCATTATGATAAACAAAAAAAAGTGGAGTATAAACTATTATAAAATCATACCAATATATAAAAATCTTGCAGACCAAAATGATAGTGTAAGAAATTGCCTTATTTTTATAATAAATAATTAATTCGGATGTCAGGAAGAATCTTTACAATGTATTAGTTGAATGCAAATATTTATATATTTAGTCGGAACCCTGTCAGTTTGAATTATTTAATTAATAATTTATAAACTAACTAGCATAAAAAATCAGTAATTTAGGTGCATAAAGTATTTAAAATTATGAATTATTTAAATGCAATGATGAATGCGTAGCAATGTGCTCAATAAAATGCAATAAAAACAGTACAGTTGGGTCGCGCTTTAATTAGATCAATGACAGTAATTTATCTGCAGATGAAAAAAAAAACTTTTTTCAAAAAATTGCACCTATCGATTAAAAAATCTAATACCAAAAGAGTCACGCCATCGACGAAAGCCTGGAAAATTCAGAAATTAATACTCAACTCATCTTGAAAACTCGATACGATTCCGTATCAATAAAAATTATATCGATCAATCATAGATAGAAAAATGACACAAGGGGGGCGAAAAAAACGGGAGGGGGGATGCAGTAATGTGGTTCCATTACGTAGCAACATTAAGCAAAATGGTATAACATAGTGACTTACGACAGTAATACCAGAAGCTAATGACTTAAAAAAAAAAAAAAAAGTAGTTTGCATCTCTCGGAGAGAGAGGGTGGTAAGGGGTTGGGAATGCATTCATTTACTGCAGGTTCCTACCTTTCATAATTTTAATTTATATTTTATCTATTTATTTGCTTAGATGAGTAATCTTTTTTTATTGTGCTTTTTCTGTGTTTTTTCTCGCCCGAGCAAAGTTCTGAAGCAAAAGAGAGAAAGAGAGACTCTTCGCACATGCTAGCGACATAAGATTAATATACGTCGTCCGCTCCGAGATGTTTTTGAAGTCGAAAGTAATTTTTTTGAAGAGGGGGGTGTATTAACTACCACTGAAATTAAGAGAATCCGGCAGCCGAAAAAAAAATTAAAAAATAATAAAAAGACGGAGTTAAAGGGGGGGGGGGATGATAATATAAATCTATTGGTGGCGTAAAAGTGGTTGATTAATTTGTGGGACTACAAAGCTCGAAAGTTTAGCAACGAGAAATTTTTCGTTTTTGGAGAGGGTTACTCTTTTTTTTTTTTTTTTTTAAATAGGCGCATTTTAAAGTCTGTGAAATATGAGATCCCAGCGAGAAAAATGGCGCTGTATTGTTCTTGATGTTCTGTACTTTGTACGCTTTCGTTCGTTTTTAGAAGTAAAAATTATAAATAAATTCGAGGCAGCAGAAGAAAAATTGTTCGTAAGAAAATATAATTTGCTTGGTGGAGTTTGATGAAAAAAAAAGTTTTTGAAATAGTATGGCTGGTTTGTGCATGCAATATTAAAAATCGCTACAAAAAAAAAAAAAAAAGTTTAGCGCACATAAATTTACATCCTGTAAATGACGTTGCGTTACATTTCTAAAATTTGAAACAGAATAATTTTCTGTTTTTTATTAAAACAAAGTTAACCTTTTTCTATTTAAAGGATTATTTAACAGTTTTTATTGCATAAAATATGGGATATTATACATATAACCATCTAATTTATTTTCAAACGCATAACATATTTATAACATTCTAAAAAGAGTCTTTAAAATGAGTTAAATATCCTTACGCTAAATAACCAGAAAACTCAGTACCTTTGTGTTACTCAATTATTTACAAGGTTTTTAATTTTTAATTTGTCATTTCCATAAACTCCATGTCTACAGATCCTAGCACCACAGTGTGGAATTTGCTGTCTTGCAGAAAATATAGTATACTCTACGGAAATGAAGGATTAGCGATAGCAAATCATTTATAGTTCCCAATATTAAAACATATTTGTTAGTTTAAGACACATAAATTTACATCCTATAAATGACGTTGCGTTACATTTCTAAAGTTTGAAATAGAATAATTTTCTGTTTTTTCTTAAAGCAATGTAATTTATTTTGTCTTTAAAGTTTTATTTAACAGTTTTTATTGCATAAAATATAGGATATTATACATATAACCATCTAATTTATTTACAAAATGCGTAACATATTTATAGCATTTTAAAAAGAGTCAAGAGTCTTAAAAATGAGTCAGTATATCCAAACGCAAAATAACCAGAAAACTCAGTACCTATATGTTAGTCAATTATTTTACAAGGTTTCTAATTTTTAACTTGCCAGTTCCATAAACTGCATGTCTACATATTCTAGCATTATAAAGTGGAATTTGCTGTCTTGAAGAAAATATATACTCTCAAAAATGAAGCAATAGTGATAGCAAATCAGTTAGAGTTCCCAACATTAAAACATATTTTTTAGTTTAAGAAAAAAAAATTGTTCCTCTTGTCAAACGTTCTAACAAACATAATTGCATACATATTTTGTCACGTGAATTCGTGAGAATTCTCGTACGTAATAAATATGTTTCAAATTTCTTCGGTTAGGATGTATTTAAAAAAATTCATCAATGCTAGGGAAAAACTAAAACTTTTGAAAATCTATAATTATTTAGATCATTCAAATGCATTTTGAGCTTAACATTATTCTTTCAACGGAAATTTTAAAGGACAAATATTAAAAAGATATTTAAAACTTTAATTTTAGTCTAAAAAATGCTTCATACCGAAATTAAAATCTCAAACATATTCCATACTTGTTTATATTTTAGGCTCATGATTAATTTTGCTCCCTTTGAGCAGGGCTTATCAACCCTAATCATTATTATTTTTTACTTGTTATGCTAAGAGAATTTGATAGGCAAATGCCCCGGGCATGTACTTCAAATTAAAGTACCTTCGTAACGTAGGCTGATTGGGAAGAGATTCCACTTGGGAAAAGAACTTGGTAAAACAAAACACAATGAAGATAACCTACAGAGATGAGTTCAACCGGCACTAATCAGGCATATCATTTTTTGACTCATTAAAACTGAAATTTCACAGGAATATATTTATGTATTTAATCAGCTCATTTACAGAAATAATCCTTTCTTTCAAATTTTGTATTTTTATTTATTCCTTGTTACTTCACGTTGAAATGAGGCAAAAACTGGCATTTGCACCTACCCTATAATAAGAGGATTAATCTTCTAGAGTCGCAGTTTTCGGTGTGGTGAGATATTTAATGCTATCCTTCACATGTCATGAATCAATCCATATTTACTTTTGACTCCTTTTAATTTCGCTAGAGGATATATCTCTCCTACCTCCTCGAAATTTTCGTATAAATTAGCATAAGTTTTGATCTTACAAAATCCCCCCCCCCAAAAAAAAAAATATGTATATATATCTATATCTATTAACGTAAGACTGTATTTCATATCCAACATTTTACCACTCAAAAACATTTTCTAGCTATGTCTATGTCTCTGAATTTCGCGGAATCTATTTTCCCTAAAGCATGTAAGAACATGAATGCAAGAACAAAAATCTTCTGCTTACATTCAGAAAAACATTTGAATCAATCGTCAACTATATTATTTTGAATATGAATAGAAAATTTTTAAATAATTTTATTCGGATATAGTGATACAACGAAATTTTAGACATATATAACAACTCCAATTCATTGTTTAAAATAATTTAAAATGATCTGCCGAAGTCCTATCTTTGTTGTAACCCAGCATATTTAATTTAAATTCAAAGCATAATTTATTATTAATTTAATTATTTTATTAAAATTTAATTGATATTCAACCCCTTAATAAAATAGAAAAGAAAGAAAACATGCATTGATAGTATTTGAATGAAACAAAAATAAACATATTCCGATAGCAATTCAAACGCAATTATAGTTAAAAAATAATAATAAGCAAATTGTTTAATCTTATTATAATTATCTGAAAAATTGTTTATTGAGTAGGCAGCATTAGTACTCGTTCTTAATCCTTGCAGAATATAAATATTTTAAGGATTTATTTTAAGTATATGTAACTATGATCTTACCTTCTGTTTCAAAACTTTCCATGGATGATTCAGACAGATTTTTATAATTTTAGAACATTGATGAATAACACAATGAAGATTACTTACCTGAAACAAAAAAAAAATATTTAATATATCTGTATTAAGCATCGTAAAAAGTTAGTAAGAAAAAAATATCAATTAAGTTTTTTAAAAAACAGTATTATGAAAATAAAACTTTCTTTTTCTAAGTTATTGCTCAATATAAAATATTGAAATGATTATCATAAAAATTCAGTAATAATAGTACATTAAATTCATAAACGGTTAAGATAAAAAAAAGAATCAACATCGAACTGAAGATAATATGTTTATCAACTATTCTTTATCCCCTCC
Source organism: Cheiracanthium punctorium (assembly GCA_038373885.1). Taxonomy (NCBI): domain Eukaryota; kingdom Metazoa; phylum Arthropoda; class Arachnida; order Araneae; family Cheiracanthiidae; genus Cheiracanthium; species Cheiracanthium punctorium. The sequence continues at coordinate 1,119,170 of JAWZYV010012008.1, forward strand.
CCGCCAATAAAAAAAAAGTCTCACTCTATTTGCAAGTTAAAACACAACTTATTACAGGTTATTTAATTTAGTTTAACTAAATCTGTTATGGTAGTGTTTGACATTTTCCCTCTTAAAATTAACTTCTCTCACGAAGTTTAGAAGGAGAGTTGAAAAGTCCCATCGGAGAACAAAAAATGCTTTAATTTCATTAACGGGCATTTTACATTTTACAGCTCTCGGATTTATCTCAACTCACACTGAATTGAGTAACTTCCAACCTTTCGTGAGTCTCAGTACAAAAGCAAAATCTAATACTTTTATATGCAATAGATTTTAAAAAATCGCAATATTTTATTTACATGCTTAACCCATCGGCTACTGATGGCGGAGATTTGGCTACCCTATACATTCAGATTTCCAGGCTTAACTTAATGTCATTAATAATTAAGTGATTACTGTAAGTAACAGAGTAAAATTTAATAATAATTGTAATTAAGATTGCAGTTTGAAAATGTCGTGCAATTTTTGACAAGAAGTTAAAATAAACCCACCATTTTAGGATCTTAAAAAAAATTAGGGTGTACTTCTACGCATCAGTATTCGTCCCCTTATTGGAAAGTTTTTTTCTGGGCAATTCTTTTTATTTTTAGCAGAAAATTTCATGAAGCGCATAGGTTTTTCGTTTATTACAGTATATAGTGTGCTTGTGAAGAGATATACATTTTTTAAGATCCTGACTCAATTAGTTCATTTTAATTTCACAAAATAGGTATTTCGCTTTTTCATACATCCGTTTACCTATTTCTGTTTCTTTTAGAATTAATAATAACACCCTATCCAAAAAATACGAACTAATTTCCACCGTGAAGAAAAAATCGATCGTTATAAACGAATTTGTAGTACTATTTTATATCGTCTCCATACAATTTTTTTTAACCAAAGCAAAAAAATATTTTCAAAAATTATTGTTTTCCTTTTTTCTCTCTCCTTTTACAACAAAAATGAGCAACGAACTTGGCATTAATATGTTTAATAACGGGGTATTAGAGCATCAGATTTAATTACGTTTTTATAACAATCGCGGATGGGACAAAAATTAAGCGCTAGAGACATATTTTTTTTTCCATCCCAGCTTTTCTTCATTAAAAAAATATAAAGTTAGGCACGTGAGTAAATTTGCTATTTAATCCCATTTATTACGTATAGTAACGATTAAAGGGCTAAATAATATAATACCTCATTTTTTGGAGGGGTGTGGGGTTGATTCCTTGTATGAGCTTTTTTTTTTCGGCGATTTTTAAAAAAATATATTCTTTTTTATTTTTACCTTTTAACTTTTTCTACTTTGCTTTATTATTTTATTTTTTTCCCCCCACCAGACACCGTTAAAGAGCTGTCTTTTGCACGACACAGGGCCGTCGTCATTTTCAGGGGGGGAAACGAGCACCTAAGCACTCGTCGTAATCACCGGGGACCCTACGCACACTTTTCCTGGGGAATTCGGAGGAGGTGAAAAACTGAAAAACACAAACAGACGATAACATAGTTACAGGCAGGAATGAAGAAGAAGAAAACCAATTTTTATCGGAGGGAGGGAATTTCGGGAAAAAAATGGGGAAAAATATTTTTTAAGAGGGTAGTAAGGGAAAAAAATCTGCTTAAGAAAACTAATTAAATGGGCTAAAAAACAAAAATGGCGGATACACGACGTGCTACAATGAAAACCTCTTAAAATGTGACGGTGAGCGTGAAGATGCAAAGCTACTGCTTCATTTTTTTCCCTTTCCTCCCCTCCCCCTTGAATTTTTTTTTTAATTCTTTATTTTTTACTGGGTCATTACTACTAGATGAAAAAACTAATTACCAAGGGCCAGTGACATAATTGTTTTTGTAATCTCTTTCGCTACAAAATGTGCACGAGGAAGGGAAAGAGGGGGGAAAAAGTTGGTTTCAAAGAACCAGAAGGGAAAAAATAAGAGATTTAAATAATAAAAAAAAATAAATAAAAAATTGCGTGTGAGAGAGAGAAAGAAGAAGAAATTGCAGAATATTTTCCGCTAATCTTACCAGATGTTGTAGACACGTTCGTCTATTCGGCGCTGGACAAATTTTTAAATGCAGTTTTATTTATTTCGCGCAATAAAGGAGATATGTTTTGGCGTGTTTTTAAGTCATGCTTATTTAAAAGTGTCTCGTAAATAATTTTTTTTTCTAAGTCGATTTTTTTTTCAGCGGGGGTAAGGGAGAGACAGAACAAATTGTTTTTAACGTTTCGCCTGGTTGTATCGACATGTGTAAGTCTAAACCGTTTTTCCGGGTTAGGTTTAAAGTTTAATATCTTTTTTTAGTTTAGAAATTATAACAAACAAAGCGTAAATTTCATTACGTACTAGTTATCGTGATATCGCAAGAAAACCGCAACAGAACAAAAGTCGAGTTTAATGAATTGTCACTGGCAAAAATGCTTCGCAAGAATGTTTAATAGCAAAATTCTAATACTAGAAAGAAACATATTTTAAATCATATCATAAGGAAAATGCATGATCACATCAATATATTGCATTATGTTTTTTTACAGTCTATATGACAAAGATATTTGTAATATATAAACAAATAAAACATTTAAAATCTGTCATGATAAGATAAACAAAAACTTAGTAATAATTTCAAGAGTAACAAAAATGTGATTTTCTTAAAGAGAAAAGTACAAACTAATTCATGTCAACAGGGGGCAAAGTAAATTATGTAATAAAGTATTGGACTAACTTTTTTTATAGGTACGACAGGGGCGAGTTATGTGGTGTATTCCTTTGCTGGTTTCTAATCTCGAATAAGAAAGTCATTGCTTTTAAACATAAGCATAGAAACATAGATATAAAGTGGGTGTACTGCTTTTTATGTTTATTTAAAAGCACAACATGAATAATTAAAGCATTTGAAACTGTACACTATAATTTTCCTTTGAAAATATGTTAAAAATTATTACTTATGTAAAATTATAAACGTCTCTAAATGACCTTTTAGGTGTAGTGAGCTGCCCCTCCTATCAAACACACACAGAAGAGGATAAGGAAGTTTCTAAAGAACAGCTTAACTCCTTTCCCTACCTCTCCCCAGTAGCATAAATGACCTTTAAAATATTGCACAGACTTTTTAGACTTTAAGAACATTGTTACTGAAATCAAATTACAGAAAAGCGTAGTTTAATTACAGAAAAGCATAGAAATATTCCCATATATCGTGGAGATGAATTTTAATTTTCAAAGAAATTTCAAAATTGTGGGCTCTGCTGATTTTCTCAAAAAATAATAATAATATTCAATATCAAATGGTTAAAAAAAAAGAACTAGAAATACTTTTATACAGAACTCTGAAGCTTCAAAATTTCTAAAACATACACAAAAAATATCTGTAGTAAAATGTGTTCCGAAAGAAAATAACAAGTAACAAAATGCTTACTAAAACAACTACCAGTCGTTACTTCTATTTTGAAAACATGTAACATTTTTTTTTCTCTCACTGGATTTATATGATTAAACCACATACGCAAATCCAGCGGTATAATCAGCTTCAAAATAGAAAAGTTCTCAGCAGTTAAAACGAGAAACTGGGAAAAGAAGAACAAAAAAATACTACTTTCGTGTTACTTTTTCTTTTCTCGAAAAAGTGCCATTGATTTATTGTAATAGTTTTCATCTTTCATTCCTTTTCTCTACATTTATATGACGTATCGCAAAAATAAAAGGAAAGAAGTTTCTGCTTCTTCTTTTAATTAAGTAAATGTTAAATAAAAAGGGTCTTAAAAAGAGCACAGCAATATACTACTCCCTCAACTTCACTCAATTATTGCTTCCCCCGGCACAACTAAGAACTGCCGATTCTTCCCTAATAGTTTTTAACACGCTATCTTTTCTTCACGCTAAACTCATATTCAAGAGAAGAGTTTACTGTTGCCATCTTCTGTAACCGAAAAATTTCCATTCGTGTTCGGAATATTTAAAACCATTAATATTGGTGTTGTGTTCAGTTTTATATATCTCGTTCCGGGGGGAAATGACCGAGATTTTCAACAGTTTTATTTTGGGAAAGAGTGAAGTTAGATTTTTGCCGTTTTTAATGGGCTTAACTCTTCTGGGAAATAAATAAAAATCAAATAAATAAAAAAAATGCTTTTTAATATGAGGGTTTTTAAGCTTGTACTTATTAAGGAAATAATGCGTTTTGGTGCTGAATCACGCAACGATTAAGCTTGGGGGTAAAGAAAAAATTCCGTTGTAATCAGCCATGTTTTCCGATATTTAGGTGTGATTTATTAAAAGCGAATGTGATTTATTTACACGCATTTCGAAATTAAAACAATTTTTGGTGGCATACAGTAAAGCATAAGTACATGTAATATTTTATGCAAATATTAAAAATTTAGTCTACTACTGCAAGGGGGAAAAATATTTAAAAAAAAGCCAGTTTCTTTAGCTTTTGAAAAGAAGTTTGCATTGTAATAAGCTATGTCTGTATGTTTGATAGTTTACATAAAGTTCACACATATTCGTCTATGCATAACTATAGCTATTTAAAAGAATATCCGGGGTTATTATTATTATTATTATTATTAATGCATATTTTGCCTTTATTGATTAGTGATAGAAGTAACCTACTATAATATTAAACTTATAAATTAGCTAAATGCGAAATAAATTTCGGTGCAATTTAACCTTTTCACAGATAATGAACCCAGAAAAGAAACCTGATGTTGAATTACTTTCATACAATATGAAAAAAACTAAGTTATTTGACAAAATACAACTGTTATTTTTTGGTGCAAGAGTTCTAACAAATACAGTAAATGATAATCCATCAGAAATGATACTTAAAAAATAAACATGCGTAATAATTAACAATACTTCTCAGAAATATGATCTAAATTATTTGTCCTTGATTTTTAATGTTCCTGAAATTTTACTATACAGGAATTTCATATTGTTACGATTTCACGTCAGCGATTACTTTATTCAAACAGAGTAGAAAACTCTATACATTAAAAGTGAATATTTATGCAATTTAGATTGATTATGACAGTTAAAAACATGTTTATTATTGTCTCTTAGGAAATAATTGTTGTATATAAAAGTTCCCTTAGGCTCAATATGAAAAAAAAAAAAAACTTTAAAAAAAACTTCCAAGCCAGAATCGTTTCCGAAATTTTTCGATCTTTATAGAAAAGAAATGAGGAAAGTTGAGAAAAATATTCAAAGCAGAGATACAAAAAATCAGATTTTTAAATTATTTTATAATAATTCTAATGCATGTTACATTATTTTTACCGATTTAGATGTTTTGTTTACTAAGTTTATTACAATTATTAATATTTTTATGTATTAGTGCACCGTTAACAGAACTAGTTCAACGTTTCACCGTACAATGGAGCTAAATTAGCTGCATCTTTTCTATGGAGAAACGTTTTCACTATGATTTTTTCCGTTGATTAGTTGAAACATCACGGTTCAACCTTTCTACACAGCAATTTTGTAGCTAATACAGCGCCATTTTCGGGTGAAATGTTACCTACTTTTATTAACAGCTTGTAGAATTAAAGATTTCTGAAATTGAAGAGGAGACACGAGTTGGTAGTAAATTTCTAGAAATCAAAAGAATTCCTACTGGAGATATCTTGTGTCTCTAAATGCCATGCTGGTGAAACATAAATAATAATATATGCATCTGTTTAAGTGTTTAGATTGTGTGGTGCTATAAATTTTTATACTTAATGAAATTTAACATTTTAAAAATTAATACTTTTTTCTCAAATATGTTTGTCAATGATGTATTTGTATTAAAATTTAACAACTTTCAAATAATTTATACGAAGGTGGAGGGGGGGGTTAATCTATCGAGACGAACTCTATTAGGCTTCGATTTTAACTAATTTCGGCGAGAATCACATTTTTAATTCAGCTTCCTAAAGTTTTCATCAGAATTTCAAGTTTATTGTTGTATTTTTCCCGCATAACCCATCATGCACATGATAACTCTCATTAAATGAGCCATACAAGAGTTGAAAAAGTTTTCGAACTCCAACATTATATATAGATTAGGTTTAAAAAAATTATTCTATCTAAATCAAAAATTGTCTGACTAAAACTCCAAGTTCCAGGTCTAAAAAAATTTTTACTCCAACTTAAGCTTTCAATCCAATAAAATACTTAGCCTATGGCTTCAGAGCTTTGGCTTCAATTTGCAGTAAAATTTCTGTGCACTGCACATTCGGTACAAAAATACCCACAGCATGGAAGCGCAATCACAAAGAGTAATTGATTTCAAAATAAATAGTCTTTTAAAAAATTGCAACGAAAATCTCCAATCCGTTTGAAACTTGTTATGATTTATCTGCATTCCATATGACGCTAATACAGCGGAACATTTTTTACAGATATTTTCAACACAATATGTATTTTACGATTTTGATTTAAGCATTGTCACGCTATTTCATTTTAAGCGAGTTTACATATGCAAAGTACTCTGATACAATAGAAAATAAAATACAAACTCGGAGAAGAAATAGAAATTTAAAATTTCGCTCTGATAAATATGAAAATTCCTCCCGTTTACAGCCTTAACAGTTTTTCCGAAAAATCAATAAATATTTATCAGTGAACTTCTAAAGTCTAGTCACGGAAAACTACAATTAATGAATGAACTTTCGGAATATTTGTAAACAGTTCTTTCGCAACAAAGATACAATTTCCATATTAAAAGGGGGGGGGGGATTTACATTCCTACGTACAAGAGCAGTATGTATTTAGTATACTGATAAAGCGAAATTAACAGTAATGTAATTTTTGGATTTACTGTCTGATGCAATGAGAGAAGCACATATTTGAAAATGAAATCATCTAGCTAGTCAAGGCTAGTAGGGTTCCCATTATAGCTTGTTATTTTAATTTTTAAAGTACATGCTATGAAGAAGACTTATTTTGGATGAGGTAATTTAAAACAATTACAAGGTTTAGTTTCCGAAGTGATGTAGTATAGTGGCAGAGCGTTCTAGTGTAGAGATGAGTACACTTTATTTTTTATGTCTTAAAAGATGCATAGTTACAGGATGGTGGTGGCTGGACGATGTTTTGCTAGGATGGTAGGAAGATGAGTCTATAATTTGAAGTGAAGTTAAATCGAATAATGATTAAGAGGTTGGCGTAAAGTTAAATTTGGCATATCAAAGGAATGCCCAAAATAGAGCCAACAAGACCTTTACTCTAAATGAAGCCGAAAGACCTCGGGATAATCTTAGTCAACAGAGAGATGTCAAGACAAAAAAATTGAGCAGGGCACCCAACTATTGAAATAAAACTAGCCAAATTTACAGTAGACCCGAGTGTCAGAAAATTAGCTCAGCAAAATTTTAACTGATGCGAGTCCATATGTGGTAATAAAAGAAATAAAGTACTGTACGCGTATAAAAAGGCTGTTAAGCATAGATTCATATTAATTAAATCTAAATGCTTTGCATGAGAAACAAATGTTTCTTAATAGCTAGGAAAGCGAAGGAAATGCAACCGACGTCGACTTAATCATGACACAGAAAAAGGAGTGAAAGTATATTTTAAGCATTACAACTCGGATAGAAAAGCAGTTAACTGAAACTGAACATGTGGAGAAAAGCGTAATACAAAATTTTGAAAGCCAAAGTAATTAAAAATGAGAAGATAAATAAAAATTAAAATGCTTGATTTTAGATAGATTCAGTTTAAGAAACTGAAACAAATGACAGTTAGTATAAAACATGTGATCTACGTAACACATACCTGTAAAACTTACCAATGACTTGCATTGTCGTTTATAACTGTCTCAGTAAATAAAAGGTTCTTTTTCTAAATCGGTTATCTAGTTATTGTTTGTCAGCATATTTAATTTCTATATACATGAAAGGTTTTTTTTCTTTAAGCAAAGGCTACGTAACGCGAGACACTTAAGGCCTTTGACTGTTTTAATCCTGATCAGTCTTCAGCATAGGACAATGGTAGTTCCAAGATGCACAGCATCCCGAGACATCATTTAAACTTTTTTCTAACTTCAGCCGTGAACAGCCTGCGAAGACACACTAAACTTCATCCCTTAGGAATTTCAACTTATGTCCCAGTGTTCCATTTCACTGGCAACATTTCTTATTACGAAGACTGATACGAAATTTATTGCTGTATCTAATTACGTGCAGGAAAGATTTGCATTAATTTGTAACTCGTGTTGTTCCACGTAAATTTATATTTCGGGTAAATTTTTTATGAGCTGATACACCTGAATTTAGTGCCATCAAGTCTGTTTATAACAAATCTCTCTCATAATTCAACTTTTTCCCCCTATACAATCGATTCACTTTATAACCAGAAATAAGTCAATCAACAAAGATTTTTACAACTATGCTCATTATTATAAGAATATTCAAGATGACGAAATCAAATATGTTCTGTGGTGTTAATGCACATTATTCAATTTTTTTAAATTACTGCAGAGACTAAATCAAGCCTACATCAGCAATGTAAACAAATAAAAATTAATGCATTTTTTCATAAAGTTACAAGAGCCGCTTTACTAAAAACCAGCAATGGGGAAAAAAATCAAGAACAAAAAAGAAAAATTAACACTCCAGCGCGACGAATATTAAAACTGATGCACCATACATCAAGAAACAGGTGGAAGAAATACGCGACCCTTTTATAACCAAATCAAAATTGACAGGCTTAACAACATTAAGCTCATATTTTACCCTCCCCCAATCTCGGCTTAATACCTTTTCCTCCTGTACTACTCGAAGAAGAGTAAGCAGAAAAAGGAGGGAAAAAATATTTAAAATAAAAACAGAGAAAATTATACAATTTACCTAAAATAAATCACCCCAATTTCTCCTCTTTTATTTATTACATAACCTCTTACTACCCCCCCCCTCACGCGCATACACACACCTACGGTAACAGGGATCGCTTTTTCAAGAGGCCAGCCTCCAAGCTATAAAAGTAATTAAACCCCAAAAATGTGTCGGCTCTCATTTACAAATAAGCCCTCTTTACAAAACACAGAGCAGGGGCTTCTTGTAAGAGTAATTATGAATCCATCTTTAAACGAATGCTTTGCTAAATCATATTTCAGTTTCGCACTTACCTCTGTTGCATTTATTAAAACATGCATGGATAATATTTATGCGGGTTTATATATATATCTATATAAATAAACACGTGAATCAAGGCTTGCTTAATTTTTTTTAACCCATCAAGGGCTGTTCAGGGGGTGGCAAACCGGTGGGTATTAGTGGAGTACATTTTTACACGTTTTTCTGCTTTTTCTCACATTACCTAACGCAATATTTTACGTCGCTAGCAGGATAGGTAAGAGGGGGAAAAAAAAGCTATTTACTTCGTCCAAAAAATGTCCGCCTTATTTAAAGTACATTAAGTTTGATTCATAGTTCGTTTTAATGATAAATACTTACCTGAAAAAAAATGGCAAAAAGCTTTATCCGACAAATGAAAGGTTTTTTGACAGCGCCGTAGAAAAGTGGCGCAAGAACAGAAAGGCATGGATGTTACCGAGTTAGCGACGCAGTTTTTTCTGAACTCGCTGACTGAAAATGTATATTAAATTTCATTTTTCTTTGCAATTGACTGAATCTTGCAATTCATGTTTCAAGATATTTATCTGAATGTTTTCCATTTGTTAAAATTTAAAAAGCAGCACTGCGAAAATGTGAACTCATAAATTTATACCTAAAAAATGTTTGGTTTTAACAGGCTTTGAAACAATGTTCTAACTTAACCCCTATGAAATGATGGACACGGAAAAGTTAACACCTAAGACGGGAATCGTTCGCGGACCTAATTTGTGATAGAATAAATAGTTCCTTATCCAGTACACCACCTATCGGCTGTTGTGATTAAATATCAAAAGTGCAAATTTATGAACACAACTAGGTCTCATCACTAATGTTTTGTCTGTTTGTGTGATTATGGCAATGCTACGCTATGGCGATCTGCGAAGGATGGGGGTGCTTTGGTAGGAGGACTTTCTAAGGAGCACTAACGTATATATTGCGTTACATCTGGTGAAAACCTACCAAAACTCCAGACCGTTAGATAGACAGCCGCGCGATGGGACCCGAACCCGGGACCTTCACACTACGGCCCTCTATCATTTTCAGCGACATAACCACTGTGCCTTGGTGAGGCCCATTAATGTTTTGGAGTTGTATTAGAAGATATGAAGAGTGTAAATAAAAAGACAGGAAATGTTTTCATAATTAAGTCTTTTTGGAGTTGCAGTGGGAATGTTAAGAATAAAATTTTACATTCTTTAAAAAAGCTGTGGATAAAATATTTTTCATAATTAAAGCTTTGGAAAGAAGTATAAAAAAGTAATAAAATTTAAAGCTCAAACAAAATATTAATTTTATGATTTTTTATGCGAGTGTAATCTATTTTTTAGATCTTGATTGCAGAATTAAAAATTTACATTCAGGTAAAATGCCGCTTATAAAAATATTTTTCATGTTCAAAGTTAGAGGAATATTGTAAAACTTAAAATATAAATTTGTACAAATTGCAGCCAATTTAAATATTTACTATAGCAGGGTCTTTAAATCAATACTGGAGAATATTGTTGTATTATAAATCGACTCATTTATATTAATTGTACTGTACTTAAGGCTTGAGAGCAGGATTTTAAGACAAGACGTAAATAAGCTATATACGATAAAGTGTTTTTTTTTTCTCCGTGTCTATCAAGGTAAATGCGATTTTTTTTAAATATGTAGAATGACATTTTTAAAGATTTTAGAACAGGTTAAAATTTTATGAAAATTACGGCAAATCCATCTTGAACGCAACTCGAGAACATAATACTATGCATATGTATATATATATATATTGCAGAGATTAAAATATTTCCAACGTATGTGATTTCATTCATATAAATAGTTAATTTGTAAATTTTAAGAGTAGAAGTTTCTGTTGGTTATGTTACAAATAAATGATTTTCTGAAACATGTGTCGTAAACTGTAAATAGTGCGAGAGCACAAAATTTTCGTTTAGGATAGATTTTTCTGTTATGAAATATTAAACATCATAAAAAATATATACCGAAAGAAATCATCCGTGGAAATGAAAATAAAGAAAATTACAAAAAATTGTTTTAAATTACAAAAACGTTTTTATTCTTTGCCTGCTTTGTAGAGAAATGGAGAAAAAAAGGTGGGAATATTGCGTTTTAATTATGCATTCAATTTCATTATTTTATGTTTCACAACTTCCATTAAAACACTCAATTTAACCCATTATTTATACAGGATAAATTTTAATCGGAGTGTTTAAGAGTGAACCGCAGAAAAAACTTTAGTGAAAATTAATTAAAAAATGGGTGTTTTTTTTTTTCTAATACAATCTTTCAGTGCAACGGGTTTAAGTGGCTCAAATCGCGAATTACATGGTCACAAGTTTAAGAATTATTTAAAGATATACCTTGTTCATTTTTAGAACTTTTAAAAATTACTAATAAAATTAATCGAATGCTGCTATTAGGGTGTATAATGAACGGAATTATTTATATTTCATTCGCTGTTTAGTATGTAGACATTTTTTTCCCCTTTCACAGTGAAAATAATAAACTTTCTGTTAAAAGTTGAGTAGCTTGAAGTAAATAACAGTACCCTTATAAAAGTTTCAATTTTACTATTTTGCTGACATTTAACCTTAAATTTTGAATTGTTCAGTGAGAAATTAAAATTATATTTTACAACTGTTTCAGGGGGGAAAAAAAGGTTTTTCATTTATTTAGAAAGTCGATACATTATATATTTATTACATTTTATATTATCACTAGCTGACCCGGCAAACGTTGTTTTGCCATATAAATTATTCCTAGGATTATTTTAGTAGAAAGAAATGACTAACTTATTGTAAGTTTGTGAGGATGTGGTATATGAGTGGAAGAGGCATGGAGCGCTGTGAACCATGCTGGAATATAAAAATAACACAATACCAAACATATATTTTTAATTCATTGTAATTTATTCTTTAAATTTATATATATCGCTAATTACAATAATTTTACTAAAAATAATATCAATCCCCTTAACGCAATAGAGTATACAATATTTTTTGTTATCCCATCTTTAGATAACACAAACAAACTGGACGCCCACTGTATGGTTTGCCCACTCGAGAGCATGCCACGTATAACTGTCCGTGTGAAAAACATGGCGTGCTCAAATCTAATCCACAAACAGACATAGTTTGGACTTGAGACTTATTGATAGTCATTCCATAAAAAATTTTGCCCCCCCCCCCCCAAAAAAAAAGGATGAAAATCTGAAACACTTTCAGATTTTAAATACGCACTATAGTGCTATATATTAAAATCGTATCATAATTTATGCGTCGTCCCTATTTTTCGTCCTTATTCCATTAAGTTGGAAAGTGTTATCATTATTCATGAATGTGCTGTATTTTTCTTCCTTATTTTATAAAACCCATCTTTGGAATCGAAATCTATCTTGAAATCGCCTACTCAAACTATTTTACAATCTTCGCCAAGTATATCACAACTATACTTCACCGTTTTATATATTGTTTCCTACTTTAACGCCTCGACTCTCGCCAAGGAGGCGATGATTAAACATATGCAGTTACCATGACGATTTTTTGCATTTATGTAGAAATCGTAATTTAGAATTAAAATGGCGATTTGTAACAAAATGTAAGTACAGCATGCCGTTACATTTTTATTTATTTTGGATTACCAATTAATGTCGTTTTAATAATTAAATGTCTTCAAATTCCTTAACTGGCGCGTTGAAACGGTACTTACGTATTATCCCGGCGGTCACTTCCGCCAAACTACTTTTTCGTAGATTTTAAATACGTTGCCATTCGTATTCCAAACCATCAACAATTTCGTGTGCCCGGCATTTATCTTGGTGAAAAATTGCTTGTCTTGGCGGACAGCCGGGATAATACGTAAGTACCGTTGAAACTTGTGCATAACTCCCAGAGACCCATGACTGCAAAGCTCGCCAAAGTACGGGGATTTTTTAGGTTGGCGAGAGTGGGGGCGTTAAAATAGGAATCAACGCTTTCTTGTACCATAAAACACATCTTTGGAATCGAAATCTATCTTAAAATCGCCTACTGAAACTGTTTTACAATCTTCGCCAGGCATATTCCAACTATACCGCAAAGACATTTTAAATGCTGTTTGGAATGGGCATCATAATCCATGAGTGTACCGTGTTTTCCTTTCTTGTTCCACAGAGCACTTCTTCGGAATAGAAATCTATATTAAAATCGCCTAATAAAACTCTTTTACAATATAAGCCAGGCGTTTTCTAACTATACGCGAAATATATTTATAATAAATTGTCACGTTTTGGCACCACATTTAGCGATCCATTATCAAAAATTGCAAACCTTGTGCGACATTCAACATTTTATTAACGCCCCCCCCCCCCTCTCCACATTATCTGGCAAACACATTTGAAAAGTGACTCGACACGCTAATGTCTACACAGAAATCCTGATTGAAATTAATAGCACTCTGGGGCTAGACATTTTGGGGTGGACCGCCCTTATGACTTAGGGGTATGAGACATAGTTAAAAACCTATTCTCAGACCTAATGAATATACATAGAAAATTTCATTAAAATTGGTCGAGTTGTTTCGGAGGAGTTAGGTGACTAACACTGTGACAGGAGAATTTTATATATTAGAAGATGTGACAATGATTTGTGTCCATAAATAAAACTAGCAACAATCATAAATCTACCGAGTGAATAATACGTTTCAATATTGCTGATTATTAAACCCCGCAAAACATTGTTAACTTTCGCAAAAATTATCTCAACATTCTGTTAGTGAAGAAATATCACCAAGACACACATAAATGTCTTTTTAAAAAACTTATTAATTACTTAATTTATGCATTTTTCATACATACAGCTTTATGTATGAAACAGCTTTTTTGGCAGTTTTAACAGCTTTTTTGCCTGTTTTACTCGATTTAATACAGCGTATCAACAGTTTACCCAGCATAATCTAAACATATATATATATATATATATATATACATATATATATATATATATATTTTTTTTTTTTAAGTGAAAAAATAAATACTTCTTCGGGGCATAATATGAACGATTTTTTTCTTGCTTTTTAATCAAAAAATGTACAAAAGCCCTACGATTAGTCTTCATCTAGAAAAATTTCCCCTAAATATTCCAAAATTTCCCAGCACAGACGTTACACAGAATTACTTGCACCATATTTCTCCGTACACCTCCACTCTATTAGAGGGCATTTAACACATTCTTTAAACAAGCCTCGACCCACCCCGCACTATAAACCCCCTTAAAAAAATAAGAAACAAAAAAATACTGGAGGCTGCTATGCCAAGGAACATATTAATGCCATAATTCAATCAGTTAGGGCGACAGAAAACAGAATCTATGCTATAGCAACATTTTTTTCCCGCTCTTACCGGCTCGAATTAAAAAAAAAACTATCTAAATGTTACTTTTTCTACACCGTTTCTTCTACCCCCCTTTCACATTACGTCATGGATAATTAAGCTCCTGCAGTGTATAATCCAATAATCCAGGAGTACACAGGCCTGTGCTGTAGATTTTATATATAAATGTATCGGCAGGGTAAACCACGTATGATTAAGGCCCACCTATCTAATGATTGCGAACAAACTTAGAACAAGGCATACAATAAAAACAGCCTGATTATCGACAATTATTACGCTTTCTTTCTTTTTTTTTTTCATGGAAAGGATTTTTTTTTCCCGCGCGAGTTTTTCCCCCCAATTTTTTTCCACCCGCCTCCCTTCGCACTAGCTTTTTCAAGACATTAGGACGTTAAGTCACATGCAAGGCCTGACATAAAAGACGTTTCAGAAACATTTTTTCTTTTTTTTTTTCCCCTCCTCTCAAATTATTTTAGCACGCAGGTAAATTCGTTTTGACCAATAAATCATGAAAATAATATTAAAAGGTGACAGGAATAAATGTTTTTAGTGGGTAATGGCTTTATGCGAGTTAAATTTAATTTCTCCCCCTTCCTTAGCAGATTATTATTTTTTCTTTCTCTTGCAAAAGATTAAATTGTGTGTTAATGATTTCTGTAAAAAGGTACTAAGAAATTCAAAAAACGGGTTTTTCATTGTAAAAAAGAAAAGTGCAATGATCCGTCATTTAAAAGAAAAAAAATACTGACAAACTTTTAAAATCGTAATTGATAATTGAATTAAATAGTCGTGAAGCAACGATTTATGTATGATAAACTGAAACTTATTTAAATGTATAAAAATGCAATTATTTTTGGTAAGTTAATAAATACCCTCCCCTTCCACCCCCACCGAAAAAACGAAAACAAAAAACAGTTGATAATGATTAATTTCTTTATACGTGTTTTTAATCGCATATGAAAGTTAATGGTTAAGTTCATTGGCGGATCCAGAGGAGGGATGGGGGCCAAGACAGGGGCAGGATCCCCCCCCACCCTCCAGACGAATCAACTTTGCACAGTAGAAGTTTGGCTTATTTTGTAAGCTTAAATGAATTTATAAGAAAAAGGAGGCCAAAAAATTTTGTGTCCACACCTTTTTTTCTTTTTTTTTTTCTTTTCTGGATCTGCTACTGGTTTCCATTTTCTTCCTCCAAAACATATTGGTACTCATTCATAGTTCTATATAGTTTACATTAACTATGTCAGCAAAGAGAGTTTGAACCCTATCTAAGCATGACGGTGTCAAATGAACTTTTCAAATGTGTATCAATAAAAGTTGAGTGTTTTAATATTCATTTATACACAATATTGAACTATTAGGTTGTAACGAAAGTTTCCCGCCACCTCAAACATCGTCAGCACACAGTTCGCGTTGGCGTATTTGCTCATATTTTGTCAAACGATTTTTCGCATTTGGAAGAAAGAGACTTACTTTATAACACTATGGTGTGAAATCTGTAAAAAATATAGTTATCATAAGTACAAGGTGTCTCAAATGACACTATCACTCTAGAGGATTAGAACCATCATTGACTTCCAGTTGTGTTGCAAAAAGTCAGCTACAGAATATCAACGAATTATGAGTACAGCTTTAAGTACTATTGTTGTATCATGTGACACTGTGCAGGTTTGATACCGAAAGTTCATAAACAGTTATCTAAGGAGTTAGAAGTGAGTTTTTCAGGCAGATTTGGCGGAAAGCTTTCGTTACAACCTGATAAATCACATTATTAATGTTAGACATACAAATCCTGATCCACTATAAAATTTCATAATAATGTGTCTAGATACGGGGAGGGGGACAGTACTCGAATTTTTGAAACGTCCAACTGGTAAACTATTAGGTTATCATAATTAAATATGAAATATCACATACATCACATTTCAGAGAAACTATTTTTAAAAATTTGATGGATGAAAGAGAGTATGCAGAAGTATGTACGTAGAGTAAAGAGAAAAAATATTATAAAAAAAAATAATATGAAAAGAAATTCAGATTTTAATTCAAAAATAAACTTTAAAATCAAATAAAGTATTTTTATTACGTATGTTATAATGATAGTGGAATACTTTTACATAAACACCTACGTAATTAAAAATTTTATTTACTTGATTTTTTTTTCGAGTCAGGAGTATAAATCATTACCCCAATCCAGCCTCTCTAAATCAATTAAATATGCATTGAGATTTCAAAATAGTACATATGTTAATGACAATAATAGAAATTTATTAAAAACAAAAAACTGTATCGTTTATCAAAATAATAGCACACGAATTTTTTAAACTACAATTGAAGTTATGTTTCTTAGAGAAAGGTAATGTATTAAAATTAAAAGTAAAGACTGGCATTGTAATATATATACTAACATTATTATTTAATAATTCAGGATATTGAAATAAGCATACAATGATAACAAAAAGGTACAAAAATTATTTACATTTTTAAAGTGAAATTTAAAAATTAAGCCTTATTTATAATCATTTCAAACTATCAAATAATAATGAGAAAAAAGAAGATAACATTTTTCCGATGAAAAGATTTTTATTTTCCATGAAAGAATTTTAATAATGAGAAACTGATTTACTTAATATGATATTTAAAATACATTTACAATTAAAAGAAACTGCGGACTGACAATTCCTGAATTTCATCTTTATATTTATAAAAATATATATATATTTTTTGTAAAGCCCTTTTATTTTACGCTTCATTGTAAATAATTTATTTCTTCATTTATCACACAGCTCATTTCCAATAATTTATGCTGATTCTTTTGTTAAAATTTAAATTAAAAACTTATTTCATAAATTTTCTCACAAAAGAAAATTGGAGGACGAAAACAGTCCACAACAAAGTTATCTCTCCCTCCTCCTTTTTATTCAGTACATAGCCAAACTTTTATAGTTACTATAAACAAATTTTTGCAGAGTAAAATATAGCAGAGATATGCTTTATTAAACTTAAAACATTAACTTTAAAAGGAATTTTAATATAATTTTAAATCAAACATTCAAACAAAATCACATTTCAAAACTATTCTATAAAACTATAAGTAATTTTTGGCGAATTCAGTTAAACGTACTTGCTTTATATTTCAAGATGGAATAAAATATGCAAATTTTCTGTAAAGTCGCGCATTTATACATATAATAATCAGACAAAATATTCGTACCTCATTCTCACATTAATCCGTCAAAAATTCTTGATAAATTCCATTATTTTCAGTCACAAATATGAATAAATCTATTACATTTAATATAAATTCAAAATAGATCTATCCTTTTGATTTTTCAATAACAGAGCTGAAACAAAATATTTCTCCTACTTACGCAAAACATACTAAAATCGCCCAATGCTACACTTTATAAACTTTTATTTAGATAAAACAAGCCCTATATATATATATTCCGAAAATAAACACACAAAGAAATATAAACTTTTGCATGATATCGAAATTATATTTGCGAATAATATTAAAATCTTTAAAGTAAAACTCATTTCCTTTTATTGATGCAAGAAACTACCTTTTATAAACATTCCAAATGTCACAGCTTGCTAAATGGTGTTTTGATTTGAATTTCTGAAGTCTGTTCTATTCCAATTCATTTTGTATTTTTTGCTTTCTTAGTTCCTTCGTCTTCTTTGCTTCATTCCTTATTAGATCTTCGTCAACTCCGAGGAATCAATTTAAAATAGATGTTAGTTTTATGGTTTTACAGGTTTCATAAAGTAAGTTTATTTTTGCGTGAAAGAAAATTTTCTGAAGATCTTAAAAGAATTTATTAAAGAGTTTTCGTATTAAATCCTAGGAGCTTCAGTCCGTTGATTACTTCACGTGAGATTTCCGGACAGAATGTTAGATTAATTTAAATTCTGGTTTTATTTTGAATGTGAAATTTTGTAAGAATTCAATAGCGTGTATTAATTTTTGTTAGTTTTCTTTCCACAATTTCACGGTTGATTTGTTTATCAGTGTAGAATTCATTTTAATGCGTCACATCGGACTTAAAATGTAATATTTTTTCGAAATATATGAAAAAGGCAATGCAATGGCATCGCAATTTTAAAACAATTAATTCCCTATTAAATGTAAGTATTGGTTTTGTCAAGCATTTTTAAAATATTTTTTTAAGGTCTTACTTCGTGTAAAATATAATGAATCTAAAAAAAAATTATGTATATTTAATTTTTTTTTTTTTGGGGGGGGGGAGCAAATGGAATTTTATCTTTCATGTACTCATAAACAAAAACCTACTTTAGACCATTGGTGCGACCTACGGGCTTTTTGATAACACTGTTGATGTCCCACCACAATTATTATCAATAATTTATATCCTCACCAGAAGGTGGGGTATTTCAGAATATTGGGACCCTCTTGAAAACGGCTGGCGATCGCTGAAAAGACTTTCGGAACGGCAGATTTAGCGGGTACGCATACAACATTGTTGAATCAAGTTATTGTTAGCATATTGTTAAATCAAGAATCGATACCGAAACTGACAGGTTAATAACCCGGCGCTTTATAACCATTGAGTGCCGACCAATGGTCGAGTAGATAAGACGCTGAACGCATTCTTAAATGACTGAAGTGTGGAGGCTTAGAGTTCTGTCTTACCGTGAACGTGTCGATCTAACGGTCTGGAGTTTTGGGCGGTTTTCTCCAGATATATTCTAACGCGTATTCTTCGAATACGCTTAAAACACCGTAAAAGTCCTAGTGTTATTTCTACACTACAATCACCGAGCAACTAAGTCCCTTGGACTTCTGATTTTAGAGTTTTAAAAGAACGCAGCGTTATGTTCTTCTCGAGTGAAATATCGCCTAGGTTACTTATGACTGACGAAGGTACGAAAATAGTCCGAAACCGGTCCAGTGATACCTAATGAAGGTTCAATTACGGAGAAGAATTCACTAAAGTTTGGATCCCGCAAAAATTAATAGAGCAGTATTAGAAAAGTAATAAAGATGCAGAACATTTCCATTCTAGCACATTCCCGTGGCAAACTGTAGTCAAATTTCCAGCACCTCTTTTTTCAAAGACCATTTCATTCGTAGTAAGCATATCTCCGTAAGAGGGTGTGACTACTGCTATTGAAAGATCTAGGGGTGGATGCGACACGAAACGACAGAGATTTACAGCTTTTATGCGAGACGAGATAAAGCTTTGAAGCTATATTGGCCACACGAGACAGGCCTATTTTTCGTCTAGAGTCCACCCCTAAAAAAAACCATTAAAGCTTTTAAACCACCCGTATTCTTTCGGAAAGGGGTGCGCGATGAAGATCATATATCTAATTTTAATTATCATTTAATTGTGTTTCTTTAATGTAATCTATCCAAAATCAAGAATTCTAAAGTACATTTCTGTTCGCATTTTTCTGTCACTTCGGCTTTTAATCTGTATATTTGCTTTTTTCCGTATGCATTATTCTTAATTGTTTATTTTTCTCGTCAGACCTTTTGGAACCGTTCTAGGCTAAAAATAGATTATATTACGTCCGTTTGCAATAGCAACGGCTTAGTGCTTACTCCCTCTTTGACATAGTGTTGGCGTTTGTTATTTTTTGATGCCCTGCCTCTTCTTTAAAATTATTTGTTCGCGGTTTCATCACTTTAATTTATTGGATTGACTTTTAGGGTTGCTCTGTAATTGCCGTTATTTATCTCGGCCAAGTTTTTGTTCTCGCCGAAGTGAAATCCTGTGTTGGCGTAGTTTTTAAATCATTCCATTTTTTTTATCACTGTCCTTGTAAGACTTTTTGGATTTTCCTGAGCCACCACTAGCCGTTGTAATAAGTTTATATTTTAATAGTTTCCTTTAAGTAAAACAGTTTTGAGTATTTTAATGTATTTTTCTTATGTTGCGACTAAGTATAACGAACCTGGATTTCTAACAGTCACCACTCAGTTTAATAATATAAAATAACCTAGGCAACTTTTTCTTCCAGAGGAGAGGGGGGGGGGGCTTTTTCATACTCAAGAACGAAAATTCAGAGGGATATAACCTTTATATATCTGTCGTTTGCATAGTGGGTGTACGTTATAATAGTTCAACAAGCTCAAAAAGCGATTATTCGACGAGCTGAAGCACTAATACTTTCACAAAAAATAAAGACTAACACGTGCAACAACAAATTATTAACTATCACAGCAATAGCACTACTCAAATCGCGATGGCAATCGTATCGCTCTGCTTTCTATATCCGCAGTCACTCACGCTGAACTCATAGCGAGAGAGACTCTGATATTCATAGATTCATAGCAGCAGGTCGTGACGTCACATTTCTCGAACTTCCTCCTAACTTCTTTCCCAACTGAGATACAGCCAAAATTCTACTACTCTCGAAAACTTCATTTTGGTCGCCAAATTCGTCGTCAAGATGCCAAAACGGTCGCCATAGCCAAAGGTTCACAAACTCATTTCACATGCAAGAATGCCTGTAAAACTCTCTTTCCAGCAACGCATATTAATGCGGGAAAACAGCATTACAGTTGTGCAACACTACTGTGGTGCATCTCTACACTTGGCCGAAAGTTAACTGATTTTGAATAATGGCTTTCAACATAAGGGCTCAACTTTGAAGCACAATCGCTTCAGCAAACTGCTCGGCTCTCCATACAAACTATCAATTCGGGTCTAAACTTAAAATCCAATTACCTCATAAAATATTTCTGATGCTTCTCAACCAGGCCTCGGTCGTTATCCACGTCAAGGCAGGTGCCTCATTAAAATCCATCATTCGTCAATGTCAGAACATTCTCATCAACAATGAGTACATTCTTCATCCGTTGTGAAATCGCGGGGCTGGATTTTTTTTTAGGTCTGAGCCCTGCCGCACAGACCACAAGTGTAGGTTTTTTCTCGGAGAGCATTCTCTATTTAAGTGGAACCATAAAAATTGGAGAATGGAGAAAAACGGATGTCAAAATCATTTAGCTCGAAGGAAATTGAAAAGAAATTAACCAGATGTAAAAAGAAAGAAAATTCATCAAATGAGGATCATTTTTCTCGTAAAAAAAAAATCATTTGAGAGGGAAAAACAAAGAAAGTAAAATATTTTTACAATTTATCTAACGACTGAAAAATTGCGCTTTTTATTTCCTCCTCTTCAAGCACACATCTGTAAATAATTATCCTTCGTTTAGATGCAAAATTGCATTAATAGGAAAAGGTTTTTAAAAAGTAAAATCTTGATGTAATAATTATAATGTCGTCATTAATCGCGATAGCGGAAAAATTTTCTTACCTGTCAATAACTTCGTCTAAATATGTCTGATGTACAGGGTGATTCAAAATAACGTGGGCAGAATGAAGGGGCTAAGCAGGCATACGGTGCAGCTGTGATGCAATTTCTGAAAATCGTCAGTGTTAATGCGGATTAAAATGTACAGGGGGTACTCGAGATTCGTACAGCTCCCCCAGTTTTCCATAGCATTTAACTATCAGTTAGTGTGAATTAATGTAGTTCCTAGAATATGTTATTCTTAAATTTAAAAGAAAATGTATTATTTGAATATTTCTTTAAAATAACACTTTTCTTTTATCTAGGTATTTTTCTTTGTAAATCTTAATTTGGGATTAGCATCCATTAACTTATTTTGTATGAAGTGAAGATAGATAATACTACATGAGCTTTTAAACGTCAAAAGGACATTTGAATTGCTGCATCTTTAATATTTAGCTTTCTAACCGCACACATATAGTTTAGGTATGCCATTTCACTTTTTAAAAATTAAAAACACGTGACTAGTGAAATTTTAGCGATTTCTTTCAACTGAATTTGTTGCCTTTTACTAAAAAGTATTTGACAACACAGATTAAGGCAGGACGTTTTTCGAAAGTTTGTCCATTTCGTCGAGAAGTCATTTAATCAATAATCTAATAAAAATGCATCGGCAAATTTATACATCGAAAAAAAGAAAAAAAGAATAATAATATCGCCTATGTTGAAGTGAAGCGAATTTTAGTAGAGATTGAGAAGCCAATGCTAAAGTGCACACAGCTTGATTATTTTTTTCTCTTGGTACAATGTTACTGAATTTCCACAAGCTTTATTTTCGATACTTTATGAGCGTTCGGAAACATCTCTTTTCCCTTCGAGAAGAGCCGATGCCCAGCTAGTTCTGAATAAACGTGACTTTAAAAATTGTTAACATGCAAGAATCTCATGCATAACCATGTTCATAAATAAAATAAGCTAAAATCAAGTCATTGCGTGCACAAACAACGTCTGGGACTAGTTTTTTCGAAGTTGCTCAGTCACTCAAGTAATGTGACATTAGCCCAGCTCATTTCGGTGTGGGAATTTCGTTGAAAATCTTTTACCGCATCTGATGACATGATAGCGACTTAGCAATGAAGCAACCAGCTACGTTACACTTATCAGACAGCAATAAGTAAAGCTCTTTAGCAGTTAAATAAATGTTAGTTATGTTAAATAAATAAGCATTTGCAAAAATCTGCATACTGATTATGATATCAAAGAGAAACTTTGAGCCCCATTTACAATGCTACGAGCTAAATACCGATTTGTCAATATGTAAGTTCCTATTCAAATCGCTGTAATTTAGATAATTCGTGGCCAGCTCAAATTCAAATACTTGTGGAGATTAATGAAGAAATTTGCAAATTTCTCACATACGATACTTATTAACGTGCGAGAAAATTTTCACGTTTAGACGATTAAAAATTCTGGTCTTGGGCATGCAAAAAGTAGCGCACACATCTGAAAACTCATTCTTGTAATCATTGTAAAGCATATTTACCGGTAGCTTTCACAGGTTAAAATATACGAACACTACATCTAACCAAAAATAATGTGATAATTTGGATTTTGACGCATTCCAATTTCGAATTTCTAAATTAATTTTTAACTAATCGTTTTTCAGTTTCGGGTACGGATAAAACGTGTTTGAATTCGCAGCTACCACTGAAGATTTTCTCAGTGGTAGATTGATGGAGATAACCATCTAGTTGTGAATACAGGAGAGGGTTAACCCTTTAACGCGCATTTATCCCGCTCTGGGAACACCAAACTCTGACGTTTTGACTGTTGTCAGTCACGAAGAATAGATTTGATTGCTATAAAAATAGTTGCGGGTGACATATCTCCACGAGAATCCTTTACTTTTTAGCACGTCATTTCCCGTAAGAAAATTGTCACGATTATTTTTAACAGCACTGACATCTGCTGAAAAATGGAAGAATGCGAGAACAGCTGGATAAATTGCCCGATGCTGAAAAAAGGGCAGCCGTTGCCATTGGTCGACTTAACTACCAGCAAGATGGCGAACGATCGAAACGTTCATCGCGTGCCACAGATCTAGAGACTCTTTTTTGGCGAGCTGTCCAGCTGTCGTCTGTCTGTGGATCAGATCTGTGGCACGCGATGAACGTTTCGATCGTTCGCCATCTTGCTGGTAGTTAAGTCGAGCGATGGCAACGGCTGCCCTTTTTTCAGCATTGGGAAAGGGTTGCGCCTCAAAGGGTTAATTAATGATCCAGCAGAACGATAGATGGAAGACACAACTTTTCTAGACCAGCCAAAATTCGACCACAAATTCTGTACCAAATCTCTGAATTTTTCATCTTTTCATAAGCGTAATTCAATCATACATCAGCGGCTAAAAACATATGTTTATTTTCCATATTAAACTAGAAAAAATATTTCTGTGAATTACATTCTAAAATTACAAACGGTAGCTTCTTAACAGTTAAGCTGATAAATTTTTCCACTAATTTTCCGCCCCACCCAAAAGTACACACCTGTGCCAGTCGTTGATGAAAAGTTTGAGTCTTAGAATGCTCCCGCTGTGGGCCACAGAAAGGTAATGGCCGAACCCATGACAGGAAGCAACGACAGCACAGAAGGATGAATCTAGCTAATACGTTAGCCATTCTTTAAACTGAATGAAGCGCAAATGAGATCTTCTACAAGCGATCTATTCGGCATGATTTGTCCGTCTTGCTTAGTATGTGATATATTTTTTTTTAATTGCCAAAATTCTTGAATTACCATCGGCTATGTTTAACAAATGCATTATGTTTCTGATAACCCTTTAACGTGCGGTGTCTTCGCCGAGAGGACACAAAACTCTGACGTTTTGACTGTTGCCAGGTCACGAAGAATAAATTTGACTTCAAAAAACATACTTGAGGGTGACATAGTTACACGAGAATCCTATACTTTTTAGCACATCTCCCGTAAAAAATGTCGGTTATTTGTAAAATTATCAGGATTATTTTTAACAGAGAACTGGCATCTACCGAAAACTGGAGAATACGATTGAAATACACTGATATAGAAGAACTACTGGACAGACTGTCCAGTGTTGAAAAAAGGCAGCCGTTGTCATCGCTCGATTTAACTACCAACAGCATGTGCGTATGCACAGCCAGCTATGTCACAAACTGGTCTCTATATCTGTGACACGCTATGAACGATTCGATCTACCGCTGGTAGTTAAATCGAGCGATGGCAACGGCTGCCCCCTTTTTTTAGCCCTTGGAAATGGTTTTGCTTCAAAATGGTTAAGCAAAAACAGCAAAAGGAAAAAAGAAAACGCGGGGATTGTTTATGATGGCGAGTCACTCTGTCTGGCTGACCCATCTGACTTGCACACTGGCACAGAAAATCCTCGGGATTAACTCTTGAAACCCATCCATTCTCGACCTCTTCGGGAAAAGCAACCTAATAAGCGACGGTACAATTCATTCATCAAAAGCGAATTCAGCCCCTTCGCCCTGCTATTCCGGCAACATACCATCCATCAACTGCAGATAGTGCCCCTTCATAACGGGCAGGATAACAATTATGAAAATCTACCGCCCTGCTTAAATACCATGTTTCTTTAGCGTTTCGTTCGTAAGGGAGCCGTTAAGGGTTGAGGGGGGTTCTTCAAAAAGAAAGAAGTAAAAAAAGAAAAAAAAGAAAAGAAAAGAAATGTGATGCGTAATTGAGAAAAAGCAGATAATTATGGCCTGGAATTTAATGATAATGGACGACGCCTTGGATATGCAACATTACTGTCTAAAAAGTTAAGCTTAACAGTGTCGGTCAGATATTTTTAAAATACATTTATGATGCAAATTCAACAGTTGTGAGGCTATTTGGAATCATGTCATGTAGGACAACAAAACTTCCTGTATGAAAACTCAAGTTTTCTAAAATGTAGGCCCTCAAAAGAAACGTTATGATTCCCTAGTAAATTGAACTTCATTCTCTTCAAGTGTGGGGTAAATGCACCCATGAGCCAATGCAGGTAGAATTATTAAATTCACGACCCAAATCAAACCTCAAAATTCAAAGTGCAACGCCGATATCTTTGTATTCCCTTTGCACGTGCAAAATATATCACCTAGAGCACAATTGTTTTTACTAGCACATTATTCAGAGTGGTTTTTCTAACCAACCTTCATACATCGTTTCGATTTCATACCTATAAGAACTTGAAGAATTTTAGAAAGTAGGAAACAAAAAGGGAAACATTTGGATGCCACACTTTCAAAAGAAATTAATCAATAATTAATTTCAAAATAACAATCAATAATTAATTTCAAAAGAAATTATTATTTGTCCAAATGCATAGCATATAGAATAACGCTTTTGGGGAGTACTAACCCTTTTCTCTTTCCTGATATTTATTTTGAGGACCACATAAAAGTGTTAAAAAATTGGCTACTTATTCCAAAATACAACAATGTCCAACCAATCACACGCCTCTAAACTTACGAAAGACGTAACTATTTTTAATTTTTTAAAAGAGACGTTACGTTACTAAAGGGAGACCCAATCAGAAAACTAAAAACATTTGTATGGCAAAGTGGTGAAGTGGGGTTTGGACATTACTTCTGTATACGTCTGACGCGGCAAACAGAATTTGTAGAAATTTGGTACTTTCAGTTCTTTTTTCATAACCGAATAATTTTAACAAAAGCTTGCTGTTAATTTAACGAAAATTTTGTTGGAGTTATTTTAATCGGATAATTTTGTTGGTTCAATTTTTTTTTTAATTTAACAAAACATTTTTTTCCTAAAGCTGATTTTCACAAGTAGAAAACAAAAGCAATATATACTATATTATTATACTTGATGAATTATTATTATTATTTGTTTTTTTTTTCCTTAAAGGGAACTGAAAAAAAGGAGCATTATTAAAAAAAATAGCAAAAAATAACTGTAGAAACTCAGTTAAATGTGTCTAATCGATCATGCAATAATTTATCAGACGAAAAATAATTAATTAATATTTTATATTCTTATTGATTACTTCTTAGAAAAAAACTTGTAACTTTTCATTGTAATTTTTCTACTTAAAAACTCTTATACTATTTATTAATTAATAATAACTGACACTGAGCAAATTTTTAATCAAAATTTAAAAAAGCACATTTTTAGAAGAAAAAATATTTCAAAAATTCGTGGCTCACTATCAATCATCACAGCTGAATGTATGCAAAACACGTCAAAAAGCAGATAAAACTTCATCATAAGACATATTTAATACAGAAATGCCAAGAAAAAATTCATCAACTA
Organism: Cheiracanthium punctorium; assembly: GCA_038373885.1. NCBI lineage: Eukaryota > Metazoa > Arthropoda > Arachnida > Araneae > Cheiracanthiidae > Cheiracanthium > Cheiracanthium punctorium. Next base: position 1,146,241 of record JAWZYV010012008.1, read on the forward strand.
CCTCGTAGCCTCGTGTCAAAATTTGAAATTGGATAACAGGGGGATTTTTTTCCCCTTTTTAATAACACAACTTTATAACTAACCTTCAGCGAAGTGGAGGGGGGGGGGAATTAGGGAAGTTTCAACAGCGGCGATTCTCTGTGAAATTTTCTGATTTTTGGCGCGCTGGCTGTCTGTAAGGCAGAGTACATTAGAGGCAAACATATATTTTCATCTATTAAAAATAGATTTCCTTGCTAAGTGACACGAATCAATTGACAATAAAGCCTCGGCCCTGATCGACTGGCACATTAGACGTTATGACAAGGCATTTATTACTCAGGGGGCTGGGGACAAATTGAAGACATATCGCGCTGAGCACCTGAAAATTAATCAAGTTCGTCTCCCTCTCCGAGGATGCTGGGAAAATTATGTTCGTACGTAGATAGATGCTCGGCAGTTTAGTTAAAAGGAAAAATGAGGTGAAATTTTGTGCTGTCAGAGATGTTGATATATAACTCCATTCATTTGCTTTGGCTTATTTTTCACGGGAGTAAATGCGTTCCTTCAGAATTATCATTTATGACCGCATACCATAGGTTGTCACATATTGTGTCAGGCCAGTCGCGCGTATTACTCTAGATTTTCATTCTAAATTCAGATTTTTTTATTATTTCCTTTTTTTTTCAAATCTCCTCCTCTCTCGTTATGGATGCGAGACGAAAAATAACGTGTTTACTCGCGTAATAGTCGCACCCCACTTTTGAAGCCGAAAAAATCGTCGCCAAACTATTTTCCCAGCATAAAAGTCGCAGTCCCGTATTCGACCTTTATTTATGTCTATAAAAAATATTACCATAAAAAGATAAATGCCTCTTTCTTGTGTGCAGCTGACGAAAAAAATCCTTTAATATACGGCAGAAAATCAGAAAACATTTGGTAAGTTGATAATTTTATTATAATATCAGTAATATTTTAGCTTTAGAGTACACAATATTACATAGTAGATTCCCCCGCTTAATATTCGCACTTAGACTTTCACCATGAAAAATTGGCAAAAAAAGTGCAACTAATATGCGAGTAAACACGGTAGCCCCCACCCCCCTCTCTCTATCCAACACACATGAATTATGGTTTGTCTATGTCTATCCGTCCGTGCTTTCACGATCCTTGCCTTTTCATATCAGAGATAAAAAATTTTATTAAAAAAAATAAGATAGCAATCGATGATTATTAAATTTTCTTGGAAATTGGTTTTTCTTACGTGCACAAATTAGGACATTCAACTTGTATGCAATAGAGCAGGTTTTATAGGTAACTTTTTGTCCTCACTTCGTCGCACGGTCTAAAAGGGTTAAATATTCTACACATGCATCAAGTGTTGCATAATTTATGTATGTTATTGCTGTGTCGTATACCATGTACCCTTCTGGAAACTGCTAATAGCATATTTAGTTCTTTTACAGGAACGCCCAGAAGAAATCCAATGTGTTACTCTCTATTCAATGATCTCTCTCAATTCTTGCAGCTACTGCTTAAAGTGTATTTTAGAGATGTGAAATATATATCAAACAAAAAAAAATTATATCAGTAGTCCCTCTCCCCCCCCCCATAACATGGTAGATACGTTCCGTGTTATACGAGTCACAAACACATGATCAGCATGAGCAGTGTTAACAAGTAATACAGAAACAACTGTCTCGATCTTTTAGAATATTGTACGAACCTTTCCTGGCGACACAAGGAAAGAACGTGAATTCAATAAGCAGATAAAAGCTAATATCATGATTCCAAATACAACTAATAAACTTTTTAATTAGTCTAAATCTTGCCTACTAATATCTGAAAAAATATAGGCTAAAAAATATTATTTAAAATGAATTTATTTATATTTTTGATCAAAGAAAGATATGCCTACACATTTTACCACAAAATATCTGGTACAGATTTGGTATAATCCGTTTTTGGCCCTGTTGTAAGTGGTGTCATTTTTCGGAACTATAAATAACATGATATGGCAATGATTAGCCATTGTTTGCCTCTTGTTCATGCAGTAAATACATCAACTGAAAGTCTAGTGAGTCAAAATCTTTAAATTTATAATGCAAACTTATACATCCCGTTTCAAAAATAAAAGAAAATGTATATTTAAATAACTGGCGACATTAATTTATCGGAAAAAAAAACAACACCATCGAACCAAAAAAGGATGATACTAAAGCTGTACCCCATTTCCTACCGTTTAACTCCCAAACAAAAGCAAAAGCATCACGCTCTCAAAGAAACATAAAAAAATTGTCATGTACTCGCATTGTTTACCAGTCGACTAAACGTTTCGAAACCTCCACCGCAGAGCAATATACAAACGGCTCTCACACAAATACTCTTTCTGTATCTACAATGACCAGTGTCCGGAGCGCCGAGTCCGGCCACTTCATTAAATGCAAGGTTTTCCTCAAACCTTAATCGCATGACGCCTTATTTGTATTTCGACGACTATCTAATTATCCGCTGCTAGGCCCGCCGTTATCGGCGGCTAAGCCAAAGAGATGTAATTAGGCCTAAAGTAACGGAGAACCGCGCACAGCTATTCAGCGAAATCAAGGGGCCGCGCACAAACCGCGCTTGCAATGAAGAAGTTCGTTAAAATAGCCAGGTGTGTGGCTTCATGTATTATTATGAAAAAATCTTATCGAGTACCATCTTTAACAATTGCTAATTCAGACCACTTTGTGGTGAAATGTTAGCTATTTTTATTAACAGTGTGCGGTGTCACTTGGAATCAGACTGTCAGTTGGAGATGAAGTTAAAAAGTCGAAATCTGTGGGTATGTCTTCATTATATGAAAAGATTCCAAATTTCTTGAAACCTGAAATGATATTTGTAGGAGTCATTATATTTTGATGTGCAATACCAACGCACCCAACTATGTCCTACATCTTCAGAGGTTTGCCAAGATTTTGTCTCATCCTAATTGCTTGTTTGGTAAAGAGCGAAATCTCGGAATAACGAGTTTTCAAGGTGCGGAAGATGAAATTCGTAATTAGGGATGGACGCGAGACTGAAAATTGGCGTCTCGCGTCTCGCAAAACAGCCTAAAAGCTTTGTCTCGTCTCGCAAAATCCCCATATCGTAATGTTAAAAATGTTTGTCTCGCAAAAAAGCTGTAAATCTCTGTCTCGTCTCGCAAAAAATCGTCTCATCTCCCTATTCGTAATTCTGAGAAATTCTTTAATGTGAAATTTCACTATGACTGAATTTGCAATACAGTACAATCTTGATAATCTGACATCCATGGGACCAGACAACAGGCAAATTATCGAAAAATTCTGGATTACCATGATCGCTTGTTTTTGACAGTACAGAGAAGTCGCCCCTTATTTCGGTCGCTGGTTTATCCGGTGACCCCCTTATTCCGGTGAAAATTGGTGTGAACAGAACGAAATGACCACACTGCACTGTTTTACCGCCGGTTACCTGGGTAGTGAAAGCCGCTTTATTCGGTCAAGTAATCTTTGGAGTTTAGACGTAATTATCTTTTAGGGAGAAGTTAAAGCCATCCAAAGATGACTCGTGTAGGTGTTACGGTGATTCAATCGAAATAATTGTTAATACACTTAACAGAATTTTAATCGATCAGGAGACACTATGACATGTGTTTCCCAAGAGCACCGGATTATAGAACGTGCCGGAGTAACCAAACTCCGGATTATCAAGAGTGTACAGTAAATGGATTTTTTTTTTCTTTCTATCATTTAATTTATTGTACGAAGTAAAGAAAGAACTGTAATCGAGAAAAATTTTGGTTTTCAAATTTTGACGGGAAAATCGATTTTGAGTTCTTGAATTTACTTTGATAAATGACTATACGTAAGTAGTACGTATGTGTATGTATGAACGTTCAAATGCATGTACAATCCATTTTGACTAGTTTTAGCGTGATGCCTGTACGTATAGATTTCGCATAGCTCAGTTCAGAAACAACAAGCAACAGAATGTTGATTTTTAAAATTGTGTTTAGGACTATTGTAATACCATTTATGCACATCCCTTTATGACTGCAATCGTCTGAGCAGTTTATTTACAGGGTCACCCAAAAGATTTTCAGTGCATTAAAGTCAAAGGGCGGTCGCGGTTTGGGCCATAACCTTTGGAAATTCCTTGGCAGGATGTTGTGTGTGTCTGAGATATCCGTCCGGTATCTCTCTCTAACCATCACAAAGCTTGGCGACTTTAGGCAATATATCGTCAAATTTGGCGGCAAGTACAACTTTAAAAAACTGAAATTATAGCCCAGCGATCTCTCCTACATTTTGCGAGAAATTGCCCAAGTCTTAATGTTATTGAAGTATTTTACTTTTAATGGAATGAGGAGATGAATTAAATGAAGGGCATCAAAAATGAGTATAATGTTATGGACGTACAGAGAAATTATGTGGTATCCACATCAGATTTCTTTTGAAAGGAATTATTTAACTCGTAAGAATGAAGGTTGATCCAAAGGGATTTGACGTATTTGTGTTTTCCCTTTCTTTTTTACTGTCAATTAAAATGAAAGATGCGAATGGAATAGAACACATTCTATAAATTTTGCATCTCTCTCATTCTTCTTAAAAATAAATTTAATTAAAATAAAACTTTAAAAAATGCACGAGACGCTTTTTCCTAAAAGTGCTCGTAACTTAAAATGCAAGAATAAATAAGGAAATTCTATTTGAAAACTGTACATTTTTATTAAAATGAAATTATTTAATTAATAAAGTGCTGATATCGTTTTCATTAAAGAAAAAAACTTTTATACAACATTAGAAAATTAGAAAAGATTAAATACGCATACATTTTAACCATAGTAAAATTATTTATGTTTATTTTCTTCGAAAAGCTAATACAACTTAATTTTCAGGGAATGTGACTAACTGTTATTAATGGTAACACATATATTTTTCAAGCCAATTATTTTTAAACTTAATATGAGTTTAAAATTTTCTCACCATACAATTACTAGAAACTTTGCATGTATAAATTTAAAAAAAGAATCAAAATTAATTTCCTTATTCATTAAAAAGTAATAATCTGTGATGAATAAAAATATAATATAACCAAGATAAAACACATTTGTGTATTTGTGTTTATTAAATACAAAGTTCTAACAACCATTCTTAGATGTAAAGTTAGAAACATATTAAAAAGAAATAGGAAAGGAAAGAAAAAGACATGATTTAAAATACATTTCTGAATTAAATAACTAATTTAACATCAAATTAGTATTAGCCTATTTTCATTTCGCAGATTTATTTTTCTTCATAATTTGTGTCCAGAAATGCTAAAATATTATTGAAAAATACTTATTTAATATATATTCTTCAATATTTTTATAAATAATAAAGAGTTTTGCTTAAAGCTTTTTTTCAGCAACAAAACTATATTAAATATGCTTTATTAGATTTTACCAGTTTATCAGCCTATATATCCATTTGTATATTACACAAAATATGTACGTAGAATAAATAATCTGAACAAGATTCTGCTAAATGTAATTTAAGCGAATCTTATCGGTTTTTTACTGTAATTGACAGCAGCGCGATATTTAGGTCAAAAACGCTCATAAAAATCATGTTCATAATTTTCTAAAGGTCGATTAATTAAAAAAAAAAAAAAAAAAAAAAAGTACAATAGTAAAATTTTTTACAAAAGTAAATATAAAAAAAAGTAAAAGAAAACATTAAAACTTCTTTTTCTATATTTTGTAAATTTAAAAGCAAGTACATTTTTCCATAGTAAGAACCCGAAAAATATGGCGTCTGAAAGCAAATAAAGTAAAAATAAATTTAAAAGCTTCGCAAAATAAAACAAGCACGAATAAAAGATGCCACAGTACGATTGCTTTGGTATCTTTTGTTCGAGTATGTTATTTTACAACAACAACAAAAAATTTAATTTATTTTAAATTTTCTTATTTTGTTTTTGGATGTTTTCTATGAATTCAAAAGTTTATAGATTATATTATTTCTCCTTTTTAAAGCAGTAAGCAATTTAATAGGTCTAAATATACTTGTTTTTTAATTTAATCTCTATTTTTTAAACCATCACAAATATATTTTGATGCCTACTGACTTCGTTTTAACAAAGCTTGATTTTACCACTTCACTAAATAGCATTTATCCCATTCAAAATTGTGATCTCATTACCAGTTATTAAAGTATACATATCCAATTAAAATTACCTCTCATAGTTATTATATTTACACAATGTCCGAAACAAAAGAGAAAGAATGATATCATTAACCTCCTCCCCATACACCCCTGAAGAGATAGAGAGAAACGCACTTCTCTTTTGCACGGCCTCGACTCCGCACCATCTTCCAGTGTTCACTTCACTGACCACAGTCCATTACATTAAATAGCCGGCGCTTCCCCCCGATCACACTCCGCCCTATTTGTGTTTCGACGACTATCTAATTATTCGCCGCTAGGCCGCGTTATCGGCAGCCACGGATTTAATTAGGCCTAAAGTGAAGGCGAGATGCACCGTTATTCCAATATTCTATGAGGGAAGGGGGGGCAGGACGGGGGTTAAACAACAATTGCAGTTCGGTACTCATTTGGACAAGGGACCCAGGATTTGAAAACACGATAAAGGAGAAATTTACGGAGTGAAGTAGGGTAATAGGAGGACTTTTTATTTAGAAGAAACTAGGTAGTTACTTGGAAGAATACATTACACCAGGACACCACTGAGGCAATGGAGCAAAAGTTCAATACGAGTTCCCTTTACATCATAGTCGAACAATACACAAGATTGGCTCCATACTGGACCAAGATACAAGACTGGCAGGGTATACAAGGTTCGTCAACTCCTAATCCTAAATTTGAAATTTCATCAATTTCGTATTTCTTATTTCGAATTAGCAGGTTTCTTTCCTTGGGGGTCTAAGATGTTAATAGCTTGGACAGTGATAGAAAGATTGGCAGAGTGTCGAACTCTGGATTGAAGGACTCGAGTTCGAATTCCAACTGATCAAAAACCATCGTTCACATACAGCGAATGTGCATGGTAAATCTGTAGGTAGAATTCTTTTCGATTGATTGGTCAGTAGGTGGGAGAGAAGTTGCGGATCCGGAAATGATCCCTTTTCCGGTGATGATCTGAATTGTGGCAAACATCTCACCTCCACGTTCTGGTGGATCTCCAAGGCAGGGCCCTATTATCGCATGGCCAAATCGGGACTTTGCCCAGGGCCCCCAGTTTCAAATGTTGATCTGAAATATTCTTTTTTATAACAAAATTTTATGAAAAATAAAACAAATTTCATAGATGAGGGCCCCTAAATTCATCATACCCTGTTGGTCATAATCTGTTGGTCATAATCGGGCCCTGCTCCGAGTTGGGTCACTGCTTTGAAGCAGTGACCCAACTCGGACAACAGACTGATGTTGTCCGAGTCATCAGTCAGTTGGACAACAGACTGATGACATCTGTTATCCAACTGACTGACAACTGATATACTAGTTGTCACTCTTTGACTATAAAAAAATATTAAAATTTAAATGTCTTGAAACAACACAGTGCTACCTACCATTTTTAAAGCCCTTGAGACTTTATTTTCAACGACATATTTTAGATATACAAATTACGTCGAGGAAAATACCACTATAACTATGACCCTGTTAACCTAAACCACTGTAACTATGACCCATGTAACCTCTACCACTGTAACTGGGACTACTATAACTATGACCCTATGCGGGATATTCTGGACTATACTAGAATTATCTGGGTGTTCAAGTCTACAATAAAAGAACAGCTTATTTGAGAAACCCCAAAAGTCACTATAACGATAAATGTTTGCATCAAAATACTATAATTCGAGGCTAGACACGTGTTTAGACGAGAAATGTTTCAAGTCAAGCCAAAAGTCTTATACATCTTAACAGAAACGCCTGAAATTGTTGTTTTGCATAGAAACCTTGTGCTTCTAGAAACCTTTTTCTTTATTTTTCCACAAACCGCTAAAAGCCGAGTTAAGGGTTCCTCAAATAGGCAGTTCAAATTGAAATCAGTATAAAAATAGAAAGCTAATTAATTTTAAGAAGAAACTTTTAAGGTTTAAAAAAATAAAGCTATGTTAAATAGTATAAAAACCAACATTTGAATAACTACGAATTCTAGTACAAGCAGCTCTGAAGTGTGCTTGCCTTAATTGCACGTAAGATATAATCAAGGATTAATTAGTATACTGGATTAATATTAAGCTATCAAATATTTGTAAAAATTTTTAGATGTAATTTAGCGTACCTTGTCTTAAAAAATGTATATTTCTGAGTTCATTCTGAATGAATTAGTATAGATCAAGGCTTGATAGCTTAATGTTATACTTTTAAACTACACAAAAAACATACTGCTCAGTTACATTTTAATTCTTCTTAATTTAGACATAAAGTAAGCTTTCATGATAAATCTGAACTATAAAGATCATTTCTCTCCGTTCCACGAAGAACATATTCAAGAGTACATTATTATCTTTCACTATATTTGACTAACTTTACTGTTGAAACCAAAATAAACAAAAAACATTTTTCAGGACCTTCCAACTTTAAACCTTTTTTCCCAAAGAAAATTAATCTGAGGTGTTAGATTGGAAAATGCTAACACCCCAGTTTCGGCAAGACAATACGTGTACAATTCACACATCAAATTAGCATATCACAAATACAGTGTTGAACCTCGAATTATGTGTCCCCGCTAAAGAGAAAGTGAAATTGATATGGAGACCATCCCTAATTTCTTTCAATTTATTTTCTTCCCCCCCCCCCGTCGGTCTTTTGTGAAAGCAAAAGGCAATGGCGTCATCGCTCATAAAACGTTCGCTTCCCCGAAGGTAGGACATAAATTTGTCAGACAGATCCTACTGCATCACTGTACAAAAATTACATGCGGTAAAAAGCAAGCAGAAAGGGAGAAGGGCGGAAAATAGAGAAAGAATTGAAAAAAAAAAAAAAAAAATCACAAGTCCCCATCAATCAATCCATCAGATTTCTACGAAAAAATTCTCTTTCTGTCTGCATTCTTTTTTTTTATTATTATCTTTAATATTTATTCGCTTAATTTTGGCTTTCTTTCTATTTCTTTTCTTTATTTTTTCTCATCTTCCCTTTGTGCGACTGTCAAAGCTATCGCTCACTCTGACTGTTCTCCGGAAAAAAACCTGGGTTTGGCAAATATTTGTGAAAGAACGCCAAACCTTGGCGAGCAGATTTCTTTTTTTTTTGTGTGTGTGTGTGTGTGTGTGTCTGTGTGTGTGTGTGTGTTTGAACAGCGGATCATTTGGCGCAGTAGGGGAGCCCGCGCCAAACATGTATGTGGCTTATTCAATTGAGTTGAGTTGGAGTCGTTTATTCAGCATTTGACTTATGACACGCTATCGTTACACTGAATATATTTTGTGAATACATACTGTGCCCCTATACACTTGCATATGCATGTGTAGCGTGGTGTATATGTAGAAAATGAAATACTTTATTTTATTTTGACTATTAGCTGAATACATACACATGCTTTAAATAAATACACACTTAAAGATTAATGCGAAGTGACAAAGTTGGGCACAGAAGGTAACTTTGCCCATTATGTCTTTGTAAAGATGAGAACGAGCAGGTTAAGATAGGACATAAAGGTACGTTTAAGAATATTTAACCCAAAACTGGCTTGTACAGCAGCACAATATGATGATTATCCCTGCCTTAGATGGATGATGCTCATACACCTTATTACACTCTAATTCAGCCACTTCATGAGCTATTGGAAGCAACGTAATAGCTCCACGTATTTCTTGCGTTGCAATTAACTGTGCCCAATATTACGCACCAAGTTACAAATTTAATGATACATAAAACCTACCACTGAGACTAGTTTATATAACTGGGAGCTCTGGACACAGAAGCTTCTTAAAGAGGCTTTGCACAAAAATTTTACTGTTGAATACAATTAAATAGACACAGTGCGCACCGGTTATAACGGACCTGGGATATAACGTACTATCGGTTATAACGTACCTAGAAGCCAGGTCCCAATTGAAGTCCTATATTTATAATGTTATTTAACTTCGGTTAAAACGTAATTAACAAAAATACGTACTTTTTATACCAAAGCCAAAAATAAAATTTCTTTTCTTAAGAATTTTATTTCCTTTTTCTCGGAAATTTCAGTATCTTCAGAAACACTCGCTGTCAGTTAACAGATTCTCTTGCGAGATGAATTGTGTATGAATGAAGGAAGCTCATTTTCACCTGCTAGGTAGGGCTAAGAACAAGACCATGTTTTTTATTTGTCATTCATCAATGTAAATGCCTCCGGAAAAGTTCTATCTATACTGATTCTGATGATAGTGAAGAAGAAACAGAGGAGCCTATACCAAGCATACCCGGCGCATTAAATGCTGCAAAAACATTGTCACGATTTCTTGAATGCCGCATTGATGATGCAGAGACTGTACAAAAGTCTACTATGGATATACAAAACGGTATTTTTAAAGTAGCATCCGCCCATTTAAAACAAAAGAAAATTACATATTATTTATCTCAATAAAAATTGTACACGCTTAAATCTATTGATTAAAACTAACACTCCTTTATTGATTAAATTTCTTATCGGCTAATTTAAATCCTTAAGCTAAAAAATACTCATTAAAGATAATAATTTGTTATCTCCTCAATTCGCCTCATCCTCCCGATTCGCTAGATTCTACTTAACTCAATTTTCACAATATTTTTGTCTATGAGTATTCTCTCTTCTCCCCCACGACCCATATCCTATTACTATCACGTGACCAATGCTCTTCAACGGATAACGGTTCATAGTCACAAACGTGGCTCATGGCTTAGTTGTGTGTGCATTCGCTTGTGATAATTTGGTTTTATATCCGAATACCAAATGCATCTTTTTCATATTCAGAGTTGTGAAATAAATTCAGCCTAGATATGGAAGAGATGCTTTAGGTAAAGATTTCGCTTTATGACATAGTTTCTTACGATTGGATTATAAAAAGCTGTTGTAAAACAAATAAAGTTATGATATCTTCAAGTATTAAGTGAGTAAGTAGTATTTTACATTTTCCATGTAAATAAATTTGGTTGCTGCTTTAATTAAATCTCACAGCTGGTTTGACCATGATTGCATTTCTGTATTCTGACTGTACTGTGAATTCGTTTTATAACTAAGACTATAGTGAAATTATATTCTATTTATTAAAAAATACTTTTTTATAGTGTATTAAGATATATGTAATGTATTTGCCTTGATTTAAAATTTATTTGCTCGGGCTTATAATCATAGATTACAGCTCTGATAATAAAAAATGAAGAAAATGAATAATTCAATATATTAATCAAAAACAGCAAATTTTAATAAAACACCCTTTTTATAGGTTAAAATAAATAATCTTAATTGAGTACAGATATATTCATTAAAAAAGGGCTGATTTTGTAAAAACGCTCATTCTATAGCTTAAATAATAATCATAATTGAGTACAGTTATACTATCAAAAACGGACGGACACTCCTCATTTTTGATTATTATTTAGCCTAAATGGAGCTGTTGAAGAATGCTCAAAAATTGAGAATTTTTCGCTCCATTGATTTTTGTCGATTAATGGAGCAAATTTTACTCAATCGGGAGAATGGCTGTTTGAAGTCAAAAATTGAGTAAAAATATACTCCGTTTGATTATTATTTTACTCAATAGATATAAGCGTGTAAGTAATAAAGAATTTTTTCTGTTTAACTTAAATTTTAAAAAATCAGACCTGTTTAAAACACATATTAACATTGAAATTATGAGTTTACTTTCTTTTTTTGTGTAATATTGTATCTTACCGGCGGTACTGCTTATAACGTACTTCGGCTATAACGTACTACTTTTTAGGTCCCGTGAGCGTACATTATAACCGGGTCTACTGTATTACCAATTTTGACAAGCAGTTATTATTTGACAATATTCTGGCTGATTCACATGGCATATATTTTCTAGAGTTCACAATTCACCGTACAATGCTTAGAGCGGCATAAAAGTCTTTTTTAGACGAAAATTTGGTTAGTAAACTGGACATAGTAGTCAAAAATGTCGAAATCTCCAAAAAGTGCGCATAGCAGATACTCATTTGAAAAACGACGATATGTATTGTATACTCTAAAACCCCATACAAAAACCCTTAACGTGTTAAAAGTCTGTGACGCAGCATTTTACTTTATAGCTATATAAATTTTAAATATGGATCTTAAAAATAATGATATCAAATTTTGGGTGACGCCTTTTGAGTGACAATTTGTTTTTAAATTCTATTACAATTATTGTTGTTTTATTTTCTAAAGAAGATTTACTCATTCAAGCAATGCTTTTAATTATCAAATACCTGTCAAATATATCACACTTTCACTGAGCCTATGTTATGTATTCAAATGAATTTATTTCAATAATTTATCTTTTGCCTCACGCTATCTAAAAGGGCAAGCTAAATTTACATAAATGTCTACTTTGTGTTATAGTATTCAAACTAAGTGAAATGTAAACGAATACATAGTGTGTTACAAGAAAATATTTATGCAAATTTTGTTTGCCTTTTTTGGCTAGCGTGTCGCAAAAGATAAATTGAATTATTGAAATAAATTCACTTGAATACATAATAGGCTCAGTGAAAGTGTGATATATTTGACAGTGTATTTGATAATTAAAAGCAATGCTTGAATGTGTAAATCTTCTTTAGAAAATAAAACAACAGTAATTGTAATAGAATTTAAAAACAAATCTTTAAAAATCACAGCAGGGCGTCACTCAAAATTTGATATCATTATTTTTAAGACCCATATTTAAAATTCATATAGCTAAAACGTAAAATGCTGCGTCGTAAACTTTTAACCCGTTAAGTGTTTTTGTATATCATTACGTTTTAGTGGTATTATCAGAAGATAAAAAATTAGTTTCACGGACGAATTTCAGGAGTTTGCATGACCCTAAGTTATGCAAATAAATATACAAATCTGTTTTCATGCAGTATCAGAGTATTTGATTAAAAAAAGTCACAACAAGCTCTTTGTAACAGATATGTAATAGAAGATTGACATGTTTTTGTTAGAATTCATTTCCTGAGAGATCAAACAATAAAAACAAGATAAAAACATGTATGTTACTCAATTTTTGGCATTTTTAACTTAATAATGCTAAGTTAAAGTAAAATGTTAATGCTACTTGAATGCATTAATTTTAGTACTAATTGAATGTAATAAAGTTGCTTAAAGCAATAATTAAGTTATTTTTAGTGCGATAATTTTCTTTTTTTTAATTAGATGGCGCCAAAATCATTTTTGAAACGAGACGACGTATGGTGGTAACTCAAGAATCTTAGTTTTTAATCTGTAAATAAATGTTTTACGCGTAAAATTGTATACAGTTCTTATTCTACCATTTGATATAACTAATTCCATTTTTTAATCCCACCAGAAACAAGTTTATTAATGTTTATTGTATAAAATCATTAACTGGGTGTGACTGCTGTGCTAACATAAGCGGAGCGTATAACTCTTCCGCGAAACTGATTGGCCTTGCCTAATCACCCCATTATTAAAGTTATTTCAGTATTAATAGTCCAGAGTTAAATAGTCCCATCTTTAAATTGAATTAAATAAAGAAACGAGTTTTCCAAAATAAACCAGTGACGTGACTGTTCGATTTCAGAACCGATTAAAATCATATATTAATTTTTTTAAAATCGTTAGAGCGGATTTCGAGAAAAACTTGGACACCACAAAAACTTAAAAACTGCCAGTATATAGAGAGTGTCGCAATTTGTCTACGGTTGGTTCGTTGGTCACTCGTAGAACTGTCGCTCTCCATGATACGTTGCCATCGAAATTTGAACTAGATGTTTACTCGGGTAATAGTCACATTTTTTTGCCAATTTTTCATGCTGAAAGTTTAGGTGCGACTATTATGCGGAGTAATCTATTACATAATGTTGTACACTCTAAACCTAAAACATTAGTGATACTGTACTAAAATAACTAACTTTAAAAAATGCTTCCAGATTATCTACCGTACATTAAAATAATCTTTTCGTCAGTGGCACATAAAAAAGGGCATTTTACTTTTTATAGTAATATTTTTATAGACATAAATGGAGGTCAAATAAGTTACTACGACTTTCATGCGGGGGAAAATATTTTGACGATTTTTTTCTGCTTCAAAACAGGGGTGCGACTATTACGCGAGAACACGGTATCTCTTAACCTCTTCCAAACTACAGAAAAATTAATTACAGAATTCTCTTTCTCAAAACCAAAATTTAATCTCATCTTACATCCACTCCTAAACTTAAGCCTACCTCTATTCATGTTTTCCAACTCTACCGTGAAAGTAAAACAAAATGAAGGCAGAGAAAAATGCTTGAGTTATATGGCATATAAGTCGTCTGTGAAAAAATTTGGCGCATTATATGCAAAAGGTTGGCCACCCCTAACTAACACAATTGACAGCAGCAATATCTGAAGATCATCATGAATATAGCTAATTAAATTCAGAGTATTCAACCGGTGCATATTTAAGGCTGCTAAAAATTGGGGGCTCTGGGCAAATACCCCGAATGCCCTGCCGTAAATCAGTCCCTTCCTATCGTAATTCATAAATCATTTCGTAGCATCCAGGAATGACCTTAGCAATAGCAGACAATGTTAATAAAAAATAAAAAACCGTATATCATTCTCCTGACACCTCGCATTTTAATCTCTGGAATGGCAGGCTAAACAGAGCAACTAAACACGAACAAAATGGTGTAAAGATCGTCAATTTGTCACGATCTTCAGACGATAAGTGCTAAAAAGCGGTTTTAACGAGATTAACGTGATAGCAAATTTATACCCGAAGGAAATAAATACCGGGAAGGGAAAATAAATAAATATATTAACTTTCGCCACACATATTTGACCGCCGAACTGAATCTGTAACACCCTTTGACATTTGCCCTGATCCTACAACTTTTAAATTACGGCGCCAAACGTTTATAGCCAATGCGTGATTTCACTAACAATAATACTGCTGGCGAGTTAAGAACATTTTACAAAAACAGCCATCGAGTAAGCTTCTAATGGGAAAGTTCCAAATTACTTTTATAGAAAATGATTCATATTACCGACTGCTGAAATCAATTAAAACTTATTTTTACATTTCAGTTTTTAAAAAAAAAACAGCTTATGTGTAAAATCAATGCATAACTTTTACCTCTCGCACTTTTTTTAAGATATGCACGCACATACAGACTACGTTGAATTATACAGGATACCTCAGCACCAGAGTTACAAATTTCTAGGAGAGGTACGGTACGACTAGATTACTCGGAATCATACAAGAAAGTAAAGTCACAAATTTCGTCTTCATGCACCTCTTAATAATCGGTTCAAAAAAACCTATGGCTCAGCAGTCAAATTTATTAACTACGTTTCATAAAGAATGGGCTTAAGCTCCAGTTATTCCATAATTACTTTTTTTTAATTGAGCTGTAAATTTTTGTAAAAATCCTTTTTTAGGAGATTAATTTTCCTTTTCCAAATAATAGTCGGGGAATACTGACTATTGTTTCAACACAATTTTCAAAATGATTATCAATTTGTACATGATATCTGCGATCCCATATTCCTTGTGTGATTCTTAGTTATCTATGTGCATCCTAGGAACCATAAAGGAATTTGGGATCTTAATTATGTAAGTGTATCCTATACAAACTTTTTCCACGTGTCATGTGCATGTATGAATTAAAACAGTAAAGTTCAGAAAATAAATTAACGAACGAGGTAACGAATGTGAACATTGACTGAAAAACATTCCCCCGTCTCACGCAACATTTTCATATGAAATAAGTCGTGGTGATACCTGCTTCACTATAAATATTGTCCAATAGCAGAGCTTTAGAATCTTCTGGAATGCTTACGGTCTCATGACCTGAGAACAAAAAAGCTAAGGAAGGACTGGAAGAACAATTTTTTTACACATTGTTTGTCTTATGAGTTGATTCTGTAACGATGCTCTTCCCAATAACGAAATAACTAACGAATGTTAAATTGCTGGGTTTTTTTCGAAACACTGTATTTAGTATATTGTTGAGCAGGGACGTAGCATGGATGTACCTTGGGGGCCTAGGTACCTCCCCGAAATTTCGGATTTCTATTAATGAGATGCCACTAAAACAAGCATTTTTTGTAGAAATCCTATCTTTTTCATCTTTGGGTACACCCCAAAACTTTTTCTAGCTATGACCCTGCTGTTGTGCGATGGTAATAAAGCATATTTCAAAGAATAAAGAGAACTCTGACTATTTTCGCCTACAGCATATCATATTATATACAGATATATGTAACGAAGCCTATGTTAAATCACCAAGAAAGAATTCTTCAAGTGATACTAAACCCAAAAAGGAAATCAGGGTTACTTGTTTAAAAAATCTTAAATGCAAATGCGAGGAAAGTAGATACGGACATTAAGAATGATGGAGTGTTACTTCAAAATTGGGAGATATACTACTAGAAGTCATACTAGCTGAGATCGATACACTATAATATTTTTTTTTGCTATTTCTAATGCCCTCTAGACTAACCGCGTAGCGACGCAATACGACGATATACGACGAGATATACGACGGCGAAGGGCGAAATCGAACGGCTTCAATTTTATTGAGTCCCTGTGAGAGGAAAACTGTCTTACCAGGGGTCTCCTAATTTTGAACGAACTCCAGCTAAGAGACTAGCACCTGAATTAGCACATCTATAAGTAATGTTCCAACATAGAAGACATTAGAACCTCGACAGATTTTACGTGCACCACTTCCTTCTAGCGTGTATGGTACCAAAAGCATTCTTCGAGAAAGGTTGTCATCCACCCTGACTAAAGTCGGCGTTGTTTTACTTTCGGTGTTCTTATGGAAACTGAGCTTCAAACCAGTGGGCCACGGCGGGACCAATATAGCTCATTAGATATTAAGTAATGTGTTGTAAACTAAACTTTCTAAAAAGCAAATTTATGCCCCAGGTAAAACTACAGCGCCATGCTTTTACACCAATATATATATATATATATATTACATACAATGCATATTACAATGGAAACAGCCAGATTCCTAACTGGTATCAGCGGAATTTTACCTGCGAAACAACTATGCCCGATGTTCAATCAACACGTTTCTTCTTCGTCAGCCTGAACACTACAACCAAAACAAAAGGGGAGAAGTTGAAGAAAAAGAAGAAAAAAAAAATCTGATTTATATTTCCTGCGCGGATTCTTTTAGCATCCCATCCCACTCCCCCCAACTCCTACGCACTGGACATAGTTCGAAACGGGTTTATTGCGGAATGGAGTAAAAAATGAAATACGATTACCATCCGTTACGGTCGAGGTAACAGCAGTGATACTTCGACAAGACTCTGGTAACAGTTGTCCTTTGTTTAAAATGTCGGCAAAAGGCTTTGAAGGATGCAGCACTAAATTAGCAAATAGTCAAGGTATGGCGAGTAAGAGAACGCTAATTTGTCTATGCAGATCCTCTTTCAAAAGGACATTAGGTAGAACGCTCACTGTGACATGAGGCGATCAGGCGCTGTAACTCAAGCTGTTGTATCGTCTTTATCGACCTAGATTATTTTCAGTTATTAACGTAATGACAAAATTTCATCATAAGGTTCGGTCTTGATACGCTTTCGGGGCTAGTACTGTAATGTAAACATTATAGACTTTTTTTTTTCCCTTACTTTCGATGTATCTTTAAAAAACAGCGGTTAATCAAAATATTACAGTTTCTTTTTTAAGAAGCAGTAGCAGGTCTCTATTAAGATTGACAAAATGCACACGATCGTGAAATTTCAAAAATAAAAATGAACCAAGAAAAAAAAAACTATAAGTGCAACTTTTTTTAAGGTCTTATTCTAATTTTTTTTATCATCTGCAAGAATTTAGATACTATGAGAAGAATGCCTTTCGGGAAATATTTCTAATGCCGATCGAGAAATTTCAAAAATAAAAATGAACCAAGATAAAAAAACTATAAGTGCAACTTTTTTTAAGGTCTTATTCTAATTTTTTTTATCATCTGCAAGAATTTAGATACTATGAGAAGAATGCCTTTCGGGAAATATTTCTAATGCCGATCGAGAAATTTCAAAAATAAAAATGAACCAAGAAAAAAAAAACTATAAGTGCAACTTTTTTTAAGGTCTTATTCTAATTTTTTTTATCATCTGCAAGAATTTAGATACTATGAGAAGAATGCCTTTCGGGAAATATTTCTAATGCAAAACTAGCCCTAGCCGTACTTCCGTTAGATTGGCAGAAAAATACCAGGCAAGCAACCATGGGTGCCTATGTGATTGCTTGTAGGAGGGGGGGGGGTGTAAGCAAGTCAGGGATCCTGCCCAGAAATATACGATATTTTAGTCTTGAACCATTTCTATGTTATACCAGTACGTAAATCACTGCAGAATATATATTTTTCATGGGAGCTAGGGTTGGGTGGCATGTCCCTTTCCTGTCCATTGGTATGGGCGCCCATACCTATGACTGCGATATAAGTTTTAATCGATTGGATGGCTCCCATAGCCTCGGCCACTTCTGAGTACCTGCAACGTACTAAAATCTCTCATCCACTAGTGGACTATTTTATAAATGAAAATTTAGTTTTTATTGAAATTCTAGAAATTTTATCACTGAAAAGATCATATTGCTTCACACACGTTAAATGATTTAAACAATGAATACTTATACGTAAAATTTTGGATTCCACTTTAGGCTGTTATTCAGAAGGATTTGCACTTTTCAGTTCTTCGCAATTTTAGATAAGATTAATTAAGATTTGTATGTTCTCTGTTATTTCATAGAAACACTTAACAGTGCAGTATATGAAGATTGCAATAAAAAAACTAATTAAATCAAAGTCATTAAACTAAATAACTAGCTGCTGCAGCATTTCGGTAAGTAAGAGGTTTGAAGATTCACATAGACTACAGGCCTACGCATGGGAGTAACGACCTTTCAGAGCTAAATATGGTATATGTTTAACATAATTACCATTTGATAGTAATCAATATGTATTTCAAAATGACAAGCAATTAATGATCAAGAGATCATCTCCTAAAGTCTATTTATAAAAGCCCCTCAAATGAAAAAAATAATTATTGACACGATATCATAAACGAAAAAAATAAAGATTGACCGTCAGTAATTAATCAGTGTCAGTAGCCCAAATCAGTGATTAGCGATGCCTAAGCATCGCAGCTTTAAATAATTGTTTCTTTTTTACTCTATTTTATGCCGAAGACTTTAACTCGGAATTGCAAATTAAGTTCTTACAAAATATAATCCCGTAATTCGTTTTGCTTGTATTAATTACAAATGAAGTGACATTCGAGAAAATAATCCAAAAGAAAAATGAAGTTAATGCACGAGCGGAAAATATTTATAAATTATGAAATTATATTGTTTGAACAGTGGGTGTTTTTATTGAGTAATAATCGGTTAAATTAATGATGAATCTCACGTTATGAGAAGTTCGATTATCAACCCCAATAAATAAAAGAAAAAAAAAAAATAATCGATAAATCCAGCCGAAATAAGTGGGCTTTTAGTTAAATTAAACTAAATAATGATTGATGTAACCAAATATTTATTTTCTGTTCCGAATGAATTTATAAGTTATTAATAAATGATACAAGATTTCTTAGGCAATTCTTTAAACAGAAAAAATAGAATAACATGGATTATTTTCCCTCACATCTGCAATATTCTGAGTTCTATTCCAATAATAAGTTCTTTTAAAATGGCAGAGTAACAAAAATTTACTTTTCCCTAAAACCACATTAAATAGAACACAATTATCGCAAAATCAACATTATTAGGGAGATTACGAAAAATCGTTATATTTTATGCCATTTTCTAAGCACAAGACGGGGGGGGGGAGACGTGGAAGAGAATAATATAATCTTAATTACCACCCCGAATACCCTTCAACTCGTCTCGGCCGCCAATCACGCAAGCGCAGTCCATCTCTTCGCGTACGCCACCTTTTATACCAATGATTGAAAGGCGACGTTCAGCGGACGTAAATCTGATCGCCAGTCCCCGCCATTACAGAAACCACCGCGCAGGGGCTCTTAATATGACAGCAGAAATTACCGGAATGAATTACATCATTAGATCCCCGGAAAACGTCGCATGCAGAGAAATCGGTTCGTTTTCCTAATGTCTGGTGATTAATTATTTTAATTTCTTAAGCACCCCCCGCGTTATTTTTGATGAGAATGAGAGAGAGAAAATGAGAGGGATTTTTTGGTTTTTAAGGTGTGTTCCCCTCAAAATGAAGTGAAGCCGGAGTCCCTTGGCACTCTTTAGGGACACATCAAGAAAAGACAGGCAAGATTTAGAGAAAAGGAAAAGGGAGGCGGTGGGGATGGAAGGCACTGCACTTCAGATTCGTGATTTCCTCCCATCTTGTTCCTCTTAACCGCTCTCTTCATCAGTCTCATTTCCTAAACTAGAGATGGCAGGGGTTGTCCATCAAACAAAATTCGACGTACAAGTGAAAGAATAACTAAGTTTATTAATCAGATATAGTGTTTTAACCATGACTAAAAATTCACGGGGTATATAGCAATAATTAGAAATAGCTTTCGAATGCAACGTAAACGCTACATCATGCGTTTTAGCAAAACTTAAACAAAAGTTCAATTTCATCACAGTTTAAAGGCAGCTTCAATGAGCCAGTCCAAATGCTGAAAATTAATTGAGCAAACATATGGCAGAAATTGGTGAAATTATGAAAGGGGATCCCGCTTCAGAGAAAATGCCTACAGTCCTTTTTCAGATTCTTTACACTCAAACAACCACAGAAATTCTTTGACGATTCTACAAAAACTATAATGAACCATGCATATGTCTATAAATGTCCGCCAGATTTCTGCTGAAGAGCACCCAAAAGAAAGCCCCAACGGCAGCCTATAAACGATACCTTTCAAGGAATGTTAATGTCATAGTCGTTCCGTGAGCTTCTTTAATGCAAGACAAATGGTAGTTACTGGGTGTTAGATAAAGACTTTTGAATTCAAGGGGTAAAATCATACGATCATTTAGTCATGTAAGACAAAATGAATCGAAAATCATATGGCCTCATTCAGCTATAAATAATGTTTCAATGTACTCAGCAAAGTAATCGTTCTGCTAAGTTTTTCTCACTTTTCAAGAATCACATTATATTACAGTATCGAAAAGGATATCATAAAAAATGTACAACAGTGGTTATAATACAGCAGGCAACTTATTTCCAAAAAAGGGGAAAGCTAAAGATGGCAAAATAGGATACGATAATTGCCTTAATAAAAGCAGAAATTATGCTGTGAAGTAGATCAAGGTCCAATCTTTCATAAATATGTTTTGTTTTAATTTATGTTTTTGCTATTCTTTGTTTTCCGTATCAAAACGTTCCTTAAACACGCCTTGTACATACAAAAAACCAACAACAACATCTACCCGTACGAATTTATAAGTTCTAATAAGAAAAACATGAAGCGAGATCGTTGAAATAATATCTCCCCCAAAAAATTTCTTAAGACAAAAACAATCTACGTACGAGGAATAAATAAGTAAATAAAGATGGAAAGACGGAAAGACTTCTACTTAAAAATTTAAAAACATGTAATAACATGATTTATCTTCTCCCATGATACACGCTATACACATTGGGAGGCAAGGAAAAAAAGAGTGAATGCATCAGGGAGTGGAAATTGCCCGCATGATTTTATCAATAATATTGGACCAATTTTGTTCTTATCACGACTTGCAAGAGAAACAGATAGTCGATAGTGTGGTGAAAAGATAACAAGCACTTGAAGAGGATTTTGTGCTTTTCCCTCTCGGTGTAGCTTCTGCTTCTTTCCCTTCTGCTACTCTTGTGCAAGGAAAAGTAGCATGAAGAAGTTGTAAGGCACTGCAAAAGGGGGAAAAAGGACGAAATAAGATTAAAGGATTTGGCGGAGTTCTTTGCATCAACAGTTGCTGCTTGAAAGACGTTATTTTGACCAATAAAACCGGCGGAAGGATACTAAATTAGATGTACAATCTGCGATTGCTTTAACGAGCACTTCAGTTGTTTTAGAAAAATGTATTGTTTTAAAAATTAGTTACTAGAGTGAGAGGAATTTTTATATTATTTCATGGGTTTTCACAGATTTGTCCTTTAAATATTACTTAGTGAAAGAAATAAATTTTAAAAAATCAACAAATATAACGAGTTTGAGGGGGAAGAATAGTTTGTTAATTGGCACAGCTGAAAAGAGTGAAAGTTCTGAAGGTTAGTATTAAAAGGAATTGTTTTTTGTTTTTGTTTTTTTAAATAGTCGATGCCTGTAAGTTTAGTGAAATTAACAAGAGTTCGGGTTTAATAAGGCGATGCATTCTTTAAGAATCTCTGTTTTATTCAATGGCTTTTTCTAAGTTTGAAGTAGATAATAAAAGCTAGATAATTTTAATTAAAAAAATATATAGGAAGCTTATTATTAAAAACACTAAAAAAGAGTTGCCACTAAAAACAAAAACAAATATATATATACTGCTGTATAAATATAAATGTATAGAAATAAGATTTTACGTGGTTTCAAATGGTACAAAGTGCTCATAATTCATTAGCAGTGATATCACCGACTCACACATAGACATGAAAGCACTGCCCATACTTATCGGTGGCATAGTTATGATTTTATAGACAGTTTTTATTTTTATAGGAAGTTCACATTTTAACACTTCCAACAATTGTTATACTCGCATCCGAAATTGCCAATTGTTATTTGTTTTTTCTGTGAAAGGCGCAGTTAACATCGAAGTCACTTGTTTCATATACTTCTTGCCGAAAAGACGCATTATAGACTTTAACTAACAGTTTGTAACAAACACATTTAATTTTTGTACCAAATCAAGCATATAATAAAGCACCAAAAATTAAGTTGATGAAAATATGAGATACCTTGAAACAGTTTAATATGAAATAGAAACGAAAATGCAACTAACTATAATTAAATCAAGCGAGGTCTTGAGATTACGCTCAATTACGTCTTAGTGAAATTCCATCAACTTATTTATCACAATCTTTATTCAATATAAGCTCGACTGACAAGATAAAGATTTAAATTAATTTGTTAGTTTAACAAGATTTAAATTACATACTTAACATTTGATAACATTGTAAATCACATTGGCATATTCCTATAAGTTTATGGATTTTGAAAGTCTCTCTGTTCAGTTTATGGTAAACATCGCTTTCATATGTACTTGTGTCTATCAATTTCTTTTTGTGCAGTTATGATTTGTGGCGTACAATATAACGCTGCTGTTAAGCGACAAGATTCGCAAAAAGTTCCTAAAATAAATATGGTATTTAGTATTTAAATGATGAAAATAATAAAAGCCAAATACGGCTGAAAATGATAAGCGACAATGCATTTTGATGAAACCGTTAAAACGCATTCTTTTCTAAACCTCCGAAGTCAAAAACAATAAAAGAAAATTTCCTCTAAATGATTATTAGTGAAAATTTATGAATATAATTAAACAAGATATACTAATGGTATTAGTGAAAATTTATGAATGAAATTAAACAAGATGTTTGTGCACGGATCATCAAAGGCATCCATTTGTCATGCCTTGGCCTTTGGTCAAGGTACAGCTTTAATTTTAAAATTCTTACGGAAACTTTTTGAAGAGGTGAAAGTACATGGCATAATTGGCGATTGAGCGGGTGTCGATCTTTTTAAGGGTGTTCCTCTTAACCGTTCTCTTCATCAGTTTCATTTCTTAACCTACGAGATGGCAGAAGAGCGATCGTCGTCACAGGACTTTTGAACAGTTTGAAAAACAAACCAAAACCAATGATGTTGCTTCTTCACTCCTTGCTTTATGGACTAATACTAAGGGTAGAATTGCATGTCTCATACAACTTCCAGAAAAAAAATCATAAGCGCAAAAATTGACTGCAAAAATGACCCGGGGAGTTTGAGGAAATATTGCGGAATTCCGTAATTTTAACATTTTTTTCCTGCCGACCGAGCTGTATGGTGGGTAAAGCATCG
Organism: Cheiracanthium punctorium; assembly: GCA_038373885.1. NCBI lineage: Eukaryota > Metazoa > Arthropoda > Arachnida > Araneae > Cheiracanthiidae > Cheiracanthium > Cheiracanthium punctorium. Next base: position 1,170,358 of record JAWZYV010012008.1, read on the forward strand.
TACTCCTGATTCGGATTCAACTTCCGGGGGCCGGGTTTCGATCCCCGACGTGGCGTGGTTGTCATGTCCGTCCCTTCATAGGGGGCGACGTTGGCCCACCTACGAGGTGCCCCCATAATAAAGTGGTCAATCAGGGACAATGCCTAATCAGCAAAGTACACGCTCGTTAGAAAAAAAAAGCAATTTTCCCCGTTAGAAAAAAAAGGCATTTTTTCCTGGGTGTTTCATAAATTCTAGGTTCATTGTTTATATCAGTTCACAGTACAACTTGTAAAAGAGACACTCCAAAATTTCCCGACTCTCTAGCGCAATTATGTATATATTTTTAAAACTGTTCCAAATTTGCAAGATTTTCAAAAAGAACAACCTTAAATTTGGTAGATCCTCGAAGCTTCTGCTAAGTATCTTGATATTTTTATACAGCTCAGCAGCCCTCTTACGCGTCCCCGCTGAACCACAACTCCCTCCTCGACCTACACTTAACTTCTGCACCAAATACTCTGCCCCCTGACATTCCTATTAACGGCCCTCCTGTGTTGAAGGCGCTTTTCTCAAGATCTACCGAAAAAGCATTCACTCCGGGGAATACTTGAGGATAAATCAGGAAAGCGCCGAAAAAGGTCTTTAGACCACCACCACCACCCCCGCATCCCTCCCCACCCCCTTTCGATTTTTTCCCCCTCCCCCCTCCCACAATCATTGATCCGAAGTCCTTGTATGTTGGTCATTAAGTTCAATGAAAGACTCCGATGTAGCATTCCGCTTTTAAACTGCCGCGTCGCACTATATCACATTATATATCCCCCCAGCTCCGTATTAAAAAGCTGGGGGCCACTTCTTTTTTTCTTCCTTCTAAGCAGGAATCGCTAGAATATTAGACAATGTAATAAAGGGTGCTGACTGCAAAATGAATATTTAAACATGTTTGCAGGTACTCGATTTCATTACTTAATAGAGGTGTGATTCGGTAAGCTGGATTCTTAAATTGAAGAGATTTTTCCTTTACAGGTTGCTCGATAAACTACTATTAAAAGATTTTTAAAAAAGGAAAAAGGGAAAAAATGTATTATTTTTTAAAACTTTATCAGGTCTATTTACGAAGTCCGTACAGCTTGTAATATTTTATTTAAAGGTTTTAGAATTTTATTAATTTTTACGTGAAGCCACAGGCAATATCAGTAAGATTTTTTAAAATTTATTTTTACTATTTTTTTAATAGTAATTCAGGCTCATGCTAGTTTTTTTTAAACTCCACTTTAAAAGAATAATAGAAATATTGTAGGGGAGGGGTAAGAAAAGTTTTTAAAAAAGCAGTATAATACAATACCTATTTTGAAAGGAAGAAACAATGCAAAACGAAATCAGCATATTATTATTATAGTTATTATTACCGTTTTCATAACTGGTGTTTGGTCATTTTAATTTTGCAAAATTCGTAGCGTTAAGATTTTCCTTTTGTTAATTAATGCTTGAAACTGCGATCCATACTTTTTTTAATGTAACAACTCTGAGTGTTAAAAACTAACACCGCAATACGAAGTTTCAGAGAATCAGACAGAAGATAATCCACTTTACAACTGAAAATGCACTACAATAGTGTTAAATTTTCAATACCAATTAAAAAATTGTGGAAATATAAAACCCCGTTTATGCGTTTAGATCGCCCTCGTTATAGAAGATATTTTGAAAGGTATATACCTTCCGATATTGCATAAACCACTTCGTTGCTTCACAGGCCTCACAATATATGGTAAATGTACAATGTGTTCTAGATATGATTGATTAAATTCATTTGCGATGACTGTACAATGAACATGTATATGTGTATATGATTTAGCTATATTAAATGCCATTTCGATCCGTAGAACCCGAAATGCTTGCTACAATTATAAAGTGTCGACTAAAACTCTTGATTCTAAGCCACATAAAATCTACTTTATTATTTATTAAATTTATTAGTGGGCATAATAAAACAGAGTGCTTTTTAAAAACTCTTGAAGAGAAGTACAATTTGGGTGGCTAATACAGCAGGATTTATTTATTCATTTTATATAAGTTAAAAAAGCATTAATTTATTTTAAATAATTCACATTTATCACATTAGTTTACCTAAATTTAGTAAACGTAAATTTAGCAATCCAGTAAAAAATAATATTTTTCATACTAAAATGAAAATAAATATTTTAATTTAGAAAATTACTCAAAATATCGAATTAAAAGTAATCTAAAAATACCTTTTCTAATGTCACTTAAAGAAATAATTAAAAAATTTTAAATATGACTTCAAGAAAGCATTTTCTTTTAAATCTAGTTTTCATTTCAATTATATATTTTGTTTAACTACACTCAATTAGAAATGTTTCGATTAAAAATTGTATAGTACGAAAAGGAAATTTCATTTTCACGAATTTTTAAGAATAACGAATTTGATCTTCGTTTCCTTGCGATTCGTTATAGGAGATTTTCCTGTATTTGTCAAAGGCTCTCAAGAGATTTTTAAGAAAGAAACATACGCTGCCATTTGAAGATCAGGGAATTAAGTGATAGGAAACTTTCTCCCCCACCCCATACATAACGTTCTGTACTGTTTTTTATTTATGTATATTCCATACAATTATTGTCGTTATTTATTATTGTTAATTTTTAATCTATTTCTTTCTAATTGTCATTAGCAAAAAATTAAGAATGGGGGAGGATCGGGAAAGTTAAATTATAGCATTACTTATTCGCCCATCTTTACAAAGATTCTCCACAACAAGAAGAAAAGAAAAACACAAAATCAAGAAAAATTCTGCTCATCAAGCATAATACCACAGTATTATCTTCTATTCTTTACTCTAGCCACATTCTTCGAAAACTTAGAGAGGGCTAATGTCAAGAAGGAAAGAAAAAATATATAATAACCAAATAATAACAAAAACACAAAAATAGAAAAAAAAAATAGAAAAAGGGGGGGGGGTTGCAATTTGAAAAGCAGAAGGCGAAAATCGTGGAACAAATAAGTCGTTAGTAAAGATGTGTGCGTTAATCAGTCAAGACTTGAAAACGATAAATCAAAGCAGATACTCCTTCCTTCCATCACAACCCTCCCCTCCCCCCCCCCCTTTAATTTTCCATGAAAGCATTTAAAAACACCCGTGCAAGAGATTGAGAGAGGGAGGGTACACGTCATAAATGAACATCGATGTCTGAAGAAGAAGCAAAAGGGGGGGGGAATACGCAAGCCCCCGAGGAATACATTTTCTTGGAGTTGCATAATTTCATCTTTTCTTGAATAATCGGGGACAGAAAGGGAATGAAGGAGGGAGAGCGGGTTCTGGATTATGCACGTGCGTACAGTGTGGGACGTTTGTAAATTACGGATTAAGAAAGTGTGACGGCATCGGCGATTCCGCATATGTTTAAGTTATTTAAAGCGTTGCAGTGTAAAGGATTGGAAATTCGGGAAACGACGTGTATATTAGTTGTTAGAATGAAGCGATAATGTACTTCGCTGGAACCGTGACAGCGATGATTATCCCTTTCCGGTCACGCAGTTTATTGTTAGTCCACCCCCCTCCTCAGATCTTAGCTAATTGGATGTAATATTGGATGTAATAACTGTAATAAAATACATTCTTATAATAAATATTTTTTTTTCATTTCATTTATTTTTTTTACACACAATAAAATATTTGATTTAATTAAGAACTCGCATGAAATTTGAAGTTGTACGACGTATTACTGGTCGCAAAGGATTGAGGATTGAAGCATGTCAAAAACTCATTTTGCGATTGTTACAATAAGGCTCTATGACTTGAAAAACTCCCTAAGATGGGCATCTTCCTGGCCATAATGTTGAAATATGCCTCTGTAAATCGAACCAGTGGCGCATGCAAGATTTTAGTTTAGGGAAGGCTAAAAATACTGTTGAACGCGGTTACCTTGTTTTAATGAAAACTGTCTTAAAACGTCAAAATATTTTGTATGACTCACGCGTAGAATGCATACCCACTATTAACATAAGTTCGTTACATAGTCACATAATTATCTGGTCTCTTCAGTTATATTTTATAACCGAGTTCAACTACATAATATGTACTATCTGTAAATATTTATTTATTAAAAAAAAAACTTTAGAACTAATTTGATGACAAGTTTTTAAAGATAAAATATTTTAATTCATTAATTAAGACACAATTCTGGATTTTTAAGGTATTTTCACTTTCATTTCTTAATCTTTAAGAAGGTTTTATCCTTTATAGCTCACTCCGTGGGAGCACCTTTGAGTTGGGCAATTCTGAAAGTTGTACACTTTTTGAGAAAACCGAAAGTATCCAATTTTCGGGCGTTTTGTTCTGTCTTATTTATTATTATTATTACTATTTAACCCTTTGAAAAGCACTAATTTCCCAATTCCGAAAAAAGTGCAGCCATCGCAAGATTCAACTACCAGCAATATGGCGGTTGATCCAATCGCCCGTTGCGTGCCACTGAACTAAAGGACATGTTTGGCACTGCACACGCAGTGGTCCTTTAGCTCAGTAGCGCGCGATGGGCGATGCCATGTTACTGGTAGTTAAATCGAACGATGGCAAAGGCTGCACTTTTTCGACATTGGGCAGTCTATCTAGTTTTTCGTAGCAGATGCCGTTACTGATAAAAGTAATTCTGAAAGCCATTTGACAAATAATCGATGCTTTTTAAGGGAAATTGTGTGCTTAAAAGAAAAGGATTCTCGTGTAACTATGTCCTCCTTAAGTATTTTATTGAAATCCAATTTATTTTCATGAATCACAGTCAAAACGTCTGAGCTGTGTCCTCACAGGGAGGACACCGCGTATTAAAAGGATAAAGCTGTCGAATATGTGCAGTAGTGGAACATATCCGACGAAGTTTTGATTTTTCGAAGGACTATCTAAAAATTTAGCTTCAGGCTATCTCCTACGAAAAAATTCATGGTACCGAAATTGAAAAACACATTTTCAATGTTTTCGCATATCTGATACACACACACACCTCATGTAATCATAAAATACTTTTTCTCTTTATAAAATCGCGTTAATGTCAGGATATTTTCTGCTTTTTTTAATTTACAAATACCAAGATTATTTGTTTAAATTTACAGTTTTTATTACGTTATATAACAATAGTTAAAGCTTTTAAGAATGCTCGTTCATTAAAGTAAGTACTTATTTTTTAATGTAATTATTTATTTATGTAACGGCAGGATCAATTTAATCATGAATTCACCGACTGCACTCGTGTTTTTCACTTTCAACATACATCAACAATAAGCCACAAAATTAATAATTATTAATAATTGCAATAATTAATAACTCAATAACTTAATTCGAACACACTTCAGTGTCAGTTTCATATTAATATTTCAGGATTCCTTAATTTTTATGTTTATTTCTTCCATAAGTAATAACCACACAAAAAAGTGGGACAAAGCTAGTAAAATGTATCAGGGCGCCATTTTAATTAAGAATAGTTAATACTTCTCTCTAATTAGAAAAATAATGAAAAAAGATCACAAAATGATGATTAAATCTAATATTGAATATAAAGATGCACACCCCTTCCCAAATTCCGGAAATAAACCAGATCCGAAATTTTGTTTTCATTATCAAGGTTAGATTATTGCGGAAAAAGTAGTTTTACAGGCAAACAAACAAATTTAAATACAGTAGGAATCCCAACTATCCGAGGTGGTCGGACCGAGCATAACTCGGATAACTGAAATCTCGGATAACAGAGAAAATCCCTTATCACAGTATTTTGTTAAACTATACAGTCAAACCCGGTTTTAGCGAAGTCCGTTGCAGCGAAATTCTCGCTATAGCGAAGACTTTGGTAATCCCTAAGTCAAATTTCTCTATGGAGAAACAATAACTGAAATCTCGGATAACGGAGACAAATCCTTATTACAGTTTTTTTTTTACGCTGTACAGTCGAATCCGGCTTTAGCGAAGTCCTTTACAGCGAAATTCTCGCTATAGAGAAGACTTTGGTAATCCCTAAATCAAATTTCAATATGGAGATACAATAACTGAAATCTGGCATAACATGGACAATCCTTCAACACAGTATTTTTTATGCTATACAGTCGAATCCCGTTTTAGCGAAGTACGTTACAGCGAAAATCTTGCTATAATGAAGACTTTGGCAATCATCAAATCAAATATCAATATGGGAATACAATATCGGTATAACGAAATTTTGTTAGAGAGAAATGATTTCGTTGGTTCCTTGGACTTCGTTCAAACGGGATTCGACTGTACTGTGTAATCTTTGAAAAATCATCATATGAAGTGTGTAGCTTCAAAACCGGCTCAATCCATGCTTAATTTTTTGAAGAAAATATCAAAAAACGTTTTTGCTCGGATTTTTATTCTCCAAATTACCTATAAAGTATGTAAACACTGGAAATAGAGTGACCTGCAGCCCTGCTAGTATTTAAAGAGTGAACCATTTTCCGTTCTGATTGATAGCCAGTTTTGCAGGTTTTTAATTTCGTCCCCACCTATCATTCATAGTTACATCTGAATACAAAGTAAAGGAAGTTCGATTTCAAATGAAATAAGTTTAAATGAAATGCATTAATAACTTGTATAATTTAACAGACGTATAAGGAAATTAGGTGAATGAGTTTTTTATGGTCTTTTTGATTGTTGATAGTCTTTTCCACCTACTTAAAGAATTCAAAGTCGACCAAAGATACCCTAAATCTTCACAACAGATTTTTTTCAATTTAATAAAAGAAATTAAGCTTAAAAGTGAAGGGAAAAATATCTTTTGAGTTTGTACACGAATTTAAAATTATGCATATATGAAAATACTAAATGCGTATTAATAAAAAAAAATAAAGGAAATTAAAAAGATTATTGTATTATCGAAATCATACTGCTTTCCCACAACATCTACTCCAGAACTACAACGCAGTCCCTTAGTTTTCGTTTATTTATTTATTTATTGGAAGCATACTCATTAAGTAAAATAAAGTTCATACCTTAAAATAATATTCATGACACTTCCATAAAATTATCAGCAATTAAGGTACAGACTTACCTAAAAGGAAACAAGTGGGAAAATTAAAAGAAATCCATACATACTAATAACAATGTAATTTTTATACATAATAGCATCAATTAATAAGAAATGACAGAAATTTTATAAATGTTTCATATTTTCAAATTGAAAAGAGTGAAATACAGGAATATCACGCGCAGTTTTTATGAGGGGTAGGACATGCTAGATGACTCAGAATTACACAGGAGTGTAGAGTTGCAAACATCGTCTCCATGCACCTATTATTAATCACTATGAAAATCGTGTTGAAATAATATTCAACATGCCGAGTATAACTTGGAAAAGACAATTTGATCTCTTAGAAAAAGCTTTTCACTAAAACTTATACTTTAGAAATCCTTTTTTTATTTTAATGAATAAGACCATTATTTTTGTAACGCAGTTAAGAAATTTGACTTATGCTTCATCGCTTTTTTAAAAGTGATTATTAATAGATGCAAGAAGGCTATACTTGTCACCCTCTACATTCCTATGCGATACCGAGTCTTGTAGGTGTACTCACAGTTTTTAAACCTGAATGAATATTGACTCTTTTATAAAAGAACCTAGAAAAAAGCATATTACTCCGTAAAAAACTAAATCGTTAGCAGTTTGGGAGGAATGACAATATTATTATATCTCTCATTTCTTGACGATAATTGATATTTTTAAGGGGAATCTCCATTAAAGGCACAAGTAGCTCTGCGTGGCACATTCAGTAACGGAAACTGCCCTTTCCTGGTAAAACAAAACGTCTGTGGGTTACCACAGAAAGGGATACTTTAACCCTTTGAAGCGCAACCCTTTCCCAATGCTGAAAAAAAGGGCAGCCGTTGCCATCGCTCGACAGCTCGCTGTGCCCGGCAAAGCCAGCTGTCGTCAAAAAAGGATATCTAGATCGGTGGCACGCGATGAACGTTTCGATCGTCCGCCATCTTGGTGGTAGTCAAGTCAAGCGATGGCAACGGCTGCCCTTTTTTCAGCATTGGGCAATCTATCCGGCTGTTCTCGCATCCTTCCATTTTTCAGCAGATGTCAGTGCTGTTAAAAATAATCGTGACCATTTTTTTACTGGAAATGACGTGCTGAAAAGTAAAGGATTATCGTGGAGCTATGTCACCCGCAACTATTTTTATATAAACCAAATCTATTCTTCGTGACTGGCAACAGTCAAAACGTCAGAGTTGGGTGCTCTCAGAGCGGGATCACTGCGCGTTAAAAGGTTAACAGAGCACCAAAACAACGACCCCTCACTTGAAAAATAACATTCGATCGTAATAACTAAAGGTCTCTAAAGCGAATGTAAAACCAATTCTGCATACAATATAAGCGTAATTAACCTCGTTCTAATAAAAGAAGCGTTCGTTGTAAAGAGATCTCTACCGCATTCAATTTTCAGCAGCCCTATCTCAAAGCGATACGAGCACGAAAATCAGGATTAAGCGATTGTAAAAAGAGAATGGAGTCTATAAATAAAATTTCAAAATTTTCACAACGGTCCCCTATCCATCGTGCAGCAAAGGGAATCTATCGCAGCTAAGTGTCATTATCGTACGAAGGATATCTATAAAGATTCTCGGGTTGCACGCTCACTGAAATACGGCTTCCAGAACAGGTTCTGGGGCGCGATTTTTCCAGTGTTAATAGTTTTTATTTATTTTTCTGGGGTTTTTTATTTCTTTTCTTTTTTTTTAATACGCTGAAGAAAATAACGATCCGAGGAGGGGGGAGGGTAGGCATGGATAATATAAAAAGCTTTAGATCGAAAAAACGCATGTTGCGTGGATATAAACACTTTGACCTATGACATGCCGGCACTCTTAGAGATGGAGTTTTTATTCATATTATTTTCGTATAGAAACAGAGGGGATATTTTATTCTCTAAACGGTGCTTTAAGCATAAATAAACAAAGTACAGATCATTTGTCTGTGTATCGGACCATGACAGTAATTAGATTTTACGACGACTTGAGAGGAAAATGCCGAAAATCCTGAGAATATTTTTAAAACATCGTTTTTATATTTGATTATCAAAACGCTTCTGTTTAATGTAAATGTGAAAATGTACAACCGTTTGACTAGAAATGAGACCAAATGAGCTTTTTAATTAAATGTTTCGGTTTTGAATAGGAACGCAAGGTGTTAGTTACATGGTTTTTGACATTCAGATTCTCATTTATTTCTAAAAGGTGGAAGTTACGTAAAATTTTAATGCAGGTGTACATACTTTTATTCACAATGCTTCCTGCTATTAATATCAAAATTAATAGCACTGATATTTTTTATCTTCGGTTTTTGAGGTTAATAGTATATTTCATCGTTTTCATATCGTCGGCATCGTTCGCTAGAAATATCGTTAAATTTTTAAATAAATCAGTAAATAATTTCAAAAAGAGAAACAGTAAAACAGACTAATAACTGTCAGGTAAGATATGGAAGTATAAGCGATTTTAAGATTGGAACTTTTACAATGATAATAACTTATTTGAAAAAATTGGAAAACCTACATGAAATAGTAAAAAAATAGTAATTTCAATTTGGAAATTCAAAATTATTTAAAAGTTAAACCTTTGCAGCTTATTTCATAATTTTAAATATATAAAACTGCACAGAAGGAAAAAATAGCTTTCTAGTATTGCATCATAATATTAGGTTTTCAGTTACCAAATGTTTCAAGAAATATTTATTTAAAATCTCACCTAATTAAAAGAATTCAAGAGATTTTTAATAAAAGTTAAAAACGATAAAGAAATCTACCATTTAAAACTGTCAAACTGTCTTAGAAATTTTACCATTACATATCATGTTATTGCAACTACTGTTTACCAGTGAATCAACAGTAAATATTAAAGAATAAAATTAAATTAAATTAATCAAACAATATAGTAAAATATAATAGAAAATAGACACGCATTTACTGACATATGCATGCAGAACTAGAACGACTAATAATTAAAGAAGTGTTATCAAATCGATTTATTAGACTGTTAAAATGAATAAATAGAGACAAAATGATGGTCAATGCCAATAATTTTACTTATCCTGACGAAAAACTTAAAAGGAATTTCTGATAATATATAGCACTATTATGGTCTTACATTTACACGATAGAAATAAACTGCTACACTTTACCTAAGTACGCAAAGTTCTAAAAACGCTCCAGCCTTTTAGAGGAAACATTTTCAAAGTCAAGTTACTTTCAGCTAAATCAAAATTTTATTTTCAGAAGTACCTAGCCAGAGCTCGTGAGGGAAATGATACGTTAGTAAAATACTAATTAACAAGAGAGCATTTATTTTTTTTTTCCTCCAATTTCTTACTTTAAAAAAATTCAACTTAGTACATTATGCATTAATACCAACCAGCAAAAAAAAAAAAAAATCCAATTAAAAATCACGCAAATTAATACTTCTCTTTGACATTAACGGCAAAGAAATTAAACTCCCCAAATTTGCCAGAGGCGTTCATCAAGAAATCTTTCCGAGACAAATCGCTGGGCAAAAATGATCACCCCCCTTACCCCAAAACTCGGAAACTAAAGCCCCCCCCCCCACCCCAACCTTCTCTTAATCATCGCTTTTAAAACATGGCATTAATAAAATGTAACTACCACCTCTTTCTCGGCTGAGTTACCTTAGCAAAATCTCCACCACCGGTACGTTTACATCAACTTGCTAATCTAAACGAGCGAATTAATAATAAACACTTCACACTAAAAGCTCCCGCAATTACTAGAAAACCTAGCGCGACCGACAATCATACTTAGATAGATACACATCCGCACGGTACTATATTAGGGGCCCCCTCGCAGGTGGAAAAAGGAACGAACGAGAGGGGGCGGCCTTAACCCAGACAGTTTCTGCCTTTAATTACTCCGCCAACTGTTAAAGGCTGAGAAATATGGCGAGAATTAGCTTCAATTTCGGCAGAACGTTACACTGCGTACCACGGCTAAAGACAGTTACATATGTCAGTATGACACGCCGAGTGACGCTGTATTTATACCGCGCATGTACTTAGCAAATGAAGAGGTGAGCGCGTGCATGTGGGGGGAGGGGCGAGATGAGATAATTTAACCAAAATCGTTTAAAATTAATCAAGTCTTTGCCTCGGCGTAAGGTGGTGATCAAGACTTGTATGTATGTACCGAGACTAAATATTTGCAAATTAAGAAGCTCGCACAGAACAGCAAATACGGGGGTTGGGGGGGTGTACAGGGGATGAGGGAGGGGGGGGGGAGATGTCGCTGGTTTGAAGTGCTTCACACTGATGCTGCCCATCAAATGGATGCGGGTTAAAAGATAGGGTTTCCAAAAGGGATTGGGAGAAGCAAATGTTTTCGACGCCAAAAAGAGAGAATCTGGCAGTTGGAAGACCGCCAAGGGATAGGTTTGATAGTTGAATAAGGTGCTGTCAAAAATATCGAGATAGCTGTCAAATGTCGCGAATAAGATGTCAAACGAGTCGGCTTCTTGAAGAGAGAGCAGTTTGCAGTCAAGTGTTGAAAATATTCTAACACGGGAAGGGAAAAAAAAGAAGGGTTTGCTTTTGTTCGAACCCTTTAACATATACATTTTTTTTTATGGTTAGAGGAGAAAATTCTTTACTGTCATTGAATTTAGGTTTGGGGGTTATAAAAAAGTGACATTTTCACCAGTCTGTTTTCTAATACGGAATAAAAAATGACGAAAACATGATAGCAGAATTTCTTCACTAATAGATATAAAAGAAACAAACGCTTAAAGCATACACTTTTATATATATAACGGTTTTATAATCTCATATTCATAAAATACTCTCAATAAAATATACTGCATTAAAAAACATAGCAAAACTCATTCGCCTCAATGAAGTATGGATTCAAAAACCGATTAAATTCTTGATATAATATCCATATCAATAGGGGCAAACACAGGCGCAAATAGTGATGATTGTGAAAGATCGCGATAGCCAAATTTTTAAAGAATCAATTTTTAAAAAGTAATTCAGATTTTTAATAAAGTTTATTCGAAAAACATTTCAGCAGAACTTACTCATTCTGTTTTTAACATTACAAGCTTCACCAACACCGGCAAAAAGAAGAATGAGTGTAAAAGTAGTAGGCTATTGAACTCCACAGCTCAGATATTATTAAAAGTATAACAAGGATTATAATAGTTATTTTCAAATACTGTTGATTATATTTCTAAATAATTCTAATTATTTAGTAACGCATAATGGACCAAAATATACGTCCAGAAAGCTCATTATTGTTCTTATACAGATTGCTTTTAAAGTTTTTAACTGGTTCTTTATTTCAGTAATTTTTGTAGAAAACAAACGTTAAGAAAAAGAAAGAGAAGAAGATAAGTAACAATCTAAATAATTATTTTAAACTAACGGTCCATTGATAAGCAAATCTATAAAAACAAATTAATAATTTGTATAAGAATACAGGAAGAAAAAAAATATCTAACTAATCTTTAAATTTTATTTTTATTTATTTATTTTTTAGGTTTTTAATTAAACTCCTGTTGAACTTTTCAGTAAGTTCTAAACCCGCAAACAATTTTTTATCCTACATAGTGGATTTATTATTTAACTTATATAACCAGCGAAGTATAAATTTCAGCAATTGCGGATTGGTATTGTATGATGCAAGACGAAAATATTCGACAGTTTCTCTAAAATCAAATAAGGTGAGTAAAGCTAAAAGTAGACCCAAAAAATCGACAATTAAGAAAGAAAAAATTGCTATATGTCTGAAAAGTTTTTTATTTATGTATTTATTGTCTAAAGGTTTGTAAAAGGTCAACAAAAAAGTTATGATTTTCGGTAAGTAGCTGAAACTTCAGCTTAATATAAATGATTAAACCCGGTAATACAAGGCATAACAACGATAAGAAAACACGCAGCATACTGTGCGTGATAAAATAGTCGATTGTCTCAAGAATGGTTCTAGAGGAAGTTCGTAATAGTTAAAGTGAAGACATGCGAAATTAGCATCAACTCGAGTAATAAACAAAATAATGTATTTAAAGGAATGAAAAATCTCAAATTAATGATTTCTAATTATTTTTACTATGGCCAGTGCATTATAAAAATTACAGTATTCGTCCCCTTTAATAGTTTTTTTAAAAAATGTACAGTTTATATATTTAAAATCTAGCTTAAAAAACTGTCCGGATATTTTACTGTTTTTTTGGCCTATATGTAGATGCAACTTGAGACTTCACCATGGCCGAGTGAATAAGACACTGAACGTGGTAGATGGAGAAAGTTTGAAGGTACAGCGTTCCGGCATACGCGCGTGTGCCGATCCAGAGTTTTGGGCGGTTATTTCGGTAACGCGAATACGCCTTAGAACTCTTTAAAAAGTCCTCCGCTCAAGGCATTCCCCTCCCGTTGGCAGATGCCCCTCGTGTAGCCTAGCCATAACAAACACACACAGATGCAACTTGTCTTTACAAGCAGTCAAAAGGATAAGATTTTGAATAGTGTTTGGCTGTGAGCATGCTGTTTCTTAGCTTTCACGTCACAACAATTTCCCTCGAGCTTTTATTATCTAGACAATTACCATAGCACTAATGCGCCACTAATTCCTCAATAATTTAATCTGAATCCCAAGCAGTTCTATTTGAATACCTCTCTCTACTAATAACGTGTCTACAGAACACAAAATACATCCGCATCAATACCATTCATCACTGGAACAAAAACAATGGCCGACTTCTTTTCCCTATAAATACATTAATTACCAATACGGGTAGAAATTATCCAATAAATCAGTAGGTTCCAGGTGCGCGAGTGCATAAATACAGACGGACATGCAGACCATAAAAGTACCCGACCATTTGTGCCATAGGGAAAAGTCTTTATGGCTCCAACCCAGTTGCAATCCGAATCTAAAATGCTGTTAAGTACAAGAAGTGTGACAGATCAGAAGAAATAAATAACTTAAGTCGCACAGCAGTCCATCTGTTCCCCCGTTAATTGTAGAATCGTGACACTTGCCTTTCTGGCAAGATTCAAATGTTAGGGGAAGATATTTCTGCTTCTGATGCAGACGCAAAAATTAAAAGCTGCCTAGTTTTCCTCCTCGAAATGCGGGAGTTGAGTTCCTCTTGTAGTAGATTTTAATAGTCGTCAGCTTTTACAGCAGCGGAAAAGTCAGATATTAATCAATTCAAAAGATCTTAATATTTAGATGCATTGCGTTACAAACAGACATAATAAAATGCGTTCATACAAATGACGTTTTTCTGTTTCTGAATATTGGAGTTCATGTTGCTTATATACATTTTTTTTTTCGAACTACAGGAGTTGTTGATATTTTTTCGTCTGCTTTTAAAGTAATGAGGTACTCATACACTAGTATTTGAGTCAAGCGATTTGATGTTTATCTATAAAATATCGCTAAAATAAACTTCATTTTTACGAATATTTCAGAATAAGGTATTCACCTTTCATGAATTTTGAATAAAACGATTTTTTGTTTAGTTTCAGGGATTTGATCTTCGATCCCTTGAAATTCGTCATAGAGATTTTTAAAGTAACGCATTATAAACAGTTAAAATGTATTAAAATATTAATATAGTTTTTTTTTAATGAAAATGATGGACCTGCAAAAAATGCTGGTCATAACTTTCTAATATATAAGTTAGGTTGTTTTTTTTTTAATAATTGGTTCAAAGAATTTAATACTTAAATACGCAACTCATGTAAAATGAATAAAATGTAATTGAGTCTATATAAACTGGCCCTGTCAGATCTTTTTTAGAGTAATTAGCGGCAATTGTAAATAGAATTTAAAAAACAGGAAACTTTTTCCAGATGTGCATTAATAAATTGAACGATTGTATAACGAATTAATTTATTGAAATGACTGATAGTAATGTTTGTAATCAAAATTGTTAAGATAATCATGTATTCAAATTTCCAGTTTCGAAACTTAATTTGTATTTTTATTTTATTAACTATGAATTTGAAGATTGAATACTTGATTGCGTAACACAGAACTCAAATTAGGGAATCTTTATTGGTGAAGTTTTACAAAATTATGCCTGAATTACAGAAATTATTTTTCAGTTCAGACGATAACACACGAAAATAAATGTATTCACACACGCTGTTTATTTTGTTCATGTTAATTAATATTCTGTAATTGTATTTTACAAAATATTTAAAATATTTACGAACAAGCATGAAAATGTTATCACGATTTAACTATAGCAATGCAAAGAAAGCTTCGCTACTATAAAGCATAATTTGATAAACTTTATATTGTAACATGAGTGATTTTAGCTGAGATTAGAGGTGTGATAACTGTTTTTTTTTCTTCTCTGTAAATAAATATACTGGCATCACATGTTGATGCCAGTATGTTTTCAATATTTTTTGGATGTCCCCCCCCTTTAATCTAAATCGAGCATTTATTAAATAAATAAATTATTACTAGCAAAAATAAATACATGAAATAAAATAAAATATAAACAATTATATTTGCAGCATCTTTTGGATGAACTTGCTCGCAACTGAAATAAATTTACAACGCAATTTCCCTTCAAAAATTTTCCTTTTCATTAAAAACAATTGATCTATTTGTTTAAACTAAAAATTTGAATTTAACGTTGTATTTCTTCTATTAAATTGCAACGCATCAATAAAATGATTCAATAAAAATTTATTAAGAAAACATCCCTCTAAATATTTTTCTCTGAAAAAAAAAAAAAAAATATATATATATATATATAAATCCAAACAGATTTTTACATTTGCATTTTTCTAAAAGCGAAATTACGCGTACTCTTTCTTGCTAGATGTAGAGAAAATCTTCAATTAAAAAAGTATAAACTTGCCAAATCAGGTGAGAAATATCAAAACATGGCAACCCAAACCTTTCCATCAGCTAAGATAGATAAAAGAAGCGCGTTGCTCTTGAGCCAGCTGATCATTATGGTTACCTTGACTACAGGGAGCAGCAATCAACGAAAGCAGCGGCAGATATTTGAGGGGGGGGGGGTAATGCTCATGCACTTTCCCCTTCTTATTACCAAAGAGGAAAAAAATAAAAAATCTGTATTTTAGGTTTTTAAGTTTATAAAAGACGAGGGGGTGGGCGAGCCAAATTTCGGGAGGTAGTCAGCAACTTGATGCTACAAGCAGTGATTATGTTGTAAAACGAGTAAAGGGGGGGGGGTTACGGAGCTGTAATTATTTTTATTCGCTGTCAGTTAAACGTCAGGATGTTTAATTTGAGGTGTCGATGCTTCTTCTGCAGAGAAGAAAAAAAAAATGTGACTGGTTTCTGAACTATGTATGACATTACATGAAGTTTACTGAAAAAGAGGTGATGGCTAAACAAAATTGGCACAGGGGAACGAAAAAATAAGTATACAAACACATCAGATGATGGTCCGGCCAAGGAAAAAAAAATCACAACATGCAGCTGCAGGAAATATTAATATAGTTCTTTCAAAAAATGTCACTCAAGGTTTAATGTGACATTTTTTTTCCCCCTTCGCAGGTGCTGACAAGTGACACTGGAGTAGAGATATATCCAGTAAAGTAACGAGATAAAAATAATTTAATAATGGGAGAAAAAATTATGAAAGTATAAATAAATAATATAAAAGTGAGCTGCATGATGTTGATTTTTATTCGGCTGCTGTGTTAAAATTATTTTTCATAGAGGAAAAACATCTAACTAAATTAAAGTATACTTATGACGCGTTCGACACTATTTAAAATATTTTATTTTTCAATAGAGTAAAAATTCATGCAGTATCAAAAATTATTTAAGAAAAACTTAATATAAAAACTAGATTTGTTTTAAGACACAAAATTTCAATTAAAGTTGAAATATTAAATTTATTTATTTACAATGAAATTTCCTTAGAACTTTGATTCTTTCAAAAATCAGTCGTTCAAAAAACAATTGCTTAATGGAAATTACTTTTTAAAAACTATATTTTAACTAATTATTTAAAACCAATTAAATATACTATAAAATTAATTAAAACTAAATTAATTTAGACATCCCCCCCCAAAAAAAGGAAATATTCTAATAAATAATTGCCAGTACTGTGAATAGCAATAAGATGCAAATTGAAGCACAAAAAATGAAAATAATATTTTGGTTTAAAGAAACTGTTTAATGATTTGATAAATTAGCGTTGAGTTTAGTAAATCATTAAACAGTTTAGTTTTATCACATGACCACTCATAACAGTTTTATAGATTTTTTTGTCAAGGACTACTTATGCAACATTTCAAAACACTTTTGAAGAGTTAAAAAGAAAAAAGAAAGAAAGAACGCAAAAAATCGGAGTGCAAGTGCATGAGTTGCAGAGGACAGGTTGAAAGAGATTTCACATTCCATCGGATATTTTTTAACTAAAATTATATTTAAAGAAAACCAATTATAAGTTTTTTTTTAAATCCACAACAACGGCCCCACGGATTATACTAATAGCAAATATTTAAACGAACAATTTAAAATATTTGCACTTAAATACAAAGTTGTTCCAGTTCAGCTTTTCTTTTCAGATAAACAATGAGATGATTTACTAGCACAATCAAGAAATAAACTCAGTGATTTTTAAAACTTAAAATTCAATATTAAAACGGAACTATTAAAAAATTAAAAACGATGTTTGTTTTAAAAATTTTGCTTTTGTTAAATATTCATACAAAACTGAGAAAATTACAGGGATATTTTAAAAATTTGAAGGTAAATTAACATTTGTGATCGCTACCATTAGTTGTAACATGAACAGCTTATAAAACGTACCAGAGTAATAAAATATTAGCGAGATCGGAAAATAATGTTTTTTTAACATAAAGATAAAACAAATAATTTTTCAATAATTTTTTAATTAAATATAAGCTATGCCTAAGCGTTGATTCGTATATGTTACATTTTAAAGGGAATAAAAGGGGTGGGGAAAATCACGAAAGGGGAAAAAAATCTCTCCAATAATTGGAGAGATTTTTTTCCCTTTTCGTGAAAGACAGCTATCCCCCCCTTTTTTTTTATCACGTCTACCCTCCTTGGAGGTCGATATTCAAAAGGTCATGAAATTGCTTTTACGCATTGGTACGAAGGTACGTACATTGATAAAAGAGAGTGATGCATTTTACAGGAAAAATTTTATGGATACCTCCTTTTTTATTTGAGATCACACGAGACATATAAAAGAATGTTATGATGCCTCCCCCGCCCCCCATCATAGATTACGAATTCTGTAAAATATTCTCTAATTCTGCATGTATGTTTAAAAAAAACTCACCTACGTGATGAATTGGGTATTATTAGCTTCAGCAGTTTTGGCTAGGACGCTAGGCAAAATGTCGACATAGGAAAAAAACGGCATTACGAAAAAACGGCAACTGATTAACTAATAAATAACTGATTTTCTAAATTTTGTTCGATACCATTATAAAATTTAAATTGACTACTGTTTGACTGAAGTACTGTTTTTTTTTTTAAGTCGAATAAACTTTACTCTCTTCAAATCTTGCAAAAATATAATTTCATTTTTAAAATAATAAAAAAAATATCTGTCGCAAACGCATAATAACATATTACAATAATACTTAAATATTTAATTTTTATAAAAAATATTCCAGTGATTAATACAGAAGGTTTCTCACTGCAACAAATCGAGCAAGCCATACATGATTGCACAAAGTATTGCTGTCTTTGTATCTTTCAAATCTTTTCTGCGTAGTATAATTAATTTTCATATTAAGAAATGAACAATTAATGCATAATATACACTTAATTGTACATTCTAAAAATATCTAGCGTCCTAGCAGTTTTGGCTAGGACGCTAGGCAAAATGTCGACATAGGAAAAAACGGCATTACGAAAAAACGGCAACTGATTAACTAATAAATAACTGATTTTCTAAATTTTGTTCGATACCATTATAAAATTTAAATTGACTACTGTTTGACTGAAGTACTGTTTTTTTTTTTTTGTTTTTTTTTAAGTCGAATAAACTTTACTCTCTTCAAATCTTGCAAAAATATAATTTCATTTTTAAAATAATAAAAAAAATATCTGTCGCAAACGCATAATAACATACTACAATAATACTTAAATATTTAATTTTTTAAAAAAATATTCCAGTGATTAATACAGAAGGTTTCTCACTGCAACAAATCGAGCAAGCCAAACATGATTGCATAAAGTATTGCTGTCTTTGTATCTTTCAAATCTTTTCTGCATAGTATAATTAATTTTCATATTAAGAAATGAACAATTAATGCATAATATACACTTAATTGTAAATTCTAAAAATATCTAAGTAAGGAACAATTCAAATTATTGATCCATATTTATTACAACATAACACCAAGTAAACCATACAAATTTGTTTTCTAATGGTAAACAAGCAAGTCAATAATCCACAGCTTACTTGTGCACCGTTTTTTTAAGTAATATGCAATCAACTTTTACATATTAACAAATATATAATATAATAACCGAATAACATTTAAATATATTTAATTTCACATATTTAACAATAACCCATCCTAAATATTTATTTATATAGGTTTTTTACCGCATTGAACCACACAAATCTTACAAGCTTGTGGACTCTTTTTTCCAGAATTTATTATTGCATTATAGTTCATTTCAAAATAACAAAGAAAAAAAGTTAACAAAATACAAAAAAAAATTATTTAATACTTGCAGAATCGTATAACACTTAAATATTTAATTTCAAACAATAAAAAGAATGTATATCATCATTAACTATTAACTAAAGCATTTTTCTTATCAACAAAATAAAAAAAGAAGAGAAAATTTTAAATACAATGTCAGTGTAAAACATCTGATAGAATCTCTTCTGTTACGAAATTTCGCTGTGGAGGATTTCGCCGAATTAGAATATACCACGGAAATCACAAAAGACCATTTACTCCCAGCTTCGAAAAAATTAATAACGAAATTTCCTAAATATATTATTAGCTCCTACGTATGGAGTATGGCCTATTATTTAATCTGTTTGAAAAATTAAGTGGACTCAGCTGGTGCACCGTTTCCGCTCATAAAAAAATATTCCCTACAACAAAAAGATGTGGCAGGAGATAGAACGAGCGGAAAGGGAGACACTTTTTCTTTTTTCTGTTTTTTCCCCCTCTCTGAAGTATGAAGTTTGAATTTAAAGTATTCTAAAAATAGCTTTTCTTTTACATTTCAATTTTTAAAGTGATGTGTTTGGAGGGGTGTTTTCATATAAAAAGGGGGAGGGAAGGTGTGCTTTTACAAATCTTTATCACAAGTTTTTCTTTTTTTTAAATCTAGTCTTGCTGGACTTATTCGGTTAATAGATTCTATTTGTAAATATGATAAATATAAAATTCAAATGAATACGTTAAGTTTAACAAAAAGCGTAGTATTATAGACATTTGATGCGTCTAAATATTAAATTTTAAACCAATAAAATATTAAATAAATCTTTATCTTTAAACATGCAACGCCTAATTTCATTTTCAGAAATAAATACAGTTTTTTTTTGTTTTGTTTTTTGTTTTTTAAAGTAACGATAACTGAAAATCTTACAATATTAAATTATTTAACTTCAAGCAAGCGTTTTTTGAAACCTTCAACAAGGGAGTGTTTTTTAGTCTTGCAAGACTTAATTTTAAATACATGATAAAAAGTTAAATTTTAAAATAATAACAAACAATTATCATGTGACTGCGAGACGTGCAACAACAAAATATTTAATTTTAAGGAAGTGAATTTCGTAAGTAATATTTTCTTCCCAAGATTAGAAACTTAATTTAATTGTACAGTAATTTCAATTTGAGTGGAAAAAACGCTACAAGATCATTGCATTAACATTTAGAATACTTAAATAAATCGAGATGAAATTTTTCCAATTTTAACTCTTTTTTTTCCTGTCCTTTTACCAGCTACAGAATATAATAAATTCTCGATCGTTGTCCCAAATTCTTCCTTTTGTGTACCATCAGTAAAATTCTCACACAAAAATTTCACAAGCCATTTAAGAGAAAAGTGACCACCAACCTGAACAATTCTTTTTTAATAATATTTTACGGCATCTTTTCAAATCTAGCTTTTCTTACAGAAACTGGTTAAGATATTCGGAAAATATATCCAGGGCCTTTAAATTGCCCGCGCTTACTGTACGTTTCATTGCTTGCATTCATAATTAATTGAGTACTCTCCTTGACAATCAATTGTAGATGTGTGATGTGTTCCTTGAACATCATTTTTAATGAGGATTAAATAACACACTGTATGTGAAAGATATCATTAATTATTTAACACTAAATAACTGGAAAATTAGTACATTTTAAATGATATTGTTGATTATCTTTCATACTTTTAGCACAAATATCAAAAGCAATAGCTTTATAGTAAATGTTCGTTTAGATCTACAATAAATGTTAATACTGTTGAGCAATTTCAGTGGCGTATAAAGTTTAACTCCTCCCGAACTCACCTTTGATACTTATGTTGCCGAATGGAGTCAATGCTGATCAAGCCTTTGCGACAGATGGAACAAGAACAAGAACAACAACAACAAAAAAAAAAAAAAAAAAAAAAAAAAAAAGAGAGAGCGATTTTTTTTCTTTACTTAAGTATTTATTTAAAAATATATTTTTGTCTCAATGGTGGGAATAATTTTGGACATGGTACTGATGAATTTAAATGGGGTTCTCATAGGACGATCCCCCCCCCTCCGGATGAACTAAGTTTACACTACAGGAGATTAATTTATTTTATAAGTTTAAACGACTTTATATGCAAAAGGAGACAAAACAGTTATATGTCCTATCCAGAATTTTTCTCTGGATCCGCCAGTGCGTATTATCGAAGGAAATTTAGTACCAGCGTTTATAAGCGTCCATATTGTAGGCAGGAGACTCAAATTCTCCCTAGCCGAGGGTATAGTAAACATTTCTACAGAATACCGAACTTTTTGAATTATTTTTGGTACTAAATTGTTTGAAAACCGAAGAAGAGGTCCTGTGGTGCACCCACGATTTTGGTTGGAGGGGGGGGGTGTTAGAGCTACAAATACTTTATTGAAAAATAATATTTTCAATTCATTATAGTTATAACTCCCTTATAACGTCAAAGTTTTCTGTACTATTTACCCGTAGAACACAAGCCCACTATCAACGTACCTTGTTATAAAGTCATAAACAATTATCTGATAGTTTCATTGACATTGTAACCAAAAAATTACTCTAATGTAAACACTATTGTAAAAAAATTAGTGTAATACACGTGTCACACTAACTGCAAATATTAAAATATTTTTACAAAGCACGTTGGTTTTTAAAGGCAATTTTTAAAACATAAAATATTTTAATTCATTTGTAACAATTTTCGAGGCCTTTCAGATTTAAATCTTCAGCTTTAGGGGGGGTTAGCCCCCCTAGCCCCCTCCGTAGGGTGCCTATGAACAGTTTCTCATTTATAAATTCAAGAACCCTCCTAAAGCTGCTCAAATAGTTGCCCGTGCTTGGTGGGGGGGGGGACCCGGTAACCCTCCAGTGCTTCCTAAAATGCAAACGAGTCCCCGACTCTAAACCTTCATAATAACAAGCCTTTCGTTAATTTGGCCTTCGTAAACATTTATCACGATATCCTCTTCATTAATACAGAGCAACATTTCACTTAGCTTATCAAAAGACTGCGAACCAAAGTTAAGTGTCAAGTAGAATGAATCGCCAAGGATATCCTACTCGCTGAAAACCAGAGAATCGCATCTAAGGACGATGCCAGGATCTTCAGACTAACGAACACCTCAACGGTCCCCCCCCCCCCGCCCAAATATTTCCGCGTGTCACAAATCACTCTCTAAAACAAAAGTCAAAACAGCGCATGACTTTCCACCAAAACGGCGAACTTTATCGCATTATCTAGGGGGGGGGGTGTTCTGATGATAGGCAGATTTCCTCCCCCTTTTAGACCCATTGATGGAACTCGCGCTAACAGATCAGAAGAGGACCAAGAGCTTTTCAGGAAGGAAGAAAACGGGGAAGTGTGGTTGGAGGCAGGAGGGGAAAGGGTCATTTTTCCCGCGCGAAAAGACACAATCACTATTTCCCGTTAGACGCTCATTAGAAATAATTAGCGGGGGCCCGCGCCCCAATTTGTGCGAGCGAGCGACCCCCGCCCAGGCACAGGCGAAATAATTAGAGAAAGAGACAGAGAGAGAGAGAGAGAGAGAGAGAGAGAGAGAGAGAGAGAGAGAGAGAGAGAGAGACTGCCTGATTTTCGAGCGCGCGGGAAAATCTCGAGAGTTTGGCGGCTCTCTTCTTCTGTGGAGTGTGCATCTTCGGATTGGAGAAAAGAGGAGAGAGAGATTTCAGAGACGGGTATTACAGCGCCATCTATCGGAGAAGGGAAGCAGTGTTCGCGAAGGGGGAAAATTGGGAGTTCGTCCGGTGACAGCAGGGGAAAAGTTTTGAGAAATATTTATAATGTAAAAGCACTTATTTTCGGGAGGCGGCTTTAATTTTTGTGAGCCCGGGTGCTCTCACGGAGGGGCTATCGGGTCTCAAGCCCCCCCCCCCCTAAAAGTAGAAATTTAGAAGTGAAATGCATTAAAAGTGAAAATTGTACCTAATTAATTAATTTTTTTTCTTTTTAAAAATTGTCTTTAAATTATTTCTAAAGTACTTTTAAAAAAAACGGAAAAAAATATTAGTTTTTAAAGAAATATTCACAGTTAGTGTACGAAACACAGTTAAAATCGGTTTCAACGATGCTGAATATGATCAGGTAATTATTTGACTATAATGAGTCACATTGGTTGTGTGCATGTTGTTGTTCTATGGGCAAGTCAAGTGGCACAGAATATTTTGACGTTATTAGAGAGTTATGACTGTAATTGAGATCACTATAACCGAGTTCAGCAGAATTTGTAGCCCCCCCCCCCAAACTAAAATCCTGGGTGCTTCACTGGTCGTAATCGCAAAAATTCAAGTCTCGCGAAATACCTTTTTTTTTTTTTTCCCCGTCTCAAATAACAAGAAATCAGAAATTTTTCCCTTAACAAAATTCAATGACTTGTTGTATAGTTACAAACTTTTTCTTGACAACTTCCTTTCGTACAACTATTTCTTTGATACAGGGGCGTAGCCAAGGGGGGGGGGGTTAGGGGGGGGTTATACCCCTCCATGAGGAATTTCTTGCCATACAAAATGTACAATCTTCACTAAATTATCACACACACGTATACATATATATGAGTTGTAGTAGTAGTCGTAACCCCCCTCCATGAAAAATTTCTGGCTACGCCCCTGCTTGGATACTATAGGACTATTTCTTCAGTATAAAACAATAATACATCAAATAGAATGCAGCTCATTCACTTACACTATTTATACCAGCTTCTTTGAAGCCGTTCAAACTGGGGAGACAGGGACGAACTTTTCCGACAAAAGGAAGTTTCTTAAAATGCCTCGTGAGAACGGGGTTCTAAATTTAGGTACTTTCGGGATTTTACAACTTTCGCTCCTATTCATATGAAATTCGTGGAATTTTCAATTCGCGAATTCCCCTATATCTTCATTTTCGCGAAAATAAGTGCCTTTACAGTAATGTACAAATATGTAACTCCGGTTTCAGAGATTTCTTTTTAACACATAAACTACGAAATATCTTTCAATTCAAAATAAGAAATGGCATTCTGATATGACCATAAATGTGGCCACGGTAAAAAATAAAAAAAAATCCGAAGATGAAGCAAAAATTAAAATATAAAACTCAAAAAGAACTATGTAACACACATTAAAATTAACATTAAAATTACATTAAAATTACATTAAAATTAATATTAAAGTTACATTAAAATTAAACAGTACGGACTGTTTCGGGTGGTAAAAAGGGTCTACCCTTCTTCAGAGGAACAATTTTCTCCTTCCACAAAGACAGAAAGTGAGAGAGAAAAAAAGTAAACAGCATGAGAAGTTGCCATACGGGAAGAGGAAATTGTAAGAAAACCAGACAGAATTTAAGTTGAAAGAGGGAGGGGGGGAATAGAAAGAACAAGCAAAAAGAGGATAGTTAGTTTAAAAAAAAATAAATAAAACAATAAAATGAGTAAAGATACAGAAACGCCCAAAAAGTAATATCGAATAAAAGTAGAAAAAAAATAAAAGAATATAAATAACTTTTTTAAATAAAAAAAAAACACGACACATATTTCTTTTTAAACAGAAAACGCTTCTATAAATATACAAACAGTAAACACATACACACAAGAGGGAGGGAGAATACAAGACAGATGACAGAGACTTCCAACAACTGTTACCAAGAAGAATGAAAGAAAGGTATGGAAGACCCGTCGTTTAAAAGACTCTTCATGTGCTAGGCAACAGAAAATCCTTCCAAGTGCTCAAGATGAAACGAAGATTGAGGAAAGCACAATTGCTAAAACACACAATTTTGGCGTAAAAACATTGATGTTTTATATATGTGTGTGTGTGCAGATATATAATTAATTATTTAATAAGTAAAACACAAAGATTATTACTGCAAAATTGACATACCCCTTAGGAATAATAAATAAATAAATACATGTATCAGAATCAGAGGGCCAAAGAGTATTGAAATTTGAAATACAATCAATCAAATTATACCAGAATGAATGGAATACAAATTATAACCTCTGGGACATTCTTCAGGGGGCCATACCCTGAAGCGTTTAATTAAAGATAACAAACTAGTACGATTTCGGTTGTGCGGTATATCAAAAGAGAAATTCACTCCAAACATTTAGGCCCTATCCCAATATAGAAAAAAAAGAAAATAAATACATAATTAATTTGAAAGCAAAATAATCGAAAAACACTACAAAACAGACGCACCCAACAGGAATAATAAATATCACTTGGCATGAGACAGCAAATTTTGTTGTAAGAATGTTGCTAAAATCAAGAGGTGGAATACCGGTGTTGCCAGAATTCGAAGGTGCAATAGTAGAATTGAGAATATAAGAGTGTTGCTAGAAACAGTAATGTAAAATTATACATATATACATACATATGCGAAAATTACAATGCTTTCATTCAACTACAGCTAGAGACACAGAGTAAAATTCATGTCAAAGCCTCTTTACTGCCAATTACGGATTTGCCACATTACATCATATTCACGGAAATTTATAGGTGAAAATACTTTTTGCGAAGTCTCTTCTCTTTCGCCAGTTTAAAGCAAAATTATAAGCAATTAAATAAATAACGAATAAAATAAAACTGTACTTAAGGCAATTACTATTCACAAAAAAGCAATTTAATTAAAAGGTCTATAATTTAACGAAAATGCCGGAAGATGGTTTTTGAGTTTTTTTCTGTGTGTGGATCAATACAATCACTTTCGTATTTTGTAATGTTAGCACGCATAATGCTGTTTCATAAGCAAAATGTTTCCTTGTTAAGATACACCATTAAAACTAAATAAATATAGCCAGTTACACAATAAGTTAAATGTATGTTGAAGGTGTTAAGAAAGTAAACTTTTTAAAAATTCATTTTGTAACAAATTTCTAAACACGTATTTCAGAACTAGGTAACGTGATTGCATCTTTCTGCAACAACAAAAAAGCAAATTTCGATTATCATCGGGCAAATTAATTGTTTTGGAGATTGTATGCGATTCATTTCAAATATTCAATATCGAAGAAAAAAGCCGATATATCATTTTGGGACGAAATGATGTTAAAAAACTTCAATCACCAATAAAGATAAGCTATTTTAAGAAGTGGAAAAAATTGACTAATGTTTTGTTTTTAAAAAGTAAATAATCTTATGAACAAAAATAACAGCTAATATTAATTAATAACTTTATAGACTTTCATTATCTTTTTATTTATGCTGGTTATTTACAAAGCCATTTATTAATTTTAATCTTTATATCAGGTTTAAGAGTTTTAGACAAATAATAAATGATTGTTATATAGTAATAACAGTTAGTGTCGATATAACTGCTCGTGTATATTTCAGTAATGCCAGTTAGTAACCAGGAAATAATCAATAAAATAAATTTGATAATTATTGATGCTAAAATTTCAAACTTTACTTACGTAAAAATTTTAGTCTAGTATTTAGCTCTCATAAATATAATTATTACTTAAATGCATCATGTAAAATAAGCCATAAAATATTTTATGAACGGGACCCTTAAAATGTTTTTCCCGGAGCTCCTTGATTGCTACTTATGGCACAGTTGGGGGATAGTAAGAGTTTTATTACATTTCTGTAAGTCGCATAAAATCACTTCTATAAAAATTAGGTGAACACATAGTATATTTCCATATTTAAAATATCACTTTTACTTACATTTTTCTGAGTGTTTCCGCAAAATTTCTAACCTATTATTTTAACAGTGTCTTACGCAGCTTAAAATCGGCGAAAATCAATAAAAATGAGAAAATTAGGGGGGAGGAG
The DNA here is from genome assembly GCA_038373885.1 of Cheiracanthium punctorium. Lineage (NCBI taxonomy): Eukaryota > Metazoa > Arthropoda > Arachnida > Araneae > Cheiracanthiidae > Cheiracanthium > Cheiracanthium punctorium. The sequence continues at coordinate 1,197,838 of JAWZYV010012008.1, forward strand.
ATAACAGATTTTCAAAATTTGAAGCTGTTAAAATTTTCCTCGCTGTTTTACGACTTATCTCACAAAAGCTTTCAAAATGAAAAACATCGAAAAATCTATAAATATCAAAGAACGATTAAATTTTCAAATTTTTAAAAATAGTTCTAAAATTTGTATATATATTTTTATATCTATGTACAAGATATCATGCGTATTTATATATATTTCATAACAAACAGGTTTGTTGCTTTATAAATATAAATGAACTTAACACGATAATTAATTTTTCTGTCATTCGATAATAAAAACGACTTTTGCGTGTTTGTAAAACTGCGAAATGACCACTGCAATTTCATAAATAAATGTATCAAAATGATAATACTGGAACTTTAGAAAAAAAAAACGGACTAAAAAAAGGAAAAGAACTAAAATGAACTAATTAATGAGCGGTGATCCAATCAAACAAGCTGTTTAATATTCATCGAGCATAAATTAATTTATTTCAGGCAAAACAGAAAGCATGGGTTAGTTTTCATCACTCAATAATGTGAACTAATCAACAACAAACATCTCTCTCAGCGAAAAACAGGGGGAATTCCTTTAGCCTCATGCACACAGATCGACGCAAGAGGAAGGTCACAACAGGTAACACCTTGCCTCAGGAGTTCTAAGGCGAATTGAAGGATACCAAGAAAGCACTGATGTCACAACTTGATGATTTATTCTGACGTCATTTAATAAATTGCACTAAGCGAATGTACATGGTAATAAATTAATGCACGATAATAAATCATGTTTCATCAAATAGTGTAAAAGCCACAGAATGTTAAACAGTACAGGATGGCGAATTTTTAGATACATCTGCTTGGCAGATGTAATTATTTAATTCTTAAGACATTACAGATTGTGACTGGCGCAGAAATTTAATATGTAATATAATTAACAAAACATAAACCAAGAATCGATATAAGAAAAAACAACGTACACCATGTGTCTCTTAGAATAATAAATAAATAATAGTAAAGCATTTTATAATCTGCTAAAACACTCAGGGACTGCAAAAAATCTGAAATACACAATCGAATTTCAAAACTGACTAAAGTGATACGTGTACCTGGTTATGGTAAATATAAGAATTTTTTTTTGTGTGTGTGTCTTATCACTGTCATAAAGACTAAGTACAGCTTTTTAAAAGCATTCTAAATATATTGCAGTCTCTGACATGACTTTTTTTTTAACTTGCAGGCCATGATTTCGCCTTTTTTTCTTTTTTAAGAACAGCCTGAGAGAGACAGAAATAAACCATGGGTTACGAAAAATTGAAATTATCTAGAAGAATAAATTTTCTTAAGATATTCAGTAGAAATTTTAAGTTTTCAAAATGTTTTAATTTAACTTTTTCCATGCACAAATTTCGGTTTTCTAGATAGATGTTAGACGTTACCTCAAAGAACTGGAGTACAAGTAGCTTTTGACAATTTTTGCTAGCTGATGGATGAAAATAAAAGTACAAAATATATAAAAAAAATATCTTAGAAAAAAAAGACATTGTGTAAATTGTAAAAGTACTGCAAAATAATTTCAAAATACTATTAGAAATTTAATGAAAATATGTTACGTTGCATTTCTGCAACGGTGTACATTTAATGATTAATAAAAGTGCTGTATTACGCTATTAACTTTCACAGAAGAAGAAAAAAAAATAGATTTTCGAAAACTTTCAACTTTGCTACGTTTCGATTAAAACTCCAAAGCGGGAGTGCCAACAGTAACGAACGAATCAGAAAAGAGGTCTGTGGGTTCACATAGGTAGCAATAAATAAATGAATAAATAAAAAGAGGCCTCAAGTAACACAGAATGAATGTCACATCGTGATCATTAACCATGGTGTCATTTTATAAATGACTGTAGCGGCAGGACTTATGCAAAAAGAAAACAAGGTGGTAAATGATGTTTAATGAAACAGTGGGACCCAGAAACAGGATGCTGCAAACGCACATGCAAGATCTCCATTTCATACTCTACAGGAGAAAATTACATGCTTTGGATGTGCGTTTCCAGCGATACGTCTAAAAGAAAAGCTATGCGCCAGAACACTTAACAAAATGTACCTATTAAGTACATACGAACGTCTGCATATTGCGGCTTCCCGAAAGGTAAGAAGACCCCGCCGACTGGAGACT